>JANRMT010027041.1:55714519-55808741 GCA_026402145.1 Polypterus bichir lapradei | reverse complement strand
CCGTATTAGTATGGTGTTCCTAATAATCCTTTAGGTGAGTGTATATATATATATATATATAGTGCATCCGTAAAGTACTAACAGCGGCATCACTTTTGCCACATTTTGTTATGTTACAGCCTTATTCCAAAATGAATTAAATTTTTCCTCAGAATTCTACACACAACACCCCATAATGCCAACATGAAAAAAGTTTACTTCAGATTTTTGCAAATGTATTAAAAATAAAAAAATTGAGAAAGCACATGTACATAAGCATTCACAGCCTTTGCCATGAAAATTGAGCTCAGGTGCATCCTGTTTCTCCTGATCATCCTTGAGATGTTTCTGCAGCTTAATTGGAGTCCACCTGTGGTAAATTCAGTTGATTGGACATGATTTGGAAAGGCACACACCTGTCTATATAAGGTTCCACAGTTGACAGTTCATGTCAGAGCACAAACCAAGCATGAAGTCAAAGAAATTGTCTTGAGGCACAAATCTGGGGAAGGTTACAGAAAAATTTCTGCTGCTTTGAAGGTCCCATTGAGCAGTGGCCTCCATCATCCGTAAGTGGAAGAAGTTCGAAACCACCAGGGCTCTTCCTAAAGCTGGCCGGCCATCTAAACTGAGCGATCGGGGGAGAAGGCCTTAGTCAGGGAGGTGACAAAGAACCCAATTGTCACTCTGTCAGAGCTCCAGAGCTCCTCTGTGGAGAGAGGAGAACCTTCCAAAAGGACAACCATCTCTGCAGCAATCCACCAATCAGGCCTGTATGGTAGAGTGGCAAGATGGAAGCCACTCCTTAGTCAAAGACGCATGGCAGCCCGCCTGGAGTTTTCCAAAAGGCACCTGAAGGACTCTCAGACCATGAGAAACAAAATTCTCTGGTCTGATGAGACAAAGATTGAACTCCTTGGTGTGAATGCCAGGCGTCACATTTGGAGGAAACCAGGCACCGCTCATCATCAGGCCAATACCATCCCTACAGTGAAGCATGGTGGTGGCAGCATCATGCTGTGGGAATGTTTTTCAGCGGCAGGAACTGGGAGACTAGTCAGGATAAAGGGAAAGATGACTGCAGCAATGTATAGAGACATCCTGGATGAAAACCTGCTCCAGAGCGCTCTTGACCTCAGACAGGGGCGACGGCTCATCTTTCAGCAGGACAGCGGCCCTAAGTACACAGCCAAGATATCAAAGGAGTGGCTTCAGGACAACTCTGTGAATGTCCCTGAGTGGCCCAGCCAGAGCCCAGACTTGAATCCGATTGAACATCTCTGGAGAGATCTTAAAATGGCTATGCACCGACGCTTCCCATCCAACCTGATGGAGCTTGAGAGGTGCTGCAAAGAAGAATGGGCAAAACTGGCCAAGGATAGGTGTGCCAAGCTTGTGGCATCATATTCAAAAAGACTTGAGGCTGTAATTGCTGCCAAAGGTGCATCGACAAAGTATTGAGCAAAGGCTGTGAATACTTATGTACATGTGATTTCTCAGTTTTTTTATTTTTAATAAATTTGCAAAAACCTCAAGTAAACTTTTTTCATGTTGTCATTATGGGGTTTTGTGTGTAGAATTCTGAGGAAAAAAATGAATTTAATCCATTTTGGAATAAGGCTGTAACATAAGAAAATGTGGAAAAAGTGATGTGCTGTGAATACTTTCCGGATGCACTGTAACTCCATTGCACGGCTCAGTCACACAGCTAACAAAAAAACAGTGTGCTGTTGTAACAGAAACCTATAAAAAAAATGTCAATTTACTTTTAATCCAGCTCTTTGCTATAGATGTTGTGAAACAGCATGACTGAGCGGCACAGTGGCCAGTGATCATACCACAAATCATCAGTCTCTCACGTTGACAATATAAAAATTATATATATATATATATATATATATATATATATATATACACAGTGTGTATATATAGTGATATATATCCTAAGCCTAAAAGTGCAACGGTGACATTTGTATGTCACGTTTCTTGTCACACTTTAAATCAGGCTTATTTTAAAACATACATATATATCTTTGTTATCTTTCTTTTCAGAATTTGTCGAACTTTAATGTGATGTTGTTAGATTTTCAGATTCTTGTTCCATTTTTAAATTATAAACTAAAAAAATATCAAAAACTCATGTCCCGCGAGACAGGACTTTGTGCCAAAAGATTTAACTACGTCTGGGGCCGGAAATAAAAGACAAGAAGTAGGACAGCTGCTGTACGGGCTTTTAAATGTTCGAAGCGCCGCAAGATATGCAGATCATGCATCATGGCAGCAGCAGCAGCGAGCCAGCAGCTGATCAAACAAAGAGGAGGTACAAAAAACTGGATTTGTTTCCCATTGTATCACAGTTTAAGAGGGGGTTTCGGAGGAGTGACTGCATCTCCTTGGGGTGGGTTCAGCCCCCTCTTCACAACATGAGCGGCAGAGACGCAAAGTGGCTGGCGAACGAAGTGAGCAGGGGGGAACCCCCTAGTTCTATATAACGATTTCACAAGCAAACAAACTCCTACTGCCTTGATAAGAGATATTGAGAATAATTTTCTTGGGTAGCTCAAGTCTTTTCCTTAGTTCTTTACACACACACACACACACACACATTTAAACATTTGTCTGTATATTTGTTCAATGCTATTATAATTTTATTCATCCATGAATGTGATCCCTCATTATAGACTCACAAGAGCCAGAAGACCGTCCTGGCAACAGTGGATATAAAGAAGAAACTCCTGTGCAACAGATCACCAGTCCTGGCTGAATTCACAATTAATCATTCAAATAAGGCTCACTTAAGTTTTCTAAATGAACTAAGATTCTCATACTTCTTCTTGAGAAAACTGCAGTTCTTGCAAATAGAATGCAAAGTCTTTTATTATTGTGCTGCTACTTCACATTTGGAAATCTGTGTTTTGAGTTTATTTTCTCAGAAGTGGTCAGTAAGAGAATAAATTGAAATTATACTGAATGATTTGTTTCCAGTAGTGTACCATGGAGATGAAAGGGACTGCACTCAGGCACAAGCGGCGGGTTTGTGTGTGGTTGTAACTTGACGCAGGAATGCTGACAATGCACAGTGCACCCTATTATATACATTATACACTCCAACAGTGCAGGAATCCAAATACAGTAACAATTTTTTACAGTCACTTTGAAACCATCAAGTTCTTATTGATTTTATTTTCCAGAGTAGGAGATGATATCAGGCAGAATCCAGTAATAATTTTAGAAGGTTAGGCCAGGTCAGCTTTATTTATTATTTATTTTTCACCCATTCAGTGTTGTAATTTGCAGAAATGTTTTAGTTTTGTATATCTTTCGTGCGTTCCTACATTTCCATTCCAGAGATGCACATTATCTTGTACTTCTTAGATATTTGGATGGTTAACCTAAAGTGCTAAACTGAATAAATGTACTAATTGAGCTAAAGATTTAATATTCTTATACATTAGTGTTTTATATGCATTACTTCTTCATTCTTTCTATTTATTATTACATTTATTTACCACTTTTTCAAAGACTGTATATTTTGGGTTTATGCCATTTGTTTCATATTTGAATCTCATTATATTTATGTATGTGGTACACTATATTTAGTGATATTAAATTTCAATTGCTGTGAATGGAGCCATGAGAAAATGTAGTCCAGATTTTTCTACACAAAAGCAGCATTATCTGAGTCCACTTTTTTTTCTATCATAGTCCAAGCAATTCACCATATTCAATGAATTCAGGACGAATTCAGCCCCCTTTACTTTCTGCACATTTTATTGTGTTGTAGATTTAATTTTTTAAAGGACAACTTTACCATTTTTGCCCATCAATCTACACTCAATAACCCATAATGTCCGAGTGAAAACATGTTTTCAGAAAGGTTTGCAAATTTATTAAAATTCAAAACCTGAAATCTCACAATTATCTAAGTATTCAGACCCTTTGCTGTGGAATCCCAAATTGTGGCCAGGTACAACCAGTTTGCTTTAACCCTTTCGGCCGTGACATCTTATTACTAGTAAATATATTTGCAGCCGTTTTTGTAAAGCACAGTTATGTCTGCAGCCGTTGGAACCGGGTGTGCTACTTTTAGCACAGACTGGAGAGACTGGCATACAATCCGTGAAACACACAAGTGAAATAAGTAGTGCTGAAGTATTTAGCAGCTATTGTATGATAATGGTGATCATTTTTTTGTTTTTTCATTTGTGAGCTTCCTCAAAGGTAAAATATCTCACAATATTATTTTTCTCATAAAAACAGAAAATCCTGGGCTGAAAGGGTTAATCATTCTTGAAATGTCTCTAGAACCTGATTGGAGTCCATCTGTGGCACACTGAATCGATGCTTAGACAATGCTTAGAAAGGCACACACTTTTGTATATAAGGCCTTCACAATTCACAATATATGCCAGGACAAAAAACAATCCTTGAAGCCCAAGGAACTCTCTAAGCACCTCTGTGATAAATCTGTGGTGAGATATAGATTAGAGCAAGCCATTTCTATAGCTTTGAGTGTTCCCAGGAATTTAGTGGCCTCAATGATTGTGAAATGGAAGAAGCTTAGACTCATCAGGGCCCTTCCTAGAGTTGACTATCCGGCCTAACTGCGCAACCGGGTTAGAAGGGCCTTGATCAGGGAGGTGTTCAAGAACTCAGTGGTCACACTGAAAGAGCAGTTGGTTCTTTACCTACAAGTATGGTATGGTATGGTATGGTATAGTATGGTATGCAGTGGGGAAGGCAAAATAAATACATACAAATATAAATAGTGCTATCAGTTATCACATTTTGAGTGCATAATTTTACATTAAAAATTTGTGTTCAAATGCTGGTGCTATTATGTTGTATTGATTACTAATAACTCCAGGTCAGGTCTGGGAAGCATGCACTGGTAGATCGCGTTGCTGCACCCACCACACAACGAAACAGTTCAGGATCCTGGTTGATAACCCCGCAGGCAGACACGCGGTCTGGTCCCACCCTCCGGAAATGATCCTCCCTCTGTCAAAGCCAGGTGTTATGTGGGCATCCCCTTGGCCTGGTCCAGCCACTCAGGTCCTCAACAATGAGGATTCTGTTAAGATGGCTCTAGGCACAGTGGTTTGCACCGATGCCTTAATATCTGGGCCTTGGGTTTGACTTTTATTTTGGCAGTAATCTGTGTGGAGTTTTCACATTCTCCACTGCACGTTTTTACTCCTTTTACTCCAATAATATGAGTGTTACGGTGTAGGTATGTGTCTTAGTGTGCCCAGAAATAAACTGGAGTCCTACCAAGGTTTGATCCTTAATAATAATAATAATAATAATAATAATAATAATAATAATAATAATAATAATACATTTTATTTATATAATGCCTTTCCTATGATCCTTATGTTGTGTCTTATGTTCTGGCCTCTTTGAACTGGACCAAATGGGGTTAATGATGGATATAAGAATGGAGTAATATGGAGCACCACAAATATCTCTGTCATCTAATGCAGAATGTTTGTAATTACTGTATGTCAAAGCAAAAAGCCCAAAGTCAAACATTTACATTTCTATGCATTTGCATGTTTTCTGTCTGAAACTACTGTTGATGTATAAAACTGAAAAGTAATACAGGTTCAGGCATGTTCATAAAATATTGTTCAGATTACATTACAAACCAAAATATTACATTGAACATACTCTTCCCCTCAATTAGATTAAGTTCAGATAAATTTTGGCTGATCTAAATCAAATTTTAAACATTTTTAAATAAGGTAGAGTGTGGTTCAGTTAGAAGTGCTCTGTGAATGGCAAACAAAAAGAGCTCAGTTTCTTTTGCTTTCGTGTAACATGAGAACCCAGTCCACTCAAAAGTTACTCTTTATACTGGCCTGCATTTCTGTGAATTGAATTCCTGCTTTTACATTACTGTTTTTAAAAAGAAAGTTGCATGTTAACAGGTATATAAATCAATACTTAGATTACACTCTGTAATATACAGTAAAAATATGCTTAAGGCATTTACTCTCATCACAACTGTACCCTGTTGACATTCTCACGTTCAAAAAGACAAATCAGTAATTTCATGTTAAGCTGTCTATCCATCCACCTCCTGAATTATCTTGGCTGTTATAGGATTATGGGAAGTCAGAGTTTATCCTGGAAGCATTGTCCACATCATAGGCATTAACCCAGGATAGATAAGACAATTCATCTGAGGGCAAGCATACACACACATCAGCTCATTTGTTTCAGCCAGTTAATGGAATACTCCACCCAAAAATTATATTTTTCTACATTACTTACCCATGTGGTTTGTAGTGATGCCTGAGAAAAAAATGTGAATCTCATGTTTTCATGCAAAATGGAGGTAAGAACGGATTCTATGGTAGATAATGCTAGATGACAGCAAATGATGTCAAAAAGTCTATAACAAATCTGACGTTACTCATGTTGCATAATCCATGTATCAAATAATCCAGTTGTATACTCTCAACAGGAAAACGCATTATTTTTATAATACAAACCAGAAAAAACTCTCATGAAAAAAAACAGGACGTGCTAAGATGTGCCCGAGCATTTGAACTGAAGATCCACCTCCCTGTCTCATTCATTGGTCAGGAGTCCAGTTCAATAATAGCTTATTCATTGGCTAATATTGTGCTTCACAAGCATGCACTGAGACAAATGTAAAACCAAAGACTGAATGTTAAAGAAAATCGAGAGAAAACATTATCAAGAAGGGAATATGCCTCATATTTGAGATACTTGAGCAAGCAGAAGGTCAGTTCACCCATGCAGTATTACAAACTGCTGCTAAATAACTCCAGTTATGGCTCACTGCCATTAATATAAATGTAAGAACAGGTGGCAGATTTAAATACTCATTGGCATCTGAGTGTGCTATGTTTTCATTCATGGGGTGGGGTTTCCAGTGAAGGTTTATTTGACAATAGTTTTGTAAAAATACATGTGTTTGGTATATTTGGGAACAATCGACTTGATGACTGGACATATTGTTTGCTGTCCTCTAGTATTGGACACCACAGATGTCTTTCAGAAGCTTTGTTATGTCTCTTCTGTATCAAAACAGGAGCTTACTATTTTTTCTCATCCATTATTACATACAGTATAATAAAAAATTACTGAAACAGCAATCATTTCTCACAAAGCCATGCCTCATTCAGGACAAATCTTGACCATGAGCACAGTCATGCCACTTTTCAAATATAAGCTTTCACATTTAGTCTCAGATGTTATAGTGATATTATATTTGTGCGGAATCAAAAGGCTGCTGCTATCCCACATTTATCATCTAGTCAATGTTAATTTTGCACAGTGCCTTTCACAAACTAACTACCATATATACTCGCATATAAGTCAGGTCTTGAAACCCGAAAAATCGATCAGAAAATCAGACCTTTACTTGTACACCCATTCAAAAATATGACACATTTTTTGTTTTTACATTTTCTTGCTTCCTCCAATCTCGGACCAGTTTCTCAGACACATTGAATATTGTTGCAGCAGCGCAGTTACCAATTTCTTTTGCCACTTCAACAACTTTTAATATAGAAACCAGCTTCATATTTTCTTCTGATCGAACGCTCCATCGCAGATAAGAGACCCTCTTACGATAACAGGTGTATGAGGGTGTGAGATACAAAAAACACAAATCAGTGCAAACGTTGCTTTGGAATAGTTTTGGTATTACCGTGTGGTCATGTAGGCACAATACATAGGAAAAAAAAGGCAGTGTGCTCTGTGGTTACATTCTCAGGTGGGCGTCTTGGATAAATAGCGTGAGTTTTCCGCATTCGACTTATACAACCGACATTATAAAATACCAGAAATTATATGGTAAAATCAAGCCCGACTTATACATGGGAGAACTTAAACACAAGTATATGCGGTAATTGAAATTACAGTATAAAGGACTGAAAGTTCTATCCATGTAGACAGTCGGTGTATTTTGTAGATTTACTTATTCATTCGCATTTCAAATGTTCTTATTCCAGTACAACAGAGACTATCCTGGAAGCATTCGACACAAAGCACTAAGCTGCTGTTTTTAAAGTGCCAAACCACAGCAAGGCACAGTCTCACACACACTGGTCTAGAGACATCAGCCAGCCTATTGTGCCCA
Source organism: Polypterus bichir lapradei (assembly GCA_026402145.1). Taxonomy (NCBI): domain Eukaryota; kingdom Metazoa; phylum Chordata; class Cladistia; order Polypteriformes; family Polypteridae; genus Polypterus; species Polypterus bichir. Next base: position 55,800,643 of record JANRMT010027041.1, on the reverse strand, counting down.
TCTTTGAGATGTCCATATTCACATGAGACAAACATATGTCTGGGATTTGAACCCAAAACACTTGAGCTGTGTGTTGCCATACAGGCCACTGTGTCACCTCATCTGTGAGTTAATCTGATTGATTTATTTTCTGTTTTAACGATGTCAAGCCAACTTTGTCAGCCTCTGCTGTTTGTTTATATTTCAGATTATCATTGCTTATCATTAGAGGTAATATTAAAAATTACACTTGTATAATAAATCCGTCACTAAACAGCTAACAACAGAAACAAATTATGCATAATCTGACAAGCCTGTGTTAATTGTCTTGGATCGGGGAACGGTGTCATCTGTGTTTTACTTAAGCTCAGTATGATTAAAGCTGGATACAACCACAGCATGTCACTTTTGTAAGACGGCTGCTTTTTTTTTCACTGCGGCTGGCAGTCCTGTTCAGATTCGTTTGAGGAAGATGATGATGTTGATGCTGATCATTAAGTAGGCATATTTTTTGTCTGTCTTAAAAATGAAGCAGTATTGCTGCAATTTGGGAAAAAAAAAGTCAAACTTGGATTAAAATGCAAATGTTGAATAATATTTCCATGTGATCGAGTTTTAAAATGAATGTTATGCACAACAGGGCAGTGTGACGGATGTCATGTTAAAAGTTTGAAAAAAATAAATGAAATGAAGGCTGCAGACATGAAGAGTCATCATTGTTTGCCTTTAATTATTAATTAAATACAAATTACCAAACTCAGTAGCACTGTGACACAGTGATTTAAAATGATGATTTTTACTTACATATTATGATTATAGAAAAGAGTGCTGGGCTATTAAGATGAAATGTGCTTAGTAAGAATAAATTGAATTGAACTGAACTGAGTACTGCCGCTGATGCAAAGCTCCATGAGACTGGACTCAAATCTTGTCACACTCTGTGGAGTTTGCTCATTCTCCTGTGTCTGTGTTGCTTTTCCTCCCATTTCTCAAAGACATACTGGTCAGGCTGATTTCTGAGACTAAACTGGCTCTTTTTTAGTGGATGTGGGTGTGTAGGTGAGTGTCCTCTGTGATGGACTGGCACTCCATCCAGATTTGCCTTGGGTTTCCACAATAAGCTCCGAGATGAAGAATTCAGTTTTAGTGAGTTCAGGGAATTAGTTGATGGAGCACTGCTGGCATTCTATCTCATAGTACCTGGCAGCAATGTGACTTGGAAAAATGTGGTCCTGGGAAGGCTAGATGATGCATATGTTCATTATGAGTTCAATTCTCATCTCAGGAAGAGCTTCTATAAAATACAATACAATACAATACAATTTATTTTTGTATAGCCCAAAATCGCACAAGAAGTGCCACAATGGGCTTTAACAGGCCTTGCCTCTTAGCCCCCCAGCCTTGGCTCTCTAAGAAGACAAGGAAAAACTCTCCAAAAAAAAAAAACCTTTGTAGGGGAAAAAAAGGAAGAAACCTTAGGAAAGGCAGTTCAAAGAGAGACCCCTTTCCAGGTAGGTTGGGTGTGTAGTGGATGTCAAAAAAGGGGGTCAATACAAAACAATACACAGAACAAAACAAGTAATCCTCAATACAATATAATAGTGCAATAGAAATATTACAAGTACAGGGCAGAATTCAACAGCTTCTATACATTGAGCAGGATTGAGGAGAAGTAATCTGAATGAATCCTAGTCAAGAACTAAACAGATGACTCTGCAGAAAAGAGTTCTGGGCAAAAGGTGATGAACTTCTTGGTGCCAGATAACCGTGACATGCTACATGTTGATTGAACTTGTAAATAGGGATTTCATTGTTCTCTGTACTACTGCTATTACTATAACCCATGCATTTATTTGATCACCCTCCTTTTTCCATAAGATGATCTTCTACAGTATGAGTCTATTCCCAACAGCTTCTAGCAAATGTCAGAAACCAATGCTGACAATACACGAGTGCATCACAGAACTCACTCTGACATTCACTCATGCTGGGCCATATCAGAGATGATGATTAACGGGATGCAGAAGGAAATATGAGTATCCAAAGAAAAAACACATTGACACTTTAAACACTGACACAATGCAAGTTACATTCAGGTTTCTGGCACTGTGAGGATATAGGTCTTACCACAGCTCCATTCTGCCTGTCTTCATACTACAGCCTTTAATGATGTCTTATTTTTAATCAATACATTTTTTGGTTTTTCATTCAACAAGGAAGGTAATTCTATGTGGATTATTTTTAAACTCAACAAGTTACACCAGGGCTCTGCAATGGCATATTGTGGCGGGCCCCTGTGGCTGCAGGTCTTTGCTCCAACTCTAAGTTTCTTAATGGGAAGTCATTTATTGCTATTGAAGCAACATTTTTAATTTAAAATTAACACTAACATGCAAATGACAAAGTTACCACCAGTTTATAAGCATCTAACTTGTTTCCATTTCCACCTGCGTATATTCATCATGAAATTTCTGGTTTAATTAAACATTTGGAACTAGATGTGCTACCCATCTAAGACAAGCTGAAAATCTAAGTAATAAATATTGACCTCAGTGTTAACCTTTGCAATGCACCATCTATTGGAATGTATTTTATAATGCATTGTAATAAAATGCATTGGATTTGTCTATTCAACAGATGGTGCACCGCAAATATTTGTAGTAATAAAATGCATCTATTGGAGTGACAAATGCAATGCATATGTTTCTGTTACATGCCATTTGGTATGGGATTCATAAAAGCAGTTCTCATGCACTTGCGTGTGGGAGGTAGTCATTGGGTTTAACTATGTGTAAAATGCCGGGTCAGGGTAGATGAAGTGTTCTAATGTCTTTTCTCCATCTTCTGCAGATCACCAGAAGGAAACACTCCCTAAACCCTAACCAGGTTGCACTTCCTTCTCCAGACCACACTCCCCTATTGACCTCACTTCTGCCTGTTTCCCATTGGACCCTCCTCTTCCTTCCCACCGCCTATAAAGCCAGCCACTTGCCTTTTCCCCGTCAGTCCAGTCTTGGACTCAGTAATTTGAGACTCCTCTTTATTCCTCTTATTTTTTGAGACATTGTTAATAATATACAGGGTGAAACCCCAAACATTTCCCTTGACTGTTGTGTTCTTTTACAGTGTTAATGTTTGTGATGCGCCATCCAAGGGTGTCCATCTTCAGCCCTGTAGGGCCGCAGTGGCTGCAGGTTTTCATTCTAACCATCTTCTTAATTAGTGACCACTTTTTACTGCCAATTAACTACTTTTGCGTTAATTCGAATTGACTTGACTCAGTCCCCTGAATTGTTTATTTTTTCCTTAATTAGCAGCCAAACAATAATGAGACCCAAAACGAGCCAAAACATGAAACTAAACTGCGTCCATCACACAATGCTTGTAAATAAAGAAAGGTGAGGGTCTCAGTAAGGTTTACTTGCTTAGGTCATGAAAACATTTTGATGATGTTCTTAGAAAAAAACAGAAAATCAACAGTTTTGTGAGTACCTGCTGTGGCAGACTAAGAGCCTCAACAAGCCGTGGAATTAAATAACGGGTTTAATTAACAGCAAGAATTGGCTTTTCATTAAGTTATTGTTAAATTTGTGGATGATACGACTGTCATTGGGCTTGTAACAGACAACAATTAAGCTGCATATAGGGAAGAGGTTCAGAGTCTGACAGAATGGTGCAACACCAACAACCTGATCTTAAATACCAAAAACCCAAAGAAGTTATTCTGGACTTTAGGACCACTAAAAAGACCAGTCACAGTCCGATAACAATCAATGCAGATGCTGTGAAGAGAGTTTCCAGCTTTAAGTTTCTAGGAGTCACCATCTCAGAGGACCTGTCCTGGGCTGACAACAACTTGGCTATAATAGGCAAAGCACAACAACGCCTCTATTTTCTCAGGAAGCTAAGGAGAGCTGACCTCCCCCAGAAGCTGATGGTTAATTTCTATAGATGCACTACAGAGCGCATCTTAACTAACTGCATGATGGCCTCGTACAACAGCTGCACCAAGGCTGCTAAAGAAGCCCTGCAGCGGGTCGTAAAAACAGCAGAGGCCATTATTGGGACTGAACTGCCATCACTTGAACTCTTGTATAAGACTCGCTGTGTGAGAAGGGCCAAAAACATGCTCAAGGACAAAACTCATCCTGGAAATTCTTTGTTTGAGCTCCTCCCATCAGGCAGACGCTTTAGGTCAGTCTGTGTACGCACAAACAGACTAAAAAATAGCTTTTTCCCATCTGCCATAAACTTTCTGAACTCTGAATCTCCTCAGTCTGAGATCATTTTTAACTGAACATGTGCAATAAGCTGTATTGGTAATGTGCAATATACTAATGGAATACAATATATAATATGTAATGTACTATTCATTAACAGGTGTCATAACAATTTATGCTGCTGTACTTTGAGCAATAATAATTTGCTCTGGTTACTTGATCACTTAACACTGTATACGACATATTTGGAATTATTTGACTTCTCTTTAAATGCACCTTGGTGCTGTCACAAAGAGTAATTTCGTTGTGTTACACAATGACAATAAAGTGCTTGAACTTGAAATTGAACTTGAAGTAATTGTTTGGAGTGTAAGGCCCCAATTTAGCTGGTCATCTAATGGCTCGCTTCACATCTCATTTCTGTTTTGCTGCCATTTAATGAGGAAAAGAATCAATTCAGAGGACTGAATCCTTAAAATTAGGGCTATTTAAATGAAGGGAAAATAAGTCAGTTACCAATGAAAACTGGTCACTAATTAGGAAAAGGGTTAGAATGAAAACCTGCAGTGACTGTGGCCCTTCAGGCCTGGAGTTGGACACCCCTGACATATGCAATGCATTTTATTGTTACAAAGGTTTGTGATGTGCCCTCTGCTGAAATTACATGGCAACTGGATGGATAAACAGACGCTTATCTTTTTAATTAAGGTGGATGAAACTGGAGAGAAAAAAAAGAGAAATAATTGCTCATCTGAATCAGGCTACAAATCATTTGGATGATACGAAAAAAAAATATAAGAATGGCTATAAAATACTGTATAATAAAATCTGTTATTGGCAAGGACTGTTAAGCAATTGGAATAAAAACCTGCAGCCACTATGGCCCTCTAGGACTGATATTTCAGACACCTAAGTTAAACAAATCAAGCCTTCGTCCACTTTTAAACTTTCACCTGTCTTCAAGATTTATCAGTATTCCCAAGCAGTTGGACAACAGTTACTGCTACTGGTGATGCTTAGTATTGCGTATGAGTGTGTGTTTTTTTTTGCAGATTCTGCAGATTTCCTCCTTCATTGCAGAGTGTATGCTGGGATAATTGCTGATTCACAATTAACCCCATGTGTGACTACCCTCTGGTGGACTGGCCCCTGTTCATGTTTTGTTCCTGCCCTGTCCTCAGTGCTGCTGGAATGGGCTTTGGTCTCAGTAACCCTAAACTAGATTAACCAGGTCTGAAAATGATATCTTATTGGATGTTAATTCTAGTGGCAGTCAACTCTTCTATTCACATTCCACTAGGTGTCACTTTTACCCTTTAAATCTGCAATCCTTTTTTTTTCTTTTTACATTTTTACCTTTTGCTTTTACTGATTGTTGAACCACATTTTATTTGAAGTGAATTTTGCTCATTTCTGCTATAGATAGCATGTTATTATAACTCTGCATATATACAAAGAAAAAGAGAACACTTGATCTCTTGCAGTGATTGTCAGTTCTCAAATGCCAATACCGTTGATTAATGCGACTGTAAATTTCCTTTTTAAAAGCCAGGTAGTGACATTTAATTCTGATGAATGAAATTTCCTTTTACGTGTGTGCATTGGGCTGCTTTTTCCTGACTCATTAGTCAACCTTTAAAACATATGTGCCTAATGGTTTTATTAATGAATGTTTCAAGCATGAGTCAATGGGATTATCCAATAAACTCTAATGATTTATTTATATTTTTAATATAATACACAAGGAGACTACAGTAACTCCACAATGTCAGGGGACTGAAGCTTGAATAGTAAAACAGCAATTATGTATGACTAGCGAAACGTCTCTGAGGCATGTAGGCTGTACTGTTGCATTATTAAAGGGGGTTTGTATTAGGGCAGAAACTCTGGTCTGGGAAAAGAAAATGCTGTTTTTTGCTTTTAAAGGAAAACACCACACAAAAATTCCATTTTTATATGTTACTTACTCCATGAGGTTTATAGCGATGGCCAAAAATATTGAATGGCATGTCTTCATGCAGAATGGAGAAAACAAAGTTTGTGTTATAACAGGGGTCCATGGTGACTAACACCAGACAACAGTAAACCTAATGAAAAAGTTAATGAAAAACTCAGGTTACTTACGTCACATAATCCACATGTCAAGTTGTCCTGTCATATGCTCACAACATCCCGAAAACATGTATTTTACTAAAATATAATTCAATAAATCATTCATGAATCATTAAATATGCTCAGACATGAACGAGCATTTGAATCATAGACTTATTTCATATTGTTACATTTAAATTCACCTTTGGATTATTTAGCATCAGTATGTAAAACTGCACAAATCAAATTGCCTTCTGGTTGTTGAAACATGTCATATATGCAAAGAACAAAGCATATTCGCTTCCTAATAATGTTTGTTCTCTTTTTATTTTAGCTACTAATCATCAGTTTTACCACCTATGACCTATACCTGTGATTTAGTGTTGCATTTCCAGGTTATGCAAAGTGCAAAGAACATAAGAAATTTGACAAACGAGAGGAGACTATTCAGTCCATCAAGCCCATCTGTCCCAACACCTCATCCAGATTCTTCTTAAAGGTTGTCAATATTTCTGCTTCAATTACATGCAGTTAGTTGCAGAATCTCACAACTCTTTGTGTAAAGAAAAGCCTCCTGGCTTCAGTCTTCAATGTACTTCCCCTTAATTTCCACTGATGTCCTTGAAAATGCATTGCACAGGGGCTCCTGACCAGTGGTTGCCATAAGAATCTCTGCATGCATAGGCACCTTCTTTGGTGGGGAGTGGCAACCCCCCACCCCGTCCCCCCCAATGCCTGTGCAATGCAAGAACAAATTTTCAATGATGAAAATGAGTTAAAAAATTCCATGCCACCTGTGTCTGAGTCTCTGTGTTATTACGGGCTACTAAGGCTACATTCAGACCACAGTTAAAAGTGACTCAATTCTAAATATTCGCTCATACATGAGTTTTATTTTATTTGACTGTTGAAATTAATTTTGAAAGTGATTCAAATCCAATATGACTGGGCTTTGAAGTCTATCTTGAATCCATGAAATTGATCAAAATTAATTTATCAGACAGAAGCAACCTAATAGACAACTAACAGTACCAGCTACATGCTGACTATTGACATGCTGCCTTCAAATCATTTACAGTGCCAGATGTCTCTGATTTTGTAAGGTGGCAAGAGCTAAAAGATACTTTGAGTGGAATCATCATTGCCAGAGCTGTACATGCAAACCCGAGTACATGAGAAAGGAGCCAGAACTGGTGGAAACAAGATGTGGAGCGGTTTAATTCAAAATAATGGTTTGACAACATCAGAATGTTTAGAAGGTCATTTCATTATAGCAACATCTTAAGGCAAGACTCACTCGGAAAAAAGCATGCTTGAGACCTGGCATTTTGGAAAACCTAGAGCAATCTGGCTTTCTTTTTTGGCATTTTGGCATTTCATATTTACCTAATAAGATCAAATCTGCGTCATGTGAGTGAAAACATAATTTGTCTTTCAAAAGCCATAGTGTTTAAATTGGACGGCTTTCTATTTAAGCCACCAGCCTAAAATGCAGTGTATAATGATGTGGAGAGCAAAATCATAATCTTATTAAAGCAAACCCATAAATCATAAAGATATAAATTAGATTAAAGTCTTTTTAATAAAGTGACAGTACTAATATAATGTCAAAATTCAATTACAAATTTAAGTATGATGATCATCTTTAAACGTTTATCCATGAATCATATTTCCTGACCCTCGCTGACGTATGCAATTTACAAATTCTTGCTATCCAATCAGTGCACAATGTCACAGAGGATTTTTCTATTGAGAGAAAATGGAGAACTTTAACGTGTTAGGAGTGAAGGGTGTAATCAGTTGAGTTATAGATGGTGATTAGGATAGTATTTTGTGGAGTTGTAACAAAAGTTTTACTGTAATCTCATTTAAGCGAATTGCAGTCCTGATGTCGTATCGGCCGTTTAACTTTATTTTACCACGTCTGTGTTTCATATGCTATGCCAGTTTGATAATTACTGTACTGCTGTCATTGTTACTGTTGGATCATTGTCTATGTTGTAGCCTATAATATTTTGCACCCCAATATACTTATGATTAGTTGGTGTTTTATTATATGCATGCAAAATGGGGGCCCACGTACAAATCATTTATAGTCCCTCGAATGAAAAAGTTGCCCCTGGGTGAGCTCACTTCTGTAAATTTTTGGAAAGGTTAATCTGAGAGAGTCCATGATTCTGTTTGAGAAAGTGGCTCAGAAAAGAAGCCTGATGTATGTTCTTGGTCCTTGCAGTGTTAAATAGTTCTATAAAATCATGAATTAGTTGGGCATATAATGTAATATAATTATCAGCTAAGTAGTGATAATAAAGAAAAACTGACTGACAAAAAGCAAACATGCAATTATGCTTTTCCATGTCTTCATTGAAATCCTCAATTCAGTATTTACTGTGCCTATTGAAAAACAATACAGATAATCTGCTTAATTCTTTATGAAATAATATAACACTAATTTTTATGTCACTGTCAGAGCCAACACTTGACAACACACATTTTTGAAAGGGAATCAAGTTTGAATCATAGGATATATTTGTCCTAGTTGAAAAAAAGTTAGAAGGGCTACAAAGCCAAAGCCAGGATGCAATACTAAGGTGGGAAGAGTGTGCAGAATTATCTCCAAGAAAAAAGGAGTTCACTGCTCCAGGAGGTTAATAGCTAAACAACTGTAGTACTCTCTGACTTTTCCTAAATCCAGTTTTCTGGAGCCCACCATGGGGAAAGTATTTAATATGTGGGATATGCAAGAGAGAACACCAAGGAAGGAAAGAACAATTTCTCCATCTTGACTTTCAGCAGACAACGTAGAGGACCTCGCATCTACAGGAAGAACATTATGAGGGTAGTCTAAGTAAGCGGATTTTTTTTTTGTTATAAATGTGAAAAGATTTTTTGGTGACATCAAAAACAAGGTGAAAATAACTCCAGCAATGAAGCTTAGTGATTGGAGTGTAATAAGAGAAACCTTGAGCTGAAGATGAATACTTGGTGGATAAGACAAAAAATATTCTTCAAGTAATTCTAACACAAAAACATGGAAGGTACAATAGCTGGCCAAATGTAAATGACTGAGTTCAAACTCTTTATAAAGATTAATGGGTTACAAGACCTCCAGAATGATATGTACAATTGATCAAAAGAAACGAGAAGTTGTCACAGCTAAGGCTACTTACTAAATCTGATGTTATAACCTGAAACAATGACTGGCTGTTATAAAGTATATATATATATATATTTTTTTTTAATGAAATAACAATTGCAAATCTGTGCAGATCGTTACATAATCTAGTCACATGGAACAATTGCAGAATTGTAACTTAAATGACATGGGACTGGAAAGTGAAGAGTTTGTGTATACTTCATTCAACAGTAAAATATAGGCCAGAAACAGTTGGTATTGCACTAAAAGTACCAAAAAAGTACAGATATGGTGCCCATAAAAACATTTCACCCTGCTTGGAAGATTTCACATTTTTTGTTACACAACATTGAATCATTGTGCACTAATTTGGTGTTTTTGACACTGATCAATAGAAAAAGACTCTTTAATATCAAAGTGAAAACAGATCTCTGCAAAGTGGTCAAAATTAATTAGAAATATGAAACACAAAAGAAACGACTGTGTAAGCGTTCACTCCTTCCGGTCAGTATTTAGTAGATGCACCTTTGCCATCCATGACAGCCTTAAGTCTGTGTGGACAGGTACGTCTATCTATGAGCTTTGCACATCTGGACGCTGCCATTTTTCTTGTTAGTAAAACTGCTGACTCTCTGTCAGGCTGAATGGGGATCATGATTGAACAGCCCATCTCAAGTCCGGCCAGAAATTAGCAATTGGATTGAGATCTGGACTCAGACTCAGAAATTCCAGGACATTGTTTTTAACCATGGTTTTTAAACCATCCCTGTGTAGCTTTGGCTTTACGCTATGTGCTGTAGTCTTACTGGAAATCAAATATTCCCTCAAGGCACAGGTTTCTTGCATTTAAATCACGTTTTCCTGCAGGATTTCCATGTACTAAACTGCATTAATTTTACCATGAACCCTCACAAGCCTTCCAGGGTGGGCCTGCTGCACAGAAGCATCCTCACAGCCTGATGGTTCCAACATTGTGCTTCATGGGTTATTGTTGTGTTTATGATAATGTGCAGTTATTTGGCTTATTCCAAACAGTTGATATAAAATTAAAAGATTTGTAGTAGGGCAGGAGGGAACCACATGCATTTAAATAAATAAACTAATAAATAGGTTAAATTGAAAGTTAAAAATACAGGATCTGTCCTTTAAAATCACTCCTGAGCCTTCATGCTTCCTTCAAAAATCTCCCCTGCTCACCTATTACAGTCTCCAAAACAAGGAGAGATGTCCTCTGACAGTGTCATCTCCCAATGTACCTGCCACCATCCCTCACTGTCTGTAAGGAACCAGCGAGCCCTGCTCCGCAACAGCATGCACCCACGGAGCTTGAGACTCCATTTTTTTTCTTTTAAAATCTCCAACGCCACAGCCCACCAATGCGCTGTACCCCAATACAGTGAAAAGCTTCACCAGGACACAGCAATGATTTACTGTAAAAGCAAGATCAGGACAAGTGGAATCCATCAAAGCGGGCTAACTATTGCTCAAATACAAAATCGGCAGTAGAACATTTTTAGCTCAATTGAACTAATGCAAGATGTCTGCATCAGTAAGTGATTAAACACACTAAATTTCATAAAATTAATTAATTAATTAACATGATTGATTAATTAATTCATTTCATGTTTTTCTCTTTTTTATGATACAGTCTAATATTTATTATTATAATTATTATACACTCACCTAAAGGATTATTAGGAACACCTGTTCAATTTCTCATTAATGCATTATCTAATCAACCAATCACATGGCAGTTGCTTCAATGCATTTAGGGGTGTGGTCCTGGTCAAGACAATCTCCTGAACTCCAAACTGAATGTCAGAATGGGAAAGAAAGGTGATTTAAGCAATTTTGAGCGTGGCATGGTTGTTGGTGCCAGACGGGCCTGTCTGAGTATTTCACAATCTGCTCAGTTGCTGGGATTTTCACGCACAACCATTTCTAGGGTTTACAAAGAATGGTGTGAAAAGGGAAAAACATCCAGTATGCGGCAGTCCTGTGGGCGAAAATGCCTTGTTGATGCTAGAGGTCAGAGGAGAATGGGCCGACTGATTCAAGCTGATAGAAGAGCAACTTTGACTGAAATAACCACTCGTTACAACCGAGGTATGCAGCAAAGCATTTGTGAAGCCACAACACGCACAACCTTGAGGCGGATGGGCTACAACAGCAGAAGACCCCACCAGGTACCACTCATCTCCACTACAAATAGGAAAAAGAGGCTACAATTTGCACGAGCTCACCAAAATTGGACAGTTGAAGACTGGAAAAATGTTGCCTGGTCTGATGAGTCTCGATTTCTGTTGAGACATTCAAATGGTAGAGTCAGAATTTGGCGTAAATAGAATGAGAACATGGATCCATCATGCCTTGTTACCACTGTGCAGGCTGGTGGTGGTGGTGTAATGGTGTGGGGGATGTTTTCTTGGCACACTTTAGGCCCCTTAGTGCCAATTGGGCATCGTTTAAATGCCACGGGCTACCTGAGCATTGTTTCTGACCATGTCCATCCCTTCATGACGACCATGTACCCATCCTCTGATGGCTACTTCCAGCAGGATAATGCACCATGTCACAAAGCTCAAATCATTTCAAATTGGTTTCTTGAACATGACAATGAGTTCACTGTACTAAAATGGCCCCCACAGTCACCAGATCTCAACCCAATAGAGCATCTTTGGGATGTGGTGGAACGGGAGCTTCGTGCCCTGGATGTGCATCCCACAAATCTCCATCAACTGCAAGATGCTATCCTATCAATATGGGCCAACATTTCTAAAGAATGCTTTCAGCACCTTGTTGAATCAATGCCACGTAGAATTAAGGCAGTTCTGAAGGCGAAAGGGGGTCAAACACTGTATTAGTATGGTGTTCCTAATAATCCTTTAGGCGAGTGTACTTTGTTATAATATATTTAAGTTTAGCTTGAAGCTGTCCATCAGAATCACCTAAATTTTTTCAGGAACCAAAACTTTTGAAATAATGTATTGTCCAGTGAAATCAGTGTCCTAATGAAGGTAGTAACCAAACACTGTAATAATATTATTGGTCAAGATATTTTTGTGTAGTAAATCAGTCATCAAAATTTTCATTTTCTGAGCTTGCTGTTTTTTTTTAATTCAAGGGAGTGCAGGAGCGAATTCTGGGTGAAACATTAGAACATTAGAACATTCTAGACGAGAACAGGCCATTCAGCCCAACAAAGCTCGCCAGTCCTATCCACTTGTTTCCTCCAAGAAAACATCAAGTCGAGTTTTGAAAGTCCCTAACGTCTTACTGTCTACCACACTACTTGGTAGCTTATTCCAAGTGTCTATCGTTCTTTGTGTAAAGAAAAACTTCCTAATGTTTGTGCGAAATTTACCCTTAACAAGTTTCCAACTGTGTCCCCGTGTTCTTGATGAACTCATTTTAAAATACAAGTCTCGATCCACTGTACTAATTCCCTTCATAATTTTAAACACTTCAATCATGTCACCTCTTAATCTTCTTTTGCTTAAACTGTAAAGGCTCAGCTCTTTTAATCTTTCCTCATAATTCAACCCCTGTAGTCCTGGAATCAGCCTAGTCACTCTTCTCTGGACCTTTTCTAGTGCTGCTATGTCCTTTTTGTAGCCTGGAGACCAAAACTGCACACAGTACTCAAGATGAGGCCTAACCAGTGCATTATAAAGGTTGAGCATAACCTCCTTGGACTTGTACTCCACACATCGTGCTATATATCCTAACATTCTGTTAGCCTTCTTAATGGCTTCTGAACACTGTCGGGAAGTTGGTAGCTTAGAGTCCACTATGACTCCTAAATCCTTCTCATAAGGTGTACTCTCGATTTTCCGACCGCCCATTGTGTATTCAAACCCAATATTTTTACTTCCTATGTGTAATACTTTACATTTACTGACATTAAATTTCATCTGCCACAAATCTGCCCAAGCCTGTATGCTATCCAAGTCCTTCTGTAATGATATAACAGATTCCAAATTATCTGCTAATCCACCTATCTTGGTATCATCTGCAAACTTAACCAGCTTGTTACTTGTATTCCTATCTAAATCATTTAAATATATTAAAAATAGCAGCGGCCCTAGCACTGACCCCTGTGGAACACCACTCTTAACATCGGCCAGTTCTGATGAGGTTCCTCACACCATCACCCTCTGCTTCCTGTGTCTGAGCCAATTCTGTACCCATCTAAAAACATCACCCTGAACTCCCACTTCTTTTAACTTGATGCCCAACCTCTCATGTGGCACCTTATCAAATGCTTTCTGAAAGTCCAGATAAATAATATCATAAGCTCCACTTTGATCGTATGCTTTTGTTGCAACCTCATAGAATTCCAACATGTTAGTAAAGCACGACCTCCCTCTTCTGAACCCATGCTGACTGGTCAGAATAACTCCTGTCCTTGCCATGTGTTGCTCAATCTTATCCTTAATAATTCCTTCCATTAATTTTCCTGTGATGCATGTTAAGCTTACTGGCCTATAGTTCCTTGGATCTGTCCTGTCACCCTTTTTATATAATGGAATGATATTTGCCATTTTCCAGTCCTTTGGATTCTCTCCAGTGCTCAGTGACTTCCTAAAAATATGTGTCAAGGGTTTATATATGTACTCACTAGCCTCCTTAAGAACACGAGGATAAATACTATCTGGGCCTGGTGATTTGTTTGATTTCAACATCAGTCAGTCGCCCAGATTCAGTCAGCCAGCCAGAGTTGGAGGCTCCCTGTAAGAGGACCGGGGCAAGAATACCAGTTTATTGCAATGCCTGTATTAATCAATTGACTTTTGTTTTAAATAGTCCCTTTTATAAAGGACAGAAGACTGCAAATGTAATTGTGAGATAATCAAATAACCTTTATTTACAGTATTCTGTGAGCCCAGTGATTAAAGTGGATCTGAATTCACTATAGCATGCAGTACCGGTACCTCTTCCAATTTTAATATACCTGTAGAGTACTGGCACCTTTTTTTAGTGTACCGGTGAGTACTGGTAACACTACGCTTGCAGTGCTCGAAGCTTCATGGAGGACCTTCCTAGAGTATCAGCATCCTTTCTTAAAATACCAGTAAGTACTGATATGCTACACCTGTGGTGCCACCATTCTTGGATTGAATGTATTTGTTTAATGGCACTCAAAGAGTACCAACACCTTTTCTTGACATACCAGTGTATTGCAGTGCTTAAGGAGGACCCAGCTATTTGATCGATTGCTATTGTATTGCAGCACTCGAGGGGGACTTGGCTCTTCGATAACATGTTATTGTATTGTGGTGCTCAAGAGGGACCCAGCTGTTTGATGAAATATTATTGTATCATGGCACTCGAGGGAGACAAAACTTCCTCCCCACCCCAATGCTTTGATCAAATACTAATGTATAGCCATGGACACAGAACCGCCAGTAATTAGGCTCCACTTCAGTCACTGTTTGAGCCCATTTACTTCATTGCCAGCTTACAGACAACTAGAACGTATCCTGGCTGCAACTAATCCTTTCATTCATTTTTGAGTCCATTTATTTCAATGTAAGGTTTCTGGAGAGCAGCAGTTTATCCATCCATCCATTATCCAACCCGCTATATCCGCTGGAGCCAATCCCAGCCAACACAGAGTGCAAGGCAGGAAACAAACCCCGGGCAGGGCGCCAGCCCACTGCAGGGTGCACACACACACACACACACACACACACACACCAAGCACACACTAGGAACAATTTAGAATCGCCAATGCACCAAACCTGCATGTCTTTGGACTGCAGGAGGAAACCGGAGCGCCCGGAGGAAACTCACGCAGACACGAGGAGAACATGCAAACTCCACGCAGGGAGGACCCGGGAAGCAAACCCGTGTCTCCTTACTGCGAGGCAGCAGAGCTACCACTGCGCCACTGTGCCACCCGCAGTTTATCTTAGCTACAATTAATTTCTACATTAATCGAGAAATTAATTAATTCACTGTTTTCTGAGCCTGTTTATTCCATTATAGGGTTACGGAGAGCCAGGGATTAAACACTCTGCATCTGACTTTTTATTTCATTGATTTGTTTGTTTTCCTTGCCTGCGTATTCCAATACATCAACTTGGGAGCCTGTCCTTATAGTGATGCTATAAGGCAGACCCTTTAGTCCATACTCCATTTGTCCACTAACCTGTTTTTTTTTTTTTTAAATCCTACTTAATCCAAGTTTGGGGTCATAGGGAACAGAGGCCTATCCCAGCAACACAGGATGCAAGACTGAAACCAACTGTAGACAGTAGGGTGCCAGTGGTGTAAGAGTAGAAATATACTGTACTGTAACTGAATAAATTCATCTGCATGACTTTAAGCATTAATAGCAATGATCCAGTAGTTTGTAAAATAATACTGCTTACAGCAGGAAATGATCCTTCACTTTATTGGCACCTTAATGTATTGAAGTCTCATTGCTGAATCAGCATGTGCTGCCAGATTATTTTTCAAATGTCATCTCTTCAGATAAGTGCAATATAAGAAGGTTAGGTACAGTATCTTCTTCTATTTTTTCTCTTTTTCTTTGCACTTTTCCCTCAGGACTTAATTGCTTATACTCATTTGACATTGAAAGAAGAAGCCTGAGCCTGTTTTCATCTCTAGAACACTCCAGTTATAGAATTTACTCAGTTTTTTTTGTTGCAACATAGTAATTTCCTTTTTCCTGTCTGTCCGTCATCAATCACTGCCTAATCATACAGAGGTCTTGCCTTTTCTCTCATGAGTTTCATGTTGGTCAGACATGCAAGTAAGAATTTCACTGTCCAATACTATTACTGCTACATGAGAGTGGATATTTTATTTACCACAGTAAAAAAAAAAATTTTGTACTACTATTTAATCTGGTCAACTAGCACTGGTCAATGTGTGAGAACTGTTTTAGTATCCCATCTGATTACTCAGATCGCCTCAAATGGCTATACTCAAACTAAAGGAGCAGTTTCTTTACTTAGAGGCCTCCTCAGATTGCCTACAGCCATCTCCAAACACATAATGCCTGAACTTGAGATCTCAAAACCCATTACTCGTTCCGCTTCTTCTGTCGTGTTGTTGGCCATTACAAAGCTTACTCATCTATCAGGCTGTGCAACGATCTACTTAAGTTAGGCAAGGTGGCCAAGCGCGGTCTCAGGGACCACACATCATCATGTGATGCAAACAACTTTTAATTTGTGGCTGAAAAATACCTGAAGATTAATTTACACTAACAGCTCATTTTTTACTTTGTAAAATCTAAACTGACAATATGATTCATCAAGCAGCACTTCATTTTCAGGCTGACTGGTTCTATGATCATGTGGAGAAAACAGGGCAACGAAGCAAGTGGAATAAACCAGATTTTTGAGGCTCCTAACCAGTCCCTCCCTGACTCCACTGTGCCAAGGCATATGGCATGATGATTTACCTTTTCAGCCCTCTTAAGGCCATGTCACATTATCTGACTTTTCAAGAGACCTTTCACTTGAAGACTTCATTTACATAATCTTAGCGAGATGGGAGTGTTATGGTGAAGCCAAGGTTTCTCCCCTGGCTCCTGCTTAAAGTGTTTCATTTTGTCTTCTTTGTGTTCTTTTCATTATAATTCACTGTTTATTTCAAAGACCCCCTACATGGAGGGAAGTTGAGACAACATTAAGACGGACAAGATCAGCAACATCCCCTGGGCCCAACGGTATTCCGTATAGGCTCTACAAGAACACCCTAGGCATCTCAAAGTACCTCTGGAAGCTGATGAAAGTGGCATGGGAAAAAGGAATCATACCTAAGGCTTGGTGAAGGGCAGGCGGGATCCTGATTCCTAAAGAAAAGAACTCCTCAACCATCTATCAGTTCCGCCAGATCAGCTTACTAAATGTGGAAGGAAAGATTTTCTTCAGTGTTGTGGCCCAAAGACTATGAGCGTTCCTGCTGAAAAACAACTACGTTGACACCTCTGTGCAGAAGGCAGGGATAAGAAGATTCTCAGGATGTCTGGAGCTTGCATGTATGATTTGGAACCAAGTACAAATAGCCAAGAAGGGAAAGAAAAATCTGCATGTGGTCTTCTTAGACCTGGCCAATGCCTTCGGGTCAGTGCCTCATGAGTTACTGTGGACAGCCTTCAACTTTTTCCATGTCCCAGAGACCATCACAAGGCTGGTAAAAGCCTATTTCCAGGACCTCCAGTTCTGCATTACACTCCAAGATAAAACAACTGCTTGGCAGTCCCTGCGTATTGGCATAATGGCGGGTTGTACCATCTCCCCACTGTCCTTCACCATGGCAATGGAGATAATTATTCGAGCTTCATGGTGTGTGGTTGGAGGGGAACATCTGAAGAGTGGGCTGTGTCTTCCTCTAATCAGGGCGTTTATGGATGACATGACAACTATAACATCAACTAAGACATGCACCAGACGCCTGCTGGACAAACTCCAAGGTAATATCAAATGGGCACAAATGGAGATTAAACCAGAAAAATCCCACAGCATCTCCATCGTTAAGGGCCAGCTTGTCAACAAGAGGTTCAATGTTAATGATGGGCCGATACCAACAATCCTGGAAAAGCCCATCAAAAGCCTTGGATGTTGGTACAATGCAGAGCTAAAAATCTCTGAACAGGTGGAACAACTCAGGCAGGACACTATCAGCGGCCTAAAGCAAATTAACCATACTGCTCTCCCAGGGAAGCTGAAGCTCTGGTGCTTTCAGTTTGGATTGTTGCCCCGCCTCATGTGGCCAATTTCCATCTATGAGGTCACCCTATCCCATGACAAGCGGCTGGAAAGGCTGGTGAATGTGCAGATGCGGAGGTAGCTTGGATTACCCAGATGCCTCAGTAGCATAGGCCTATATGGCAACAGAGTGCTCTCTCTTCCAATATCAAGCCTGGTAGAAGAGCACAAATGCTACAAAGCAAGGCTTGAAATGACCCTCACTGAATCTAGGGATCCCTTGGTCAGAGGCGCTGCTCCAACCTTGGTAACAGGGAGAAGGTGGAGGCCAGGAGCAGCATTGGCACAGGCAAAGGCTGCCCTGAGACATCGGGACATAGTGGGACAAGTCCAAACCAGCAGAGGGGGCCTAGGCCTGCATACAACACCCATATGGCAGAAGGCTAACCCGTTAGAACGGCAACGCCTGGCGATAGAGGAGGTGCGCCACCAGGAGGAAGCGGGCAGATGTGCTAGGGCTGTGTCCCAAGCCAAGCAAGGCTGCTGGATGAAGTGGGATGGTGTGGAGAGGAGAAAGATCACTTGGAGCGAGCTGTGGAACATGGAGTGCAATATGCTGAGCTTTACCATCGGAGCCACATATGATGTCCTGCCCTCTCTAACAAACTTGCGTCTTTGGTTTGGAGAGGATCCGGCCTGTCTCCAGTGTGCTGCCCCAGCAACTCTTAAACACATCCTGGTGGGATGCAAGATGAGCCTTACCCAAGGCAGATACACCTGGTGCCACAACCAAGTGTTGAGGAGCTTGGCAGCTGCACTGGAGAGCAAGAGGGTAACTGCCAACGCCATACCCTTGGAAACTGAGACTGCCTCTTGGCAACGAACATCTTTTACCCGTGAGGGGGAGAAGCAACCGGCCAAAAGAGTGTCTCTAGTCTCATGTCCACTGAATGCAGCCCGAGACTGGGAAATGCAAGTGGATTTAAATCAAAGACGAACTTTCCCACCTGAAATCGCAATAACAAACCTGCGGCCAGACCTGGTCCTTTGGTCTAAATCCTGTCAACGTGTGTTCATTGTGGAGCTGACAGTCCCATGGGAGGAAGCCATCGATGAGGCATTCGAAAGGAAAAAGCTGCGATATACAAACTTGGCAGATGAGGCAGAAAACCGGGGCTGGAAAGTGTCTGTGCATCCAGTGGAGGTGGGCTGCAGGGGTTTCGTAGCTAGTTCCACCACGAGGCTGCTGAAGGAGGTAGGAGTCAGTGGGCAGGCTCAGTGGAAGACCATCAAGGAGCTGGCAGATACCACCATAAGAAGCAGCCATTGGTTGTGGCTGAAGCGGAATGAGACCGAATGGGCTGCTCATGGAGCCTCCAGTGTGGCACACACCCAAGTCTGATCAGCCTGTGGTGGCCATCCTCGGGCGAGGGTGTATTGTGATAAAGGCCGAAACACCCAATGACCCCGAGGTACACAACTGATGATGTGTCGTACTGGAGGCAGTAACTCATACTGATGAAAACCCATGAAGACACCTCCAGTCCTACCTAAGAAATCAATGCTGTCCTGATTACAAAGAGATTAAAACATCTAGTCCTAGTGGACATACTTGTCTAATTATGTAATATCTATTAATTATAATGTTATTATGTAGTATCTATGTGTGCTTTGCAGTCCTCTGATTTCTCTTATAGTTTATGGATGGATCCCCAAGAGGCAGGACTTGCCATTATCACTGTTAATGGAAGCTGGGCAGCTCATTTTGAATGCATACTCCTGGATTTTGCTGGTTCTTGTAAGTATTATTTTCTCTTTGTATTTTGCTCTAGTTCTCAACTTTTTGCTACTCTTTCTTAGTTCATTCTTGTGGATTTCAAATTGGAACAATTGTCTTTTAGGCAAGTCATTTTATGATTATTTTTTTGCTGTTTTGAACCTTTTGCTGTATTTTTCATTTTCATTCAATAAATCATCCTTAATAAAGATTACTTACTTACCTTGTCTTCTCCCCAGCCAGAGTTTTCATGGTTCTCCCTCTGGAGAAATACTTCAAGGTTTTTTTAAGACTTTTGTTATTCTTTTGAATAGTCATGCCTGAAGCCTCCAGTTTTTTTGGGGTCTTGTTTGCTTCAGGGGTGAAATTTGTTTTGCGGGCTATTTTGGAAGCATCACACCTTTGTTACATTAAGGTTCCAAACCAATCATAATAGGGGGCAGTTGTGTAGTGGGACGTATTCTGCAAATCAGTCCAACTAGTCAGTGACTCACCCTGACAAAACTAAAGAGGTTTGATTTTTTCTTAATTCCTACGGCCGGACTCCATGCATGAGAGCTGACAACTAATCAGTGCTCACCATGAAGTACAATGCATACAATGCAGCATGGGTGTTTTAAACCTTGCGAAGAGAAGAGAGGCTTGTCTGTCTGATGTCTTGTGCTTTGCCTAACATTATGGAATGGAAAAAAAAAGCATGAAGATTGCAGATGAGCTTGCTGTACCTGTAAACCCATCAAACAGGAACTGACACTGTCCAGCAGCAACTGTTTAAAAAAGGGACAAGCTCATGATATTTAAGAAATGTAAATCTGCGAGGAAAAGTTGTTATGCAGTTGCTTAACTTGCAGTTTCCACTTGTGTAAATTGAAATGTTCTGATAATGAGATCAACAATGCAATCATCCAATTTGACAACCCCTACGACTGGAAGTTTTGTAATGAGAAATTAGCTTAAGATCATACAAGTTATTATTATTATTAGCTGTAATTCTCATTTTAATTGACTACCAAAGGCGATTAAAAAAACAAAAACAGTCACTTATCTGTATAAGGCCTCTAATAACTCAACTTTCACATATTTGTGGGAGGAAACCAAAGGACATGTGAAAAACACAGAACCAGACAGAAAGTGATGTGGCAGAGATTTAAACCCAGGCCTCAGGAGTTGTGGCTGTAGTGCGAACCACTATGGCAGGGGTGGTGAACTCCAGGCCTCGAGTGCCGCAGTGGCTGCATATTTTCATTCTTACCATCTTCTTAATTAGTGACCAGTTTTTGCTGCTGATTACTTCTTTTAGTTAACTTGACTCAGGCCCCATAGCTGTTTCTTTTTCTTTAATTAGCAGCCAAACAATAATGAGACACAAAACAAGCCACCACATGACCAGCTCCCCTGTGCCCATTACACAATATCTGAAATTAAAGAGAGGTGAAGGTCTTGGTAAGGATGATCTCTCAGGTCACCAAAACATTTTGACGGTGCTCTTAGAAAGAACAGAAAAACAACAGTTTTCGAAATGTGTGCTGTGGCAGAAAGACAGCAGCAACAAGCCATGGAATTAAATAACGGGTTTAATTAACAGCAAGAATTGGCTTCTCATTAAGAAACTGATTGGAGTGAAACTGGTTGGAGTTTGAAGCCCCAGTTTAGCTGGTCATCTGTTGGCTCTTTTCACATCTCATTTCTGCTTGGCTGTCATTTAATGAAAAAAAGGAATCAATTCAGAGGGCTGAACTCTTCTAACAGGGATATTAAAGTAATGGGGAAAAAGTTAATTAGCAGTGAAAACTGGTCACTGATTAGGAAAAGGGTTAGAATGAAAACCTGTAGCCACTGCAGCACTCCAGGTCTGGAGTTCGCCACCCCTGCACTATGGCATCGTGCCTTCAAGCCTACAATGGCTTACTATGTAAATGATTCATTAATGCAGATAGGTTTTTGTGGTCTTCAAAGTAGTAAGTTAAAGCATAAGTACAGAAATTAATGTTATTTTTCAGGTATAGGAATAATTGAATTTATTTTTCAGACAAACTTTACCGCTGGGCTTCTCTTGCAACTGCCACCATTGTGCATCCCTTGACAGGTCGCTGCAAAAAAGATGTCCTTGTCAATATGCCAAGCTGATAGATTTTAAAATGCTGCTAGAAGACAAGCTGAGTAGAAGGCAGATGCCAAAACAGTGCTAATAGCCATGATTCTTTTCTGAATAATGAAGAACTTATTATTCATAGCCTTCAGAATTTATTATTCATTATTCACACATCGCTACTCCCGAGGCAACATTAGTGATCAGATCCTTACACTGCACAGTTTATGTTTACAAGAAGAGTGTATCAACAATTTGTTGAGAGCAGTTAGTGATTTTTGTTTTATTATCTCTTTGTATTTTTCATTTCTCTTGGTTAGACATTCATCCATACATTGCTGTGAAGTTTCAGGCCTAAATAAAAAAAAAATCATATAATGAAAAGCAATTGCCTGTCATAAACCCACAAACAGTATTCAGGATGTGAATGCATCTATTTTTTAATTTTATATATCCACATTTCTGTTATATATTCTCATACAACCTCAGGGGACCTGACAGCAAAGTATGTGTTAAATGTCATTTCCGCGAAATCCTCATCCTCTGATTCCAGCAAGGGGCCGCTTCCCACAACTGTGAATTGGGGTTTTAAATGGAGCACTCTCCTTATAATTTGCCTTGAAACTAATTGAAGGCTTTTCATTTTAGTATTTTTCTCTTCTGGCTGGATCTCACTGGGTTATTTATTTGAGAACAGTCAGAGAGGTTATAGGCCTGGTGCACTTCCAACCTCACAAAAGTGCTACAGAAATCACAACGTTACATACCTCTGAGCCCTTCATTACAGGAAATGTCTTTCTTACTCCATAAATTACTTTTATACAGCAGACCTGTTTCTTGTCCCTCTTGATCCTTCAGCCATTTACCCAACATTAATGGGATCAAACAAAACCACCTGCTTACTGTTTAATGATGTACTTATACCAAAGAAAGTAACGTCACTTTATTGATCAGAATAACTGGGGGATTTTGCAGGTAAATAGTAAGGGGGCTTTCTTTTAACAATGTCAAGTTACTTTTCAGAGCTGAAGAAAGATGCAGATACAGAAACATATTTAATTACTAGTTTTCAGAGCTGATCATTTTATAAGAAATGAATTGCTCTTTCATCTAAATACAGAAAAAAAATGAAACTGGAAACTTAGACTCAAGAACAGGAGATCTGCATTGCAGTCCTTTGAGTTTTTTTACTTAAAAACAGTTACATGATTAATATGACCATTGCTATGTGGGTGTCTGCATGAATGTGCATTACAATGGTCTGGCCCAGGGCTGTTTCCTCTGATACTCTGTGTTTGCAGTAGCCCATGGCAGAGAAACTGACTTACCAGGGTATTCGTCTTTGCATATTTATTTAGTATGCCATATCAGGCCTACATTCCCCAATATACCAGGTGACAGCAGAGATGGAGTGGTGGAACCTCTAGGTCCTTGATATTTATTGGCAATAGAAGCAGTGATATTTTCATAACGAAAAAGAGAACTAAAAATATTGTTTTTCGTTTTACAAGAACGAGAACTGAAATTAAGGCAAACAGAGAAACTAAAACTAAATAAAAATAAAAATTTGTGATATATGAACGAATAAAACGAGAACGAAAATTGAGTAAAACAAAAAAAATAGCAATAGCATTTTCATTCAATCCAGTTCAGTCGTGCAGAGGGGTTGTTTGTAGGTCGCCCTGAGCATTCAGTTACGTTGCGCTGTTTACTATGCGGTGATCTTGTACCTTAGGCTTTCTATTGTCACATGACGCAACTTCCGTAAAAGACCGTTGTTTGTTTGTTGCTCACATTTGGTTCATCGGCTTGAAGCATTAAGCACGTGTGGCTGAGTTTTGCACAAGTGTTTGTGGGTAGAAAGCGAAAAAGTAACGTATGGAAATACTTTAATTACAGTGCAGATGATAATAAATGCAAATGTAGCGTGAGAGAAGAAGAAAAGAGACTCGGAGTTTCAGTGCAGGGCCAGCTGGTTCAGTGCTTAGTGGGAGTCTGGCACTTCCCTGGTACCAGGACTGCACTTCATACAGGGGACGTGCGGTCACACTTGTCATCATGAAAAGTAAAAAATAACGAATAATGATAACATAAAATAAATTTGTCCACTGGGCTGTATGATTCTAATAATTATGATCATTTTTA
This sequence comes from Polypterus bichir lapradei, assembly GCA_026402145.1. Lineage (NCBI taxonomy): Eukaryota > Metazoa > Chordata > Cladistia > Polypteriformes > Polypteridae > Polypterus > Polypterus bichir. The sequence continues at coordinate 55,776,537 of JANRMT010027041.1, read as the reverse complement.
TAGTCATAATCGCTGAATTTGCGCATTTCCTGATCAAATACAGAGGAGAAACGCAAGGTACGGCAGCGATGAGATAAGCCAAGCCTCATCTCGGACAGCGCTATCCTCGAACGCTGGGTTGATGCATGCAATTGGCACGTGGTTGTTGCTGTCTACCTATATGTTGGTAATATAATGTTTGCAGATACATTTATTATACATCTGATTTTCCACAGTCTGGCTAATATATTTAATGAATGTGTGTGACATATTTAGTCTTGCTGATAGGACATAAAACCGCAGTGAAAAGGCACAAGGTGAGGCAGACAATACTGTGCCACACTGAAGCCCAACAGGTGCTTGTTGCTACTGTTCTACAAAGTGACTCTCGGCACCAATAAGTTAGCAAAATCAGAATGTCAAGTGCACTGCATGCGGTCCATTTATTTTTTATTTCGTTTGATTGACAAAATGGAAGATTAAGACTTTTAAAACTAAAGGAAAATAAGGAGGACTGTTACAAAAAAGTGATGGAGATTTTCCTGGAGAAGAAATAGGTGCATGGACCTCATTTACAAATAAAGGTATTTTAAATAAAATATTCTTTTTATGGCTGCTCTCGGGTCCTAATCTGGATCCTGAGTTGGTTTGTTGTGTGGTGGGTGTGGCAATGCGCTGTATCAGTGCGTGCTCCTAACCTCCTCCTCCTCCATTGGTTCAACAGTCTGTATTAAAATTGATTAAAGCATCAGAATTCAAAGCTTTTAAAAATAACTAAATATTTCAATTAAAGTCAAAATTGAAATCCATTTTTTGTACTACTATACTTTTACTTGTATCGAATGAGTTTAAATTGTGAAATTGCAACAACAAATTTAGAACATATGGAGGGTGTCGAGCAAATGCGCTCTCTCCGCTCTCTCATGCCGCTATAAATGTAACGTTCTTTCTTAGCCAAATATGTACCTTACCTATGTGTGTGTAAAGAATGCTTATAAGATATGAAACTTAACTAGTAGTCAATGTGCATGCTGCCAATTGAATAGAGAATAAGCTACTCTTTTGGGTTCATATATTTGTAAATCTGACTCTGAAGGAGTCCGTGCCTCACCAGCCGTGAACGTCACCGCACGTCAGTGCTTCAGTACTGGCAGCAGAAATCGTCAACATACAGTCTGCTGGTGCCAGTGGATAGGACCTTGTTTGTGCACCTGCATTACAGACTATTTGCACCGTGTTGCAATCTGCGCAATGGACGTCGTTGCAACATGAACAAATCTCTCGAAATGCATGCTTGTTTGAAGCTTAACAGCAACGTGCTTGCACAGACTGGTTTCTTGGGTTGAAACATTTGATCTTGCTGACTGTACTCATTAGGCCACTTCATCTGTTTGATCTTTGATAGTCAAGCTGTGTTTAACGGCATTATGAACTGTGAGTGTATTTGTTGACTGAAACATAACTGGCATTGAATTATGTGTAAGCCAGCATTTGAGGTCTTGCAACAGAGAAAAAAAACTAAAATTGTACTAATATTAGGTAAAAAAGCCAGAACTAAATAAAATAAAAACTAAAATATTAAACACAGAACTAAATAAAAATAGAAATTGTTGACTCCACTGAAAACTAGAATGAAATAAAAAGAAAAATTAATTTTATAAGATAAAATAAAAACTAAAACTACAATTAATATTAGAACTGAAATATCATTGAATAGAAGACAACCCAGAAATGGTCTTGATTCTTTGACAATTGTCAGGATGTCTACAGCCACCAAAAGGTTCTGTGATCTGATAGTGCTTTATGAAGTCATTGCTGGCTCTAAGGAACTCCTTAAAATTCACTCTAAATGAGTTAAGTTGACACCATTTGGCATTTCTAATCGATTCTAGAGTTGGTAAAATATCTGGAGGAAAAGGCTCAACTGGTAGTACAAGGAGTACTGCATAATTTGCAGGTGCTCCCAAAAATAGGTCCTTAAAATTAAAATATTAGTGCAAAACACACATATACACTTTAAAGCAAAACATTAGAATATTGGAGGAAAGACAGGCACAGCAGGCCTACAGAACAAGAGTCTCTGGTACAACAGAATCTCAGGGTTAAGAACTGGCAAATCTCTGTCTTCTCATTAGTAAATGTTTTTTGCTTTAGATATTTTTTCTATTTGAGGGACTTTAATTTTTCAAAGGACAAATTTACAAAATTTATTCTTTAGTGTGGCAAGTCATGAATTAGAATTTCTGCAAGGACTTAATTGGTCTCTAGGAAGCATTGCATGGTTCTCAGGGACTTGGGCAGCAATTAACAATTATTCTGATAATCAATTAATCTGGTGATTATTTTGTCGATTAACTGATTAGTTGGACTGTACAAAAATTTTTCATTTGCAATTAAATACATGAACTACATTAAATGGAACCTTTGACCAAATGAAAAGACCTGTGTAAAATTTTCAGGAACTTATTTTTTTAAATAAACTACTACTACTACTAGCAAAATATAGGTATTCATACAACATTTATATAATACTACATCAAAAATAAATAGTAATAAACAGAAATAAAACACTTAGTACCACTTACGGCTCTGGTTATGCTATGAGTACACACATACAAAATTTCCTTAAAAACACAACATCCATCCATCCATTATCCAACCCGCTATATCCTAACTACAGGGTCACGGGGGTCTGCTGGAGCCAATCCCAGCCAACACAGGGCGCAAGGCAGGAACAAACTCCAGGCAGGGTGCCAGAGCACCACAGGGCACACACACACACACCAAGCACAAACTAAAGACAATTTAGGATAGCCAATGCACCTAATCTGCATTTCTTTGGATTGTGGGAGAAAACTGGAGCACCCGGAAGAAACCCACACAGACACAGTGAGAACATGAAAACTCCATGCAGGGAGGACATGGGAAGCCAACCCAGGTCTCCATCTGCAATGCAGCAGCGCTACCCACTGCACCACTGTGCCACCCTAAAAACACAACAGTTTTCAATAAATTAAATAAACTCACAATTTGGCTTATATATTCAGAATCACATTAAATGAACACTTAAAAATAAAACACGTAATTTACATTATATTTTTTTTTTCAGTTTCTGTGAAAGAGACAGTTTACTGGCAAAGCATCATGAAAATATCTGGCCACCACAACGTTCCACCACAGAAGAATCTGTTGCACAATCTATGACTTATTAGTTTCTTTTTATTTTTTTTGTAAGTCTGCAGTAATATTTAAAATTAGTTGTCATATATTGGGGAAATGTCCAGACTATTTTTCTTTTGTATCAAAGCAAGTGGTTTCATTTGTGTGAAACTCAGTTCTTTCTTTGCTAAGCAATTTGCTGAGTTTATTTTAACTGAAAGTTCATATCTTTTTGCATCATCATTCGTCTTTTTTTGTGTCTGGAAACCTTTTACCACCACAGATTCTTTGTCACTTTTGCGTGCAGCCAACACATTGTCACAGCCTGCTGCATGTCATTTGCTGTCGGGTGTGTTGCTGTTTGATTTTCACTTTTGAAACTGTGTGGTTCTGCCACAAAGTGTGTTTTACTGGCTACACTAGGCTTGCTGCAGCAGCACTTTCACATTATCGCGTCTTCCACCTGATTGTATAAAAGCCAGCTGAAGTCTAATAGCCAGCTCATCTGGAACTTTAGCTTTTCCACCTCGCTCCTATCTTTTGACTCGGAAAATGGTTTCTGGTAACCATTTTTTGTAAACACATACACACTAATGTTACACGTGTTTGCAAATGTGCAATGCAGCACCATAATTTAGCACAGTGACCACATCAAAATAATAATAAAAAATAAACAAATAATGGCAATTAAAATCTGAATCTTTGCTATCTAGTGGCTAATGACACCTATTTTTAGTCGCTTGTCATGAAATTCTGTTGCATATTCTAGAGTTTTATTCACATTGTAGAGGGCTGGACTACGTATAACTCAAATTATTCCACACTTCAAACCAGAAGTCATGTCATTATGCCTAGCCTAGCGAACATTGTGTTCATATATCTCTATCATATATCGCTGAAGTAATATTCAGCTTACTGGGATGACAGCGAGTCTTCCTACTCCACTGAGCCTGTAACGGTATTTCAGTCAGTCAGACATTGTGCAACCTGCTATATCCTAACACAGGGTCAAGGGGGTCTGCTGGAACCAATCCCAGCCAACACAGGGCGCAAGGCAGGAACAAACCCCAGGCAGGGCACCAGCCCACCGCAGGGCACACACACACACACACACCAAGCACACACTAGGGACAATTTAGGATCGCCAATGCACCTAACCTGCATGTCTTTGGACTGTGGGAGGAAACCGGAGCACCCGGTAGAGAACATGCAAACTCCGTGCAGGGACGACCCAGGAAGCTAACCCAGGTCTCCTTACTGCGAGGCAGCAGTCCTACCACTGCGCCACCGTGCCGCCCGTAACAGTATGTTTCCTATTCAAATGTTTGAGCATCCCCATTTTGCTGTTGTGCCATCCGATGTTAGACCTACACATTCTGCAGTTCACAATCTCAGAGTAAAGTGCTCCTAAACTCTTAGGTCGCATTGTCTTTTCTGGCACTAGCTTAATGTTTGCCTTTATTGAAATGTGTACACAACTGAATGAAGTAGTGACACAATTGTCCGGCACAGCATATTCAGCCTAATCACTAATAGTGATCATTGCCAACATTTTTAATAACCAGTTATTATCAATTATGACAATTAGTTATTGCAGCCCTAATAGAGATTGCCTCTCATGAGGCAAAATGATTTGCTTATAAAGACCTGCTTATACATTTCAACGAAATACTGTTACTCCTTTGTTTGAAAATACGGGATTGAACTGCAGGCAAGAGTTTTTTTGGTGATTTTGCGGTAATGACACATAGCTTTCCATGTTTTTCAATTCAATTCCTTGTCTTAATGTTTTTATTCCAGCTGAATTACTGTACTCTTGTTAGGACTCCCAGTAATTCTTGTCTGATCACGATAACGGACAAGCCCTTTTGGTTTTTGATGTCTGTTGAGCTACCTGTTTGTTCTAGTTTCTGTTCTGAAACCTATATGTCTAGCAGTTGCTCCCTCATATTTTGTCATAGAGCAGCTAAAAATTAAAAAGCAATCAATGAGCATTAGCCGAATCACTCCAACTACGCATGTCTGACATAACATTCAGGTGCAGCCGAGTCTTCAGCAGTGCCCATTTCACTTGGTTTAGAGAAAAGGTACAAAAACTGGATGGGCTTCCTGAATTTCAACAAGACTACACTCAGGTGTTAGACCATTATAAATGATAGACATGTAGCTAGCAAGTGCGTTTGCAAAGAGCAATGTGAGGAGGCTGCACATTTTTTATCATCTTTGTGTAGGATGAGTAAACATATATAAACGTGGGACGTTCAAAACATTTACGCACTTTTTTTTAACTCTATTTATTAAGAATTTCAAAAACAAATTACATCATTTTTCCTCATAGTCAGAAAAGGAGAACTATAACTGTTATAAAATGCAATAACAAGCCATAGAATGAAGTGACAAAGGGTGACAATGCAGAGCGCCTGGTGATTGGGTTCCAAACTGGCCCAGTCACCTCCTTGCTGGAATTTGCACTTTCACCCAGTGCTGGTGTGGGGTTCTCCTCTAGATACTGCAGTTTTCTTCCTAAAGACGGAGATGTTTGATTAACTGGCATCTTGTAAGGTAAGGTTTTGTAATGCTGCATTCATATGCTATGAGACAGATGGGAAATGTGAGCTTCTCAGTGAGAACTTTCACACAAACTCCCCTCAAAGAGGGAGCATCCAGTGGGACAATTCATAGAAAATAATGATATCCAAAGTAGCTAAGTTGTGATGTAATTAATGTTAGAAAAGTAATTACCAGGCACTTCATTTGTAAAACTGTGTAAAGATTTGGACAAAACAGAATAAAGTGCATAGGGTCAAAAATATACTGATAACACAAAACAGTTAAACACACATAAAGCACTCTTCTCAACACAGGCTGACCTTTAAATATGGCAGTCAGCATGGAAATTGTGCATGTGAATGAGCTTCTTCTTCTACCAACCAGTTAGCTCCTATAAAGTTCATGATTATCTTTGATTGTCTTTTTTTGCAAACTGAATAACAAATTAATAGCAACATCCTCCTTCTTTCACAGTGTGAAATAAGGACCTTTACACAAAACAAAGGTTTGGGACAACCACTTGTGTACTTAACCTTGGCTGCAAAATAAGCAAAATATTCAGCACAATAATGTACAAAACGGAGTCCAAAACAGAACCGATCAACAGAGGAAGGGAGTTGGGTTTTATAGGGAGGCTTGCGGAAGTGATGTCGTCCTCAGGCTGGGACAGGAAGTGATGTCGTCCTTGGGGCTGGGACAGGAAATGATGTCATCTTCAGAGCCAAGGCGGAAGTTACATCTTTGTATTCGACTGGAATTTCCTGTGTCTGGTCTGCAGGGACAAAATAAGAGGGTTGAATGCACCCCACCACCCCTTGGCTGGGCATGGAATTCCCTTCATTTGGTCCCTGTGGCTGGCTCCCATTCGCACGTGTATGACAACAGATTGTGGCAAATTCTGCTAGTGGATAGTCTCCAACACACAGACTCGGATTTGGACAAAGTGGCTGCTGATAATAGAGGGTAACTGGATGGGCTTTTAATTAAAAACAGAGCTGGCATCAAAGTTTTCAGGGGAGAGGATGGTGTTTTGTAAACTGTAATAGACATGGTCTATGGTGTCGAGAGGGGGTGGCTTTGGGTGATCTTTGGCACCCAGGTATAGCTCATGGTGACTTCAATCTGACATCCAGCCATGACTCTTATGGATTTCCATATCCATATGATATGGGGAGCCCCCCAGCTGTTCAATTGGATAGTCACGTACAACTCGTGTGAAAAAATCTCCTGTCTGACATTTGTGTGCAAGTTGTGTAAAACCCCAAAGGGGACATACTATCACCCCCAACCCCATTCCTTCGATCTGCAATAATATGTATAGCAGTTGCCTTCAAGACTCTGTGTTTGGGTGTGACATTTTTATTTTTGCCTACTGCTGTCTCTGAAGAAGTAGTAAAGTAAGGATGAACCCTCTGTGGCCCACCAGAAGTGAGACTGAGAGTTTCTGCTTTAAAAGGTGCCAGTTGAAGAAGGCAATATGTTGAAATATTGTTTATTTCTTCTAGGAAACATTAATTTTTCTTTAATTTTAAGTAATACTAGCTGAAATATCCAGCGTTGTCTGGGAGGAAAATAAAGTGTTTTTTTAATTGTTTGAGAAAAATATAATTAAAAAAAACCCACAACTTTAAAAATAAAAATAAATTAACAAACAATGAAGACTCACTCATGTGCCTGACTGGCAGTCTTGTATGTATGTTATCATCCAGTTGGCGCACGTAACCAGCCAACTCAATTTAATTTCAGAAGCAACAGGGGTGTGGTGCCGCTTAAACATAAAGAATGCTGACAGTCACCTCCAGTTCGCCCTCTGGTGGCCGTTCCGAGTGTCAACTGGATGATAACATGCATACAAGACCGCAAGATCACCACCCACCCTACCCAGAAGGGGGTGGGTTAGGGTTGATTTCACCCTATATTATTTTTAGTCAACCAATGGGAAACATGTGTGCCAAGTTTCATTAAAATCGCTCCAACCATTCAGAAGAGATGCTGGAACATACATACATACACGCATTGACATTTATATATACTGTATAGATAACACTTTTCATGTTTTGGACACCTTATTTGCCATTTTCATTTCTAGATTGAACCTTAATTGCCTAAAGTAACTTAAAGCAGATTTTTTAATCTTAAGAGACAAAAAAATAGAAAACAAACAAAAAGAAAAAGAAAACCCTAAAATAGAATATAATAAAAATATATAAACAATAGGGACAGTTTATCCAAACCAAACAAAATTGATGGAATGAAACTTCCAGGATTGGTACGTATACCAGACAGATATTTGTATAAGGTAAGTACTTTTATTTTATGTAAAGAAAACATTAAACTGAGGGAGGGGAACAAATTGTTGAACTGAAAAGAGAAAGGTTAATATTTAAATGGAAATATTGCTTGCTTACAACCCACAACATACAGTACACTTTGATGTTCATAGAGTTCCTAGATTTTCCAGTGTTTTTTGTACCTTATACTGTATCATATACAGTATTTTGATGGGATCCACATGCTATTTCTCAGTATTTTATCTCTAATTCCATTAGACTGTGTTCCACTCCCTCATGATTTGACTAGAAGAGCACTTCAAGTCATTAGAGTGTCTTATCTTTCAGATAAGTGTTTGGGCAGCTGTGGAGCAGATAATAGAGATAAAGGAACACACAGTGAGTAGGCTGTGCTAAAATGGAAAGATGTAGTTATGGAGAAAGAAAAAGTCCCAATCTGAGAGACGGAGATCTAAACTACCTGTTAGTGATGAGGTGGCACATACAGTGCATTTAGAAAGTACTCCGATCCCTTCACTTTCTGAACACTTTATTGTATTTTAGAAATTCATTTTAAATGGATAAATTTGCCATTTTTGACCAGCAATTTACACTTAATAAATCTCAATGACAAAGTGAAAACATGTTTTTAAAATTGTTTATAAATTCATTAAACAAAAAATGAAATCCCTCATATGAGTATATAGAGCCTTAATTCAGTACTTTCTAAAAGCCCTTTTTGCAGCATTTACAGCTTTGAGACTTCTTTAGAACGTCTCTAAAAGCTTTGCACCCATGGACTTGGGCAGTTTATCCCATCCTTTCTCTCAAGGTGTGTTAGGTTGGAGGGGAAGCATCTATAAACTGCCATGTCCAGGTCACTCCACAGATATTCTATGGAGTTAAAGTCTGTGCTTTGGCTGGGCCACTCAAGGACAGTCAAAGACTTGTCACAAAGCCGGTCTAGTGTTGTCTTGGCTTTTTCACACAGAAATGTGAACCTTAGCCCCAGTCACATGCACTCTGGGGCACGTTTTCTTCAAGAACTTCTCTTTATTTGGTTGCATTCATCCTTCCCTCAATTCTGACCAGTCTCCCTGTCCCTGCAGTTGAGAAGCACCCCAATAGCATGACACTGCCACCACCATGCTTTACCATAGTAATAGTACTAGGCAGGAGATGAACAGTGACTGGTCTTCAGCAGACATAGTGCTTGGAGGTCTGTCCAAAGAGGTCAGGTCTTGTCTCATCAGACCAGGAAATCTTTTTTCTCCGAGTCCTTTAAACTGTCTTATGCATTTTTCTCAACAGTGGCTTCCATCTCATTACTCTATTATAAATTCCAGACTGATAGAGTGCTGCTGAGATGATCCTTCATCTGACAGTTTCTCATGTCTTAGTGGAGGAGTTCTGAAGCTCTGTTAGAGTGACCACTGGGTTTCTTGGTCACCTCCTGACCAAGGCCCTTCTTTCCCAGTTATTCAAATCTAGAAGGAGTACTCATGGATACAGATTTTATCCATTTCATACTTATTGAGGCCACTGTGTTCCTGAGGACACTCAAAACTTTTTAAATGGTTTTATACTCTTTCCCCAGTGGCGTAGCTTGAAGGGGGTGGTCCCCCCCGGGCGGCACTTTTTTGGGAGTGGCATTATTGGCCAAAAAGCTAAGTACAATTCGTGTGTAAGCAGCAGGGTTCGAAAAAATATCACTCATGAATGAAAAAAGTAAAATTCTCAGATTTTTATCCACAAATGCTTCAAAAACAATTTTCACACTGTCCTTCTCTGACGGCATCAGACACAGCAGTTGAAATTTATGAGGCAATAACAAAAATAAACGTAAACATTACACTGATAATAATTTCTAGGAAGGTAAAGAACTAATTTATTATTTATTTTTCATAAATTTGCAGACCTTTCAGATAACATGCATCCCTTTATCATTATGGGTTATTGAGTATAAATTGAGGGTCAAAAATAAAAAGATAAAGACAAAGTGTGCAGCAAGTGAAGGTATCTGAATACTTTCAACGCATTGTACAGTATAGCTCTCCACACTGTATTCCCCGACCACATTAAGGGATGTCGATTTTCCACACATCTAATACAGTTTTGCTTGGCTCTGACAGAGATCCACGAGAGAGATCCTGTCCTCAATGCAGTGCTCAGCTCCACTGTGGTGACCTCACCATTACAGAAGATTAAAATTAGTAACAAGCAAGAAGAACACAAACTCCTTAGAGTTTAAGGGGTAGCTGAAACAGGTACGCTGTGCTTATTAAAAAAAAACATAAAAATGTGAAAGGGGAAATAGTGGACGCAGAAAAAGAGTGTGGAATACAATCTAAAGAGCTAACATTCTCCTGCTTTGAATGGAGTTTACTGCTGAATTGATGAAGGGTGGAATCCATCACCAAATAATCAATTATTATTATAGTCATGATGATGAGAGATTCAATGTATAGTATATGGAATCACTGCATTAAGTGCAAGTAACCCACTGACCCCTTATCTTCCAGCAGGTGATGTTTTGCAAAAATTAAATAAGTAGTAAACTTGCCTCAATAATTTAATGTATTGTTACTCTAGACATCAATTTCTAAATTTTCCATGATATACTCAATGGAATTTTTTATATACAAACACACTAATCACACGCATGCGCATAGGGGACAGCTTAAGGGCTCTCGTGATGGGACTACCAGGGGTTGGCGCCATGAAATAATGTCTCTTCCCTTCCTTCTTCGGCAGACTGGAAGAATTACTACCACTAACGTCACTTGTGGTGTCTGTCCATTTGGATCGTGTATCCAGCAGGGGGCGCTAGCTCCCATGTTGGAATGAGTTCTTTTTTAATTGTACCGTGTTACATAACCCGAAACTACATAGATATAATATAAAAAGGTGATACCCCTCCCTTAGTGATATGGAGGTAAGAAATCACATAGGAGAAATGACTTAGCTTTCTTTAATGACGGTTTACACTGCATAACAGACGAAGGAAGCCATGACAGGAACCCAGTTCGGGAGTGGGGGCCTAATGTATAGAGTCTGCCATTTTTGTCGCTGCATTGGAAGGATTTTCTGGATCGGATGACATTATCTCCCATCCATCCATCGGTTTCAAAGGTGTGCCGGGCAATGTTCCTAGGCTTTATGCTCTCTCTTCATGTGCAGGCCCCCAATTAGGTGAATCATGCCATTCCAAACAAGGCAAAGAGGATACAGTTTCATGCAGACTTTTGACACACAAAAATAATATACAATGCCCATTTCGCAGTTGTCCCTGTCTTGTCTTCTAATGCTTGCCTAGCAATTCTAAATGATGAGCCCCTGTACTAAATCTGGCTTTGTATTAGCTGTGCATGTGAGTAGAAAGAAAAGTAGATTTATAAAATATTTGTACAGAGCACAGTGACATATTAAACATATACACATTACTACAGACCAACCTATTCCTTCCAAAGCTGGAATATCCGCCATTTTAGAGCGGTCACAACTGGACTTGAGTCTGCAAAGACGTTAACACTTGTTAAATGTGTTTTTTTATTTGTTTCTTTTGCAAACATTTATATAGGGTTTGCCACTTGGTGCCCCAAACCTTTATGCTGTTTAGTCTATTCCCTTACATACTGCAAGAGCAAAAATGGAAATTATGCCTTTTAGTTGTATTTTTATCATTTATGTATTCTCCGTTCAGTTACAAGTTGTATTATCTATTGAGTTTTTAGTTGTAAAGGATGGCTCTGTTCTGATCCCTGTTCCACTGTTTATTGGCTTTTAATTTTAATAAATTGATTGGTAAGAAACAGAAAAGCAGAAAGGGAGAGAGAAAAATAAGAGGGGAGGAAGAGGAAAGGTTGGCATGAAAATAAAAGGTTATAAGAAAGAACTCATGTTTTGAACTTGAAGTTTTATTATCCCACACCACACTACTCAATGATAATACTGTATAAAGAATTATAATGTTTCTTTTGGGGGCATGTGAAATTTTCTTTGTGACCAGTGTCTCTAGTCTGATTGTGGGATCATGGGTAGGTCTTGGAATCCCTTTCTTTCCTGATCTGTACACATTTGCAGCCTGACCTTTTAAGTGACACATTGATTTTTTTTTGTGACTAAATTTAAGAAATATCAAACCCTAAATGTCGGTAACTTAAGAAGGCACTTGGTATTTATTCATGGTCTATCACAAAGGAAGGTCTGCGATGCTGAACCTTTATACTGTCAGGTTTGTGATGTCACAAGTGATGACCTCTGAGATCACACCCTTTAGCAACTGGGCACCGTTTCATGGCAATGAATCCACAAAATGGCAGCACCTGTGATAAGTAAAATGATGAACAATAAAAATAAAAATATGACTTTACAAAATGTCAGCACTTTCAAAATGAAACTGAAAATAAAAAAGAAACAGCATATTTAGATTCAGCATGTTTCTAAACCCCCTGAAATTTAGTAAAGCACCAGAAAAAAACATAATTATTCAAAAATAAAATACAAACCTGACAAAATCATCACTGTTTTGGAGAAGCCATCATCATTATCATGAATTACATTGGTTACTTCTGTAAAATATAATTTAGCACTTTACCCATTGATCAAAAATGGAAAATTAAAGAATAGTCATTTGTGCGTCTGCTTTCAGTGGAACCTCATTGTTCATGTGGCTTTGCCAGCCTCTTTGCTTGTCTGAAAATATTGGCATTAAGCTTACGAGTTAATTGTTAATATTGGCCAGTCAGAGAAGTTCAGGTCAGTCTTTGATTTGAAGAGGAAACAATCATTTTGGCACCAGAAAAACAAACTATGCAGACAGGCCCATCACTTTGGACTTCAATCAGTGTATATTTGGCTTAACTTAAGGAAGATGGCCATTGGGTTATTAAATACAATCATGGGCATAAAAAAATTTGCATTTTATAGAGCCAAAACCACACTTCTACATATTGTATTTAAATCATAAATTGTGGTATAAAGATGCACTATAAACTAATTCACACATACAGTAACATGTTTCAAACTTTGGAATTATAAAAAAATATATAAGTACTATTAGCAATATTTAAATGACAGAAAATGTGTTTTTTTTAAGTTTACTTATTTATAATTCTCAGTAAATAAGTATAGCACTTTCTTATATTTGAAATAAGTTACAAAATGTATGTATGGCATAACATTTGGGTAGATTTTCAATTTCAATTTACCATATATAATTGCAGATAAGTTCTCCCGAGGATAAGTCTGGTATTTTATAATGTTGGTTGTATAAGTCGAATGCGGAAAACTCACGCTATTGGTCCAAGAGATTATGATATGCTAACGCCAACCTGAAAGAGTAACCACGGAGCACATTGCCTTTTTTTTCTATGTGGGTGTGGCAATTTGCTGTAGCAGTGCGTGCTCCTAACCTCTCTCTCTCACTGTTGTGCCTATGTGACCACACGGTAATACCTAAACTATTCCGAAGCAACATTTGCACTGATTTGTGTTTTTTGTATCTCACACCCTCATACAACTTTATCATTATCTACGATGGAGCATTCGATCAGAAGAAAATATGAAGCTGGTTTTAAGTTAAACGTTGATGAAGTAGCGAAAGAAATTGGTAACTGCGCTGCTGCAACAGAATTCGATGCGTCTGAGAAACTGATGCGAGATTGGAGGAGGCAAGAAGATTTAAGTGTCACATTTTTGAACAGGCGTATAAGTCGGGGCCTGAGTTTATGATCAATTTTTTGGGTTTCAAGACCCAACTTATACATGAGTATATACAGTAACTGTTTTTAATTTTTTGATTTACTTCAACGAAGACACATTTTTTTTTTGTTAAACAGTTTGTTGTTTTGAAGGATGTAATATGAGACAGATGTTTGCTCAGACAGTTGTTTGTATAGGCAGCCCATTCTGGTGTATACTGTGGACGCAACTCTGATGTCATTTCAATAGCTCATATTGACTAGTGAGGATCTGTTTGCTGTCAGCAGTGACTATCTGACGTATAACAGAGAAAAATACTGTACACAAAATATAAGCTAACCAGTAACAGCGTACTGCACGATAACGTGCAGTGAATACACTTGATGTGAGCATTCCTAGTTTCGGACTTTTTCTCTGTCTCTGTTTGGCATTCCTTTGCTCAGAAGTTTATGCGCTTGCTCTATCTTGAGCAGCTCTTTTTTTCTCCACCCTAGAGGCCCGCTGCTTCTCTTCTTTCGTCAGCATCTATTTGCGTTAAAACTGACTTTAAGTTAGTTTTTGTGTTCTAATTACTTAAGTTCGTTTTCTTTAATTTTTCACTTAAACTGGCACTTAAGTCTTTAATCTGCCTAAAGAATGCTTAAAGATATGAAGACGGTAGGGGAAGTGACCACGAAGGTGGTAGGGAATGAGAATGGCACCCATATGCATGCGCCGCACGGTCGCCCTGTTGCGCGCTGCCTAGAGTTGATTCTACAATAAAATAAAAATTAAAAGAGTAATAAAATCATCACCCTAAAAGCGGATAGTAGACGTCACGAAGTATATGTGTACCATATTTCAAGTCAATAGGTGAAATGGTTTGCGAGCTACAGGTGATTTAAAATCCTGGACAGACAAACAAATAGTCATGGTAGCGTATTATATAAAAAGATATATGAAGCTATATATGAAACAGTAAACTAATCCATAACTAAATTTGATCAGACTGTTTCACTACTGAACTCCAATATGCGCAAAGCATACAATTATACAACTCAAAATTATATATCGAGCACATCTGTCTTGACTAAAACTCTCCAAAATGTTTCCAGGGCATGATTCAACCTGTGAAAGCTGCAACCTAGTCCCAGCCTCACTGGATCACATGTTCTGGGCCTGCACCAAATTAACATTTTTCTGGTTGAAAATTTTTAATTACCTTTCAGACAGCCTTGGTCTCACAATCCGTCCTAACCCATTAACAGCTGTGTTTGGGGTTCTTCCAGATGGGCATAAGGTGGAGAAAGACAAACAAATTGTGATTGCATTCACTACACTTTTGGCACGCAGACTTATTCTGATAAACTGGAAGAACCCAAACTCTCCTTTTTTAAGTCAGTGGGAAACCGATGTGTTATACTATTTGAAATTGGAAAAAATCAAATACTCAGTTAGAGGATCCGTACAGACTTTTTTCAAAACATGGCAGGATCTAATCAGTAATATTTTAAAATAAGCTCTTAAAGCACAGAGAATTTATTAATTTAGGTATGTTTACAAGCTTTAAATTTCATGCCGTTTGGCTTGCTCTCTCTCTCAGGGGTGGGGATCGATTTGTCCTTAACTCAATTTTTCTTTTTGTAAAAACTTGATTGATTTGTATGGATTGCAATAAAATTAATAAAAAGGAAAAAAAAAAGACTGTTTCACTACTGGTTTTCAGGATAGAGAGTTGCTTAGGTTAGGATGGATTTAATTATCGTATTCACTGATTAATGACATATTTACATTACTGTGGCTATGGTCTTAAAAAAGCTTTTGAGGAAAGAGGATGCTTTATATGAGATTTATTTTAGTGACATGATGCATCCATTGCAGATGCCACCCCTTAAACTTGATTTCTAAAGGATATGTCAAGACAGGGACACTATATACTAGACGGCTGTGAGAGAATGAAGTGTTACTAAAAAGCAGATGCCTGATGATTAACCTGGAGAGAGTGAGGACAGCAAAGTAATATTGGAGCTGACTGCTAGGGGACACATAGATGCAAATGGGGACATCTTGTGGCCATGTTACACAGCTGAGAGAGTGCTGGAGGACGTGGGAACTTTTCAACACACAGAGACTCAATTGTGAAGTGTGAACTGGAGGGAGCTTTCTTCTGGTTTGATAAATGGAGCCAACTCTGTACCTGAGAGCAATACCAGGGCTGGGCCAGAAATAATCCTGGAGAAGGTGTAAAGATATCTTACAGCCAGAAGCTTTTGAAAGTGAAATTAGGATGTAAGGCAAGATGAGCACTTGAGCAGGAGGAGGAAGATTGTTATCTGGCCTAAGAGGATCTGAAAGACAGATATGGAGGTGAGAAGGCGGGTGATTTGAAACAATACTATGGCACTGGGTAATAAACACATGGAGGTAGGTTTTTGTAGGGCTGTAAGGCTTCTTTATTATGCATTTATGTACTTTATTATGCACTTGTATTTGCTTTTATGTAGCCTTCCAATTTTTTTGTTACCCTGACCATTACCATTATGTTGGCTTTGTGGCACTACAATAAAGCCTCCTTAGAGTCCGTGATACTTACTAATGTTTTGCACAAAATACTCATTTACAGTAAATATGGAGACCACAGACACACACATAGTGCCATCAGAAGAAGTTCAGCATCAGGCTGCTTTTTGTGCTTTATCAATTCAGAATGGATGAAGTTAGAGTTAAGAAATGTACCATGTGCATTAGAAAAACTTGGACCTGGTAGGAAAGGACAGGCATCTGCCAGCAATTTAATTCATCTGGAGACAGCCAGAATTGCACATTTCATTATTTTGTCTATGTGAGGCAAGAGATACCAACCCTGAATCCCCCCACTCAAATCATCTTGCCTGGGATGAATCAAAGTAATTTGTGGCTCATTTGTTATAAAACTGGGATACATTAGTCATAGATCTTTTCAAAGTTCTCTTTTTTGGGTAAAAATATTTTAAAAGCAAAAGGTCATTTGCGCTGTTTAGGTTTACCATTATTTGAGGGAAGCACTGGCCTCCTCTTTTGTGTTATGTTATAGCTATAGAGTTTTATTCCCAGGCTTATGTTAATTTTTCATTCTATGGTTATTCACGCATTACTATTTTTAATTTTTTGTTATCATATAAATCTTGTTAATATTTTTATTTTTATTTATTATTCAGTATTTATGTATTGTATGTTTTCTTATACCCTTTGTCTTTTGCGAGTGGTGCCCTGACATCACTGCAGAGGGACCTCAGCCTATATATTTCAGGCTCTGGAGTAGGTTCCTCAGAGTTTCATTGAAAACTGGAGTGTTAGCATCATCTTGTATAGGTGTTATTTGGATTTTCTCATTTTCATTCTTTTTGGCTTGTGTTTGTATTCTGGTTTTTGTTTATGTAGTGGACTGGTTAGCCTATGGCTGTCTTTTTATGCAAATCCTTTTTTCCTTTATTGTTTCCTTTTGTTTGCTTTTTATGTATTTAAAGACAGTTTTTTGGTCCTTCAAGGTCATTTTTGTGTACTTGGGACGCAAATATATATATGCAGTTAGTACGTTGTACATTTTAAAAATAAAGATAACCGCCTATAAAAATAAACATAACCTGATGCAAGGGAAAAACATTCTGTAGCATTAGATTATACATTTACATTTGATGGCATCAATAGACAAATGGTAAATGTGAGCGATGCGTTATCACTGTTACTGCGTGTGCTCTCTGCTGTTCTGCATTACAACATCATTGGCAGCTATATTTTGAAACTATGAACTGCAATATACACATTTGAAGTAAACTGTGTGCCACACTCCATTAGAAGGACTGCCATTAAGAGTGATGATAATGAATAGCCACTGCGGATTTCAGTACTCAAAACACCTGTATCAATAAATTTGCAGAGCAACACCAGTAGATGCATAAATGAGGCTGCACAGCATTAACCTGACTGCAAGTTTAAACAAATAAATACATTCAACATTACTCATTAATTGGGAATACAAATATGCTATGACAAAACAGCCGCAGCGTTTTAAAACGTTGTATATCCATAGACCACAATGCTTATTTAAACTCAGTTTGCTGTTCTTATATCATATAGTGATGCAGTAGTTAATTAGGCAAAAAGATATCATAGCAGACTGAGGCACTTCTCAGATGTATGGAGCCAGTAGCTGTGGTGGTCTATGTGTGTGTGTGTGTGTCTGCCTGTCTGTCTGTCTATCTCAGATGTCACTGCATTCATTACAACATGCAAATTAATTATTAAGCTTCAATTACCTTGTGCTACCTAGCTCCTGAATTGTTAACAGCAATTTTAGCTTTTTGTTCAGTATCATTTGCTCTCTCCCTGAAACCCCGGCAGTGGTTTAAAACACACAGACTGGAGAAACTGTGTGTTTTTAGGAAGAAACCCTGTGGGTGTAGCCTTTGGAATGCAGTATTTCATCACTATTTGCAACAAATTTTATAACAGGTTGTTCCCAGATGTGTATTCTCGTTTGGGAATCACATTAGCCCTGTGAGACTACCTCTACACAGTTGTTTATTTCTGGAGTATACAGCAGTTAGCACAGACAATGAAGCATACACTCCTTAAAAAAATGATATCGCAAAATAAAAAAAATAACTCAAAATATTCCAATTTAATGTTGTTAAACAATGAGCCATAGCTTATAGGTTAGCATTATTTATTTAAAATAGTTTTAGTTATTAGTTTTCAGTTACTTTCCCAAAATGCTCTCAGCATCATGTTATGAAATAGATCAGGATACAAGAATATTCATTTGTGTAGTCCAGCGTGGAAGGGAAAGAGAGAAATTAGAGGTGATCAGAAACTACTCATTCTATTTAGTCAGCACCGCCAACCCATCCAAAGTCACAAACTAGAATGGCCCTACAAGAGTAGATGGACCTCCATCACACCAGGTCAGCTTACATATCAATAAGTTGACAAATGCAAGGCCCCACCAGCATGGTACAGGACAGTTAAAACCCTATAGTAGATCTTCGAGGCAAATAGACAATTGCACGGGTAGCAGGGGAGGTCCAGAACATGCCAATGTGGAACACAGGGGTCAGAACAGTTTGTGTGCCAGGTACTTTGGAAGTACAATGGTTAGAGGCACCCGCACCAGAAAGAAAAGGGATGACAGCTGGGGGATATGTAGTATGTTTCCCCCGGACACTAGCAGGCAAGTGACCAAGCAGGTGATTTGGGATGCCTGTTCTTTTAAGAAAAGAAGGCCAATAAGGGTAAGCATGAGGGCATAGCTGGCATCACATGACGCCTAAGGAGATAGGAAGAGGAGTGATTTCAAGAAATAATGGTTAAGAGGAAGGAAAAAGAAGGAGAGGAACTGTGTCTCTTCAAATATTGAATGGGCAGAGAAGTTGCTTTGGAGGCCCACCCTCTATAAGGACAATAGAAAGATCAGGGTGTAGTGGACACCAGCGGATATGGAAAGGGTCAGTGTCTGGTAACAGAAACAAACTGGTGTCACCCTTGACCTGAGAAGTGATGGACTTAATGCTGTCTCACAGACAAAGGCAATTTGTGTTAGAGCAAAGGCTTTAGTGCCGTGACTAAGGGATGCCATAAAAGAGAGATAGTTGAGGAAAAAAAATCTTCCTTTTGCTTCAGAGGTGAACAAATGTGATCAGTACCTATCCAGCTGATAGTGTTCTAGACCTAAGTTGTCTGGCAAAGAGAAGTCTTTGTTTTTTTTTTTTCTTTTTCCGGTCATTTTGCAAATTTCTCCCTTGGGTTTATTTTCAAAAATGCACTATTTTTGTATTTGTTTGGCCTCCTTAGATTTATTCTGGGTTTGCGTTGCTGATACAAGGTTTCCCATTATGAAAAAAGCAGTTATTTAAATGAATAATTAGTTATTGTAAAAAATAGAAAAGCCAGTAAAGTTTATGCAGAAAAATATTGCACTGCTAGCGTGAGGCAGCAGATTTCTGAGCGCGTATCCTAGAAGACGTCATCTGCATGACCATGTTTAAATTGGCACTGCTCCAGGATGCCTGGTCCAAAATAATGAACAGTTTCTACATGACATATGCATTTGTGTTTATCAACATCTGAAGAGGTTCTATTTTACTTTGATTTTTGTTCAGTGTTTTGGTTTTGGTAATCGTTTGGTAGTCTTCGTGTTTTTCTAGAAAACATTCATCTTCTGATCTTCTTTCTATAACGCAGGATTATGGACTTCTCCTCTGATTGCTTCCGGAGGGTAAGACTAGGCCTCCTCAGCCCTTAGCTTCAGCCTCCTTCTCTTCACCCTCTACACCCACAAAAGCACCCTCACACACTCCAGCAACAGCATCATCAAATTTGAGGATGACACCACCGTGATGGGGCTCATCTCTGGGGGAAATGACAGTGGAATGGTTGTCAGGGTGGTGCAGAGACAACAATCTGGTTCTCAACACCACCAAAACCAAGGAGCTGATCATCGACTTCAGGGGGAAGAAAACAAATATTCAGCTCCTTTTCATTGGCGGGGATTGTGTGGAGAGTGTCTTGAATGTCTGGTTCCTGAGTGTGCACACAGAGGAGGACCTGAAATGGAGTGCTAACACCACAGAGCTAGTAAAGAAGGCACAGCAGAGACGTTACTTCCTGAGGATCCTCGGGAACAACAACATTTATTTATATAGCACATTTTCATGCAAATATTGTAGCTCAAAGTGCTTTACAAGATGAGAAAAAGAAAAGTTTATATGAAATAAAAATAAGATTAGGCAAAACTAAGTAACAAAGAATAAAGTAAGGTCAGATGGCCAGGATGACAGAAAAAACAAAAAAAACTCCAGATGGGCTGGGAAAAAAAAAACAAAATCTGCAGGGGTTCCAAGGCCAAGAGACCACCCAGCCCCCACTCTACTTAAAAATTATTTAAATCATTCCTCATGGTTTTCAGGCTTCACGTTAAATTATTGAAGAAATAAAAGAAGAACCATTTCACCCAAAAACTGCTCATGTCCTTCTACAGTTGATCCATAGAGAGCATAGTGACTTATTGCATCTGTGTATGGTTTGTCAGCTTCACAGCATCAGAGAAGGAAGTGCTGCAGAGGGTCGTCACCACTGCCCAGAAGATCATCAGATGCGCTCTTCCTTCTTTGGAAGATCTTTACATTTCCTGCTGCCTGAAAAAGGCCTGGAGCATAATTAAAGATTCATCCCACCCTGGTCACTCTTTGTTTGAACTGCTGCCCTTAGGCAGAGGCTTCAAGACAATAAAAACACGGACAAATACTGTAGATTAAAAAATAGGTTTTACCCAAAGGCCATGACTGCGCTAAATGATGCTTATACTGTGAAACTTTAAAGGGAACAATTAGGCAAAGAATACCAACAGAATGTGAAAAGTGTCTCATTGTGTAGTATGATGTTTGTTTTGCTTCTCCATGAATCACAATTATAAATCTTCATATTTAAATGTTTTTTGTAGTTTTATAATTTCGTGGTGTTTTGCACTGATAGGATGGCATCCAATTTCGTTGTACTTGTACAATGACAATAAAGATATTCATTCATTCTTGACTTTCATTGCATTACAGTTCTTCAAATTCAGGAATGATCCAAAAGTAAAACATTTTTGTCAAACAGTATAACATATGTGTTTAATTTAACCTGTCCAGTAGTTCACACATTATTGTGTAAGGTGAATATGATTTACACTCACTGATTGCACATTCTTCATAATCCTACAATTACCTGTCTTGTTGTATGGAATGATGTAGGGTGAAGATGTAGGGTGGGCTGCAAGTTTGCCAGTTTATCAAAAAAAAATCATAAATCAGTTTCTACAACCATACAGAATCCACAGCATTCAATAAAGCAGTGGTTCACAGCCTTTTGCATGCCCCACACCCCCAGAAAATGTTTGATTTACGCTCACACTTGCTACCAAAGTAATATTACATTTGAAGCTGAAGAAGTCAAATTTCTAATTTTGTAACCACAAACTGAACCACATACAGTACTGCAGGTAAACAAATTGAACAAGCTTTTAAATCAGTGCATTAAATGTAAACATGAATTAAGTAATTTAGTTTTATGAAACTCAAAAATCTTGTAAATGTGTCCCTCTTGATGCTTAGACACTCGATTGACGATCTGTGGGTTGGGATATCCCTTGAAGCACCAAAACAAATTTGCTGAGCTTTGTCCCCCAATAACACCTGCACTGCAGTTCAAAAACAGTTTTGCTGCACGGTTAAAATTGTTTTGCTGCTGCCAGGACCACCAGTAGGAGAGATAAGCTGAGTGTAAGCAACAGGCATTACATCCAGTTCAGCCCCCCTCCATGAAAAATGTCAATCAAACCTTGAAATCAGTTACATTTCACGATCAGGGCTTGCACAGAAATCAATACTAGACCTCGTCCTTCTCTACGAGTCATTGTAAGCTCCAAATTCCATTCTCCTAAAAAAAGAGTTATTCGGCTTTACAAATGCTCCGCCTACAGCAAGGAACCAATGAGAATGCAGTCTGCAGCTTATTAACAGCTGATAGTGCTTGATTCTTTTCATGTCATAGAGCAGGATCACTAACTAATAAATGACCTACAAATGATGGCACACTGCAAGACAGCGAATGCACCATGATAAAGTCAGATAACGCACCTGACTCAACTTTGGTGAATTATAACGCAGCCTTCTTTGTCGTACCCCCTGTAATGCCATCTCGCAGCTTGGGAACCTCTGAAGTAAAATATTAGTTTACTAAAGTCTAATTTTCTTTACAATTGTACAAAGGTGTGAGGATCGCTTGGACTACAAGGCAACAAACAGGGTGAATTTTTACACAGGATATCATACTATTATAGCAATATAGGAGAGTCATTTGCATAAAATATATTTATTTTAGGTTAATCAACTTAATGCAAATGTGCATAGTGAAAATGGGTGTACCATGTTTTGAATATAAAAAGTGTTCATTTTGAGTAAGATTAACATAAAATAGGTAAGTAAGGATAACAGTTCCTGAGACGGATTATGCCTCTGTTTACAAGAAAATAATCGGATGGCTTTATTTCAATGTCAATTAATTGTTTTAATGGGACACACTAATACTAGCAAACAATATCATTTAAAGTTAAAGTAACATAAATTAGAAATATTAAGAAAACATCTCCTTTAGTTTGCTTTTTCCTGGGACCTTTTGCATTCTCTCTATCGTTCTCTCAACAGTATTCTGAGCTTTGGGCAGTAGCAGTTCATCGTCATATACAGAAGAAGGACATGTGGTAATCTTTGTTCCTGGAGGTTCAAACAAAAGTGCTGTTTATTATTATATGCTTGAAGACAGATGAACGTCCATCGGTCCATCCATAAGTTTAACCATCTCTTGAACTCCCTGGTTGCAGAAACTGTAAACTGTCCAAGCACAACTGGTTGCAAGAGAGGAAACAACCTTGACTTATATGCGAGTCCACTGCGCAGCCCATGCCCGCGAGTGGCACTCCCTCATACCGGGGAAAACTTTGAGTGAACCTTTTGAGTGTAGGAGAAAAGCAGCATGCCCAGGGACAAACACAGCCAGAAAGGCACCACTAACCACTGAGGCAGCAAGCCATAATGCGACACAATCTGCATACAGAGATGGTGAAAAATTGTTTGCCTGAGACTTCTTAACACATAAAAAGCTGTGGAACAGCTGGCATCCTCTGAAGCCTGCGTGCTGCACACCAGGTGGATTTGAGTTCAGTTTTATGACACTCACTTTATGAATCTCTCTCTGCTTATGACTGTGAAGCTGCAGTATCCTTGACATTTAAACATAAACTGAAGACCCTCATATTCTCTGACGCAGCTCCTATACTTATTTGGTGAAACGCTTTCTTGATTTATACTCGTACAATCGTTGCCAATCGCTGATTTTTTTTTTCTGCGGTTTTTTAGCTTGATTTTTATGCATTTATTTTGATACATATCAATACATTTTGATTTATGTGTTTGGTCTTTGCAGTGTTCGCTTTTAAAATGATTTATTATCTTCAGCTTTTCCTTAATAGCTCTACCGAATTAGAGGCAGGTTTTCAGTAGTTTAATACAAACTGCTTAACACAACACAGTGGGCAGTTAACTCCACATTAAAAAAAAAACCCAAACCACTTGATGACAACAGATATTTAAGAGCATTTAGCTGTCAGGGGTGCAGCACGTCTCAAATAATATGCCTGCTGTGACTGTAAATGACTGTCTAACGTCCTCAATTAATTCTTTGTTCTCATCGCTCTAATTACACATAATCAGGGAAGTGAAAAGGAAGAGCAATAAAAATAATAGATTTTTTTTCAGATTTCAGCATTAGTTTTAAATAAAGGACAATTCCTAGCACACGCAGCTGTCTGCTTTGCTGCGAGAGTGATTTGTACCCGATGCTAAATTAAAATGTGCTTTCTTCTCTGAGTCTTTACAAATGATACCTTACTAGAATTATGAAAATCTTTTAAGTATTTCAAAAAGAGATTCTTAGGTATTAGACATTTCCAGGAAAAGCATAAACCTTATGTTATGTGTAAAAAATTTTGAATGAATTAAAACAAATCCTTTTTCCACCCACATACTGTGATAGATGGGATGGAAACTGCTAACATTTTCAGATAGGGTGTTACTGGTGTGGTCTGATATTCATTTCCATGATGTCTGCACATTCTCTCTGTTCTGAATATCTGCCCAGAAGCCGACAGTAGATGTGCGACCAGGAAGGTGCAGAGTAAGGGAGCAGACAAGCTTGTAATCAGGGACGGGCAATGGGTCAACATATCAAAAGAAAGAGGAGAAAATAACAAACAACAAGGGTTGTATACCAGGAGATCACAAGCAAAGCAACCAAAACAAAAACATGAGGCAAGAATCACAGTCAAAAGGTTCAAAAGCAAAGAGAGAATCAGGTAAACAAAAAACGGCTTACAAGATAAATGTTTTAAGAATCCTTGAACTCGGATGGGGAAGTGAGCAAAACAATAGACTCTAGGTGCGGACCTCCAGAGCACCACTCCTCTGAGGAGGTTGTCACTTTATATTACACATCAGCGATAACACCCGGCTACACTATGGTTAAGATCAGGACTTGGGCAGAATTATCCGATTCAAGTCACGTAAACCAAGTGACAAAAACCTGCAATCCAATTGACTGTCCAGAAGAGCTCCTGAATTGCAAAGCTGCGGAGGTATGCAGCTGGACCCATCTCGAGCAAAAGGTAATCCTTTTTTTATCCCATTGCATCGTAAGCTTTGTGTCACAGCCTCCAAGGATTCACTGCTTACAATGTGAGAGTTGGGCCAATGATGGAAATACAGAATGGCACCCCCGGTAAATAAGGTAATAAACAAATATGGTGGTGAAAATGGTCCAAATTTATAATGAAATCAAAAAGTATAAACATAATGGAAAAACAGATATCTAAAATGGATTTCTTCAGTGAAGAAATCACCACAAATGAATGTATTTATGGGAAGATACAAAACAATATAAAAAAAATCAAAATTCCCACAATACAGCAATAGCCCTGACACTTGGAAACACCTTTTAGCTCCCTCTAACATTATATGAGAACAAAGAAGAGAATGAAAGGGTTCCAATAAACAGAAGTCAAAAGCTGAGAATCACCACCTTACATAGGCAAGACGTAATGAGACTATACATTACATGACTGACAACAAGCATAGCAGCTCTAAATAATATGGCCATGACCATATAGTCACATACTGGGGGTCACTATCCAAAAAACAGAATAAAAAGGTATCACCAGAGTCAGAATAAAATATTTTATTTAGCCCAAAAATTAATAAAATACAAAAAGATGAACCTATAACTTAGTTTACAACACTCTGGATGGCTGATTTCAAGCATTTGGGCTTACCCATGGAGAATAACTTGATCCATTCATCTCTTTTCTGACTCAGTTTAATTCAAATTTGTATTTTCAAACTGCTCACTGACAAAATACATGATGACACTCATGCCACTACAATGTTCTATCACCTTCAAGAGTGAGCAGGCAGAAAAGCAAATGTGGAAAGTGGAAAGAAAAGCACCATAGAATGAAACTGGAAAATAAAGCATTGGTTGAAAAGAAAATAAACAACCTTTCCCCAAAAAAGATAATCAAAAATTAAAGTCAAGAAACAGAATGTAAAGTCAAAGATAGGAAAACTCAGAAGTATATTGGCAAAGGTCAGCTATAATATCCACAAGCTTAGATAGAGGAGGTGAGCGGCTTAGATAGAGAGCGGCTTATATACCATCACACTGATGACATCCCTTGGCATGACTTCCTGGGACACACCACTAGCAACCTGCACTTGTATTGCAGCAACAATACCACCCAATAGTGATGTCCATGTAAACAAAACGGTGCTGTGGGTAAACTATCAACAAGATGGTGGAAAAAATTATACAGAAACAAAATGAAAGATAACATCAAGTTAATGAAACAAAATGATCACAGTACTGTTGTGGGTAAAGATTTGACATTTTGTACTGGAACAATTTGCCAAATTTCCATAATTTCAAGTTGCATATTATCCCACTTTTGACACTGTAGTTCAACTTTTTCAATGGTTGTATTCTTCCATGGTTTGTAACAAATCATGCTCTGCACAAAAATATGCTGAATGTCTGGTATAGTGGCAGAGCTGTCAGTATTCCCTGAAATCATCCGGGGCCTCATGTATAAATGGTGTGCATACACAAAAATGTTGCGTACTCCCGTTTCCACGCTCACATTGCGATGAATAAAAAATAAATTTTCACGCTAGCTCAATCCCTTGCGTACACAAGTTCTCTGCTCAGTTTTGCAAACTGGTGGCACTCAGCGTCAAAGCAGCACTACTGTTCCTGTGTAGTTTCCCTTTAGTTTTTAGATTCATATCCCTGATGAGCTTTATCAAATACACTGAAATTAACCGCATTTCGTTATTAGTTTAAGGCATCTCATTGTAATCAACCTGTAATCATATAATGGTGCACCAAATGACCAAACTATTCTAAATACCATCACTGCCTTAGTGTTGTTATTCCCAGTGCACCACTGAGTATTTAACCCACTGTATCTGAGTGTAGAATCACAGCTGTACAGCAGCTGATTGGATTATCGGTATACAGCATCTTGCACATGCTGTCTCAGCCATGCGCGCAATCTATTTGAACTGTCCCCATACGTCAAATGCTTCAGAGCCTTTCCTGTAGGGACCTCGCGGTTCAGAAACAATTTCATCCCAAGTGCTCTAAACGCACTCAATCAGTCCATCAATTGCTCCTGATAGAACTGTTTGTACTTATAAGTACAATCACCTCACTGTAAACTTGCACTACAGTTATAATATTGCATAACCTGAGTCACTTTATAAAGCGTGTATTTACATATGATGACGACTGGCTTCTTAGTCGATTTAGATTTCCAAGCACTATCTTCTTGGAGCTCTTAATATCATTTTTAAGATGAAATACAGTAAAGAATGTTTATTACATTATACAGATAAGATTTAAACTTCATTAAAATAATTTATATTGTTAATAATTAAACATGTGAGGATATGGTGGCACAGCGCTAGCAATGAGCTGCCGCCCAGTTCAGGGATTGTTCCTGCCTCGTGCTGTATTCTTGCTGGGGCTGGCGCGACACTGGATGGATAAATGGATGGAATAATTAAACATGTACTATGAAGATATTTCAATGTTTCATAAAAGTTTTGAAGAATCAGTGTTCTAAGCTTACAGATGGCTTGGCATTTATTACAGAGCTGATCATGTGGCGATTGGTAACTTGGAGAAAGAAAAGGCAGGACAGGAATTGGAGGTTAATATGTTTGAGAGAGAGTACTGCTGCAGTAAATTATTCCATCGAAGGTCACGCACGGTGTAGCAAGCATCTTGTGGGAGGCAGGAACAATCTCTAGACAGGGCGCCAGCTTATCGCTAATACTGCGCCACCGTGTTCCCATGTTTAATACATGCTTTCATTCCTATCATCATGAAAATATCAAGTATATATCTTTATATTTAAATTGTTCAAAGAGCTGTAGTATCATGAATGTAATTTATTCTGTGTCCTATTGGTGGAAGAGAAAGCCCGTTTAAGAAGCAGGCAGTGATTCACACACATAGAGCACATAAAAGAACACATAGAAAGATGCATTTAACGTGCTACTTTAGTTACGACGGGATCTGAGAAACTAGTAAATTAAACGATTTTAAGATGAACTTTATGATGTTCTACTTTGATGACAAAATAAGGTGCATGATTAAAGTGGAAAGTTTGAGATTAAAGTTGACATTTGGACATTGTTTTCAACTGTGTCCCTATTTTGTTTTTCTTTTCTCTGTACCCTAATACGCGCTTCCATATGACACTCAGACAGTGGGCTACAACTCGCCTTTTCACAGCGACTTTGATATCTGACCACTTCTTATTTATTTCGGACACTTTGTGACTTTTGAGTTTCTCTGCCACTCTGTCACTCGATCAACTTCGTTTTGTTGATTATATCATTGCTTAAACCAACAAATAATACTTTTTCCCTTGCTTCTATCTTGTATTCGCTGAAGTTCTTCTTTTTCCTCCATGCTTTTGTCATTGCCTATTCACAGAACGCTGAGCTTAAGGGCTATTTATATTGATTTGCATATTCAATAGGGCATAATTCTGGGAGGAGTTGGGGAGTGGCAGCAGGCACGTGCGTTACTTTTCATGTTGACCGGGATTTATGGAGCGGAAAAATGTGGAAGTTGCCGTTTGCACAGATTTATGCATCTGGATTTTTTTGTGCATACTCATATTTCCACTTTTGTCCGTACGCCATGGTTTAGTGTGAATTCTACGCACGGCGTTATGCACGAGGCCCCTGATCTGGGTACGTATCTGCTGTGGTTCACATTTGTGCACCAGTGTTGGCAGCACATGCATATTCTTTATTTTCTTTCACCATATGTACTCATATCATATCTTTTCATAGATAAGGTTTGGCACATATACCCTTCACCTCCATTTTAAAACACCAGAACAGGCTAGGAATTTTTTAAAGTAATAAAAAATACTTTCACTTTAGAACACAGTTTAATTTGACACATGAATATATTCCATGATAGTGAAGAAATAATATGGACTTTAAAAATACCAAACCTGTTTAATGTTCTCCTATAAGGTAGTGTACAAACTGATTTGATCATTGCCAAATACTCAGCACCTACTGGTAATATCTCAAAGGAAGGAGACAGGATGATTCTGGAACAGGACATATTGTTGTGTTCAGAAGTCATTAAGAAGGTTAACAGAATGTTAAGTTATACAACTCAATGTGTAGAGTAGAGATCCTGGGGGTTACACTCAAGCTTTATAATGCTCTGGTGAGGCCAAATCTGGAGTATTGTGTACAGTTTTGGTCTCCAGGCTACAAAAACGACATAGCAGCACTAGAAAAGGTCCAGAGAAGAGCGACTAGGCTGATTCCAGGGCTACAGGGGATGAATTATGAAGAAAGATTAAAAAAGCTAAGGCTTTTTAGTTTAAGCAAAAGAAGATTAAGAGGAGACATGATTTGTTTAAAATTATGAATGGAATTAGTACAGTGCATTAATATGGAAGTTTGTGCAAGGTGCCAGGTAGCTCTGTATACAATTCCACTGGATCATTTGCATATTATTTTAATGAGAATTTCTTTTACCAAACTTTGGATTTGTAAAAAGTACATATTATTGCAAAATATGGTCCTATACTTCTTCTAGCAAGTTTCTTAATGCTGTCTAATAAAAATATTTCCTTTTCATTGCATCTGGTCACAATAAAAGCAGGTAGGCACAAAAAAATGAATTAGGTGCAATCATCATTTAACAATAGAACCAGAGATGAACAATGCATATCTCATTTTTAAGAGCTATAGTACTGTATGACCGCAGATGAAAAGACACTTTTCCAATATGTCGTCATAAATGTCACAGTAAGAAAATACAGGCTGAGAATTAGATCTGAACTAACGTACACAGAGGAATGGATTATTTAAGAAATAATTAGTCTCACTGTGATAAAACGACAGGATAGACCAAAATATAATGCAGAACTCTAGGTGTCAGGGAATTAGAATAGGCTTAATACTGCACAAATGTAGGGGGTCGCAGTTATATTATCTTCACAGCAATCTTGCAAACTGATAATTTCCTTCTGACCCTCATGAAAGGTTCCTGTACACCATACCACCTTTCTACTGATGGGATTTAGAGATGTATAAGTACCTTAATATTCATCCTGCTGAATAGGTTATTATCTGAGTCCAAAACTATTGGTTATCTAGACTAATGTGTGTAGTTTTGTAAATTCACACTAAATCCCCACCAGTACTTTAAACTGAGGCACTTCAAAAGATCCCTGCCAGCATGGAAGACAAAATGAGCTGCAGAGTATTCATGTTTCAGGGAAAAAAGCGAAATTCATTTCAACACCTGGAAAAGAAAATATGTTAAAAAACATGATTCTAGTAGGTGACATGTAAATATTGCAAATATAGATATACAGTGTATTGTATTTTAGATATATACTACATTGGTTCAGCATTTACTTTAACATAAAAATGTTACACTTACACTTATTAATAACATTAAGAAACCCCTTTTATTGTCCTGTTCTTCCACTGGACCTCAGAATTTGCCAGAAGGTTGGTGAGCCAACTGCTAGAAAGTACCAGATTTTGTTGACCACTTTCCAAATTTGGTAGATAACTGCCAAAAAGGCAACTGTGTTAGCACTTCCATTAAGAAACTGCACTACAGTGATCCCTCGCTATATCGCGCTTCGACTTTCGCGGCTTCACTCCATCGCGGATTTTAAATGTAAGCATATCTAAATATATATCACGGATTTTTCGCTGGTTCGTGGATTTCTGCGGACAATGGGTCTTTTAATTTATGGTACATGCTTCCTCAGTTTGTTTGCCCAGTTGATTTCATACAAGGGACGCTATTGGTGGATGGCTTAGAACCTACCCAATCAGAGCAGGTATTACATCCTTCTAAATAAAAGCGGCCGGGATTGTCCTTCCGTCCCGTGAGTGCTAAGCAGACGCGGAGTTTCACACACGCCCCGTCCATTTTGCAATGCACGATGGGATTTGTAGTTTCGTTTTTCCAGGTAAAAGATGATTTTCTACTCCAGACTGTGCGATATCTTCTTCTTCTTTCTTACTATATAAAAGCGGTCGGGATTGTCCTTCCGTCCCGTGAGTGGAAAGCGTAGCGGTATTCCACTTATCACAGACTTACTATTTGCAGCTTGTGGTACGAAGCGACATGATGTGAGCAGAGTTCTGGTGCTCCCATCGTTCCCTTGCTTTTGTGCGCGATGCGCTGGAAAAATAGACAAAATTATGTCTCTGGAAATAATTAATGTTGATGGAGTACAAATGCCTCACCGCGTAGTAAATATCAGGGGGGGTTCAAAAGGGCGACCTCAATATAGAAAAAAGTTTAAATTTCATCACAAAAATAACAGAAACTACGAGTATTAAAGTAATACCGCTCAAATGCAATATAACCAAATTAATGTCAAATTGATCTACATATTGAATTGCCTTAAGAAGTGGTCAACTTAAAAGTCGGTCGACTTAAAAGGCGGGTCAGCCTAGTATTAACTAAAACTCCTCAATGATATATGATATGCTTCCTGCATATGCTTCCTGCGCGGTGCTTGCTTGATTGTTTGCTTTTCTATGTCTCTCTCACTCTCTCTGCCTGACGGAGGGGGTGTGAGCCGAGGGGCTGTTTGCACAGAGGCTGTTTGCCTAGAGGATACAGACGCTCCTCTAAAAAATGCCACTTTATCGCGGTGCTTCGGCATACTTAAAAGCACAAAAACAAGTATTGATTTTTTGATTGTTTGCTTTTCTTAGCGAGCGCTCGCTCTCTCTCTCTCTGAAATTCTCTGCTCCTGACGCGTGCACTCCTTTGAAGAGAAGATATATTTGCCTGTTTTTTGACTAAAGGGTGTTATTTCATGTCTAGAGGGCTCTAATAATGTTAACAGTGTGGGAGAGTTTATAAGGGCTTAAAATATATAAAAATAACCATACAAACATATGGTTTCTACTTCGCGGATTTTCATCTATCGCGGGGAGTCCTGGAACGCAACCCCCGCGATCGAGGAGGGATTACTATATTGGTTTTTTGAGAACCATCAACTCATTAAAGAAAACAATCTAATGATATATATTATAAAGCTGGTTGTATCAACGTGTCCTGTTCAGTTCCAAAATCTGGCTTCATTTACAAAACATAATTGATTGTTTGATTGGTGGCTTGATACAATGATTCAGAAAAGTTCTACTAGACAGGCTCCTACTCTCAGACCGGACAGGTCTTTCACTTACAAATAAGCTTAGGTCAAAGAACTTGGGGTGGCCCAAAGAAATGAGTTGAAGACACCCTGTGTAAATAATTTGAAAAAGGCCAGCTCAAGAAAGTGGGTGACCCTAGCAATGGAAGGTGCTCTATGGTGCCAAATTCTCAATCAAGAAGAACTTCAATTGGGCACTGTTTTGTTTGTCTGATGAAGCAGGCAAAGGATGTCAGCAAAGAAGATATGAAATCTGTGCAAACTGCTGCCTGGTGGGACATTGTTCCAAAGCCTGTGGTTTTATGATTGACGTCCTATTTCTTCTAAAGATGTGCATATAACCTTGACAAGCATCAATTTTGTTTCAAATGACCATTGGGGTGAGTTATTAGTATATTTTCACATTGTATGTTTCATTTGTGCTAGGTTTACATGCATCTTAGTCACATTTTGAGGGCTACAGTCAAAGGGGATAGCTGGTCGTTTTCTTCTTCTCTCTTCTTAAACCATTAAATTATGTTGGCCTCAAAAACTCTCTTCTTAAACCATTAAATTATGTTGGCCTCAAAAACTTAGCACAGTTACACTTTTATATTTCCTAATAAATTCAGTAGTAAAAGATATTATTAAAATGTAATAATATAGATAATACAGAATTAGACTGGGAGGTCCTTCAGATTAGCTGTGTTAAAGACAAGTCTAGTCCATTTTACTTAAAGAGCACATTTTAAACAACAGAAGTCAACCAAAGCTTCTATAAATACACCAATACATACATATATAAAAAGCTCAAGGCAAAAGATAGGCTTTCTGGTGGTATTTAAAAAGAGACAAATGTTAAAATGTTAAAAATAGACAAATGTTTGTTTGTAGTGTTTTAAAGTCCCTGTCTCCACAACCTCCTGTGCTTCTGTGCAAATCTGTGACCCAAGTGTGACAATATAAAAATAACAATATAAATGTATGGTTTTTACTTTGCGGATTTTCACCTTTCGTGGGGGGAGGGATCACTGTATACCCAGGTACTGGTCAAGATGGGTGATAAGGATGTCAACTGTATCAAATGCTGTAGTTAGATCTAAAAGCAACAGCACAGCCGCTTACCCAGGGTCACTTATTAACAAGAGATTGTTTAGGACCCTTAAAAGTGCAGAGTAGGTGTTGTGGTGTGTCTTAAAACCAGACTGAAATGTAATTAAATAACCTTTTCCAGAATTTTGGAAAGAAAAGGCAACTTGGATATGGGTCTGAAGTTCGAAAAGTCTATAAAATCCAGATTTGTTTTTTTATTAAAGGCTGCACCCCAGCATGCTTAAAAAAGGCTGTGACTAAACCATACTTAAGCCAACTACTTATAATGTCCAAAATAATAAAAAATTATATACAGTGCCTTGAAAAAGTATGTATGTAGCATGGAAGTATGGACGTTTTCACATTTTATTGTATTTTTCACGGGCGGAGTGTGCTAGTGCCCCTTGCCCCTCGCGGGCAAGTATCCTCCATTAACCCTAATCTACACCTAACCCTAACCCAACAAAAAAAACCTCTTGTAAGAAATAAAGACAAGGCAATATAATAAACAGTTGGGTCACCTTGCTTTGAACCCATATGTTTGATTAAAAATAAAAAAAATGAGTTTAAGGTATTATTGATATATCTTTCAAGACATGAGTCCCATTGTAGACTTTTGCAAGATGGTGGTGGAACTCCTTAACAGGAAGCCAAGGCGGAATCAATCTGAAGTGACGTCAGTTGTCAACCCATTGCTGGTCGTCATCTGCTGAAGAGAAGCGTTAGATAACAGCACCAACCTTCGACTCTAAGTGGTATTACCATTCAGTGATCACTGAAGTTGACTCCCAAGTGCAATTTGTTGAATTGTTAAATTGTTGCTTATGAGATTAAAAGATCTAAAGTAATGACTGAGAATGTAGGAGGACTAGTGCTGCAAAATATAGGAAAGAACAAGATTATTTAAAATTGTACAGTATATACCATTAGTAGTACTTTAAAGTCAATTCTAAATGTTATTTCATCCCATTGAATGCTGCATTAATAAAACCACTTGACTTGACTGATTTTGGCTTGTACTTTTGTAAAGAATTTACGCCATATCACATTTTTTAAAAACAAACTGCACTTTTCCTTTGTGATGCAAATGAGGTTCATAAATAAAATTGATTTGACACTGTTGTCAATAAAATGTGAAGGAGCAATAGAGGGAGCAACATCACCTTTATTTCATCAGCAGAAAACTTAAAAAGAAATACCCAAGACACTGTTTTCACTGAGTGCTGCATTTCACAATTGCAAAGTCGCATGTAAAATTAATTTTAGCATCAGTTTAAAAAAAAAGTGTCTACAAAATGAAACCTGGCTGTTTCACTCATCACTACTTACCACAGATATGGATATAAATAAGGGAAGAAGTTGACTGATGCAAGAATTTTAATTCATGATTTGATATATTTCCTATTATTAAAAAAAGATCTTTGATAATTTATTGAAGCATTTATACCCTGCCTGTAAAATGATACAAATAAGAAATAAAGACCTGGGGTACCACCTTGGTAACCCTGTAGAATTTGAAGAATTTGTAGAAATAAACAGTTGCGGTGAGGTTGTTAAAGACACGAGTCCAAAACAGAATTGCAGTAGGTAGCTGGTTTTCTGGGTTATGAAGAAAGCTGGTAGGATGGGGTGGGTAAAGGTGGATGGACAGAGGAGATGATGTCTGTGATGGAAGGGCCGTCAATCATCCGGTCTGCAGAGGCAGAAAGAAAGGATCAGAAAATGGTGCCAACCCCTGGCATGGTGGATAATTACATTTACTACAGCCTTTAAGTTGCCCATGAGCACACATGTGACATTCCATTAGATATAATAAAAGCCTTTTGTCTCGATTCATTTATTTTTTGTGGAGATGGGTTCTTTCTGAATAAATATATGCTGACATTGACTGCACCTGAGAACTGTTAAACTCCTTTTCCCTCACATTGTTCTTTCAGGCACGTTTGGAGCTCAAACAGTTCACTTAATTGGGGCTAATTGTTGCATATCAATAAAATTGCAGTAGGGTTATGCCTTAGGAGGATGAAGTGGACGAACACAGTCACTCTGGTCCACTAATATCCACCTAGCTCATGATGTCATTTGTCAAGGCGCCTTAACTGCAAATTGTCACACAAAAGAAACAGGAGTGTCTTGACGTTACAAATACACTGTCAGATCCCAATTTTTAACCATAACTATTAGAAAAAAGCAAATGCTGAATGCTTTTCTATCCTCCAAACTCACTGTATCTTATGCTGCCATGTTAGGGATGTAGCACTGTTTTTATGGTACACAGTCATGTAACACAAAGCTTTTGTTAAAGTGGTCTTACACAGCAGTATTTGACTATTAGATGTTCTGTAGGCAGCGCTTACCCTAAAGTGTTAACAGTGGTGATTTTCAAGTGTTATTAAGTCCAAACAACACTTTTGCTTGAAGGTTTTTGTTACATAGTACTAACTGACTATTGGAGGGTCCCAGGTAGGCCTTTCTAAAGTATTATAATTGAGAATTCATGTCTGGTCAATTCATTCTTAAGTTTTCAAGTGGCGCTCCACAGCGTCTGTTTCCCAATGTTGAGCTCTGAAACTTGAGCGGCCCACTTCATGGTCACAGTGGTGTTATCACTGATGGTAAACCTATCCTAATCCTTTCGTTCTAAGCAGCTCACACTGGTGGTCTTTGAGAAGCTTCCAGACAGCAGGAGATGAGGAATTTGAAGGTTTCCTTTTTATTTTAACTCTCCTTGGACATTGGAGAAGAAAGCGATTTGGAGGTCAGGCGTAAGCTAGACCGAATGATAGCCTTTTCTCAGGCCAAATTAAAGCACTGACGGCCCTGACACATACTGCATGTTGCCTCTTTGTTTTTCTAACTGTTCACCGCTAAATCCTAATAGGCTCATATACAAGGAACAGCCTTCTTCATTGCCCCTGACAGCCTGAAGTAAATTACACGCTTGACTGCAACCATATGTTCAAAAAGAAATACACTCAGCAACCGTAGGTTAGTTTTTATTGAAAGAGGCCTAGAGATCCAGTCACTTACACTCTTCGTGCTTGATACAGGTATTTAAACAATACATTCAAGATTACAAAGTTAGTAAACACTTGAGTGTGTGATCTGCATCTTCAGGCGTATCTCTTATTTCTGCCCTTATGGTTTATTTATAAATCCTATAACTCCACTACACTCATTCCTGTAACAAAATGTATAGGCCTGGGACGTCTATAAAGTGCTGCACATCCATCTGATTTTCTTGCACTTTAGATCTCTTACATGAGAATAAAAGCTGTGAGAATGAAATGGCTAAAAGAAGATGTGATGCAGTCTGCCAACACTATCCACTAAATCTGGAGATGAAATACTTTTTAGTCATTTTGAAAAGTGGTCTCATATCTGAAGGTCAGAACAGATTTATGGTCTATGGTCTGTTACTGCAAGAAAAAATGGATGGAGTAAATTATGAAAAGTATAGTTATATTTGCTTAAAAGAAAAAGTCCCGCAGCATCATTCTGACTGTGTACTGCAAGGTCATATGTGTATAATTATTTATCGTGCAAGAAGGAAATAAAGCAGCTGTCTACAGGATTTGTGGTAGACTAGGCATTTTTGACTTTTCAATGTATATTTTGTATACGTTTTATAAAATATGTTTCATTCGTCAAAGATTTTGCCAGCTCATTAAAACAAGATCGTTAAACAGTAATGCTTACCATCCATCCATTTTTGCAATCCCGTCTTTTCTGTTTAAAGGATCTCTGCAAGTCAGAGCTTTCCCGGTAGCATTAAGTGTACGGGAGGAAGCAACCAGCAATTTGTTTGATTTTTTTACTTATGCAGGACATTTCTGTTTCTATTTTTTATTTGTAACATCTATATAAATTCCACCATTTACTACATTGTCATCTCACGCGCTTCATTTATTCCACTGTTGTTCTCATACTTATGAACACTTCAGCGTTTAAATGAAACATGTAATGGAAAGGTATTGACTATGTATTTATAAATGTACTTAAATATTCTTGCTTACCATTAAAAACACCTTGTGATGATCATTGGTACAAAATAATTTTGTCAGATGGTTAAAAGAACCAAGATGGTTTTGTTAGAAAGTTGAAAGTTGCTTGTTGCTGTGCTTCTTCAGTGCAGGACGACTGCAAATTTGTCAATTTGGGATGGCAAGGAAGAGAAACAGGAAATGAATGATCACTGCTGGCGTTCTGTATATAGAAACAAGTGGCGCAAAAGGACTGGAGAGAGGACTGGTGAGTGTGCAATGGGCGGGGTTTATATGCTAAACAGTCGTTACAAGAGTAGTTTAAATCATTTCTGAAAGGTTTTGATTTCATATCGTTTTCTGCTAATCACACTTCTCTGAAAACACCAGTGCCCGTATTTATCAAGCATCATAGAGTGGGAAAAATGTCCTAACTGGCTGAAAAATCTCAGAGTAATGCACATTTGGTTGCTTCTTGTAATAGTATTTTATCAATTTTCCTTATTTAGGAAACTACTCCTGACTTGAGCAGAATTTAGGAGAGCTTGTGAGCTGTCCTAACTTTCTAGTAGCCGCCAGAAGATTATTTCATTATTTCTAACTGAGTCTGGGAGTTATCGGTTTGCTCAGCACATCTTTATTAATGGTCGTCTGCAGTGAGAAGAGGTGGGCAGGGAGAACAAGAAGAAGAAGGCTTTTCTGTCACATTCACCATGACTGTTGATTCGCCCGATATATGGTAATCTGCTCTGTTGATGACACTGGTAACAATTCCCTCTTCTGCTGATGATTTACAGTAAACACAGACATTAACTTTGGTACTGTATGCCAATGGCTTGTAGACTCAATTGCTTGCTTTGAGCAGCACGTAGATACTTTCTTTTTTATTATCATGTAACTCTTCATTGTCTATTAGCTAACTTATGCAGATTTCAAGTACTGTTGCAACCAGAAGTCTGTATTGCCACACAGTGTAACACACCATTTTCTCACTGTTCTATTTAGCTTTAAAATGCTGTGAATATTATTTATATTTTTAGAGATATTAAATATATAGTAGCTTTGCGGAGGTCTGATATAGGGGCTGTTTGGGTCTGGAGGTCCCTCACACCTCTCCGGTCCTATGGGGTCATCTGCTATACCAGTGGTGATGATGTATACTGATGATGCATAAAGTAAACCTTGATTGACTGATGACGAGTCAACTCTTTTTCTCTTACACTTAAAAAATGACCTTGCATGATGTGCAGGTGAAACTGACTAATGCTAAAAGGACACGCATAAATCAGGTATTAAAATGAGGGACTTAACTCATACAGATCACTCAGATCCCGCACTGTCAAATAACAGTGGTGATGCAATCTCTCCCACTACTAGTGTCCTGCCTTTTTACCTAAAGTGTCCATTACCATTTGGTGGAAAAGTCCAAGATAACTGGTGGCCTTTGATGTTTTAAGGGAGTGCCTTTTTTATACTAAACAGCTCAACATGTATTCAGAAACATGAGGAATGCCGAAATCATTATTTTGGGGTTATACTGATGTAAAATTTAGCTCTGCAGACACACAACTCCAGATGCTAAACGGTTCTAAGTTCAAATCTGTAGTTAGCTGGTTTTCTGTGTGTGTGTGTGTTTGTGTATTTGTGTGTGTATATGGACTGGGCTGTCTCAAGAGGCGATCAAGGCCTAGGGTGGGACTGATGTCATAGAGTCTGCGGGATTAGAGTTATGAGTAGAGGGGGTTATGATAGAATGAATGCATTGAAGGGATAAAATAGCTATAGTACTTAACTTGCTTGTGTAGTTGTTGCAAATGCTATCAGTACCTTCAAGTGTCTCACTAGCATACATGTCATTGATCACCTTTTTTTTCATTGATCATGTTTTTTTGTTGATCACCTTCTACTTCTTTTTTGCTTTTGGTTTTTACAACAAACCCTTCCAAAGATCCTTGAAGTGCCGCATTTACATCCTTCCTGTTTTGCTTCCTTTTCCTTTTCTCACAGCCATTGTAGCATTTTGTCCCTGTCTCTACATGTGCTCATCATTTTTCCATTGGCTAACTTTTTTATCTTAAGCTAATTTAGTTATAATGCATTCTTCAATAACTTTTAGCTTGTAACTAAAGATGCAGTTGGAGTAGGATTGATTCGAATAATACATCTCCTCTTCTACTAGTTTTAAATTTAATCTTGGTTAAAAAATAACACTTTATTGTATGTATTTATATTTTTGTGTGTGTCAGGAGTACTTGTAAATTAGAGAGTATAGGAGGGAGCTGAGGAACTGGCTAATGCGGGGCCCCCCCAAAGTACAGGGTCTTGGATGGTCTCCCTCTTCACCCCTTTGCTCTTGAGATGACCTGAAACCGAGCAGAAACGGTGACTCTAATTGGTGCGGAGTGAAAGAATCAGATGACTCTCTGTTATTTCATTCTCTCCAGGACAGATTCTGTTCTTGTTTCCAGAGCAGTCTATACATTAGATGGGAGGATCACTTATTTCATCTGAGTATCCCATTGAAAGAACTTCCATCCATCCATTTCTTTTTTGCCTATTTCTAATTCAGTATTGTAAGGCAGGAACCTGTCCAGTTAATCTCTAACAAACACACTTGTTCATATCATGTAATCCCAGAGATTTACTTACTACCACATGGCATATTTAGTGAAGGCCATTAGCACCTTTCACTGTTTAGTTAATGGAATGGGATCACTAAACTGTTTATAGGGGCAAATCTCCAAGGGAATGACAGACTGCCAATCTGTGTTTTCATCTGAGCCTCTCACATTGCTGTTGGCATTCATGTCACAAAATGAAAAAAGGAATTTTCAGCAGCCACCTCACATCGATTAAAAAATATACCGTGGTACCATGATTATTTTACAAAAATACTCAAATCAACCATCTTTGGGGGTTTACATGGCTAACATACAAAGGCTGTGCAAGAACAATTAAAATCTTGTAAGCTTCAGTGGGAAATGAAACAGCAAAGTTAAAGGAAAGAAAGATTAAAAAAGTAAATTCTGGTCTCTTCCAATTGAGTTATCAGGTTTATATTTTTGATTGTTTCCCAAGATTCTCAACATTTTTTTGAGATTTTGGCCAAATAAGACAACCCTCAACGTGTTTTGCCAACTTCTTGTCTCATCTTTGCTTTGATAGCCTTCATGGTTCGTTGTGCTGACTTCTCCTGTTGTGTGCTAAGAAGTGCCTCTTGGGGTCTTTTCTACCCACGGCTATTAGGCAATTCAATGCTTCTACCCAATGTACTTGTTAAGTTTACTTCTATTTATTTATTTATTGAATGAATTATCTGTCCTGTGAGTCCGTATCTTGTTGTATGCATTTGAATTTTCCTGTGGGATTAATAAAGTTTATCTAATCTAATGTATTATAATCTAACCAGTAACTGCTCACTGCACGAATGCACTTAACTTGAGCATTCATAGTTTTCATCCTCTTTCTCTGTACGTTTAGCATTCATTTGCTCAGAGGTTGATACGTTTGCTGCTTCCTGAGCAGCTCTTCTTTTCTCCACTCTAGCGGCCCTGCTTCTTCTCTTCTTTCGTTGGCATCTTTTCGCATTAAAACTGATTAAGCCATTGTTTGTGTTGCAATTACTTAGTACGTTTTCCTTAATTTTTCACTTAAGATGCCAATTAAGTCTTCAATCTGCCTCAACAATGATTTAAGATATGAAAAGGTAGGGGAAATGACGGCGAAGGTGGTAGGAATGAGAACGGCGCCCATACACATGTGCTGCACGGCTGCCCTGCTCTCCGCTGCCGAGAGTTGATTCTATGATAAAATAAAAAAAAAAATAAAAAGAGGAATAACCTTGGAGGTCAATTATCACCCTGAAAGTGGATAGAAGACGTCATGTAGTATATGTGTACCAAATTTCAGGTCAACAGTTTTCAAGCTAAATGTGATTTAAAAACCTGGACAGACAAACGAACAGCCATGGTAGCGTATTATATATAAAGATATAAAATATAATGAACTAAAGTAGCCATTTGGTTATGAGTTTTTGTGGATATATTTATGAAATCACTACTTTGGGGTGTTGCTCCTCCATTGTGTTGAGACATTTTCTTCCACTGTTTAGGTTTGTGTGTCCTTCTTGTATGCAGTTGCCTAAGTTGTTTCATTGATTCGCTGTAACCATTGCTTGACTAATTGAAACTCAATCTAATAACTGATTAATGAATTCTGTATTAATAGAGTAGGCAGTGTTGATGGAGGAATTATTGTAAAGAATCTAGTGTGTTCATTATCCCACTTATTGTGAAATCAAGGATTATCTTTTTCCTTTGCAACTACCCACAATTGTAATCAAACAGTTTGCTTACATACAGTACATACTTCTGGACAAATGCACTGTTTGCATTTAAAACACTGAAAGTTCTCATAGACAAAACAGACTCAATGAGGATTATAAACTAGTCACTCTATTAATTTTGGGTTTTGCAGTTAGATTTGACTTGCTTACTATGTGCTCACTCTCCAGAGGGATGAATGCTGTCTTGGAGGAAATGATGACATGAATTAGAAAAAGCAAATTCAATTTATGCAAACATATGTATGCAGAAAGGATCCTGAATGGTCATTTGCTCCATGTGGCTTTCATTTGTCCTTCGGGGCCTCAGTTATGTACCATCTGCTGCAGAGGTCATTGATGTAACATGCAGACAATGGTCCCAATTTATCAGAAACTACATGCAACAATATAGAAGTCTATAAAAAACAAATTTGCCATTTTATTCTGGGCCTTTGTCCAGCTGTAAGATGAATGCCCTCCTTAGTTGTAGTCTACTACAAACTACAATGGGTTCTTCTCTTGGAACTGACACCCTGCTTGATTCTTTTTACCTTCCAACTTCAGTAGTCTTCAGGCTTTGATGTAGGGAAGTGGTCCCAGAATATGATCTGCCATCACCAGCATGGTAGTGGGTGATGTGGTGTTATCACGTGTGGCATTAGCCTAAGGCTTGGTGTTGGGGCCAAAAAGGTCAATCTGATCTGTCTGGTCAGAGCCTCACATATCTTGTTGTAAACTTTGGTTGAGAAGCGGTTCAAGTTTTTTCAACAATCACTCTACAGTGAAGCATTTCATGAAATACATAATTATTTACACACCTAAAAACTCCATTAATAACTTCAAAATTACCTGGCTGCCATAGAGTCCATTTAGATATGACCTATCATTTCCTGATTTATTTTTCAATTGTACTTAATTTGGAAGGCTGTTTAGAATTTTCTTCGTCATAGAGAGGAAAACATGTGTGTTAGGTTATCTGGCCACACTAAAATGGATGTTGTGTGTGAGTATGTGGTACCAGTTGTTAATGCCTTGGACAAGGCTGCTTTGAAATTCTTCTACCCTTTCAATCAAAATGGTGGGATGGATTAAACAATAGAACATTTCCAATTAAATATATCAAGACTAAGACTAAAAATAAAATAATAAAAATAATGGTGAGACAGTGATTCACTTGAAATTAAAATTCTAGCAAAATTTCCCTTAATAAAAAAAAATTCCCAAACTAAATGGTATTTTGCAACCGGTGAAATTTACACCATTGACACATGAGGAAGGGTGTTTTGTTCTGGTCTAGAAGCATCTTTCTGCACTAACATCAAATGTTTTGTTCTGTCATTTAGTGGTTAAATTAAATTCTTTATTGAAAAAAAAATCATCAGGATTATTTCCTGTCACATATAGACAATTTTTGGTGCCTTGAGATGTGTGTTGTGATTGTTCTGGTAGTACGATGCCCACTCGGCTAGCTATGATCACAGTTTTAGCAATCTTAATCTTATATTCTTGTACAATACCTGAAACGCGTGTATCCTCCTCAGCCTTATCTGTGCTGTTTACACTGGTATGCTGCCGATTACCAATGTTATACATCTGAAAAAAAAGCAGGGAAATGTAGAACAAGGCTTTAGAATTGTGGTGGATTTAAGATTTTGGGATACATGAAGCCAACCAGGGTGGCATCTTGCTGGGGGTGACATGGGGCGCCAGCACCAAAAAATCTGGAATGGTGATTACAGCTTCAGCTGGTCAATCCACAAGGGGTGGCATTTAT
Organism: Polypterus bichir lapradei; assembly: GCA_026402145.1. Taxonomy (NCBI): domain Eukaryota; kingdom Metazoa; phylum Chordata; class Cladistia; order Polypteriformes; family Polypteridae; genus Polypterus; species Polypterus bichir. The sequence goes on along the minus strand of JANRMT010027041.1, from coordinate 55,733,387 downwards.
GAAAGTTAAACAGCTCGTACTCTAGACACCAAGTGGTGTGCTCTGCAGAAATTCTGTGTTATGTACGAAGAGGGGAGGAAACTATGTAACTGAAGGGGTGCGCACTCCAGACACAGAGAGAGACACTGCCCGGGTCGTTGAAGTCTAGTAATAGTGTTTGCATGCCGTTAATGAAAGGTACGGTATGTATGATATGTACACATAGGGATGCCGTTTATGTAACTGAAGGGGTATGCGCTGTGACTACCTGTTCTGGACACAAGAATAATCTTTGTTTTATACCCCTAAACCTTTGTTTTTAGTGAGTTTTGTTTTTTTGTTATTACAAAAACACATTCAAAATGAATTCTAGCATCAACGTCACAAAGTTGTGTGTACAATTTGGTTGTTTCACTCATCACTAATTACGAGCAGAGGTTTATTACTGAAACAAATAACACCAATGATAAAACTGTGTGAATAGCGTATATTTATTAAAATACCTATTTTTCCTAGACTTTGACAGCATAGATCATGTTTGTTGATTTGTGTAACAAACTGCTAGATATTAACTAGAATTCGATCCTCTATGGAATTGCAAATCTGTCACCAAATGTGTCTTTTGAGGCAGCAATAAACAACTGTGTTCTGACAATACATTCATGAGAAGTATTATTTTTGCAATATTCTTCCTTAATATGCTAAATATCTTTTGCTTAATATACAAAAGAATATGTTTTTTGTTGAAATAAAAATTATATTTTCATTTTTTCTTACCACATTTTTTTTTTCTCTCAACTTTGATAGCTATGAACAAATCAGAATCTGTAACATGGGTCTCACCAGACTATTTATGGTGAGATCTGAGTAACACTGAGTCAAGTATTACACAATTAAATTAAATTAACCATTTAAAAAAACAGGTGCCACGGTAGTGCAGTGGTAGCGCTGCTGTCTCGCAGTTAGGAGACCCGGGTTTGCTTCCCGGGTCCTCCCTGTGTGGAGTTTGCATGTTCTCCCTGTGTCTGCGTGGGTTTCCTCCTACAGTCCAAAGACATGCAGGTTAGATGGATTGGTGATTCTAAATTGTCCCTAATGTGTGCTTAGTGTGTGGGTGTGTGTCCTGCGGTGGGTTGGAGCCCTGCCCGGGATTGGTTCCTGCTTTGTGCCCTGTGTTGGCTGGGATTGGCTCCAGCAGACCCCCGTGACCCTGTGTTCAGATTCAACGGGTTGGAAAATGGATGGATTTAAAAAAAACCTCTTAAATTAAATGAATATAACAGTAATATTGTATAGTATATGGCACCTTGGTTGTCCAGACGTGTTTAGCCATGCTCTCAGTGCATTCACACTAATTGATAAATAATGATTATTACTGCAGATTTATATGAAGGATTTCCTGCTATGCTCATTTATATCTTTTTATTTCAGTTTGGGTTGCCCAAATGGTAGTATAATGTACAAAATGCATGAATTTCTATTCATATTAGTTCAGTATTTTAATCTGTATTATTCTGTAGTGGACTCATTTCAGATGTAATAATTCTGAAAGCTACTGGTTCTAGAGGCTGTGCTCTACTGAGGGTAAAAACAGGAATAAACTAGGATAAGGAAATACAAAATGGAAGGCAGGAGTCTCAAAGGGGAAAAAAGTTAAACTGAAATGTGAATGTGTTTGCATTATATATTAAAAAAGAGTTCACATGACCTACCACGTGTGCATTAATATCTAATCCCCAGTGAGACTTTGCTTGTGCCCCATCAAGGGTGTTCTTATCATATGGCTTATTGACTAGGCAGCTATGAGTGTTTTGTTAGCTGCACATCCAGAATCTCAGAAATGGACCTGAAAATGAAAGGACCCAGAATGTGAGAAGTAGATCTGGTGATTCTCCACTGTACACTTAACTCAAAAGGGTAGTTCAGCTGTAAATGAATATTGCAAAATGTTTAAAATGAGCCTGACCATTATGGCTTCCTTCCTGAAACAGTCAAGTCATATTTCTGTTTCTCTGCATATAGCTGGACAGCTTCTTCAGGAATTGTAATAAATAAGATGATTAAATAATCAGGATGGCTACTGGGTGATCCTGATTTGGCCAGAGGGACCATGGATATACATGTGCTAAGCACATCAAGACTATCAGCTGGAGAGAAACAAAACAAAAAAAAACAGAGCTGTGTTACATTTACACTGAAACTAAGGTACTTTTTAACTTTCAGATTAACACTGTTTCATAGAAAAGCTTCATCATTAAAATGTTTAACCTACAGGAAAGAAAAACGATCATATGCCAATTGAGAACTTGCCTTACTTCCTCTTAAAGCATTTTACTTTGCACAATTTACAATCATGCTTGATCAAATTTATAGTTCAGATGATCCCTTGCAACAAACCGGATAACAGAATGCTGCTTTCCTAGAAGCCGGTTATGGTCACGCCAGTGACATGTTGACCACAGAAGCCTACTGCCACTAGGGGAGTTTGCCGAAGGGCAAGTACTAAACTACCGTGACTGGGATATCATGAAATAAATCTTCTAAAGATTATTTAAAAGACTCACTGCGGGCTCTTTATTTTACAAGAAAGCAATTTTTTTTTCAATCACTGGCACTGTCTAAAAGAGAACAATCAAACAAGCCAAAGCAATCTTGAAAGCATTTAGTCTGTTGCTGGGGGCCAAGTGTGCTTCTGATTACACTGCTGACCTTAGCCCTGAAATCCCTTTGTAGAAAGCTTTTCTTATAGGCATCCTACTGACTGGCACATGGTCCGACAGATTTCACAGTACATGAGTTTGGCCCCTGTGAATTAACCTAATTGGTTAGCATAGCAACAGATTCTCTTAAATATTTAAATACTGATAAACATAAAAGAGCTTGGAATTAAAATTAGATAGATAGATGTTTAATATATTACACATATATCACACTTGAATGGCCAACAGCCTGAATGTCTTGTGTCTATTTTTTTTTTTCATTCATTTGTTGAATCACTGTTGTCCACTATATGGTTATGAACAGATGGAACCTGTCTCTTTTTTGGAATGAAACAAAATTTCTTTTATCAATTTATTAAAACAGATTTCTGGCTAGCGAGATGTTGACTTCCCCTTTGGTCTCAAAGGAATTGTCCTACAAGAATCCTCAACAGGAGACAGAGAAGCTGTACTGCTTGCGCAAGGTGACAGCAGTTGTGAGAGAAAACAGAATCATGAGATGGCACTGAGAAGTTAGAATTCATACAGGAATAGTAACATGTGAAGATAATAATTAAACAACAAAGGATGTGTAGCCACTATCTTGGTCAGAAAAGTTCAAAAAGACTATAACGTAAGCAGAGCTAAGAAACACAAGTCATAAATCATAATCAAATGGCAGAAAAAAATCAAAATTCAAAAACTAACATAATGAAAATCTGAGTTAGTGGGTAGTGGGAACCATCCTAATTCAGGGTGTTCATAAGAAATGTAATGATTTCGTTCATGAGGTAGAACAGTATTTCTTAAACTTTTTTTTTACCTGGAGAAAAACCACCATTAGTCATCCTGGGAGGGGTAGTCCCTCGTATAGAGTCACCGCCACAGGACAGAGCAGTGCAACATCATTTGCTTAAACTGCCTGCAGCAACCCATTGTGAGACACTTTGCAAAGCATACGTGACCCTTTCACAAGTCACAAGTCCAGGTGACCTAAAAGCAGGCAACCAATGACCCATAATTTAAGAAATTATGAAGTAGAAATACATAATAAACAATAATAGTTGTGTAAAATATTTGAAATGTTAAAATGTGTGTTTCAATCTAAATGTTTAAAGTAAAAATATTCTTGATTGTAATACAAATTTGTAATTTTTTATCCTCTGGTAGAGGTCCAGAAAGGGCTCGAATCCCATTAACACTAGAATTTGTGACCCGACATTTGCGCAATAGACATATGCACGGCGACAAAATAGCGCGATTAAAACGTGGCGTCAAAATCGCGCCGACAAAATCACGCAGACAAAATCGCGCCGACAAAATCGCGAAAGTTTCATTAAATATGAATTACTAGTTTAAAGCATATATAATAATGTTTATTTTAGAAGTCAATATTATGAGACACGGCATGCCATCAGCACGGCACGCAGATAGTCCTTAAGATCACGCCCTGCATATGTAGGAAGAATTGCAGCAAGATGTCTTGATAGTTGAGCGTATTTAGACTTGCTGGCTGCCGGACTGCTGGTAATTCTGCTTTGTATACGACGCGTTATGCCAACCCTCGACTGAGTTATTTGTTCGCGGCATGCCATCAGCAGTTATAACCTAGCACATAATGTGTACATAATTCGCACGTACGCGTCCCACTCTCTTGGCCTCTCTCACGATTTTGTCGTGGCGATTTTGTCGGCGTGCATTTGTCGAAAACCAGTTAGCGGGTTTGTCGGCGCTCATTTGTCCGTCGTGGTTTTGTCAGGGCGCATATGTCTATCGCGCTTTTGTCGGTGAACCACTAGAATTACCAAAACCTACGAAAAAACCCTGGCCCGCTCCGTCAGCGTCTTTTGTCTTGTAAATGTGTACATAAGCAAAAGCAGCAAGCAGCTTGCTCTACCATCCCACAAACCACTTCAGAAAACATTTTCCAACTCAAGGCTTGATTATCTGGGAGTGAGGTAAAGTTGTATAGGGTAAATAATATATTATTATTTGGAACACATACATTTCATGTGTGTTCCATGTCTACAACAATCTATGTAAACACATCGTTAAAACAGAAACATTTTTTATGTTTCTATACTAATAAAAGGCAAAGCCCTCACTGACTGACTGACTGACTGACTGACTGACTCACTCACTCACTCACTCACTCACTGACTCACTCATCACTAATTTTCCAACTTACCTTGTAGGTAGAAGGCTGAAATTTGGCTCATTCCTTACAGCTTACTTAGAAAAGTTAAGCACGTTTCAATTTGAAATTCTACGTGTAACGGTCATAACTGAATCCTACTTACGTACATATATACGGCCATAGCTTGCAGCTCGGTCGCCGTGTGAGGCGGAGTTGCATCCCCCATCACCACGCCTCCCACATAGTTGGCTGCCTGCCTATATTGCGTCCCCCATACCCACGCCTCCCACGTAATTGAATGCCTGCACATATAAGGCCATCCGTCAGCAGCAATCCAATAGACACGCTGCCGCTAAATATTCGCAGGCAAATCAAAAAGTTAATACCGGGAATGCTTGTTAAACATCTTAGATTCATGAGTAGCGATTTGGGTGGTGAGAGGTCTATCGAGGTGACCACTGTAATATTTATATGTCATTGAAATGTATTATTATCAGGCATGGTTTAGGCACCTATGTCATCAGGAAGGCACCAGAAAAAGGGACCTCAAGGTTACTATTATGGAAGTTAATTTAGAGCATGAATGCTGTGAATGTAAGAGCTGTAATAAATAAAGTTCCGCTGCATACTTTAAAAGAAATTCTCGCCATCATTTCATTTTTCACAATTTGTGAAAACAAGACATGGTGTCAGAATAGAGGACAGTCATGGATTTTGTTGGAGTTCCCTCGCCACGAATTAACTGGGATTCTCTTAACCTGCCAGGAGAATGGAAAAAGTTCCGACAGCACGTGGAGCTGATGTTTTCTGGCCCACTAATAGGCAAAGACGAGAGTGAGAAATGCAGCTACCTGCTCCTGTGGACTGGGGAAAAAGAAAGAGACATTATTAACACATGGACTCTCACCCAGGAGGAAGCCAAGGTACTGAAAACTTATTATGACCGTTTTGAGGCGTTTGTCATGCCTAAGACAAATACGATATTCGCGAGATACAAGTTTAATGAGAAGACGCAGGGTATAAACGAGACTTTTGATCATTTTGTAACGGAGTTAATATTGCTGGTGAAGGGCTGTGCTTATGCAAACGAAGATGAGATGGTCAGGGATAGAATAGTGTTTGGCACAAACTCAGCGAAAGTGCGAGAGAAACTTTTAAGTGCTGGGTCTGAGCTAACATTGAATAAAGCCGTGGACATCGCAAGATCGCAGGAGATAGCACAAGCACAGCTGAGAACCTTCGATGCATGTACTCCGAGCGGCTCACGTGAATTGACTGTGAACGCAGTACGCAGACAACAAGGAAGAGCTCCAAAGAGCGCTGAACAAAAAGTGCATTACACAATTGAGACGGCAGCAATAGAATATGAAGCAAGTGACACATACAAGCATATTCATAAGTGCAGCTACTGCGGAAACAAAGCACACGGTGGAAAAAGTCAATGTCCAGCTAAAGGAAGACAGTGTAAAAAATGTGGTAAATTGAACCACTTCGCTAAAGTTTGCAGGACTGGGAAAGCGCATGCAGTGTGTGATGTCTCAGATAAAGAGGAAGACAAGCTGTTTATTGATGCAGTTAGAAAGGAACAACCCACTGAAGCTGAACAAGCCTTTGTAGACATATCAATAGGAAAGCAAGGTGTAAAGCTTACGTTTAAATTAAGTTCATAGACACGCTGGCGCTAAATATTTGCAGGCAAATCCACAACTTATTACCGGGAATGCCTATTAAACATCTGAGATTCACGAGTACCGATTTGGGTAGTGAACACTTCAATGAATGAAACCTGTTATCTTTACAACGGTTGACAAACACAGAATATAACTTGAACACAACACATCCTCCAAATACGAACCTGATTGAAACAAATAATGATAATCAAATCCTTGATGACAGCAACACTCATAACAGTCACAAAACAATTACATTGACAATCATGTTACGTTATTTTTAAAATGTTTCCTTTTCTTCTTCATAACTTCTTTAACACACTACTTCTCCGCTGAGAAGCGTGGGTATTTTGCTGGTTAGTAATAAATGACAAAATGTAGACATTAACTGTATAATGTGTGAAAGCTGAAGTCCAAATAAACATTTTCACAAAAGGTACAAGGATAAGGCATGCACAACTTGAAATCCTTCTGGTCATTTCTGATCATAAAGAATGCCATTTCCTGCACAAAATACTGTATAATCCAAAAATGGCCTAAAAATAAGGGATCTTCAGATCTAGGTGGGCAACCCCAAAAAGCTTGACATCTTGCATAACTTAACATCAAGACAAGTCAAATGACATATTGTATGTGGGAGTTTTCTCATACCAGTGAGCCATGAGGTACCAGACAAAAAGAACTGATGCGATTTCAAAGCGATATTAAGTAATTCTAAGTAACACTAAATTAGGCAAGGTTAATGTTTTGCAAATATGAATCTTGGATGATTAGATATATGGGGTGCAAACATTTCAAATTGTTATGCATCCTAGAATCCATTCTCCAAAATGGCAGCGTGAGAATGGGAATCGTTTGTAACAATGATAAAAAACACAACTGTAATATGATTATTTTTACAGTTAGTGTAGGATTTATTTCCATTGGAGAACTTTTTTTGGAAGTTTGTTTCCATTTGGAACTTATCTGATTATATTTTAAAATGTATTTTTATTGGTTCATTTTATTGTTTATGCAATACAAAGATGTATCATGTGACTGCGTCAGTGATATCAGCGGCTTATCCTTCATTTATTCTTGCTAGTAAGCATTGTAATTGAGGTAGGCCAAGTGACAGGTTTGGTTCAGGTTTTTGAAATCTTTTTTGCTGTAGACTTTGATTTGGGGTTTCACCTGTCCTTAGTTCATGCATGTAATTTTTGCTCTTCAGCTCTGACTTTGCCTGGTACTGGTCTCGCTTCACCTTATTATCTGCTGGTTTTTTCTTTTCACTCATAACAATCCCTGGAGACTCAGTCTGTTAACAACAAGGGAGCAAAAGATTAATATAACATCTAGATTTGATGGCCTCAGAAACCAAAAAACTCATACTCAGATAATGTTTAGAGGCCAAGGAAACAGTGGGAAAAACAATAAACTAATAAGCATGACATAGGCTCAAGCTGACAGCAAGAGAAATATTTCTGTATACTTGTGTGGGATAATGAGAGGCATCAGACCCTGTTATTCATGGTGTCACTTAAATGTAAGAATGAGAGGATGACCTTTAAACAGAGTACTGTAAATCCCTTAGAGAACAAGAGGGCGGATAACAGAGGAAGGCCTAGCTCAGGGGTCACCAACTCCAGTCCTGGAGGTCCCCGGTGGCTGCAGGTTTTCATTCTAACCCTTTTCTTAATTAGTGACCTGTTTTTGTGTAGAGCTGGTCCACTGTTACGCGACCAGGACGAAAATCACACTGTTCCTCCTGAATCCGAGGTTTGACTATCCAACGGCCCTCCTCTCCAGAACCCCCGAATAGACTTTTCCAGGGAGGCTGAGGAGTGTGATCCCTCTGTAGTTGGAACACACCCTCCGGTCCCCCTTCTTAAAGAGGGGGACCACCACCCCGGTCTGCCAATCCCGATGTCCATGTGATGTTCCAGAGACGTGTCAACCAAGACAGTCCTACAACATCCAGTTTTTTGGCCACCTTTGTGACCTCAGACACAGAGATAGGGGAGCCCACCTCTGAGTCCCCAGGCTCTGCTTCCTCATTGGAAGGCATGTTAGTGGGATTGAGGTGGTCTTCGAAGTACTCCCCCTCAGCGACCCACAACGTCCCGAGTTGAGGTCAGCAGCACACCTTCCCTACCATATACAGTGTTGACACTGCACTGCTTCCCCCTCCTGAGATGCAGAATGGTGGACCAGAATCTCCTCGAAGCCGTCCAAAAGTCGTTCTCCATGGCCTCCCCAAACTCCTCCCACGCCTGAGTTTTTGCCACAGCAACCACTGAAGTTGCATTTCGCTTGGCCTGCTGGTACCTATTAGCTGCCTCCAGAGTCCCACAGGACAAAAGGGTCCGGTAGGACTCCTTCTTCAGCTTGACGGCATCCCTCACCACCGGTGTCCACCAACGGGTTCGGGGATTGCCGCCACGACAGGCACCGACCACCTTATGACCACAGCTCCGGTCAGCCGCCTCAACAATGGAGGCACGGAACATGGCCCATTTGGACTCAATGTTCCCCACCTCCCTCGGGATGTGGTTGAAGTTCTGCCGGAGTTGGGAGTTGAAGCTACTTCTGACAGGGGACTCTGCCAGACATTCCCAGCAGACCCTCACAACACGTTTGAGGGCCTGACCGGCATCCTCCCCCACCATTGAAGCCTACTCACCACCACAGTTTGGCCATTCCATGGACTATTATATCGTTACAGGTTAATTACAATCAATGCCTTAAACTAATAAACAATATATGGTTAATTTCAGTGTATTTATAAAGCCGCGTCAGGGTTGTGGATCTAAAAAAGAAAGGGAAACCACACTGGAACAAAAGCACTGCTTTGATGCTGGGTGCTGCCAGTTTGCAAAACCGAATGGAGAACTTGCATATGCCAAGCATTCCGCTGGCGTGAAAATGTACGTGGCTTTACGCCAAGTTTAGGTTTTATACATTGTGATTTGAGAGTGGAAACAGGAGTACACAACATTTTTGTGCATACGCACTGTTTATATATGAGGACCCAGGACTTTAATAGGGTGAAGAGATAGAAAAGAGTTTGATTTGAATTGTTACTGACTAAAGGAAAACAAGCTGTGGTGATTGTATGTCAGATGTCTGTTAATACCATACACGGTGTACCACAGGAATCTATTCTGGGCCTACTATTATTATCATTCTACATGCTCCTGTTAGGCCAGACTATTTTAAATTACAAAGTGAACTGACATAGCTATGCGCATGACACACAGCTTTACTTAGCTATAACACCAAATGAAAAGGAGGCTCTAAACACTCTGATCCAATGTCTTACTAGCATCATGGAATGAACTTGTAATAATTTCCTCAAACTTAAGAAGGGAAAAAAGGGAAATTTTACTTTTTTGATTGAAAAGAAAAAACAGGGTCTAACAAATAAACCTGTAAAAAATGTACATTTTATCATGAAATCAGATCTAAATTTAATGTGTTATGTAAATACCAGAAATGGCGGACTGCACGATAATGTGCAGTGAATACACTTGACTTATAGTTTCATACTCTTTCTCTGTATTTTTAGCATTTCTTTGCTCAGATGTTGATGCACTTGCTGCTTTGTGAGCAATTCTTGTTTTCTCCACTCTAGCGGCCCACTTCTTCTCTTGTTCTGTTAGCATCTTCTTGCGTTAAAACTGATTCAATCAGTTTTTGTGTTGAAATTACGTTTTTCTTAATTTTTCACTTAAGCTGGCACTTAAGTGTTCGATCTGCCTTAAGAAAGATTTAAGATATGAAGAGGCAGAGAAAGTGATGGCGAAGGTGGTAGCGATGATGCCCTCTAGCTATCTGCCACAAGAATGATTTGAGATATGGAGAGGTAGGGGAAATGACGGCAAAGGTGGTAGGGACGAGAACCCTACGCATGCACTGCACGGCTGCCCTGCTTTCTGCTGCCGAGAGTAGATTTTACAATAAAATAAAGTAAAAATAAAAAGAGTAATAAAATTCATCACCCCGAAAGCGGACAGTAGAGGTCACATATATATGTACCAAATTTTTGGTCAATACATCAAACGGTTTGCGAGCTACAGTGATTTAAAATCCTGGATAGAAAAACGGACAGCCACGGTAGCATATTATATAAGAAGACTAGCAAAATACCCGCGCTTCACAGCAGAGAAGTAGTGTGTTAAAGAAGTAATGAAAAAGAAAATGAAACATTTTGAAAATAACGTAACATGATTGTCAATGTAATTGTTTTGTCACTGTTGTGAGTGATGAGTGTTGCTGTCACATATATATATATATATAAATATATATATATATATGCACACACATATAAACATATATATATATACATATCTATACATTGTAAAATAAATGAGAGAGACAGCATAAAGGGTTGGGGTTTCCGGCCCCGTATACTGTAAACAAAAAGTCAATTGTACAGGTCAAACTTATACAAACAAAAATCGTTCATATGCGCGACGCGGTGGCCATTTTTATATAGGCGGAGCCGGAAGTGGAGGAATGCTGGGAAGGAGGCGTGAGGGATGACGGGATTGCTGACGTCAGGGAAGATGGCGGAGGAAGGGCGGAAGTGGACGTACTGCGGTCAGGTTATGATGGCGGAGCGTCTTTTTTCCTAGAAGAGAGAGCAGAAAGGTTAGTACCCCGCCATTCCCTACCGGCGAACGTCCTTCGAAGCGGTTTCAGGTCCGTCCGCGGCCTCCTACTCGCGCATGCGTGACAACATATACACATATATATATACACACACACATATATACATACATACATATATATATCTACATATATACACATACATATACATACACACATACATACACACACACACATATATACACACAAATACATATATATATACATACACACACACATATATAAACATATACATACATATCTACATATATAAACACACACACATATATATATATATATATATATATATATATATATATATATATATATACATACACTCTTTGGGGTGCAAGCAACTGTTGCTGGGGGTGGCAGAATCCATCAAGGAAGAAAAATGAAAAACATTATTTGTACAAAATCTTAATTTATTTATCCATTCCTAAATAATGAAATGGGCAGGCTATTTCGTATCAGTGCAATACGCTGTTTGTTAAAACGGATGACTCCCGCTCTTACGTGCAAGTCTGCGTGGATATTATGAACTATCGTATCTGTTCAAGTTCTATTTAAATTTTAAATAGAAGGAATTTTTATTTAGTCGACAGAAATATCTTTGGTAGGAATGGTAAAAACAGACAGGAATATTATTCCTGAATAAATCAACTCAAACCTTAAACAACTTATAATATTTTGCTCTCCATAAAAATATATCCTGTCTAAATTATACAAGTTAGAAATAAAGTAAACGTTAAAAGAACAAACATTCAAATTTCTTTACTCTTATGTAATTTTATATAAAAAATAAACTTAGATTTTAAATATCCCAAAAGATTTTGCTCTCCATAAAAATATATCCTGTCAAAATTATACAAATTCAAATATGAACATGCTGCATAACAAAACCTGGAAATATAAATAAAATGTGTTCTTTTCAGCAATAACAAATCAAATCATTCAGTTGTCTTTGCTCATATGTCATTTTAGAGCTGGACGCCTGGTATCTTTTTTTGGCAACAAGTTCGTTTATGTTTGGTGTGAGGTTCTGTGTTGTGGAGATTCTCAAGATGGACTGCAGGTGCTCATCAGTGAGGTGAATCTTGTGTGCTGTTTTGTTAGTCTTTATCACTGAGAAGAGCTTCTCACACAGATATGTGCTACCAAACATGCACAAGGTTCGAGCCGCATGTAGACGGAGCTGGAGCATTTCTGCGGTAATGGAGTGAATAAACTGTGCGGGCCCTGCAGTATTGTACTTTGCCTTCAGTGTGCCATTACACTGCAGCTCAATCACCTCCATCTGAAACTGCACAAGTGCAGTTTCCACATCGACGGGGGTTGCGAAACAAGTCAAAATTCTTTTTTTGTTCTTCAAAGTCACCAAAGCGCCGTGCGAACTCATTGCGCAGTGCGCTCAGTTTATCAGCAAAATGCGTATTTGGGAACACCGTTGTGCCGAATTGGTTAAACATTACTTGGCAAAAGGAAAGTGGGGCAAGTTGCACTGGTGCATTTGTGTCTCCCATAAAAGCAGCTTCACTTGAAATCACTTTGTGATTGTGCACGGGTAAAAACGTCTGCTGAAGTGTCAGATTCTTCTTTAACTCTTCTGCTTTCTGTATCTTCTGCATTGCATTCAGGTCTTTCAGGTTATCCTGATGTTTTGTCTTATGGTGCCGTCTTAGATTAAATTCTGTAATTACAGCCACATTAGCTCCACAAATGAGAGACACGGGTTTACCGGCAATGTCAGTAAACATATACTCAGCCTCCCATCGGTTTTTAAAGGCTCTATTTTCAGAATCAACTTTTCTCTTCAGCATCGTGTGGGCTAGCTTCGCAATAACTTGCAGCATCATAAGCTAGACTTGATTAACGCGGTAAGTGTTCGGCAAGGCAGCTGAAGCGCTGCATTATGTGATCTGTAGTTTATTGTGTTACCAGCGCTTCATATACCCGGGCCATTAATAACAATAATACAGTATATAAAATGATCTCGCGGGCTGGATATAATTACACGCCGGGCCGGATGTGGCCTGCGGCCCTTGAGTTTGACACATATGGACTAAATAGAACTTGAAAAGATATATTTTTTCGTACATCGAGCCCGCGTGCTATTGTGGTTTTGCCTGCATGCCTCAATAAGTCACCCTCCCCTCGCTCTTACTTTTTTACCGTTCATCTAATGAATACACTGAGTATGGCTTTACCAAAACAATCATTGATGGCGAATAAAGTATCCATTATTCGAGTATGTAGATCGGGGTATATATATATATACATATATATATACCCGCGTATCGCAGCGGAGACGTACTGTGTTAAAGAAGCTATGAAAAAAAAGGGAACATTTTAAAAATAACGTAACATGACTGTCAATATACAGTAATTGTTTTGTGAGTGTTATTGAGTGTTGCTGTCATCAAGGACTTGATTATCATTATTTCTTTCAATCAGGTTCGTATTTGTAGGATGTATTGTGTTCAAGTTACATTCCGTGTTTGTCAATCGTTGTAAAGATAACAGGTTTCATTCATCGATTCGTTTCTTACTGCATCAATAAACAGCTCGTCTTCTTCTTTATCTGAGACCTGACACACTGCATGCATGGGTTTTTTTTTTACACTGTCTTCCTTTAGCAGGACATTGACTTTTTCCACCGTGTGCTTTGTTTCCGCAGTAGCTGCACTTATGAATATGCTTGTATGTATCAGACGCTTCATATTTTTTTGCTGCCTTTTCAATTGTGTAATTTTAGAACTTTAGAACTGCTGCTTTTTGTCTGTGCACTGCGTCAGTTCACGTGAGCGGCTCGGTGTTCTTGCATCGAAGTTTCCCAGCTATGCTGGTGCCATGTCGTGCTATGTCCATGGCTGTATCTAATGTTACCGAAGTCCCGGCACTTAAAACTTTCTCTCGCAGTTTCGCTGAATTTGTGCCAAACACCACCCTGACCATCTCATCTTCATCTGCATAAGCACAGTCCTTCACCCGTGAATATTTAGCGGCAGTGTTTCTATTGGATTGCCGCTGACGGACGGCCTTATATGGGCAGGCACTAAATTACAAACGCCAGCGGCAGCCTGTCTATGAACTTAATTTAAAGTTTAGGTTTACACTGTGCTTTGTTTCCGTAGTAGTATCACTCATGAATATGGTTGTATATATCACTCGCTCGCTTCTTATTGTTTCGCTGCCTTCTCAATTATATAATGCATGTTTTCTTCAGCGCTTTTTGGAGGTCTTCCTGGTTTTCTATGTACTGCGTGATTACGTGGGAGGCGTGATGATGTCACACGAAACTCTGCCCCCACGGCTTTCGCGCTCATCTCCATTACAGTAAATGGAGAAAAACAGCTTCCAGTTATGACCATTACACGTAGAATTTTGAAATGAAACCTACTTAGCTTTTGTAAGTGAGTTGTAAGGAATGAGCCTGCCAAATTTCAGCCTTCTACCTACACGGGAAGTTGGAGAATTAGTGATGAGTGAGTGAGTGAGTCAGTCAGTCAGTCAGTCAGTGAGGGCTTTGCCTTTTATTAGTATAGATAAAGGAATCTTGTTTGATTTTGCCAATAGGCCAGAGATTTATGGTTACTCTCCCCTGAAGGATATTTTTAAGTATTTTAAAGTTACTGAACTTGGAAAAACCTAAGCCCCATTTTAGGCCTGTGCAGACTGAAAAGCCTACCATTTAAATGTATAGTCTGCTAAGGGTGAGGCCTGCTTTAGAATCTGAGACCTAGTGGAGCCCTAATCTGACTTTTGATTATTTTTGAGTTGTTTAGGATTGATTTTTAAAATATTCTTAACAGTATATAAATCTCTCACCATTCTTGCTATTTTGGAGTACCTGTACCCTTACAATCCTCTTCGTAATATTAGATCCTCAGACACTTGCTTGTTTTTTATTCCAAGAACCAAGCAAGAAAGAAAAAAGGAAATGTTCTTTTGTTGTTTTTTTTTTAATTTTTTTCTAATTCTTTTTTTTTTTTATAAAAGTTCTAATAGATTACAATATGTATTGCAATATCATAGCCTTCAAAGATCTGCAATAGTATTGACTGCTGATAGGCTGTGTTCGATGGTGACTTTGTTCGCCAAATATTTTCCTGATAATTCTATGTGCAACGAACTTAGACAATTTTTTTTTCCCAGTACCCCATAATGCTTTGTGAGGCCAGTGTGACATCACAGATCTGTAGCAGCCAGGGTTGGATGGACCACTGCTCCCCCCCCACCCCAAAGTATATTATTGCAATGTTCTTAGTAGTGGGCTATTAATTAGCAGAAAACTTGCAAATAAATGTATTTTCTAAATATGCACGTGGAAGGAAACTGGAAATGTGTCAGTGTATTCATGTCTTAAAGGTAAGGTGTTTTGTATGATCTTGTATGTTTCCAAAATATATGAGCTTTTTGCTTGAATAGTATTAACCCAGAGTAGTGTGCAGCTGCTGCAAACAGGAAGGAGTGAAGAATCCATAAGCTTTAGTGTTCTGTTTATTTGATAGCAGCGGCAGTGAACAAGCACCTTTTAACTAGAGAGAAGTGAGTACCTGCTATCGAGTCTGTAGCGAGCAAACTCTGAATTCATGCTTTCTGTCTGCTACCATCTGCAAAAAACGCTACTGTTCTGATATTTCCTTCTATTCATCTGAGTGAGTCTCTGTGTGGCACAGTGGTTATCACACCTCCCTCACTGCTCAGGGTGCATTTTTGGCCATGATAATCAGGCAGAATAGTTGGTTGACATTTCCTTAGCCATCAGGGACACTTAAGTGACCATTGTGTCACTGTGATCTACTCCAAACTAATTCAGTTTCTCTATCGCCATTGACAACAATGCATTTTGCTGAGTTCAACAAAGTTCCCATATATTTCTGTGATTTCATCAAACTCAAGGCAAAGCAAATTCAACAGGGTTCACTCATCACTAATCTGCAGTTATTACTAACCTCTTCTAGTTTTCTGTTTTCTCTTGTGGTTTTCTGTGGTGGTATCTTTGCCTCACTGCCATCTGATCAAAGCACCCTGCAGCTGCCTGGGATGTCAAAAGGAATGTTGACACTCCAACTTGTGGAGAGACCCACTGCGTCTAATCTTCTAAGATGGTGCATCAAAACAGTACTGAACTGCATTTGCATAGTTATGTTTGGTAGAATGAGGGCATGGGTGGTCTTCTGGCTTTGGAACCCCTGCAGGTTTATTTTATACAGCATCTCACAAGTTGGAATTTTTATTTTTCTCTCCTCCCTGGCCATGTGACTATAACATTAGTCTTATCGTTATAACCACTAGAGTTTTAAAAAAATAGTTTAAGGTGCTGTCTGTCTGTCTATCTGTCTGCCTATTTAAGTGAAAGGAGGCCTTAGAAAACAAACAAGTATATGACAGCTTGTATTGGCCCAATAGCCATTCTCTGTCTTCATCTTCCTTTCTCAGCAGGCTTTTCAGTATGTCATGTTTTCTTAAAAAGGTTTACAGAAGGGGACTGTGTTTCCTCCAAAACAAGCACTTCATCTTTCTAACTTTACCTTTTTATTTCTTATAAAATGGTCAGTGTTGTAAAGCAAGCACAGCTGAATTTTTCCTACCCCTGTCATATTAATCATGTCTCTGCCTGACTCTTTTGCCTCGCTGACCTTGGAGCTTAAATGTTTTTTCACTGTCTCTGGAAATATTTTGTATTTTCACATGAACTCACAAATGGTCCTACTGTTTCATTTGTTACTTTAAAGTTTTAGATTCTGTGTAGTTACTGGCAGGAGACTGAAGTTGCCTTGTCAAATGGAATAATGTGATCCCAAAAACTCAAGTGTTTCATTTTTCTTCTCAAAAGGCACATATTCATATTTCCATTCATGTGACTGTGCTTCTTAGCAGTCAAGGTTCTGCACAATTTTCTGTACCTTCAGGCTCACTATAATAAAAGAGAAGGCTATTTGATTTTTATTCTTTTATTTGAGACCTTCTGACTATTGGTCACTGAGGCCAGTCACGGCAGTGGTATCATATGTGAAGGAGCATAATGGAGTAAAAAAAAGCCTAATGCAACAAAGTGAGCAACTGTTACTTGTAAGGAGCTAGAGATTGAGGAAGGCAAATATATTAATGTCTAATAATGAAAACTGTTCATAAACTTAGCGTTCAAAAATATATATTTTATATTTTGCTGTGGAAATGACTCAGTGAAAACAAAAAATGGAAACACCAGGAAGCTAACCATGTTTTCTTGCTCAAAGTACAAAACCTATTTCGGTAAGAATGTCAGAAATTGGGGAAACGAGAGGAAACCATTCACTCCGTCAAGCTCATGGAATCAACCAATAGCTAAGCTTCCCCAAATATCTCATCCAGATACTTAGTAACATTGTACCAGGAGCCGACTAGTAGTTAACCTTTTCAGGTTTTCATAAGTTGATTTCATTCTCTTTCTCTGTAGATCCCCTTCCTAGAGTTTTCTCTCTCTGTCTCTGCCAGTTTCCTTTATATTCTGTAGCATTCTGTCCATCCCTTTTCCCATTTTACTGGCCTCCTCATCCAGGCATTGCAGTGTCTCATTGGCTGATTTTGGGCAGAATCTTTCCTATTCTCTTAAATAAATGCCCCATGCCACTCCTTCAATTGCCTTCAAATCCTTCACCTTTGGCATACTATGTCACCCCTTTAGTGGGAATGTGGAGAGCAAATTACACACTTGGCATCTTTGTAGTACCAAACAGTACCAGAAGAGCAGCAGGCAAAATATTGGGTTTCAACAAAAAGGTGCAGTTTATTTACATGTGTAGGGACAAAACAGAGTCATGTGGCCTTTGTATCACAGTCCATAGGCATCCATCCATCCATCTTCTTCCGCTTATCCAAGGTTGGGTCGCGGGGGCTTGAGCAGAGAGGCCCAGACTTCCCTCTCCCCGGCCACTTCTAGCTCTTCCAGGAGAATCCCAAGGTGTTCTCAGGCCAGCTGGGAAACATAGTCCCTACAGCGTGTCCTGGGTCTTCTCTAGGGCCTCCTTCCGGTTGGAGGAGGTGTCCAGGAGGCATCCTGATCAGATACCCGAGCCACCTCATCTGATTCCTCTTGATGCGGAGGAGCAGTGGCTCTACTCTGAGCCCCTCCCTCATGACTGAGCTTCTCACCATGTCTTTAAGGGAAAGCCCAGACACCCTGCGGAGCAAACTCATTTCAGCCACTTGTATTCGCGATCTCGTTCTTTTGGTCACTACCCATAGCTCATGATCATAGGTGAGGGTAGGAACGTAGATCGACTAATAAATTGAGAGTTTTGCCTTATGGCTCAGCTCCTTTTTCACCACGACAGACCGATGCGGAGCCCGCATCACTGCGGATGCCGCACCGATCCGCCTGTCGATCTCACGCTCCATTCTTCCCTCACTCGTGAACAAGACACCGAGATACTTGAACTCCTCCACTTGGGGCAGGATTTCACTCCCAACCCTGAGAGGGCACTCCACCCTTTTCCGGCTGAGGACCATGGTCTCGGATTTGGAGGTGCTGATTCCCATCCCAGCTGCTTCACACTCAGCGAAGCCAACTCACCACCAGGTGGTGATCAGTTGACAGCTCCGCCCCTCTCTTCACCCGAGTGCCCAAGACATGTGGCCGCAAGTCTGACGACATGACCACAAAGTCGATCATCGAACTGAGACCTAGGGTGTCCTGGTGCCAAGTGCACATATGAACACCCGTATGCTTGAACATGGTGTTCGTTATGGACAATCCGTGATGAGCACAG
>JANRMT010027041.1:55588807-55712489 GCA_026402145.1 Polypterus bichir lapradei | reverse complement strand
GTGCTAATTCCCAATAGATTGAAAGACCACCATTACTGAGCTTCCATATCCTCATTTGCAGATAAATCCTATCTTTGTGTGCATTTTTGCTTTCTAAAAGATCTTTTTGAGTATCCCCTGATTTTTGCCTCATGCCTTGCCATATCTTTAGTTGCCTGGTCTTTTGATCTTTCAGTTTTTGAGTTTTTAGTATATTTTGACCATGTCTGATCCTCTGATCAGTCTCACATAACCTGCCTCTGCTATTTAAAGACAGAACACTATACTGTAATTCTTCTCTAAGCCAGTCCAGTGATTCATAATATTCTTTGAAAAATGGTCACATCCTTTTGCTGCACCCATCACAATCATCATATAAAAAGTCTTAAATGTAAAATTATTTTCTCTAAATTTCGTTGCAGTGTTTTTCCTTCTTCTTGTCTTTTTCACAGCTTCTTGGCTGTCTGTCCTTCTAGACAGTCCAGATGGATGAATATATGCAGCACAAGTGAAACTGTTCAAAAATTCTTTAGGTCAAAACTGGAGGGATGGCAAAATTCACTTGAGGGTATAATGCCTTATTTTGCCCCCGCCCCCTATTCCCATTGCCCATTGTCTGGCCTAAATGACAACAATTGATGATCCCAGGTATATGGCCTCCTGTCCTCTTGTTTTTAGCATCAGGGTTTCCTGGTGAGCATCAGAGTGGTTAAAGATCCTGGGTCAGATTTATAAAACGTATGTAATAATAATAATAATAATAATTAGGGGTGGGAATTTAACGCATTAATTGCGATTAATTAATTTGAAAAAAAATAACGCGTTAAAAAAATAACGCATTTAATCACACTTTGCATTCCAAGCAAAGGGGAACTTTTGTCAATGCATGCTTTCCTGGTACACCGATTACATTGATGCACACATCAGAGCTACAAAAATGTAAGAGTCGGAAGAAAGCGCGTTGCTAGGACTGATCGGAGGCAAATTTCATTTCAAAAGACTACCTGAGGGAAGCCTTGATAAAAGCATGGTTTTGTGCAAACTGTGCAAAAAGGAGTTTGCATACCACCGAAGCACTTCAACCTTACGGTACCATCTAAATGCAAAACATGCTGCAGCGAGCACAGAAACTGTGGGAGCTGTTAGTTCTAGCAGTACGAGTTCGAGTACCAACAAAAGGTGTCGGCAGCCCAAACTTGATGAAATGACTGGCTTCAGGACCAAAATTAGTAAGTCAACATCGGTCAAACTTACAAATTCTCTCACAAAATGAATTGCTCTGGACTGTAGACCACTAACAGTGGTGGAAGATAGGGGGTTAGAAAATGTGCTACAGTTAGCGTCAGGTGATCCAACTTTCCAACTGCTGTGCCGAAAGACTATTTCAAGTAAAATTCAACAGCCTTATGACACTGAAAAGCAAGCAAAATTAGATGCATTACAGAAAGCAGACTTTGTGGCTCTTACTGGGGATCATTGGACTTCCGTGACCGTTAGTAATTCTAATTACATCTAATTACAAAATGTTCAATGATCACACTGTTTTAGCCTAATGTACAAAATAATTTTGGCTAAGGTTACTCAGAGTTTAAAAGTGAAGCTGGTCAAATTACCTTTTATGTTTCTGCCTTATTTTTTTAAGAAGAAAAACTGCACTTTATGTTGAAATTTTTATTATTATTATTTAAAGTCAATACCATTCTGAAAATGTACTTAAAGTACTTAAACTACCACTTTGTTTTAAGTCTGCCCAATTTTAGCCAGGGATATTATTTTTGTTTCTGTTTTGAATTGAAATGCAGTTTAAATGCATTTTTTTTTTTCAGAAATTAAAAGAGCTTGAGTTTACAATATTCATGTCCATGTCTATTATTTGATTCTGTCGCCTACTAAAACCCTTTTAAATTAAAAAAAAACATTTGCGCTTTGAGGCACATTTTCTTGTGCGATTAAATGTGATTAATCAAGATTAATTAATTACAAAGCCTCTAATTAATTAGATAAATTTTTTTAATCGAGTCCCACCATAAATAATATTAATACAATTTATTTATATAGCATATTTCCCTTACTCAATACCAGCTTTCCAATTAAAAGCTTGTATTCATAAAAGAAAACTTGACAGGAGAACTGGCATATATTTACAGCATCTCTACCTCATTTGTATCCAACATTTTGGAGAAACTTGGAAAAGATAACAACCTTGATCAAGGATAGATATGCAGCCAAACCAGCTACGGAATATAACAATTCATATCACTGAGCCGTTATTATAACATACAGTATATGCAGTGATGTGACAAACATATTAAAGTTAAAAAGTGATGAATATGATGTATAAACTCTAGTTTCATTTCAAGAGGGCCAATGCTGTGTACAGTACTTGCACTGCAGAACTCTGTTGTTTTCCCATCAGATTATATAGTCTACCTGTTGTCACTTCTCGGGATCAGAAACCAAAGCACGGTGAAAACGCAGACATAGCTCCAAAAGCTCCAAATCTCTGGCCCAACAGCCTAATCATAGCCTAATGGTTTGACACAATGTAACTTGTTTGCCCTACTTGAAAACTAAGGAAATGGCCATATACAAGAGGAATGAGCTTTTAGAGAATGTTGGGAAAAAATTAGGCTCCCAAAAGACATTCGATTTTCCTTATGTAATCAGGGCAATTGACAGCAACCAACAAGGATGAACAACACACAAGGCATCTGCAGTGTCAGTATGAGACTGACAAATGTCATGGCTTGGTGGCCTGAGACAACCTCTGATTCATTTATTTCGAGACAAATTAGTGTTGGCAGATGGTGTGCTCACAATGCTAATGCATATTATGGCTGGCTTTTTGTAAAGGTAACTGGCTGAACCTGCACTTCATCATATGGCCTACAGTATATTATTCATTGTAACAGCAATCATATCATTACATGTGCCAGGCTATAGTGGCTGCTTACTAAGGCGCTGGCACCTTAACCATTTCTCCAACACCATGTTTCAGTGCTCTGCTGAACACACCATAGGAGCAGGTAGGGGTATCTCGATATGTCAAATGTGAGGCTGTTGTACCAACTATTGAAGATTTGCAGAATTGTGATTGCATATGTGTGAGGTAGATTAATGTATTGTAGTCCATATATGAATGTTTCAGAATGCAGCCTAGCGGGGTTCCAGGCGTATTCACATACGCACATTTAAAAGATATCTGTGATTTATAAAAGTAAATTGCACTGAAATATGCCAAGTTTTATGAACCAGATTTTTTTTTTTTTTTGCCATTCATATATTTTTTTCTCTTGAATCCATGCAAAGTTTTATAAATGCGCCCTCTAGTGGGGAAGACCATACCTCTTCACTTTGTAACATATGAAAATGAATTGTAACACCAGGCTCTCGTGAATCTGTGAAATGCTTCTGAAGTAGGCTCCAGCCCCTTCCAACTGGAAACTGGACCCTCAGAGGAAGCCTTATGCTAGAATTCAGCAGGCATGAAAAGGTAAAGAAAATGTAAGGATTGTTCACTAGGTTTAGGGTCACAGACAAGACATTTAGTCTATGGTCTACTTGTTTGTCAAGTAATTGGAATTGGGTACAAAAAAGCTAAAATAATCAATTCCATTCTCATAAAAAGCATATGGTACTTATTGCCTAGTAAGTTGTAACTGATCTGATAGCTTCCGGCAAATCAAACAGCAACATCATGAGAAAAAAAAACAAAACAAGCCAGCCTTGACATGGAACAGCACTTCCCATGCTTCTTCTCAATTCATCCTCTTGCCTTCATTAAGAGAATGGCTCTGGGTGCCTCTTGTGTACCCTACCATAAACGTAACATCTGGATGACATGACGTGTTGCTTCCCACACCTCTTCCTGCCCATTAGGAGTGATTAATTGATAAAAAAATATTTTTTTACAAACATATTTTCACTGCTGTATAATTATAAAGTGGTCCAGCGCCAAAATATTATCTGAATAACCTAGGACATTATATGAGAGTACAAACAACTATAAACACAAGCTCAAGGTGGGTACTCAGAGATTTTCCAAATGCCAACTATGCATTCAAGGCAGAAGGTGAAACTGAAACTATATATTATAAAAAGGTGTTTCCACAGTTGTCATTTTGATCAGAAAAAAATGAAATATGTTTATACAGTATTTAAATAACATAGGGGGCCAAAGACACCAGACTTTAATTCCAGCACATGCAGAGTTTGAATATTTGTCCCATATTCACACCCTGAAAAAAATGAATTCTTGGTGGAGCTTAGTTGAGCTACGTATGCAGAGGGCTAAATTGTGACCATGAATGGATGCACATGGTCAGCAACAATACTCAGACAGGCCGTGGCATTCAAGCAATGGTGCATTGATATTAATGGGCCCAAAGTGTGCCATTACAGCACCATCACCAGCTTGAACTGTTGACACAAGGTGGGTTGGGGACACGGATTTATGCAGTTGGCACCAAATCCTGACCGTTTCATCTGTGCGCCTCAGCAGAAACTGACCAGACCAGGCTACATTTTTCCAGTCTTCAGTTGTCCAGTTTTGGTGATCCTGTGCCTACTAAAGACTCAACTTTCTGTTGTTGGCAGACAGGAGTGAAACCCGACATGATGGCATGCTGTTGTAGTCCATTTGCCTCAAGATTATGCATTCTGAAATTTTTTTCTGCTCACCACAGTTGTACTGAATGGTTATCTGACTTACTGTAGCCTTTCTGTCAGCTTGAACCACTTGGCATTCTCCTCTGGCCTCTCTCATCATCAAGATATTTCCATACACAGAACTTTCACTCACTGAATGTTTTTTTTTGCTTTTTGCACCATTCTGAGTAAACTCTAGAGACGTGACAATCCCAGGAAATCATCAGTTAAACAGTAGAAATACTCAAACCAGCACATGCGGTGCCATTATCAAAATCACTGAAATCACATTTTTCCACCTATTTTGCCATTTGATGGGAACATTAATTGAAGCTCGTGACCTGTAAGTATGTGATTTAATGCATTGTGTTGCTGCCACTTGATTGGCTGATTAGATAATTGCAGGGATAAGCAGGTGTACAGGTGTCCCTAATAATTTTGCCAGATAGTGTAAATCAGAATCAGAATACTTTCTCAATTCCAAAGGAAATTGCATTATCTTTAAATTAACCCTGTTATTATGACATCCAACCAAAATTTTTCAATTAGAATAGAAACAAATACAGTAATCCCTCCTCGATCGCGGGGGTTGCGTTCCAGACCCCCCCGCGATAGGTGAAAATCCGCGAAGTAGAAACCATATGTTTGTATGGTTATTTTTATATATTTTAAGCCCTTATAAACTCTCCCACACTGTTTATAAATATTCCCCACAGAGTTATACAGCATAATCCCTTTGTATTCTCTTAGATATTAGGTAAGATTCATTGAAATTATGTATATAAACACACTCTTTATATACAGTAAAACCTAAATATTATTTTAAAGATATTGAGTGTCTCCGATATCACACATGTTACAGCCATTACGATAGACAGGTCACCAGCAATAAATACGTACGATGCAAGAAAAATAGTATACAGTAAATGTGTGTACAGTGACACTAAGCGTACGTACATGTACTAAGCACTGTAAGAAGAAAATTAATTATGGTTACTCACCAACAATGACACGATGACTTGTTCGATAACAATGAGTTTAATTTTACTGCACAACAAAGGAGAGCGCTACAGCCCTTGTAAAGGAGCCACTTCAGGCGATTGTGTAGCACTGCCGTTGTTCTTCTTCTGGCAGTCTTCAATCCAAATCCCTAAAGCAGATTCCATCCAGACTACTGCCTTATTACATCCACTTACAACTCGTTTTGCACCCTGGTTAAAAGGACGCTGCAGCCGTAGATCTTATATTCCTTTCCTACTTTTTAAATAAAAAGAATCGTAGCCTTCAACAAATCCAAAACGTTTACCTTTTCGGCAATCGTTAACATCTTCTTCTTGCACTTGGGCACGGCCCCTGAAGCAGTAGCAGATTGTTTTGGAGCCATAATGAAGGGCTTGACTATGCACAAAGATAAACACTAAAGAGCACAACTCTTTACACAGCGAAACATGTTGATGCTGAATGAGTGAGACGAGACTTCCTGGTTAACACTGCATTCAGCACGCAGGAGCTCAACTGCGTGCTCTGATTGGTTAGCTTCTCAGTCAGGAGAACTTAACTGCGTGCTCTGATTGGTTAGCTTCTCAGCCATCCGCCAATAGCGTCCCTTGTATGAAATCAACTGGGCAAACCAACTGAGGAAGCATATACAGGAAGTAAAAAGACACATTGTATGCAGAACCCGCGAAGCAGCGAAAAATCCGCGTTATATATTTAGTTATGCTTTCATATTAAAATCCGCGATAGAGTGAAGCCGCGAAAGTCGAAGCGCGATATAGCGAGGGATTACTGTATGTAAAGTCTATTAACATAAGCTCTTCTGTTAAATTAAGTTAAAGTAGTTGTGTAAATAAGTTTTTAAAGCTTAACAGACCTTTTTCTTAATTTTGTATAAAGTCAGCCTAAGGTAATTGGGTAATGACATTATACCCTAAAAACAATTTCCGTGAGTGGAGATGTTAATTGAAGAAATGAAATTTTATTTATATTGATTCTATGTAAATTATTCTTCTTAATGTGACACCCAAAAAGAATGTCAGTTATAGTAGAAATGGATGCATAAAACATCCCTCAAGAAGCATTTTTAGTGCATGGGTGTCCTGTGGGTACTCAGATTTCCTCTCATTTCCCAAAGCTGTGTGTGTCAGGCACAGTATGGGTGAGTGGGGGTCTGTGCCTACAGTACAGGGGGGTGGCACGTGACCTTCTATCTTGGCCCCAGAACATTGGCACTTTGTGAACATGCATGGGTGATATTTATTTACTACCGTCAACCCTCTGAAATTCTAAACTTGTGACCGGACTTCTTATAACTGCTTCTGTAAAACTGTGGTTGCAACGGGATCTCCAGAGCAGTGCCATAGTTCTATCATGACTCCTCTCACACATCCTGTACGCTAGTCCAGACAGCTTCATCGCTATTTCTGAAGAGGCCCTATTCAAAAAGTCTCATAAAAGTCTCAAAAAGTCTGTCTGGATATTCATTATTAAAGCTGAAGATGCCCATAAAGTGATTCATATGGCTGTACATGACTAAAGCGAGGATTGTCGGGCGTTTCTTTCAAGCAGTTCCAGTTCTTCTCTTTAAAGCCTTAAAACAAATCCAAAATGCACCGATAATAGTAGTAAATAAAACTGGCAGCTATAATCACATTATTTCATTTCTGATGTCTCTTCAGAGGTTTATAGTTTATTTGTCAATTTCCTCCCTTACATTCACTTTGTTGAATGTGTTACTTGCCATTGCAATGCACAATTTGATATTACTGCAGTCAGGCTGTTTTTGTATTTTGTAGAATAATAACATTAAAAAAAAAACTGTGCAAGGTGGGCCACTAAACTTTAGAATATTCCACCTGTACATATAATGATTATTGTGTCAGTGTCTGCTTTAAACTGTAGACTTTTTATTTTTACCAAATCTATTCACATTTATGCAGTCTTTAATTACAAATTTAATCTCATTTTGGCGTATGGGGCAGCTCCATGCAATTTCTGCCTTTGGCCAAATGACCACTCCAGAATATTGGACGTGGCCTTTACAAAAGTGGAAGAAATGACGTCACCATTGACTGACCCTTGTGTCATCCATCTTCCAGCTGGCGCCCTTCACATAACGCTACCAAGTAAATGGACAATTTACTTTTTGTAAGTACAAAGAACAGGGCAGATGGGTGGCCAGATGGCACTGGATTCCCAAATTTTCCTCCGTTCGTCTGCCTCAGACCCTTAATTATTTATTTCATTAATTGATTTTGCTTTTATATTTGCCTGTTGTGTTCTAGCCATTAAAATAGTCTGTGTTATTAAGAATATTACCAAAGAGTATAATAGTACAATTATATTCAGATTCATATTGAAATTGCTTTTATTATCCACAAAGGAGAAATTTGTTGCATTTGAATCTCTCAACAACATGAGCACATTCAGACATAGAGCTACAATCAAGAAAAGCCAACTGTCACAGACCGCCAGCAGTGCATTGCCCCCAAATGACACAGTGCTGAATACAGTATAAAGGCAAAAAAAGAACCTTTTCAAAATCATTTTATTGAGCTTAAAGGCCACATTATAATGCACAAACCATGGATCAATCAAAAACACAATAGGTACAACGTTAAAAAAATAAATTGCATTAAATCATAATCAACAATCAGAGCACTACCCAGTTCAGAGAGCCACGAGAAGAAAAAAGCCTTCCACTGGAGAGGACTACATATGTGTATTCAAAGACATAATACAAAAAATGTTAGACAATATACAACAATAAGCAAAAGCTTGAATGTGTAGATGTTTCCATAAAAGACTTATAGCTGTCACATTTTAGCCAGGGTTCCCCTTGTGGCTGGCATTCAGATTCCTGTTTTATGTCTTTCTTGTCCATTTTTGTGTCTTTTGTAATTAATTTGCATCATTTTGTGTTTTTTACTAGTCTACTCTATATATATAAAATCCTAAGTCTGAAAGTGCAACTGTGACGTTTTAATTAGGTCCATAAATATTTGGACAGAGACGACTTTTTTCTAATTTTGGTTCTGTACATTACCACAATGGATTTTAAATGAAACAACTCAGATGCAGTTGAAGTGCAGACTTTCAGCTTTAATTCAGTGGGTTGAACAAAAATATTGCATAAAAATGTGAGGCAACTAAAGCATTTTTTAACACAATCCCTTTATTTCAGGGGCTCAAAAGTAATTGGACAAATTAAATAACTGGAAATAAAATGTTCATTTCTAATATTTGGTTGAAAACCCTTTGCTGGCAATGACAGCCTGAAGTCTTGAACTCATGGACATCACCAGATGCTGGGTTTCCTCCTTTTTAATGCTCTGCCAGGCCTTTACTGCAGCGGCTTTCATTTGCTGTTTGTTTGTGGGTCTTTCTGTCCGAAGTTTAGTCTTCAACAAGTGAAATGCATGCTCAATTGGGTTAAGATCAGGTGACTGACTTGGCCATTCAAGAATTTTCCACTTGTTTGCTTTAATAAACTCCTGGGTTGCTTTGGCTTTATGTTTTGGGTCATTGTCCATCTGTATCATGAAACGGCACCCAATCAATTTGACTGCATTTAGCTGGATTTGAGCAGACAGTATGTCTCTGAACACCTCAGAACTCATTCGGCTGCTTCTGTCCTGTGTCACGTCATCAATAAACACTAGTGTCCCAGTGCCACTGGCAGCCATGCACGCCCAAGCCATCACACTGCCTCCACCATGTTTTTCAGATGATGTGGTATGCTTTGAATAATGAGCTGTTCCACGTCTTCTCCATACTTTTTTCTTGCCTTCATTCTGGTGGAGGTTGATCTTGGTTTCATCTGTCCAAAGAATGTTTTTCCAGAACTGTGTTGGCTTTTTTAGATGTTCTTTAGCAAAGTCCAATCTAGCCTTTCTATTCTTGAGGTTTATGAGTGGCTTGCACCTTGCAGGTCACCCTCTGTATTTACTTTCATGCAGTCTTCTGTTTATGGTAGACTTGGTTGGCTGTTGTGAAGGGGTTTCTCTTCACCATGAAAATGATTCTGTGATCATCCACCACTGTTGTCTTCTGTGGACATCCAGGTCTTTTTGTGTTGCTGAGTTCACTAGTGCTTGCTTTTTTTCTCAAGATGTACCAAACTGTAGATTTTGCCACTTGTAATATTGTAGCAATTTCTCAGATGGGTTTTTTCTGTTTTCGCTACTTAAGGATGGCTTCTTTCACCTGCATGGAGAGCTCCTTTGACCGCATGTTGTCTGTTCACAGCAAAATCTTCCATATGCAAGCAACACACCTCAAATCAACTCCAGTCCTTTTATTTGCTTAACTGATAATAACATAACGACGGACTTGCCCACACCTGCCCATGAAATAGCCTTTGAGTCAATTGTCCATTTACTTTTGAGCCCCTGAAATGAAGGGATTGTGTTCAAAAAATGTTTTAGTTGCCTCACATTTTTATGCAATCGTTTTGTTCACCCCACTGACTTAAAGCTGAAAGTCTGCACTTCAACTGCATCTGAGTTGTTTCATTTAAAATTCATTGTGGTAATGTACAGAACCAAAATTAGAAAAAAGTTGTCTCTGTCCAAATATTTATGGACCTAACTGTATGTCAAGTTTTTTATCACGCTTTAAATCTGGCTTATTTTAAAACCTACATATATGTTTGGTATCATTCTTTTCAGAATTTATCAAACTTTAATGTGAGGTTGTTAGATTTTCAGATTCTTATTCCGTTTTTAAGTTATAAACTAAAAAATATCAAGAAATTACATCCCGTGAGAAGAGAGTTTGTGCTGAGAGGTTTTACCACGCCTGGGGCCGGAAATAAAAAATAAAGAGTAGGACAGCTGCTGTACAGGCTTTTAAATGTTCGAAGCGCCACGTGAGATGCAGATCACATGGCACGATGGCAGCGGTGGCTGCAGCAGCAGCCATCCAGCAGCTGATCAAGCAAAGAGGAGGTGAAAAAAAACTGTATTTGTTTCCCATTGTATCACTGTTTAAGAGGGGGTTTTGGAGGAGCGACTGCATCTCCTTCGGGTGCGTTCAGCCACCCTCTTCACAACGCGAGTGGCAGAGACGTGAACTAGCTGGTGAGCGAAGCGAGCAGGGGGGAACCCCCTAGTTTTGAATATAATGTTATTTCCGTGTATCCATGCTAGCGCTCCTGTGTTCCATGTATGTTCTGGGTGGCTCTTCAAGTGACAGGGTCACCTGTCTGTTCACATCATGGAGCCACCCTCAAACCAATAAAGGTGCAGGAAACACATATGCCCTGGTATTGTTGAGATACTTGATTATTGATTGTTTATTATAGATTTCCTAGTTATCAACCGCTCCTTGAATTTGTTTTCTTTTGGGAATTGTTTGTTACTAATTGCCTGTTTCTGGCAACTCCTTTTGGGCCTTTTGGTACTCCTTAGTGCTTAGTTGCACTCTATAGCATTTTAAAGAAAGAAATTGTTTATTTCATAAATATTCTTTGTTTGCAACTCTTGCTTAAAGTTGAAGGTTGCCAGATACTTTCATTTATGGGGTTGCTACAAGTTTTAATAATGAAGATATTAAAATAGTATATTTATTTATTTATTTATTTATTTATTTATTTATTTATTTATTTATTTATGACATTGAATTGACTGTATTGAACTAATGAAGTCTAAGCACTCGTTAACTTCAACAGTAACTCCTGTGTTTGTTATAAAAGATTCACATCTTAAAGAATATCATAATAGGAAAATCACTTTTAATAACCCTTTGGTTGGTTGTAATTTACAAAGAAAGAATTCAATATCTGACTTCCTTCTATCTAGAGTTTCATATCTGTCTTCAGCTAGAGAAAGAAGACTCCAGCTTTTGCAGGATGAGAAGATATTGAAGAAATGAACTTCTGAAGAACACAAAACTTACAAATGCCCAACTAATAGTGGAAAACTGTAGTAGACCTTCAGAACACAATGAACCCAATAAGCTCAGCAAGAAGATGAAAATCTAGGTGATTAACAGAAAAGTTGCGAGAAGTGGCAGAGCACATCACAAAAGGGAGGTGGAAATAAAGCAAACATTACTGCACATATAAAGCAGGCTGCTACACTGTCTGGGTCCAAGAGGCTTCCAGAAGCAAGAAGGGAGTGTGAAGCTGACCTGGACCATCACAAATGGTGGCAGTGGTGGGATGAGGTGTGGCGATGAGGAACAAAGAGCAGAAAAAAGGAACAGCAAGAGGGTTAGGTACCTGACTGTTTTGAATGAGCTCACGGTTTTCAAGCTGGAGGAGATCATTTTGGAAGTTTGAATTTTTTAATGGATCATTTTTGTATTGATGATTTTATTATTGTTTTAAGTTCTTGTTCTTTTACTATCCTGGTTTTAGAAGGGGGTGCTGGTTTTGTTTTAATGAAGGGGATTGTTTTTAATGCTTTTGTTATTATTATTATGTTTTTTAGTACAGTGTTATGACCACACCATTAACCTGGGCCACCAGTTCACTGGGTTGGGAGGAGTGTGCAGCCTTCCTGTGCAAGTGGCGGCCTTGAGGGGGGAGGAGTGTGATGCGTGGTCTATGGCCTTGGGCATATTTTTAAATTAATAATTGCATCCCGGTGAGTGGGTATTCAGGAGCGCACTTCGCTCCGGGGATGATTGGGGTGCTTGGCGGAGAGTCCATACACGTGAAAAGGTCAGCAGATCAGTCGGGTGTCTCATTCATACCTTGGAGGTAGTGGGGTGTCACACCTGTGCCCAATCAAGCCAAAATAAAGGGAGCCTGCATGGCAGAAAGGGGACAAAATGAGAAAACGAGAGAAATAGAAAAGAGGGAGATTGATGAAAGAGATTAGGAGGTTAAAAGGAGAAAAGATCACAGAGATGGCAGAAACCACCTGGGGTATAGAGAGGAAAGGACGAGGATGGCAGCAGGGTGGAGAGACCCTAGGAGGAACATAAGGCCGGCGCGCAGGAGCTGAAGAGGGCCAGTCCAGCTGAGTATTTCTTGGCGTAGTTGGAGTGTCCTGATCCTCATAGGGAGCGCCCACGTAAGGCTGAGGCATGGCAGCAGGAGACAAATGGGTGAGGCCTGCACACTGCTGGGAGCTTTGTCTGTTGGAAAGATGTCTCCTCTGGAGACTTGAATCACTGCTCTGTTTGAACACTTTCTATTCAGATTTTAATAAAAGCACTGAGCACTTTTGCATCTACCCCATGCTGTAAGTGTATCCCCTAATTTGCCAGGCTCATGTCGGTTCAGGACTATTGATGGTTCAGGTTCAAGAAGCTCCCAGTAGCTATAAGGGAGCATGGAGCTGACCCAGACCATCACATCATGGGCCTGCTAATTTCAAAAAAATAGAAGGTGTGAAGATGAGATTTATATCACAATCACAGTGTTGAAATGATGTTCTACAATAGAAGAAAACAGGAGGCAAAAATTTGAAGAACAGGAGTGGGCACAAAAAAAATGCCAATCAGTCACACCACTGATCTGAAAATGTATCGAAATGCAGAGAAACCCCTGATGTTTGTGATTTCCTCCAGAAGACTTAAGTCAAGCC
This sequence comes from Polypterus bichir lapradei, assembly GCA_026402145.1. NCBI lineage: Eukaryota > Metazoa > Chordata > Cladistia > Polypteriformes > Polypteridae > Polypterus > Polypterus bichir. The sequence goes on along the minus strand of JANRMT010027041.1, from coordinate 55,699,326 downwards.
TTGTAGAACAAAAAGCCTACAAGGACAGACTTTGTTATACTATAAGAAGTAAAGATATTCTATTCTAAATAACTGAAAAGACCGCCACAAAAGTAGTGTTCAAAAGACTTACTACAAATAAAAGAAAGGAACTATACTGATACTGATTAAACCAACTTTGAACAACCACAAAATAGCAAAAGAAGTACAGTACAAAGAAAAATGTCACAAAGAAGATGTGAAGCAATTTGAAATATGTCAGAAAAGCTGAGAAGTTATGGCCTAGCTAAGAAGACTATTAATATAGATGTACGTTTTAGTATGGTGTGCTGATGGGGAATGTGAAAATGGCCATGAATCACAGTTGCAAAAAGCTGACGAGTACAACTAAATACTAAGCAGCAGGAAAATATCATCTGAAAAACAGGTAATAAAATCTAAAACATTACCTTTAACTGTAAATTTTGTCACATGACAGTGTTTTTCTGGTCATAAATACAGTTGCTTGAAGCGTAGCATTACAAGGACATGGAAGCATCGACTTAGAGGTGTTTGAAATATAAATATAAAACAAACATGGAGGTTCAAGAGGTAAAATCACAAGATGAATAAATACACAAAGACAGGAAGGTTTTTAGAAGCAAAATGGAAAAAATCAATTTGATAGTCTAAGAATTGAAAATCTAGGGACAATTACATTAGGTAAGGGCGTAATACAAAGAATCAGGGAATGCTGTTCCCTCAAATCTGCCTTTAACGTGAATCCCAGTGATGGTGACGAGCTACTGACGCATTGTCTAATGCTGGTTAATCTGCACAGCATGGCTGTCCTACCTGCCTGGCTGTCCTACCTACCTCCCAACATTGCCTGTCTCCGTTCTGTCATTCCTAACCTCAGTTTTTAAACAGGGCTTCTTCAGGAATAGGGATGAGCTTGCCCACTCTACTGGCTAAGGAAGAGTGATCCAACAATATGGAAATCCAGGTACAACTGCTGAATTATGGGTTAAATCCAATCAGAACTTGTCCATCCAAGTATTTCCTTATTCTATTAATTCCACTACAGAGTGGCAGGGTGAAGGCAGTGTTGCGCGTGTAGGCATAGGAGGCAGCTTAAGGGCTCTGGTGATGGTAATTACCCACTGAACCAGGGATTGGCACTATGTTCTGATGTCTTCTCTCTTCCTGACTCTGCAGAATGGAAGGTTGATGGCCGTTCTGCCACTGACATCATTTTCACAGTCCGCCCTCCTGGATCTGCCCCTTCCTTTCTGGAACCCATATAATCATAATATTGAGCACTTGTCTGAAAAGACACATCCACAACTTGTTGCATGTAATTTGTGTAAACAACTTTTGTAATTATACGGGGTCATCAGGGTGGTGCCCCAACACTTTAACGTTGTTTTGACTAACTGATTCACTGACTCACTCATCAATAAAAACACTATTTCCCGTTTAGTAAAAAAAGCTGAAATTAGTCAGGATTGGTACAACTTGCGTACAACTTGCTGAATGAAGCTGCAGCAGAGAATAGAGAGCAGTGAAAAGCAATCCAGGGAACGAACCCAGGAAGCAGCAACATTTTGTGTAACTGTTGACAAAGCAATACAATTAAGAAATCAGGCTCTACAACCACACCAAGAGCTGCACTATCAGCACCTCATTGTTCTCTGTTTCATCCATGTGCGCATATGCCATGGCCTCATGAGACCAACAGTTGCATCTCTATCTGTCTATCCATATTGTCACACACGTGCGCACAAGGGAGACAGCATAAGGGCTCTGATGATGGTAACTATCCTCCAAACTAGGGGTTGGCAGTGACTGGAAGTTTGACCATTTTGAGTTCAATTCAATTCTGAGCTCCCATCCAAAATGATGTTATCTGCAACTTGTTGTATGTTTTTACTTACTTTCCTATTTCAACTATACGGGGTCACCAGGGTGGTGCCCTGACTCTTTGCTGTTGTTTTGTCTCCTCTTTACAACATCAATGAGGAGACGGTAGGGACCAGCTGGAGTCCATTACACACTCACCCATAACTGGCTGATTGAGAGCCACTCATCAAATTAATTTGCTCAAGTCTGGCATGTGGAGGAAACCAGAGGACAAGGAGAGAAAAACACATAGACATGGAGAGAAGATGCAGACTTCACAGAGACTGTGACTGGCCCAAGTTGTGAACTTCAATCGCTCTTGAAAAGCAGACGTGCTACTGTGTCACACATTGTATGTCTTTCTTTTATATATTGCCATGGATTGTTCCAGGATTGCACACAATGTATGGAAGTTGGAATGGGTGAATATTAATTCTTTCAGTAAGTAATTATAGAATGTGTGTACTAAATGTAATCATCATCTTACAGTACATCATGTTTCAGTCACAATGCTGATTCTCCACAACTTTCAAGAACACAGTCCACAACTTAAGGCTTAAACTTCATTCTGTGATTCACCTTAGCCCCTTAATCCTTTGGTGCAAATGGACATTTTGCTTTGTTCATGCTGCACATCCAGCTATCACATTGCATTCTGTTTTTTGAAAATAGAGGGCATCTTCGTTGGTGGCCTTCTTTTCCCATCCATCCAGCTGGGGTCCAGCTTTGCCGCACCTTTTCTCAGACACAATATTGAAAAAGGGATCCAAGCAGGCAGGAACTGCAAAACTAAGGAGTTGAAAGCCTTTAACTCTTGAGTGGCCACTAAGCTGGCTGGGGAGCCTGAAATGAACCATAAACATTAAGTATAACTAATACTAGTTAGAAATGAAAGAGAAGGCACGTTCCCTGCTTGCACCTCTCCACTGAGCAGCTAATGTGGTAATAATGTCCACCATTGCTTTCTATAAATCACGTGCTTCCTATTATTTTTCTTTAATAGGTATAAGAACATAAGGAGAAGGAAATTCCTGATCTTTCACCTTAAAAAAGAAAGGAAAAAAAAACAGTAGCTTTGCTGAGAAAGGAAAAGCTAGTTATAAAAAGGTAATAAATGCTGCAGTTTATTAACCTTTTTTTTTCTAAGTGGATCGAAAGAATGCAATTGTACCACATTAAAAAGCCATAAGAGAGTCTCTATCCACTAATGAGGATTGCTCTTAACTGCAACACATGCCATGCCCTTCAGCGCTGCTTTCAACTCTACCTTGATCTTGTGCCAAGAATGTGTGCAGGATACGGTGAAGGGAGATGTGGATTTAGCTCACTCGCTTTACCTCTTCTGTTAAAGACAGAGCTCAAAATAGGTGGGATTATTTATCAGACGAAGGTAAACAGTACACTGTTCCATCTTTAATAAAAGGTACAGACTTGTGAATCCATAGAAAATTGAAAAAATGATCCTGCTGTTTCCACCTTTTATTTTAGTTAAGCACCTTAGTCCGTTTTCTGAAGTCTGTTTAGAGACAGAGACTATTGGCTGCCGAGGAGATCCAGCTCTTGGTGGCGCACCAGTCCACGGCAGGGCATGCTCACCTAACTTAGAGTCACCAGTTAACTGAAGACTAACAGGGAAGGAAATCAGATTTGATATTCAAAACCTACGCTGATGTGGAGATGACAGGAAAGTTCTTAACAGGCCAAGGCAGTATCTTGAACCACTGGGCCACCTATTGAAACACAGAAACCGTATTTCAGGTTTGACACTTAGGTCTTGAAATTTCATTTGAGACATTAAAATATGGAGAGAATTCATCAGTTTTATTTCTTTAAATTTATTTTTGTTTTAGTTGTGCATCACACTGCATCTTTAAAATCTATCCACTTGAGCGTTTTGAAACCCACTTAATCCAATTATAGGCTTGAGTTGACATAAAATATGATCCGCTCGAAGAGTGTATGCACTAGACAGGATATGACTGCAACCTGATATGACACACAAAATAGTACAATTCTAACACAATTGATTTTATGTCTCATAATTTTTGAATGAATGTACAGTAATTGTGAGGTAGCTATCTGTGTCTCAAATAAAAATTAACACCAGAAATGCGAGAAAGGGAAAGAAAAGAGATTTGGCTGGATTTACTCTAATATTAAAGAATTGGCATTCTTTGACTCTTCACAGTACCTTCTTACCTCCAGTTTGCAACTCTGCAATCTAATAGTTCCTACATAACGCCCTGATCCATTAGAAACAGTCTCTCCAGTGTTCATGTTATCTTGTATAAAGAGTAAGCTGTGAGCTATGTATCCATGTAGACAGACTATGCTGTAAGGCAGCTAATCCTGGATGCTCTGCTCCAGACAACAAAGGTGATTAAATGCTTTTAATAAGTGCAACTTCAGGGGCTGGCAGGACCAAATGACAAATAAGGAGGTCCTTACATGTGCCAAGATCCCAAGTCTTTACACCCTGCTGAAACAGCAGCATCTTCACTGGATTGGCCACATGCACTGGATGTCTGACAAAAGGATCCCCAAGGATCTCTTGTAGAATGAGCTGGCTGATGACACCAGGGTACAAGGTCGCCCATCTCCACTTTAAGGATATCTGAAAGTGTGGCATGAAGTCCATGGGGATTGATGTCAACAGCTGGGAAGAATGTGCCAGTGACCGCATTTGTTGGAGACAGGAGATCCGGAGAGGAGCCATCAAAAGATTGACCATGCTGAATGAAGCTGCAACAGAAAATAGAGAGCAGTGAAAAGCAATCCAGGGAATGAACCCCAGGAAGCAGCAACATTTTGTGTAACTGTTGCCAAAGCAATACTATTAAGAAATCAGGCTCTACAACCACACCAAGAGCTGCACCATCAGCACCTCATTGTTCTCTGCCTCATCTATGTGTGCATATGCCACAGCCTCATGAGACCAACAGTTGCATCTCTATCTATCTATTCATATTGTCACACACGTGCGCACAAGGGAGACAGTATAAGGGCTCTGATGATGGTAACTATCCTCCAAACTAGGGGTTGGCACTGTGTTCTAATGCTTTCTCTCTTCCTCCCTCTACTGAACGGAACATTGACGGCTGTTCCACCACTGACGTTACTTCCATTATCCTCTCTTCTGGATCTGCCCCTTCCTGCCTGGAACCCAGTTCAGTTCAATTCTGCGCTCCCATCCAAAATGATGTTATCTGCAACTTGCATGTTTTTACTTACTTTCCTATTTCAGCTATACAGGGTCATCAGGGTGGTGCCCCAACACTTTGACGTTGTTTTGTCTCCTGTTTACAGTTGATACTGTTTACTATTTCCCTGTTAGTAAAAAAAGCTGAAATTTGTCAGGATTGGTACATCTAGGCCAGTAGGTATGCACTAAGAAAGGGGTAAATATTTAGTGGTAAACCTTCCCAAAATCTCAAAAATGACTCAACAAATTTGATTGAAATATACTTAAGTTCTAGAAAAATGAAAATTGGCTGACGTGTTTTATTTGTCGATATGTATTAATATTATGCTAATGTACATGTTCTGCACTGTACTGAGAGTGTGCTTTATGCAAATGAAGGATACAGAAAAATGATTGAAAGGCCACTCGAATAGCAGCACTACCCAATAGGGTGGATGGACGAATAAAGATGGGGTGGTGCTCAAGCTAGGAAAAAAGATACATGATCACGTTGTGAACTAGAAAAAAAAGAATGTTAGCCGAAAGTCAGAAGATTAAAAGCACAATGGTTAGCAAGCGCTATTTTTTGCTTTTAAATACTGGCACTCTTAGATGCACTCCAGCACTAATTTAAGTTATCTGTTCCATTCTGGTAACCATCAGCACCTCTGAAAATCAACCATCTTTAATAACGGTGCTACAAACTCCACCAGAGAAACGTTGTTTTTAGAGAGTGGTATTTGAATTTCCAATGAGGAAATGCTCCACACTCTTCTCTCCTCATGGTACCACATCAATGTAACACATACAGTAGAAGCACCTAAGTATATCCACTTCAATCTCTGCTTTAAATATACATTCATATCTGGGGACTTTAAAAGGGAACGACATACAACTGGCAAGAAACAAAAAAAGAAATATTGTACTCGAGTGAACAGCGTAAACAAAAAAATCGTAAAAATATAATAATGATAGTAATACATTCAAATTTAATATTGCTCCTACTGATTTCCCTTTTCAATTAAAAAGAATACACCTTTTTGTAAATTTGTGTTTTGTGACAAAAGTCAAGTCACTAGGAATAGCAGAAAAAAGCATGAATTGATCTAATGCAGGAATGTTTTACTCATGGACAATTGTGTATAGCAGGTTCAAGAGAAAGCAGCTCCAGTAACCCTAATAATATTATGTTTATTTTTAGCACTCATTATTTCATCAGTGCCTTTATTTAAGGCGACTTACAACACTTGAGATACAATTGGTTACTTTTTTTCTAACCGCAGCACTGTGTCAGGAGCAGGATTTGAAACCCCAAAGTCCAAAGTTCAAAACCTTAACCAGTACAACACAATGCCTGCAAATAATATTGCCCCTTTGTACAAAAAAAAAAAAAAACTACAAATACTATATAGACAGGCACTTTTGCCACACCCAATTAAATGACTGCACTATAACCGATGCCCATTATTTTATAACATTTAAAGCGAGTGTATACATATATTTTTTTCATCTTTTAAACTATTTCCTTATCGTAGAAGAAAGTCAAAATGAAAGGTTTATAGGTATTGAATTTAATTTTATACTTGCAGTACTGCAATGTTTTGATCTTCAAGAGATCTGGAAAACGGAGCACTGATTAGGTCAAATAATACAAACCTGACCCTGCAATGCTGTGAAATCCTTTCAGCTCAAAGCACAGAAAGAGAAGCAGGCCTCCACAAAGTGGCACAGAGGGCCAGACTTGCTAATTCCAAGTCTAAACCCACTGGATTGCCTTAATTTCAGGCAGCTTGGCCTCAAACTCAAAAGGCAGGCTTCCCAGACGGCACTGGCCTAACAATGGGGCTCAGGATTTTAAATAATGAATGTTTACAAAAATGGAAAGGAGAGAAACCATGAAAACTGTGGCCCAATACAAAATAAAAAAAACTAGTTAGTAGCAGAAAGCAGCAAAACAACAAGAGCCAAACCAGAATCTAAAGAAATCACCTTATTACATAAAAAGGAGTCAAAAGCCAAAGAAAAAACAAAATAAGATCAAGTTAATAAGTGAAAATCAAAACAAACCACAATCACTAGCTATGTCAAAGCTGATAAACATTCTACAGTTTCAGCTTAACGCTGCATTCAGATGCTGTTGGACTATTCAGACCTTCAAACTGGGAGTGTTTTCAGTTTTCATTGAGTTTCCAGACAAACTATTCGGAAGAACATGAGATTACTATTGATTTGTTACTTGGTCTAAATAAAAAAAAATTAAAAAGCAGTGTTTTTAATGGGATTAAAAGCAAAATAATTGTTTTAAATGCAATTTGACCAAAAATGACATTTTTGACTGACCAGGTTATATTGTTTTATTTTATACAATTGACTAAGGTAAGAGGTCAATGTTACATCACAACTTGGAGAATTCAGGAAGCCTTTTTCTCTCTGAATTGTCTGACTTGTAGCTTTATGTTTGTAGTGTGTTCACATGGAAATTCTGACTTGGAAACATCCAACTTGTTTCCAAGTAGTATGCATTGAACATGGGTCATTCCTTTTGATCCACAACCCTCTGCTGTCTTATTGGTTGTCTTCTTGACTTTCCCAACAGAAGTGTATGGAGAATATGATCTGAGCTGCCCACCTTCATGGGCACAAACCTGTGCTCGTATTTGGCCCTTTTCTTCTTGTTTTCCTCCTTCATCTATTCTTCTTGGGGACAATCAGCTCCATCGTAATCACCTAGTGGACACTGACATGGCATCTAGGAGATGGAGTTACTTCTCTCGGTTGATCTTCAACTTCTACTCCTGTCCTGTCCTAAAAAGGCAGAATAAAAGAAAGGCCTCTTGACATGAGACAAGAAGCAGGCCAGAGCCTTAACTAACTTGCCCAGGAGAGGCTCACCTAAACTCATCCAGGCCCCAAATGCTACCTCCTGGCTTCAGCCAGAGCAGGGTCCAAAAATGGGGACCTGGCAAGCCAACATGAAATGTCCACATGTCCAAATCTATTGAAAAGCCCCACAAAAGTGAAGATAGTTATTAACCACGGCTTGTGAAAAAAGTGCAACAGAGAATTTCATATTTATAGAAACAGCAGATAAGGCCAAAATGCACAATAGAGCAAAAAAGGGCAAGAAATGCCTATAAATGCAAACAAGTCCCAATTCACTTTCCATAAGAATAATCCAAGAAAGCAAGGCAGGAATAGCATGAAGACCAGTAAAACTAGACAGAAACAGCAATACTCACAAGACTTTACAATAAACGAAATAACCATCAGCTCATGATGCTTCTCAGCAGACATGAATAGCCAGAGGGCGGGCACAAGAGTGGCTCCGCCTCCTGGGACACCACTCACAAAAGCAAGGAACATAAGTAAACTTAAAGAAGCAGTACTTAATTAACCAATAATAAAAAAGACAAAAATAACATAAAAATATAAAAAGTAATAAGAAAAAGTCAACAAAAACAACAATAAAAACAAAAACAATTAATGGCACTGCAAATGGCTCCTAGTAACACTTTCAGCACCTGATTGTAGTATTTGGGTAGAGCTGAGGAAGATGTGCCTCTCTGTTCCCACTGCCTTTACACTGGCAGTGGTATACTGCACCTAATCAATCCATTCCCTGTTTGGAATGATATTTATTGTTTTATTAACAATACATTTGTTTTGAGTATTCATGAGAGAGAGATACAAGAAAGGAAGCAAAAGAAGTCAACTGTTTTTTATTATATGATGATAATCCTTTTCTTGGGTCCCAGTACGATATTGTTGTTCTTATCTGGGTCCTTAGATTAAAAAGCTTGAGAATCCCCACTGCAGTCCAGAAGGGGTGGAGCTAATAGCAGGTTGGAGGTCAAGTCAAAGGATCTCCTTCACGTTGAAGTCCTTGCAAATGAAGGGAAAGAGGACAAACAGCGCAAAGTGTAATCTCAATATCCATCCCTGGTGTCTTCAATAAATCTGCCCTCCATTTGACAGAGCTTACCTGAAACCAAATCAGGATTTTTTTCTGCATCATGCTCAAGGCTCATTTTTTTTGAAGAGGAGATTTCTTTTTTTATATGGTGGACACACATGAAAAGACAACTCCCTGACAGACACAGTCCTTTCTTGCATTCTCATTAATGTGGCGTTCTGCATCAAAAACCTGCCTCTTTAAAAAACACATTTCTTCAAAAACCACGAAGGATCTGAAACTTGGCTGCTGCCCAGCTGCTGTGATGGAAATCATCATATCATAAGATGAAGTCAATGGATCCAATAGTTACAGCAGCCAAGAAATATTCATGACACAGACTCATTTTTTTAAAATATCCCTCTCCCACCATCATGTTGTACTTTGTTCTCTTGAGTTGAATTAGCTGCCTGGATACATGAAATCCTGTGTTTAAGTCATCGAGTAATACACTTCATGAGAGGCACTATTTAAAATAAGGAGTAGTCTTCTATTCCTGACTTCTGCCTTGTTCCTTGGTGCTGCAAGATATGGTAGGCTTTAACTGTGCGTGATCATGAATTTGATAAGCAGGTGACGAGAACAGACATTAGGATGGTTGGTAGATGAGATTAGAAAGGTGCAACTTGGTGCAAAATTTGTGCACCCATGGAGCATATGGAATATTGGATTCCCTTTGTAACATGCCACCATCTGCATTGTAAAGTGCTCGGGCATACGGTTCTTCATTAGAAATTGTGAGGGATGGCTGATGTCCTTACCCGGCTGGGACGCCCTTAGGATGGAAGGACAGGGGGAGACAGCTTACACAAGGCTTTGTCTCCTCCAGGACATTAGATGGCAGCAAGCCCATGCTCAGATCCCCCATGGGTGCCTGTAGAGCATGCTAGATATTATAGTTCTGGGGTACAGACCTGTTGGGTCCTGTGGGGGCTGTCCCTGTGCTATATGGTTTCTGCCTCACCCAGAATTGCTGACAGACCACATATGAGGAAGATTGGGACCACTTCCAGGCCAGCTAGAATAAAAGGAACGGCCTACCTCACATCACGGAGCCAGAGTTGGGTGGAGGTGCATGAAGCTTGCAAGAGGAGCAGAGGAAGCAGTGACTAGTGAAAGAAAGAAGGAAATAGTTGTGCTGATGTGCTTGTGCATATTTGTACTTGTGGCTGTGGTGGGAAACACTTTTTTTAAAGAGTTTCCCACAATAAAAGACTCTTAGTGCCTTTTAGCTTGTGTCCTAAGCCTGCTTGTGTTGGGTGTTTGGGGAGCAGGAGCACCCCCTACTGTCCACATGTTACTTGTATATCATAACTCTTTCCCCAAAATGGCTTTATTTGTGCTCTTAATGTACTTCAAAATGTCATTGACTTGGATTTAATTTGTTTGCCTGATTTTAACTCTATGACGTTTTTACATTCTCTTGTATATTTTTTCCACTTACATCCAGAGTTACTTCAATTTTTTTCCACCTTTGCTCATGTGTTATCAATGAAAATTGTACTTCTGATCTTAACTGTTTCAAAATTTATGCTGTAACAGTTTCGTTACCTAGTTACGAAATCTTAATCAAATCATTCTAAACTTGTTATTTCATCCTTTCATCCATTGTCACTCCCAGTTCTCACAGTAGCAGGGAGCATAAGGCAGGAGACAACCCTAGGTAGAGTGCCCGTCCATTGCACATGCCCCCATTTGCTCATATATTTCATCAAATTAGCATTTACTATTTGATTCAAGCAAACAGTCTCCTTCTGTTTATTTGATAATGACCTGCAATTAGGGACTTATTTACATCTGTTGGATTTGAAATGTACACACCAAAGTCTCTCAGGTCTGTCATGGTAAATTAGATGCTGGGTAGGCCAACCTCAGTCTGGGAACGGGCAAAAAGCTCAGGGTTACCTGTGCTCAAGTAGCTCCAGTTCACCTGTTACCACAAAGAATTCTGTTAAGACCATTTTTTCTGTCCCACTCTAAAAACATATCCAAATATTAATCAGCTGGAACAATATTTCCATTACACTTAGAGTCTCAAAGTTGAATCTATGGAACAGAAAACAGAAAAACTTCAAAATAAAGGGACATGCGTGTTATACATATAAATACTTCTTTGGCCTGGACGTCATTTAGAAAGGCCCACAGCTGTGTATATAAGGTCCCAAAAGTCACACTGCATGTCAGCACAAAAACCAAGTCATGCAGTCCAAGGAACTCCCTGTAGACCTCCGTGATCAAATTGTGGTCAGGCATATATCAGGGCAAATTTCAGTGTTGCCAGGAGTACGGTGGCCTCAATAATTGTGAAATGAAATAAGTTTTGAACTATGAGTACTGTTCCTAGAGTTGGCTGTCCAGACAAACTGAATAACTGAGCAAGACGGGCCTAGGTTCAGGACATGATTAAGAACCCAATGCTCAGTCTAACAGAGCTTCAGAAGTCCTTTGTTGGGGTGGACAACCATCTCAGCAGGACTCTATCAGTGGCTAGATGGAAGGTACTTGTCTAAAGGTATTTTCAAGGGCTCTTTCAGCATGTGGGAGAAAGTTCTGTCCGATTAGGCAAAAATTGTATTCTTTGAGAAGAACTCCAAGCACTATGTCTGGCGAAGACCAGGCACTGCCCGTCACCTGCCTAATACCGTCCCTATGGTGAAGCATGGTGGTGGCAGTATCATGCTATTGGGGTGCTTCTCAGTGGCACGGACAGGTAGACTGGTGGGAACTGAGGGAAGAATGAATACAGTCAAATACAGAGAGGTCCTTGAAAAAACCTACTCCAGAGTACATGTGACTGAGGCAATGGTTCACCTTTCAACACAACAATGATGCAAAGCATTCAACCAAGACAACATTGGTGTAGCTTTGGGACAAGTCTATGTATGTTCTAAACTCCACGGAACATCTGAAGATGACTATTTACAGATGCTTCCCATCAAATCTAATGGGACTTGAGAGGATCTACCAGAAAGAATGGGATAAACTGGTCAAATCCGGGTGTGCAAAGCTTGTAAAGGCTTACCCAAGAAGACTTGAAGCTGTAATTGTTGCCAAAGAGGGTTCTACAAAGTACTGAATTAAGGATCTGAATACTAAGAGAGATTTCAATCTTTGATTTTTAATACATTTGTAAACCTTTCTTAAAGGATGTTTTCACTTTGTCAGCTATGGGTTATTACGTGTAGACTGGTGAGCAAAAATGGCATTTAAAATTCAATCTACAGCAAGGTTTGGAATACTTTCTGAATCCACTGTAGTTACTCACAAAACAATTTCACACAAATAGTCGGTGTCACCATGTAAGACTGGGACTGGAAGATACAAATGGGTTGCAAGAATCCAAAGAGTATCTGTCAGCACATGATGTCTAAGCCCCTTCACAATTAGTAGAACAGAGCACAGTGACATTCAAGTCCAAGGAGGTTATGCTCAACTTTTATAATGTACTGGTGAGGCCTCATCTGGAGTACTGTGTGCAGTTTTGGTTGCCAGGCGACAAAAAGGACAGAGCAGAGCTAGAAAAGGTCCAGAGAAGAACGACTTGGCTGATTCCAGGGCTACAGGGGTTGAGTTATGAGGAAAGATTAAAAGAGCTATACAGTTTAAACAAAAGAAGATTAAGAGGTGATGTGATTGAAGTGTTTAAAATTATGAAGGGAATCAGTACAGTGGATCAAGACTGTTATTTTAAAATGAGTATTCAAGAACATGTGGACACAGTTGGAAACTTGTTAAGGGAAAATTTCACCCAAACATTAGGAGGTTTTTCTTTATACAGAGAACCATAGACACTTGGAATAAGCTACCAAGTAGTGTGGTAGACAGTAAGTTGATGTTTTTCTTGAAGAAATAACTGGATAGGACTGGCGAGCTGTGTTGGGCTGAATGGTTCTAATGTTCTAATGTCCAACTAACAAGCAGCATCAATACATTGACTTGAATTGAAGTGAAAGCCTTTATTGTCTTTTTAAAATAATTAAAACGAAATTACAAAAAGCAAAAACTACACTATTTTTTTGGGAAACACAACCAATGCAACAACACATGATACAAGCAAGGAGAAAAAAATACAGATAAAAAGAAATTAGATGGAATAACAATAGAACCAGTAGTAATACAGCATAATAACACCATTCCACTGAGGAATAGCTGCACGAGAGCAGCAGCAGTATGTATGAGTCTATTTCTAGCACTGACCAAAAAAAAAAATATTTAAACTGCCTTAATTTGATTATTTTTGTTTAATGTATTTATGGCCTCTGGAAAGAAACTGTTTCTGAATCTATCAGTCCATAGTTTCAAAAATCTATGATGCCAACCAAAGGGCAACATTTCAAGCAGGTGGTGACCAGGTGTGGATTCTTAATGATGTGTGTGGCTCTGGTGAGATAGCGGGAGTGGGTAATATCTTCCAGGAAGGGCAGACAAAAAGCTGTGATTTTTTTGTGCTGTGTTTATGACTCGCTGGAGAGCCTTCTTGTATGTTGTTGTGCATCTAGTGTACCAAACTGTGATGCAGTAGGCCAGGATGTTCTCGATGGTTGAACAATAGAAAGCCACCAATAGTTTCTCCTCCAAGTTGTTTTTCTTGAGCTCTCTCAGAAAGTGCAGTTTCAGTTGCCCTTTTTTGACCAATGCTATGGTGTTCTCAGACCAGGAAAGGTTCTCTGAAATGTGGGTGCCGAAGAATCTGAAGGTCTGCATCCTTTCCACATGGCTTGATTCCTTTGGCTCCATGTGGATGTGGCTGCTTATTTGAACCAATTATTCAAATCATTTAGCTAAATTTTTATTGGGGATTAAGAGGCAATGGTATTCCTAACTCATTTGTTTAAGGGCACTTCAGTCCTGTCTGCTTGTAGGCTATTATAATTTGGGCAATCAATCAGAGTGAAACATTCCACTTGTCCATAAAACATTCATTCCTTTGTGAGTGGGCAGAGCTCTCAAGTGAAGGAAAAACTGATTCATTATTACCAAGCTCATTCATCAAAAAGGCAGTTGTTTACTGAAAAGCATAATCGAGCAGTTTTTTGAGATAAAAGGAGAAAGGAGCACATGATGAGGGCATTAGAAGTCATTTTGAGCTCAGTGTTTGTCATAGTTCTTACACTTGACTAAAATTCCATTGACAGTTAAGCCATACAAGAATTCAACACGTATTAGCAAGTTTGTTAAACTGTACTGTGCCTAATCATGGAGGCTCTGAGATCCTGACGAGAGTAAGTATGCATGTGCATTGATAAGGATGGGTGCCTGTGGAGCAGGACCTAAAGGGGTGGTCTGCTTGCATTATTCTGTATGTGGTATTACTTATTAGGTCTGTTTTTATTCTTTGTGTATGTGTGAAGCAATTGAAAGCAACAGCCAAGGTGCAATACTCTAACTGAGTTGGCAGAAAATGTAATGAACATGTGAAAACTGGAATGTAGCTCCTGCACCATACCACAGTGTGGTGCTGGTGCTGACAGATCATAATGAGTCAGCTAAATTAAATTACGACAGCAGCACAGCTAGCCGCCTCAAGCAGAGCAGTCCCTCATGTTACTGAGGAGCCGGGTCCAGCTGTGTCTTTGAGCAGCTGCAGGGGAGGCACCCTTATGAGGCAGCTGCAGAACAGGAGCCAACAGAAGTTTCAAGCTGCAGCGTGCCAGACGTCGTGTTAATAGTGCTATCAATCTGAGGAAATGAAGAAAAATAAAAAAAAGAACAGGGGGCATAGCAATACCAGGATGCTAACCTAGCTGGTAATGAACAAATCATTAAAGTACAGTAAAACCTGCTAATGTGACTGCCCATGTAAGGTGACCAACTGGTCAAGGTGACCACTTTTCCTTGGTCCCTTCAGAAACAGGGTGTTTTATACGGCAAAATAACTATATAAAGTGACCACCTTCCTATTGTGACCATTGACCACCTCTCTTTGATCCCTAGGAAGAAAATCATCTTGGCTATAGTGACCAGATAAAAAACAAATTATTTGGGAAGACATAAAAATTTGGTCCCTTTATTCTCTGTAGTTGTGATAAATCATGTTAGAGCTTCTGAAAGGGATAGGTTTCTAGGAAACTACTGGAATAGCCCCAACTCTCCGCCCCCCCCTTCTTACTTTCGTTTATTCATGGAATTCTTGTCAATACATGACTCTTATGTTGCTTCTGTGGATTACTCATTTCTTTCCAATTTCTTTGAATCTTACGGAATCTGAGAGAGGACGTGCAATATCGTTATCTTTTTAAATTCTTTCCTCGAGATAATGGACAAATTTTATCGCGATCTCGATAAAACAAAAAATTTTGTTTTCTTGAAATTATGAAATAATTGTATCTAACGTTTAATGTTTATCTACGAAGCCACGTCCTGTTTGAAATGGCAGAAGAGCAGAACTGTATTGATCAGCGCGTCACATTTCTGTTCAATCAAGGGCTGATGCAGGCTGAAATATGTTTATGCCTTAGTTTAGAAAATATTAACATTAGTGTCCATCATTTAAGAAGATGGTTAGCAAGGCTTAGATAGGCGTTGCAATCCAAGCGAGCCTGATGGCGGGAGCAAAGGTTAAGTTTCGTTTTCTCGAGATCGCGATAAAATGATTCCATTATCTCAAGAATACAAATTTTCGCTTTCTCGACATCTCAATAAAATTATTCCATTATCTCGAGGAGGCAATTTAAAAAAATAACATTATTGCACATCCTGTCTGGGCTTCCGAAGAATCTCCCTCTTTGCGCAACTGAATTTTGTAACCATCTCCTCAGTTCTAACCGTGATTTAAAACAAGGCAGTTCTGTGCTTCACCTAAAAATGTCTAAGAAGGGATATAAAGAGCTTAGTCTGTGCCAGAGTTGCGACTTGTTATGTTTTTTGGAGTGCCCCAGTGAAAGAAAATCTGTGGATGAGTTCAGCATCAGTAAAACTACTGTCAATATAAAGAAGCGGAAGTATTTGGATCACCTTATGAAAAAAAATGATGAAATGAGCTGACAGAAGAGAGCGAGTCCCTATGATACAATTATTTAACTCTTAATTGATTCTTGAAAATGAGAGGAATAAATATGAGAGTGTCTGGACCTATGCTGCAGGAAGTAGCCTTGAATTTTGCTACTTCTTTCAAAAAAAGAATTGAAATTGAAATATTTTTTTTTGCAGCTAATATTTAATGTTTTTAATAATTATTATTACTTCCAGTCACATATCTTATGTAGTACAAATACAATATGTTTGTTCAATACTGTATAAATGTAAAATTCCCATTTTTTTCTTCAGTATTAGTACTTTTTTGTTTTTCCTTGTTTGTTAGTAATAAATAATGTTTTCATGCTTCCCTTTTGAAATTTTCTTCCATACAATCTTGATTTTCCCTTCCATATGTCCTTCTTTGGTTAAAGTGTCAATTTTAGGTTGGTCCCTTGAGTGGTCACTATAAGCAGGTTTTACTGTAATAACAGCCAAAAACCTGCTCCGTCCAATTCAGAATTGTCAGAGCTGGAGCAACACAAGGTACAAGGCGTGAAGTAACCCTGAATGAGGTGTCTGTCCATTGTGCATCTCACTCATGGACACACTTACAATCCCATGCTCATTGATGTTTTTGGGATTTTGGGTATGAAAACCTGAGCACCCAGAGGAAAATATGCAACACAGAATGTAAGCAGGCAAGCAATTCAAAGCCAAGCAAGACACAAAATCCATGAGGTAGAAGCACTGGGCCAAGGTGACAGTAAGTGTAACTAAAGATTATCAAACTGGAAATACTGTTGGCAGCAGAGGTCAAAGAGGAGTAAAATCAGTGAAACGCATAATGGACAAGTCACTGCACTAAATACATTTTTTATTAAAATAAGATATCAAGAAATTCAAAATTACAACAAATTTTAAATCTGCTAGAGTTTCTTTAACTCTGGGGTCGCAGGTTACTGCTGTTTTCAATGTGAATGGGTCAACTATGGTTTGCAAAGTTGATTGCGGTTGGTCGCTGCAGGTTGCTCTGATGATCTTCCTCAATTCACATCCCCCACACTCTGACCATTAATGGTGATTCTCCAAGGGGGGCCCCCAAGGTCTGGTGACCTGAGGCGATTCTCCCCACTCTGACGACTGTCAAGGAATGGGCCTAGATGACACTAAGAAGTGCAAGATTGGGTTCAAGAGCAGCGTTTAGGGGTGGCAAGTGGGGCAACCACCTCAGGCCCCCTGCCTAAGGGGGCCCTGCTTTTGAGGTCTGCGTGTCCCATCAATTTCTCAAGTTATATTCTCCAGTATATATATATTTGAGAAACTTCTAAGAGGAACCCTTTTAAAATCCCTCTTCAAGGTCAAATTCTGTACATGCATGTCTTTGAAAACATTTCATAATGCAAAAAAACATTTCATGCACAGAAACGTCTATCGCTTATAATAAACTGCTGACATGACATCAACGAGAGTTATGCCTATGACATCCTGCATATCGAGACTCAGAGTATACTTGCAATTTGGGTACTTTTCTAGACGAGGCCCTGCTAATTTCTGCATGACACCACATCGTATTTCGTACTGTCGTAATATTGTTATAAATTATGAATTGCACTTTATTATGAATTATGAATTAAAGTCTGGATGTTACCTTGCAAAAATGTAGCTAAATACTATAATGAGAAAATCTGGTGTATGTTAACATTATTTTTCTTAAATTTGCGTGCAAGTTTATACCGCCTCGCACACCCCTAAGGCCACCTCTGATTGGGTTGCATCAAAAAACAGATAACAGAAAACATCTCCAAAGAGATTTGTATAAGATTATGGACTCCTTCACTGAAATTCTAAATTATGATAGAGTGGTGCAAGTTTGAATCCTGAAACTGACACTTTAACTGTGGAGCTTGCATGTTCTGTCAGTGTTCACATGAGGTGTCATTAAAAAGATGTGCATAAGGACTTACAACTAACGTCACTGAGAGTGGGCGCACGTGTGAATCTGCCTTGTGATCAAGATGGTTCCTACCTTGTACATCATGCCATTTGGTTAAACTCTGACTCCAAACAAAATGAAAATAATGGATGGAAGTCTGAATGTTTTATGAAATAATTTATGTGGTAATTCATTTCTCTGTTATCTAACTAGTATGTCTGATAGAGGCCTGTGGGAGCATCTGGAGTATCCAGTGAAACCTGAACATAAAAAAAATTAATGACAGACAGTAAACTGAACTGGAGTTACTGACACTGTACTACTAACCGCTGTGCCACCTGTTCACCTGTTACACATAATAGGTTACAGTAACTTCAAAAATAAGCATATGTGAAAATTTGATAAAGAATTTCAAGCACTCTCTTGACTACAATACTTCTTTTGGCACACCATGAAATTTTCCCTCTATGTTTCAGTATCAGGTTTAGATATTCAGGTGCAGCAAAATAAACCAACATTATGCTCTGTCGGTACACATATAAGACCAGATCGTCTTAGCATGTTTCCAGGCTGAAATTTAATGGGGATGACAATTACTCTTGTGATATCACATGCTGACTCACATGACCATGCCTACAGTGTTGTATAGTCTTAATGTCAGGATGTGGCCATCTTGGATTACTGAAAAAAGTAGTTCAACAGCTAGAAAAAAATACAATATCAGAGGCAATAACTATAAGAAACAAATGCACTAACTAACATAAAAACATGCAGAAAAGACTGTAGTCGTAGAAACTGTTTAGATATTGTTTGTTGTTAAGCAAGTAGGGCAGAGTAAGCTTCTTAAGGATAAAGACAAACAGAAGTCAGGCCAAGGCTAAGATTGCTCACAAAAAGTGATTTATTTAGGCAGCAAATCAAAAGTGTTAGACAATATTCATAGTCAGAACAAAATGTTCAATATAAATAAAAACCAAAAGAAAAATGGCACAATTCATTTTCTGTGTTAGAGCATTGATTCTTAAACTTTTTTAACCGTAACCATAATCCTAACTCTAACCCGAACCCAATATGATAAGACAAAAGAGGATATGAGATAACACATCAGGCCTAAACTTAAAACAGTGAAATAAAATACCTAATTCTAAATGACAACATGCTAAGGGTACAACAGCCTTAGCCTAAAAGGGATATGAGGATAACGCAAACTTAACCTAAACTTAAATAAAGATATTGTCTAAACTTAAAAAGCTAAGTCTGACCAATCTACTTGAGCTCAGTAAATAGGAGTACAGGTGAAGGTCAAAAAGGTCCTTGTCAGTCATTTACATCTCAATATGCCAAGGAAACTACTTAGACAAAAGCAAAAAAGTAGAGAAACGTGGTCTGCCCTTTTGAAGACAGAATGAAATTAGAACATTAGAACAATCTGGCCGAGAACAGGCCATTCAGCCCAACAAAGCTCACCAGTCAATCCACTGAATTTTTTCAAAATAACAGCAAGTTGAGTGTCACAAAATATAATCAAAATGCCCTCAAAGAGAGGAGATTACCATAAACCCTTGGCTTGAAAAGAGATGGGTGACAAAAGAATTTTAAAAGGAGGATTTATGTATAAGAAGGAGAAATCTATAACTAAAATGCTCAAAGGGGCAAAAAAGTGTTGCCAAACAGGAAATATGAAAACAAACAACTCCAGGAGCAATAGAACATTAGAATATTAGAACAATTTGGATGAGAACAGGACATTTAGCCCAACAAAGGTCGCCAGTCCTATCCAAAGAGATACAGAATGGGTCAAGAGGCCTGGTCGGCCTGCTTGGACATCTAAAGAAATAGCTGGATGAGTTTTGGTGTACCTTACTTTGAGCACATTGAATGGTATAAACTATAGGATACAACAATCTAAGCCTAAAAGAGGACTTGAGGACAGCAAATTTAATAAGAAAGACAAAAGAATGACTAGGCACCTGCAGGAAAAGCACAAAAGTCAAAGGGCAACACTAAATGTAAGCCATATAGTTGATGGACATCAGCAGGTAAACCACAAAAGAGATAACCAATCATTGACAAGGAAATGAACATAAATGTTAATGAAAGATTAGATACCACATAGAAGTAATGATTGTACTAAAACATAAATGTAAACAATACAAGATGGGTGACCCCATAAGTAAGGGCTGATCCCAATAAAGGAAAGGACGCCCGGTTTAGTAAAAATAGATATGAAAAGGAACCTTGGCTATATGCCAGAGAAGCTACTCATAGTAGTAAGATGTTTGGAAGCCAGAAATCTCCTTTCGTTTAACACTAGAATGCAGCATATACAGTACATGCCTAATAAATGCAAGATAAATCGTAACTGAAGGCACAGAGAGAAAACCAGATTGTAACGACATGAAAATGGCCACAGGATGGAGAGTGTCATAAAAGGTAAACACTTGGGGAAAGTAGCAGGCTGATGGAAAATACATGCACCACGCCTTCAGGCTGGTGGGGGATTAATTTAAAAAAGCTAAACTTACATAACCCAATTTTGCTTTTTATGTAGCTTCAAGACCCAGAATTGCCGCCGACTGTCAATCGGGGGATGTGGTGGTATGTGTGTCACCACCGCCAGTCATCCCCCTTTAGAGAATCATTGATGCAGGTTGTAGCGGAGCAATATCACTTGCTTAAGCTGCTCATGGCAACACATTGCAAGATATTCCACAAAACTTATGCGACTTTTTGCCATTGAGAACTATCGTGAATCATGACTCTGTGTGACCCAAATTCATGTAACAATTAAGAACTCGAATTAAGAAACTACTTGCTAGTTATTTACATTTTTAAAAACAGCATGCATATGCTTTCAGAGCACCTGGCTCCTTCTTTTAAAGATATCTACTATGAGACTTCACAGACATACAAGGTGTGACACAAAAATAACCGGATTGGTAAAAAAAAATATTTATTGATGAATTACAGCATTCTAAACATTGTCACCTTCTATATACACCCCCTCCTGATCTCTACACCACTCCATACGTATCTTCCATTGTTTGAAACAGTGCTGGAAGTCTTCTTGCTTGAGGCTCTTCAACAGGCTTGTCGTTTCTGTCTTCACTTTACCTCTCAAAGTAAAATGTGTTCCCTTCAGGTCACTTTTGATTTTCAGGAACAAGTAAAAATCACAGGGAGCTAAATCGGGTGAATAGGGAGGATGATCAAGGACTGGAATGTTTTTGTCAGTCAAAAACCGCTTTACAGAAAAAGCAGTATGATCATTTGAACAATCTGATTCACCGTTTTGATGTTTTCATCCATCCGAGACGAGCGTGGGCGACCTGGGCGTTGAACGTCTTCCACATTTTCTTGTCTTTCCTTGAAACATTTGTGCCACTTAAAAACGTGTGTGCGAAACAAACTGTTATCACCATACACTGTTTTTATCATTTCCTAAGTTTCTGTGGCCATTTTTGTTCAATTTCGTGAGAAATTTGATGTTGATTCACTGTTTGATTTTCTCACCCAACATTATAGCAGCAGCTTGTGTAGCGATTGTTGTGCAAATACTGATTGGGCTATTCACAGGATATACCTAGCCGGTCGGCGGTTTGAGTGGGTGTGTAGGAGGGGGATATAGTTTTATGATTCACGTCCAGCCGACCTCCAGACGGCTTTGTAGGAAAGCCCCAAGCCCAGTCCAGTTATTTTTGTGTCTCACCTCATATACGGGCATTGGTCATAACCATCATAGTAATAATGGTATTTAATGACATATAATGCAGGTTTACACTATTAGAAAATAGCAGAGACTCATCTCTGGCTCAAATGTGTTTTATTTTTACTTAATCTTAGGCCTTGACATTCTATAGCATACTAAATTTGACTGCTTTTATTTGATTGGATAAGATTTGAATGCCCCAGTAAATTGAATTCTTTAATAGAATCAAAAATCTGTACGTCACACTGGACAATATTAGTGTTACTACCGTAAGTTTGATTACCCATTTCACTGACACATGGTGCAGTCAATGTTAAACTAGATTTAAATTCCCTACAGCAATATATTGTAAAAGTCAAAAGTTGGCATATTCCAATGTACACTAAAAATCTGTTTGTTAATAGTAACAGTAGTAGTATCGTCACATGTATACTTACTGGCATGTTCAACCAACATGAAATAAAGACAAAACCAGTCTCAAAATTATCAAAAATAAGTTGCAGTAATGTCATGAAATAGTTGTATGGGGGATTATTTAACCTTTACAAACAATAGATTTCAGGCAAATGGCCAAGGCCTGAAGGACTTGTCAAATTGAACAGTAGTGAAGTGTATTCTGGAAATGCTGGGAGGCAAAGCAAGACTTTAGAATGCTAGAAAGTTTAATCAGCATGGCAATTAACTTTGAGCTAGTCTGATAATTGACCTGTGTTTTAATACAACAGTAACAGTAAAAATGTTAGCCACTTTGCTAGCAGACATTAAGTCAGGTAATGTGAGAGCTTTATTTGGGTGAGAGTGGCTGCTTTTCATAACAGCTTTTTCCAGTAAGAGTCTGACTTCAATTTTTAGTGTAGTTCAGTTGATGCATTGTTGCAGGAATGTAGTGTTTGGTTTGTTTACTGCCTTTCTGACACTTAAAGAGGAGCCTTTTAAATTGAGTTTGCTATCTGCTTAGCTGCTGGACACCTTTCAAGGAGCTATGTCTCCGGCAAGAAATCTTTCTTTTCCCTTTTCAAGTAAGGATATATAATCAATAAGTTGGGGACTGGACTATCTGGGAAATTAATGAAAGCTGCATTAACCCACCCATGTTGTATAATTTTTTATATTTGTTATATTTGCTGCAGTTGATTTTTATGCAAATAAATATAATTTTTAAGTAAAAGCTTAAACTCAATGTCTCTGTCCTTTTATTGATTACTAGCATTGCTACGAGGCTGTGATTGTTCATTCTGTGGAGCCGACCCGGACACAGACAGGCGGACATGTTCTTAATCACCACCACACGTTTATTATTTACAATATTTACAAATTATTAAAGTCACTCAGACTCAGTTTGTGCACAATTACCCCAACACACAGTCCTGGCCACACAAATGCCTTTTCTTCGGGCCGCCTCCACACTCTCTTCTGCCTCGTCCTGCTTCCACCCGACTCCAGCCCTGAATGAAGGGAGACGGCCCCTTTTATATGCTCCCGGATGAGCTCCAGGTGGTTTCCGACACTCCCCTGTTGGCCACGCCCAAGTGTGGCAGAAGTGCCGGCTGTTCTCCCGGCAGCTCTCCGGGCATCCTTTTAATTCTTCCCCCCAGCACTTCCTGGTGTGGCGGAAGTGCTGAGGTAACAGGTCCCCAAGTTTTTGGGGCGCCTCCTGGCAGTGACCATGGGCCCCAACAGGGTAGGGCTTCCATGCCCTCAACCCGTGGCCCCCAAAGCAACCAGGAAGGCGGCCCCCACGTGATCCAGGGTGGGCGCAGACCCACATTCGGTCCCTCACGGCGTCCCGGCCAGGTCATTGCCCCTGGCATCCCTAACAATTCCTTGTCTAGCTGTGGTCCCTTGTGTTGAATATAAGTTGTATAAAAAGGAGAGTGAGACAGGTACACAACTTGTTTTTATTTCTTAACAAAAGAACCTCAGAGTTTAGGTGGTACCTTTCGAGTCTGGTGGATATCAGATGTGTTCTGATAACACGAAAAAATAGTAACACACATCTGTAATGAATGAACAGAGGTGGCAGCAGTTTAAAATGAGATGGATAAAGGAGAAATAACATGATAGTAATAGCAAGCCGAGGTCAAAGCTGGAAGGACTTGACAAAACTAAATTATGGCCAGGATGTGAGACAAAACCGTAGCAAAAGAGTAAAATACCAGAGTATACCATGCAGCCTAAGCCAAAATGCAAAATGTAAATCAAAGTCTTAGAATAGAAAACAATTTGTAGACAGAGAGATCTTTAAAAATAATGATGTGGGAGTTTCAAGTATTGAATTAGTCACAATCTTGGGCAGTAAAGGAGTGGAAGATGCTGACCTTTATACTGTCACGGTAATTATGACATGTGCTACACATTTTCTTTTTTTTTTTTTGAAGTTTTATTAATTTTATTGCAATCATTCCATACAAATCAATCAATTTTTACAAAAAGTAAAATTGAGTTAGGAACAAGTCTCTCTCCCTGAGAGAGAGATCAAGGTAAACGGCGTAAAATTTAAGGCTCGTAAACATACCTAAATCAATAAGTTTGATGAGCCAATAGAGATGAATTCAGAAGACAAAGAAATACAAAAATAATTGCTTCCTCTGTGCTTTAAAAGCTTATTTTAAAATATTACTGATTAGATCCTGCCATGTTTTGAAAAACGTCTGTACAGATCCTCTAACTGAGTATTTGATTTTTTCCAATTTCAAATAATATAACACATCGGTTTCCCACTGACTTAAAAGAGGAGAGTTTGTGTTCTTCCAGTTTATCAGAATAAGTCTGCGTGCCGAAAGTGTAGTGAATGCAATCACAGTTTGTTTGTCTTTCTCTACTTTAAACCCTTCTGGAAGAACCCCAAACACAGCTGTTAATGGGTTAGGAGGGACTGTGAGTCCAAGGCTGTCTGAAAGGTAATTAAAAATTTTGGTCCAGAATGATGTTAATTTGGTGAAGGCCCAAAACATGTGACCCAGTGAGGCTGGGACTTGATTGCAGTGTTCGCAGGTTGGATCATGCCCTGGAAACATTTTGGAGAGTTTTAGACGAGACAGATGAGCTCGATATATAATTTTGAGTTGTATAATTGTATGCTTTGCGCATATGGAGCTCGAGTGAATTCTCTGCATTGCTACTTTCCACTCCTTTTCTGATATATTAATTGAGAGATCTTTTTCCCAGTGTCCTCTTGGATCTTTGAAAGGGAGGGACTGTAAAATGATTTTATATATTGCAGAGATGGTGTCTGAGTCCTTGAGATTGAGCAATATTTTTTCCAGCATGGATGAGGGTGCAAGATGAGGAAAATCGGGAAGGTTCTGTTTAACAAAGTTCCTGATTTGAAGATAGTGAAAGAAATGTGTAGCTGGAATGTTAAATTTGGAATGTAATTGTTCATAGGAAGCAAAGACGTTTTCTATATAGAGATCTCTAAGCAAGTTAATCCCA
Source organism: Polypterus bichir lapradei (assembly GCA_026402145.1). Taxonomy (NCBI): domain Eukaryota; kingdom Metazoa; phylum Chordata; class Cladistia; order Polypteriformes; family Polypteridae; genus Polypterus; species Polypterus bichir. The sequence goes on along the minus strand of JANRMT010027041.1, from coordinate 55,674,299 downwards.
AATTTTTTCCAGATATTAAAAACTGTATATGTTTGCGAAGGTTGAAAGAGGTGGTTCTCTTGCAGAGGTGTCACAGATAAAAGCTTCTCCGTCTTAAAATGCTTTCTACATTGGTTCCATATTCTAAGTGAGTGAAGCACAAATGGGTTATTAGTATATTGCCGATAACTTGCGTTTATTGGGGCACAGAGCAAGGAATATAAAGAAGTACTGCAGGATTTTACTTCTATTGCGGACCAAGCCTGTGTATGTTCTTCTATTTGTGTCCAGGTTTTTATCGCTTGTATATTTGCTGCCCAGTAATAAAACTGGAAGTTAGGTAGAGCCATGCCGCCCTTTTGTCTTTGTAGGGTCGCTTTTTGGATACGTGGATGTTTTGAATTCCAAATAAATGAGGTTATTGTTGAATCTAATTGCTTAAAAATGATTTATTGATGTATATTGGGATGTTTTTAAATAAAAAAGGAGCTTAGGAAGAATATTCATCTTAACAGTGTTAATTATTCCAGCTAGAGTGAGATGAAGAGTTGACCATCTATGCAAGTCTTGCTTAATTTTTTCCATGCAGACAGCAAAATTTTGTTGATAAAGAGCTTTATGTTTACTTGTGTTTACCCCTAGGTATTTAAACTGTTCTGAAATGATAAAAGGTAGGGTATCTAATCTAATATTATATGCTTGAGAATTCACTGTAAAGAGTACACTTTTATTCAGATATATCTGAGAGCAGAGCTCTTTTGAAATTCTGTGAGTGCTGTTAAGACTGCAGGCACAGAATTTTGTGGGTCTGATATATACAGTACCATATCATCTGCATATAGTGAAATTTTCTGTTCCAGTCCTTCTCTGATAATCCCCTTTATCTGATCAGTATTTCGACAGTGTATTGCCAGTGGTTCAATAGTGATTGCAAACAGTAGCGGTGACAAGGGGCATCCTTGTCTAGTACCACGTTCTAGTTTAAAGTAGTCTGAACAAATGTTATTGATACAAACTGAAGCTTCTGCATTGGTATACAGTAATTTGATCCATGCACAAATGTTCGGGCCAAACCCAAATTTCTCCAATGTAGTAAAAAGGTATTTCCATTCAATCATGTCAAATGCTTTTTCTGCATCCAATGATAATAATATTTCTGGGGTGTTTGATTTAGTTGGTGATTATACTACATTAAACAAGCGTTGAAGATTTGAGGATAAGTGTCGGCCCCTGATAAATCCAGTTTGATCTTGTGATATTACTGAGGGGAGCACTTTCTCCAGCTATGATTTTGGAGAGTATTTTAATGTCATTATTCAGAAGTGAAATTGGTCTGTATGATGCACATTGTAATAAGTCCTTATTTTGTTTTGGAAAAACGGTGATTAGTGCTTGGCGAAAAGAGTGAGGAAGAGTTTGGTTGTCTCTGGCTTCTGTAAATGTTGCTAATAGGAGGGGAGCTAGCTGAGCAGTGAATTTCTTACAAAATTCTGCAAGGGAGCCATCAGGGCCTGCTGCTTTCCCACCATGAAGTGACTTTATAGCATCTAGTAATTCTGATAACGCCAGAGGTTTATCGAGTTCCTCCACACTAAAAGTGTCTATTTGTGGTATCTGTAATGTATCCAGAAATGCATTAGTTTGTGTATTGTCTTCTTTAAACTCAGTAGTATATAGGGATTTATAGTAGTCTCTAAATGTGTGCATTATATTTTTGTGGTCGATGATTTTGTCTGCGTTCGTGTTGGTGATTACTGAGATTGTGTTGCGCACTTCTTGCTTGTGTATTTGTTGAGCTAAAAGCTTATTAGCTTTCTCTCCATGTTCATAGTAATGATGTCTGGATTTATAAATTAGTTGTTCAGTTTCTTTAGTTGTCAAGAGGTTTAGTTCTGAATGCAGAGCCTGCCTTTTCCTATGTAGAGCCTCGCTTGGTAGTCTGGCATGTTCTTCATCTATTCTAGTAATTTCGCTTTTTATCTCTGCTACTTTCTTGGTTTCTAATTTCTTTCTTTGGGAAAGATTTGAGATAATCTGTCCTCTTAAGAAGGCCTTAAAAGTTTCCAAGAGTGTTCCTGCAGAAATCTCTGAGGATGTATTTGTCTCTAGGAAGAAACTGATTTATTTGGATATAAATTCTGTACAATTCTCGTCTGCTAATAGAAGCGGGTTGAGACGCCATCTGCGAGGTGAGTGTGTGGAGCATAGTAACTTTAGCTCCAAGATCAGAGGTGCATGGTCAGAAATAACAATAGCATTGTATTTGCAAGATTTAATAATAGGCAAGAAGTTATTATCTATAAAGAAATAATCAATCCTTGAGTAGCAATGATGTACTGGTGAGTAGAAAGAATATATTCTTGAGTTTGGGTTTAAAAACCTTCAGGGGTCTGATAAGTTGTGATCAGTTATAAACTTTGTAATTGTCTTTGCGGTGTTAGATGTCGTTCCCCCTGTGGTAGAAGTCCTATCTAAGAGTGGATTTAAAACACAAAGTCCCCAGCCATTATACTTTTATGAGTGTTCAGATTAGGAATGGATGCAAATAAATTTTGTATAAATTCTTTATCATCAACATTAGGTGCATAAGCATTTGAAGAGCTGAGTTGCAAAATCAGCTAAGTACAGGAGACAACTTTTTGTGAAAAGGAGAAAAATAATTTTTAAGTATTTGAAATTATATTTTTTAAATTCTTTTTGCAGAATATTGGTTGTTACATTACTGAAGGTCAATTGCTGGACATCTCAGAAATCTGAATATTTTACATTTTTGTAAAAAATAGGAAAAAAAACATACTTAGCAGGTTTTGACGCTAAATCAATGCTATTCCATAAACTTATAAGTAGAAACTTTCATCAAAAGTGCTCTGGATCTTGAAATATTTTTATTATATAACAAAAGAAATACAGAGCTTTTAGTCTCTAAACTATTTAGCTAAAAAGTAATGCTAAAAGTCATGAATTCCTGTTAAGCATTGTTGAAGTAGTAAATTAAACAAGTTATAAGCAATCTCTAGAATGTCAATATTCTACATCGTCTTCATCATATTTCAGTATCACTGTCTGCCATTGGTTTATTGTTCCAATGATTGGGAGGTTGAACTCTAACTTTTTCTGACTGCGGATTGTCCATATTGACTCCCATTTTGCTAAGCAACATTTCGACATCCTTTGCTTTTGCTGGATTAACACAACAATTCAGTGGAAGTGGGTCAGCTGACAAGTTTTTTATTTTGCTGCCACATTTCACAATACTGTGACCGCAAGAGTCGCCCGAATACGTGGTCTTTATGTTTATGTTACTTCTAGTTATTTCCACCACTCAAACTTTTGTCAAGTGAAATGGGAGCTTTTTTTTGCAGACTTTTGCAGTTGCAGACTTGTAGTTAAGCACCTGCCAGTCTCTTCCTAAAACTCTGAGTGTGGCATATTGAGATGATTGGCTGGTGTACTTAGCAGCTTTTGGAACTAAGCTGGTTATGTATTTAACAGGTTTTGGAACTCACATCAAAATTTATAGCACTATATTTTGGTACTTAACAGGTTTTGAAGCCCACTTCAATGCCAAGCACATAGCCGACCCTTTGATGAGTCACAACCATGCTTCACCTAAAGTTCGCCAAAAAATGTACTTAGCAGGTTTTGGAACTCACCCCTTCATTTATCAAAATCATTTTCAAGTTAGATAAGTCTCCCATGACCATCACATATCTCCCTTCAGGATCCAATACTACATCTGATGCTACAAATGAGACTGTTCTATGTATGAGAATTCCCACACCTCTACTTTTCTTTATAAAACTAGAATGGAACATTTGGCCAGTCCAGTCTTTTTGCAGCCGGAACTGATCCTTGCTTAGTAAGTGGGTCTCCTGAAAAAGTACTATTTTAGCGTTTAGACATGTTAGGTGAGAGAGTACTTTCTTTCTCTTTAATTCGTGATTCAGGCCTTTAACATTCCAGCTCACGAAGTTAACTTCCCATCATGGAGACATTGATTTTGAGTTTTTGATGTCATTTTATAGTCTTAACTGGAAGTGAGACAGCTTCGGCCTTAATTTCCTATTTCCCCAAGAGTTATTGCCATGCAGCTTATTATTACGTTGGTAGTTATAATTATAAAGATTTAGAGGATAGATTAGGTATAGATCAGGCCTGCTCTCTTTCTCTCCCCCTCTTAACCCCCCACCCTCCCTTTTTGCCTCCCCACGTGAGGCTAGAACCCACTTCACACAGTCCCGGTCCTCTGACATACCCAGAGACAGAGCATGTCCAAAGCAAAACAAGCCCCAACGCAGCAGCGTTTTAGGGTTAAAAAATAGAGATATCTATTACCAATATAGTCTAAATACTATATGCATAAAATTTAATCATTAACAAACTGTGCACTTAGAATATATATAATTATTAGCTACCTTAGTGTATTAAGATAATACACCCGGATAATAAACCCGGGGAATGATGTTAGAAAGTGGTCCAGAATATGCATAATAAGTCTTAATGCAATAATAGTAATAACAATAAACCCATGGTATGATGTTGAACAGTCTCATTTAGGGTAGAGAGAAAATAATTAGATTAAAAAAATAAAAAAAAGTAATTAAGCACAAACGTCTATAACTGTAATTAAAACATAAACAGATAGCAACCGAGTAATAATGAGTGATAATGAGAATATATAATGATAAAAACCCGTATTTTAAACAAATAGATCAGACAGTAGATTATTAATCCTTGCCATATCATTAACGGCTATGACTCACTATTATGTATCAGAATAGTCCTGGGATCAGCTTTCTTAATTCCTTTTCTGCTTCTTCCTTGCTAGCGAAGACATAGAATTGACCCTGCAATTCCACTTTCAGTTTGGCAGGATACAAGAGTCTGTATTTGATATTGGCTTGCCGTAACCGCTGTTTAATGTTGTAGAAGGCTGCGTGTTTAGTAGCTGTTGCTGGAGAGAAATCAGGGAAGATACAAATGTGGTTATTTTTATATGTAATCTCTTGCTTGTGTCTGAGGAGTGCCATCACCTCTATCTTAAATGATAATATTTCAAAGCGAATAATAAAAGATCTAGGTCTAACGGTATTTGATCCACGTACGCGATAAGCCACTGCTATCTCAGAATCTGCTTTAAAGTCCTCTCCAATTATTTTAGCAAAAAAGTTCAGCTGTGAATTTCACAGGGTTTGGACTTTATCGATTCTCAGGCAGACCTTCAATTCTGACATTATTCCTAGTTTTTTGCATTCGAAGCTGACAGTTGCTGCTTTTTCTTCAGCACTGGAAGCTAGATTTTCGGCTGTTTCAATCCAGGTCGTGAATGTCTCCTTGACATCCTCCAGTTGATCAGCAAGCATGCACAGTTTAACCGAGGTTTCTTGAATGTGCTCTTCAATTTTACCCAGCATATCTTTAAAGACTTTATTATCCTGCTGCCGCATCTGTCGCAGCTCCTGTCGCAGCTCCTGTCGCAGCTTCTCATTTGGCTTTTCCCTTGCCTTCTCATTTGCCTTCTCGCTTTTCTTTATCTCTTGCATGAGCTCAGCGAACATCACCTTCAGTTCAGACAGATCAATTCTGCTTTCTTGCACCGTAGGTGAAGCGGCAGGCTCTATTGTAGCCGGTGTCCCCGATGTTCCCGGCTCACGTGGAGTAATTGAAACCATGGACTGCAAGGCCTTTTCCAGTTTCAGGTGATCTTCTTCAATTAGCGAGCTATTGAGACCTGCTTCACTCACGCTCGTACATTCGCTCCCCATTTCGCTCTCAGCCAGCAACAATGTCGCGGATGGTGGTCCCGAGGAGTCTGGGCTTTTGCCCATCTGATCCAGGTCAGTCTCTGAAAGGCCGTATCTTGAAGTAGGGCTTGCCGATCTTAGCTTGGGTGCAGCTTTAGTTTTCGGTTCTTTCGGACCCCCTTTCTTGTTGGCCATGTTTATATATGCTTACATATACTGTAGCAGTGCCCCTCAGGTTGGATAAATACAGGATATCTAAGGATAATAAGCACATAATATGAAAAATAACACCGCTGCTAGCGGAGCTCTGGTTCAGACGTCCATCTCTCGCAACGGACGAGACCAAATCCAAATGCTACACAATTTCAAATGTCTTGTCTTTCAATGCCCTGGCAATCCTACATTGAAATGGTGCTTTGAACAAAGACATATTTCAAAATGAATGTCTTCAAAAATATCCTAATTAAAAAAAACAGACCAGACTATTACATTCCTTGGCTTTTAAAATCATTAAAACGATACTTTCATTATTTTTGGAGGCCAAAGAAACAAATGTAAAAAAAATCAAAATAAAGAAAAAAAAAACTAAAAGCCAAGAGAACATCCTTGTTACAGATCATAAAATGTAATGTAAAACATGAAAATATTACCCAAGTGCAGTGCAAACTGCGCAGGGAAGAAGAGTCCTGGAACCTGAGTGACCTCATATTAAAGTAATTTTCTTTTTATATTTATATATATTTACTAGGGGGTTGCCCCTTGCTCACTTCGCTCTCCAACCCCCTGCTCGCTACACTCCAGCCACTTCACGTCTCTGCCACTCAGGTTGTGAAGAGGAGGCTGAATGCACCCCAAGGAGACGCGGTTGCTCCTCTGAAACCCCCTCTTAAACAGTAATACAATGGGAAACAAATACAATTTTCTTTACTCCCTCTTTGCTCAATCAGCTGCATCTGCATCTCACGCTGCGTTTTGAACATTTAAAAGCCGGAACAGCAGCTGTCCTACTCTTTACTGTTTTATTTTCAGCCCTGGGCGTGGTTAAATCATTTGGCACTAAGTCCCGTCTCACAGGACGTGAGTTCTTGATATTTTTTAGTTTATAATTTAAAAACGGAATGAGAATCTGAAAATCAAACAACATCACATTAAAGTTAGATAAATTCTGAAAGGAATGATACCAAACATATACAGTATATGTAGGTTTTAAATTGAGGCCAATTTAAAGAGTGACAAAAAACGTGGCATAAAAACGTCATCTTTGCATTTTCAGGCTTAGGATTTTATATACAGTTAGGTCCATAAATATTTGGACAGAGACAACTTTTTTCTAATTTTGGTTCTGTACATTACCACAATAAATTTTAAATGAAACAACTCAGATGCAGTTGAAGTGCAGACTTTCAGCTTTAATTCAGTGGGGTGAACAAAACGATTGCATAAAAATGTGAAGCAGCTAAAGCATTTTTTTAACACAATCCCTTCATTTCAGGGATTCAAAAGTAATTGGACAATTGACTCAAAGGCTATTTCATGGGCAGGTGTGGGCAAGTCCGTCGTTATGTCATTATTAGTTAAGCAGATAAAAGGCCTGGAGTTGATTTGAGGTGTGGTGCTTGCATGTGGAAGATTTTGCTGTGAACAGACAACATGCGGTCAAAGGAGCTCTCCATGCAGGTGAAAGAAGCCATCCTTAAGCTGCGAAAACAGAAAAAACCCATCCGAGAAATTGCTACAATATTACGAGTGGCAAAATCTACAGTTTGGTACATCCTGAGAAAGAAAGCAAGCACTGGTGAACTCAGCAACGCAAAAAGACCTGGGGCCATATGTATAAACAGTGCATACGCACAGAAATGTTGCGTAAGAACGTTTCCACGTTAAAATCACGATGTATAAAACCTACAGTTGGTGTAAAGCCATGCACATTTCCACGGTACCTCATACCTTGTCGTACGCAAGTTCTCCGCTCAGTTTTGCAGACTGGCGGCACCCAGCGTCAAAGCAATGCTACTGTTCCTGTGTAGTTATCCTTTCCTTTCCTGACATGGCTTTATAAATACACTGAAATTAATCGCATATTGTTCATTAGTGTAATGCATCTAATTGTAATTAACCTGTAACAATATATAATATGGTCCAGGGAATAGCCATAGTATTTCAAATACCATAACTGCTTTAGTGTTGTTACTCTCATTGCACCTTCTTTTTCTTCTTCTTCTTCTTACAGCTGCTCCCGTTAGGAGTTGCCACAGCAGATCATCTTTTTCCATATTACTCTCACTGCACCGCTCGGAGTATTTATATCACTGTATCTGAGTGTGAATCACAGCAGCAGCTGATTGGAAAGAGAATTATCGGTATACAGCATCAACCACACGCTTTCTCAGCAACGTCAAAACGTTTCAAAGCCTTTCCTGTACGGACCTTGTGGTTCAGAAACAGTTTCATCCCAAGAACTATAAACGCACTCAATCAATTGCTCCTTGTAGAACTATCTGTACTTATAAGTAGAACTACCTCACTGTAAACTTGCACTACAGTTATAATATTGCACAATCTGAGCCACTTTATAAAGTGCGTATTTACATATGATGATGATATCATTTTTAAGATGAAATGCAGCAAAATATGTTTATTATATTATACAGATAACACTTTAACTTCATTTAAATAATCTATATTCTTCACTGGGACTGGTGTGAAGGATAGATTAATTAAACATGTACTACGAAGATATTTCAGTGTTCCTTAAACGTTTTGAAGAATCGGCACTCTAAGCTTACAGATGGCTTAACGTCTATTTCAGAGCTGACTGTGTGGCGATCGGTTACTTGGAGAAAGAAAAGCAAGGACTGCAGGGGCGGCCACACCATATACAGTATATTGAATATAAAACAGAAAGAGAAAATAACGACACAGCTAAAAATGTAGCGGCAAATTTCGACAAAAGTTAAACACTTGTGTCATGAGCACAAGGCGGCTATGCAGTATCTGCAACGGATGTGGCCATCCGCTGTGCATAAGATACCATATTGACATTGGCGGGCGAAGGGGTCACCGATTCTTTCTCTGCCCAGGGCCACCACGAGCCTAGAGCCGCCCATGAGTACTGCTGCAATAAATAATTTCATCGATGGTCGCGCACAATAGCTGTGCTGTGAAACCCATATTTAATAATGTAATAATAATAATAATGTAATTTAACTCTTATCATCATGAAAATGATATCACGTATACATCTCAGTGTTTTAGTTATTCAGAGAGCTGTAATATCACGAATGTAATGGATTCTGTGTCCAGTCGGAGGAAGAGAGCCGGTTTAAGAAGCACTAGTGATTCACACACATAGAGCACATAGAAGATCACATACAAAACAAAGCATTTAACGTGCTACTTTAATTATGATGTGATTTGAGAAACTGGTTAATTAAATGATTTTAAGATGAAGTTTATGATGTTCTACTTTAATGACAAAATAAACTACATGATTAAAGTGGAAATTTCGAGACTGAAGTTGACATTTCGTGCTTTTTCCCCACTGTGTGCCTTTTTTTCTCTGTACCCTAATAAGCTTTCATATGACACTCAGACGGTGGGCTATGACTCGCCTTTTCACGGTGACTTTGATATCTGACTTCTTTTTTATTTCCAGCACCGTGCGACTTTGTGAACGTGAGCTTTCAAGTTTCTCCAACATGCTATGTCACTTGATCAGATTCCTTTTGTTGATTATACGACGGTTTAAATCAACAAATAGAATGTTTTTCATTTGCCTCCATTTGGTATTCGCTGAAATTCTTATATTTTTCCCTGTGCTTTTTCCATTGTCTTTTCACTGAAGGCTGAGCTTAAGGGCTATTTATATTGATTTGCATATTCAAAGAGGCGTAATTCTGGGAGGAATTAGGGCAGGACAGCACGCGCGTGCACGAGCATTACTTTTCACGCTGACTGGAATTTAAGGCGGAAGAAAGCGGAAGTTGGAGTACGCACAGTTTCCTGCATCTGGATTTTTCTGTGCGTAAGCACATTTCGGCTTTTGTGCTTACGCCATGTTATAGTGCGAATTCTACGCATGGTGTTATGCATGAGGCCCCTGGACGTCCAGTGAAGACAACAGTGGTGGATGATCGCAGAATCATTTCCATGGTGAAGAGAAACCCCTTCACAACAGCCAACTAAGTGAACAACACTCTCCAGGGGGTAGGCGTATCGATATCCAAGTCTACCATAAAGAGAAGACTGCATGAAAGTAAATGCAGAGGGTGCACTGCAAGGTGCAAGCCACTCATAAGCCTCAAGAATAGAAAGGCTAGATTGGACTTTGCTAAAGAACATCTGAAAAAGCCAGCACAGTTCTGGAAAAACATTCTTTGGATAGATGAAACCAAGATCAACCTCTACCAGAATAATGGCAAGAAAAAAGTATGGAGAAGGCGTGGAACAGCTTATTATCCAAAGCATACCACATCATCTGTAAAACACGGTGGAGGCAGTGTGATGGTTTGAGCATGCATGGCTGCCAGTGGCATTGGGACACTAGTGTTTATTGATGATGTGACACAGGACAGAAGCAGCCGAATTAATTCTGAGGTGTTCAGAGACATACTGTCTGCTCAAATCCAGCTAAGTGCAGTCAAATTGATTGGGCGGCGTTTCATGATAAAGATGGACAATGACCCAAAACATACAGCCAAAGCAACCTGGGAGTTTATTAAAGCAAACAAGTGGAAAATTCTTGAATGGCCAAGTCAGTCACCTGATCTTAATCCAATTGAGCATGCATTTCACTTGTTGAAGACTAAACTTCGGACAGAAAGGCCCACAAACAAACAGCAACTGAAAGCCGCTGCAGTAAAGGCCTGGCAGAGCATTAAAAAGGAGGAAACCCAGCATCTGGTGATGTTCATGAGTTCAAGACTTCAGGCTGTCGTTGCCAGCAAAGGGTTTTCATCCAAGTATTAGAAATGAACATTTTATTTCCAGTTATTTAATTTGTCCAATTACTTTTGAGCCCCTGAAATAAAGGGATGGTGTTAAAAAATGCTTTACTTGCCTCACATTTGTATGCAATCTTTTTGTTCAACCCACTGAATTAAAGCTGAAAGTCTGCACTTCAACTGCATCTGAGTTGTTTCATTTAAAATTCATTGTGGTAATGTACAGAACCAAAATTAGAAAAAAGTTGTCTCTGTCCAAATATTTATGGACCTAACTGTATATGGAGTAGATATATATATATACAGTGTGGTAAGCAGCCTGGACACAGACAGGCAGACATCGTTTGTCACCCAACACACGTTTATTTACAAGAATATATACAAGTATGACACACACAACCCAGTGCCGCAGCACCAATCACCCAAAGTCCAGGCCCTTTCACAATGCCTTTTCTGTTTGTCTCTGACCGCCTCCACTCCTCTCATCCGAGCTCCATGCTCTTCCACCCGACTCCAGCCATCAAATGGAGGGAGGCGGACCCTTTTATCCACACCCGGATGTTCTCCAGGTGCCTCCCGACAATCTTCCGCCGACACTCCCCAGTGTGGCGGAGGTGCTGGCTGCGCACCCAGAAGCACTCCGGGTGTCCCTGATCCTCTTTCCCCCAGCGCTTCCGGGTGTGGCGGAAGCACTGAGGGCCAGGGCTCCAAAGGCACTGGGGCGCCCCCTGGCGGTGACCACGGGCCCCTATAGGGTTGAGCTTCCAACCTCCATTCCCGTGGTCCCCCAAGGCAACAGGGCGTTGGCCCTGACATGGTCTGGGGGAGGCGTAAGCCCTCCTCCGGTCCTCCTGGGCGTCCCGGCTGGGTACCACCACCAGCCACCTGTGACAACATATATAGAGTAATCCCTCCTTGATTGCGGGGGTTGCATTCCAGAACCCCCCGCGATAGATGAAAATCTGCGAAGTAGAAACCATATGTTTGTATGGTTATTTTTATATATTTTAAGCCCTTATAAACTCTCCCACACTGTTAACATTATTAGAGCCCTCTAGACATGAAATAACACCCTTTAGTCAAAAGTTTAAACTGTGCTCCATGACAAGACAGAGATGACAGTCCTTTCTCACAATTAAAAGAATGCAAACATATCTTCCTCTTCAAAGAATGCATGTCAGGAGCAGAGAATGTCAGAGAGAGAGAGCGAGAGAAAAGCAAACAATCAAAAAATCAATACGTGCTTTTGGGCTTTTAAGTATGCCGAAGCACCGCGATAAAGCAGCATTTTTTAGAGGATCGTCCGTATCCTCTAGGCAAACAGCCCCTCTGCTCACACCCCCTCCTTCAGGTGCAGAGAATGTCAGAGAGAGTGAGAGAGACAGAGAAAAGCAAACAATCAAGCACCACGCGGGAAGCATATCGTATATCATTGAGGAGTTTTATTTAATACGTAATACGTGCTCTGATTGGGTAGCTTCTAAGCCATCTGCCAATAGCGTCCCTTGTATGAAATCAACTGGGCAAACCAACTGAGGAAGCATATACCATAAATTAAAAGACCCATTGCCCGCAGAAATCCGCGAACCAGCGAGAAATCTGTGATATATATTTAGATATGCTTACATTTAAAATCCGCGATGGAGTGAAGCCGCGAAAGTCGAAGCGCGATATAGCGAGGGATCACTGTACAGTATAAAGAGCAAAGTTTGTAGGACTTGCACCAGTCTGTGTTCTTTTAATCATTTTTGTTTAACGCATTTTATAAAAAGAATTATTGATTATTTTGTAGAGTCCATTAGAGTAAGCATACAATACATTAAGATGTTATGCTTATAGAGAAAAAATATAGTTTACAGCAACACTGAATTGGATTAAACAAGTTTGGAAAATAAATCATTATTTTTATAAAGCCATTCTCTTGTTAATGATATTAAACTAGATACAGCACCTTAAAATCATAGACATGTATATTTTTTACACTAAGAGCAAAGCAAGTCAACTATGAAGAGTGAACCAGCTATCATGAATCTGAACCTCCAGTGCTATAGCCATTAGGCCACACTGCTCTTCAACAGTGCCTCACCTTGACCCTTCCCGAGACCCTAACCAATGTAGTGTCAAAGAACATAATATCATATAAAAGCTGGTTTAGAAAGGTACACTACAGCAACAGAGGCTACTCATTAATATAAGAAGAAATGACTGGCTGACCTTCCTGCACAGCAGCCATTTTCATTAACCACCCACATCTCATCTCCACACACTCTCCTTCTTGGCTGCCCTATTTCCCGCCTTCTCTGCTGCCTATTTGATTAAAGGCCCCTGGCTCTTCTTGAAATTCATTCTGGGGTTACAGCATTTTCCATCTTCAAAATTTTTAGATTAAAAGAGCCTCACTCTCCGTCTGGGAGGTTTGTATAGTCTTATCTGCCGGGGGGTTGTTGATGTCATCTCTAAACAGCGCAGCTAGCCCGTCTGATCCTGTTACATCAATGCACGACAGCAGCTTAGCGCTTCATTTAATGCCTCAGATGTATAGCCTACAATTACGGCTCTGCCTATCGCTGACCTTTAAATATATTCTCAACTGCAGGCCTTTAAATAAAGGGTCATATAGTATCCTCTACATGAACTGTGACCATTGACTTCCACCAAACTGAAAACCATCTATCTAGCCATCAACATACGTTTCATTCATATTGCTAAATCTGGTTAAACAATTAAACTTTTGACCCCACACTTCAACCTTGAGTTGTATACAGTACCCTTGTCACAAGTGTCCTCTTCCATTATTTTAATTTACTAAAAATAGTGACGCTGTGATTTTTGACTTTGATAACCCTTTCCTTATGCTCTCTGGCTTTCTGTGTTTATCCTAAGTCAGAATTAAATCTGTTTGCAATAGAAGGCTTCAGAACTACTGGAAGAAGTGGAACAGGAGACTGGGGGGGGGGTTCAATAATACTCTCTAATCTTCCAGTCTGCTGAAAAGGGAGTGGCACAGTGCAGTTGCGCATGTATAATTTTGTTTTTAAGTTTTCCATAATGCAATCCATTTCGGACATATCACTTTCACAAATAATAATAATATACATAGACATACATAAATGCAGAACTCAAAGTAAATACATCCACAGCAGGATATGCATTAGTTTTCTGAAGGCAGAAGTAATAATTGTGTTATCTTAGTGGTTTTATATGTAAAGACCCTGTTTAACTTCAAAGAAAAACACTAATCCCCAGTTTGACATATGTTCTTCTTTAATTTCAAACTGGGTGTTCTTTTTCATTTCGTTCTGTCAAACAGCTTTTTTTTTTTTTTGGAATTTCTCACTCTTTCAAGGACGGCCGTGCAGCTGTTTGCAGGATGTTTTGTCTCTCAGTCTTGCTTTTAAATGTACAGACATACTTTTTATCACCTGTGAGACATAGCCTGAAAATCAATTAAGGTGAATTAGAGTGCACTTTTATGACGGCATGCAGTAAAGTGAGCTGCCTTCTCCACCGTCCAAGTTAGTTTCTACTGCGTATGTGATATTTACAAGAGTTATCCTCACAATCCTGTACTTATTTACTAAAAGCTTTCAATTTTGTTACATTTAATCACACATGATTTTTGACTTTCTCAAAGCAGATCTAAAGTTTTTGCTTTGAATTTCTTTGTACTGAGTTTTCTTCATCATTTTATGCCAAAAGGAAACTGATGGTTTATCAGTACTATCCTCAGTATTTCAATGACGAGGGAAAAAAAACCCTCTTTAAAAATAATCCTTATCATGTGGAATGTGTTTGTGCACATGCGTTGAGGTGTTTATTACCACCATCTTTGACAAGTCTGTGCAAACTTAGGCAGAAAAGGTGCAAACATTCTGAGAAGCTTGCGGCAATTCACCCTGGCCGACGTGATATACCCAGCATCATTAAACGCATGTCTAAAATTCAAGATGGCAGAACTGAAACAATCTATCCAGTCGTCTGTTTTCTGAATCTGCTTATTCTAGGCCATGAGTTTGGGGAGCAAAAACCTACTTGTAGTGCCCCTTATGCACACTTTTACACCAACTTATTTCTGCTCAATTAAGCGTCACCAATTATCCTAATCTGCACATTCTACACAGACATGAGGATAACGTGCAAGAAAACAATTTTGATGGAAGGGATTTAATTCATTGCAGGGATAGGCTTCAGTCCCTGGGACCCTGAACAGGATTAGGTACGAAAATAAATGGAAAGGTCAATAGAAGATTCTCCTTAGCAAGTACAAACTGCTGAATGAGTTTGACTTTACAAGTTGTAGTGTAAAACGCTCACTCAACTGTTTCCTTACATTTTCCAAACCAGGGAAGCAAGGAGCTAGAAATGAGTACAAGACAGTACGGGACGTCCGTCCATTGCATTACTTTTGCACACACATGCTTGCCTTTACTTACCACTGCACCTTAAAAACTTTTGGTTGACCTGAGAGAGAACACCTAGATGGAAACAGGAACAATGTGCAAATAATTATGATGGGCAGAATATGAATAATAATGTCAACAAATGACCAGTGACTAGCACAACAGCCTTCATGCGATTTTTTTGGTTGGCTCATTAGGTCTTTACTTTCATTTGCTCTGTTATTTTTGTTTGCTTCAAGTTAGTCAATGAGTACTACAGACTGTCATCAATATTTAATCCAGAATTGTAAACTTAGTAGAACAAATCAACATGGTCTTTATTATTCTGATCTATTGAGGGTGCAGAATGAGATGGCAGATGTTCTAGGAGAAATGTAAACAAGTGGGTCTAGGTTATAAGTTCAGAACACCAAGAAAGATTTTGGTGGCAGCACTACAACCCACCACCCAAGTACTATTATTATTAGTATTTTATAATTGGTTAGTACTTTTATACAAGCTGACCTAGAGGGTTGCGTTACAGTTCCACCTTTTACCTTGTCACACACATGCTCTTAGGAAGAAGAGTGATATTACAAGGGATGAAGGTTTGATTGTATGTACTAATGCCTCTCTCTCCATCAACAGAATGAAAGAAGACAAACAACAACTCACCTGCAATACTTCCGGTCACCCAAAATGACTTCCATCCAACTCCGAAATCCATCAATGACGTCACTTCTGGATACGCCATAATGATGTCACTTCCGGTTCCCGAAATAACATCACTCCCGGCCATCCATGATGACGTCACTTACAACCCTCAATGATGTTGTCATTTCCGATTCTCTGCATTTTATCTAATTTCCTGTATAGATCATTTCCTGCCACCATTTTTCTATAAAAACTCCCTGTGTTCATTACTCCATTGTCAATTGCTCTTGTTTTTGATCATTTTTTGTATTTTTTTCCACTTTGTCCTACGGACATTATATGGGGACATTCCTCAACTCTTTTTTTTTGAGATTCTTAGAGTTATTTCATTACAACATACATAGAGTGAATAAAAAATAAAAATATCAGAACAACTGTGATGAGAACAGGCCATTCAGCCCAACAAGCTCATTCATCCTATTCATGTACAGTAGATTCTCCAAAATAATATTGACATATGAAGGTCCCTAAAGTCCTACTCTCCACTGCACTACTTGATAATTTATTCCATGTGTCTAAGGCTCTTGTTGTGAACAAAACCTTCCTAACATTCATATGAAATGTGTCCTCAATAAGTTTCCATGTCACCATGTTTTTGTTGCAGAATTTATTTTCGAATAAGAGCTGCGATCCGATGCACTAAATCCTTTCTTAATTTTAAACACTTAGATCTCTGCTTTGTTAAACTAAAAGCTTTTAACTGCTTCAGTCTGTTCTGTGAAATCTGTCTAATGGCTCTCTTTTGGATTTTTTTCAACTACTGCTATTATATTTGTAGCTTGGAGAGCAAAACTGTACCCAGTACTCCAGGTGAGGCCTCACCAGTGCACTGTTTAACTTAAGCATAACTTCCTTTGACATATACTCCACACAACAAGATATATAACCTAACATTATATTAGCCTTCTTGATCGCTTCTATACACTGTCTTCAAGTCTAACATTTCTTCTGACTTTGTGTGATACTTTACATTTCCTTACATTAAATGTCATCTGCCACAAGTCTGCTCAAGTCTATATGTTGGTCAACACCATCTGTAACAATTTAGCTGATTCTACATTCCATTAAGTATGGTAAGTAGAAGTCGGAGATGAGAGCTGAACTGGCAGCCTGGGAGGTTATTGTCTAATGCCTTAAATTAGTATTAATTCTATGAGAAAATTCAGACGCATACAGTAGCAGAAACATAAAAACAAGGTTACAGACTAATAGGACAAATAATACAGCTAATCAAAGAATAAATCAATCAATCCATAAACAAACTTACAAACACACAAATAAATAAATAAATAAATAAATAAATATTGTGCAGATATTTCAAAATGAAGTACATCGAGAGGAAGCACTGAATTGCCTGAGAGCAGTGAGCAGAAAAGACCCCCACAGGTACTTCTTAGCACACCATGGTGGAATGAGCCTGTGGATATAGGTGCTTGAAGACAGTGCTTCCTGGAGGGGATGTGGTGACTTTTCATGATGGCATCCAATTTTGCCACTGTTCTCTTTTCCACAACAGTTTCCAATGTGTCCAAGGTACACCCCTTGATGTTCTGATAAATTTGTTCAGGCATTGTGCATCTTTAGGGCGCAAGTTACTTTCCCAGGAGACTGCAGCGTAGATTATCACACTGGCTACTATGGACTGATAGAACATTTCAAGCAGCTTGCTGCATACATCCAAAGACCGCAGTCTTCTTAGGAAGTACAGTCTGCTGTGGCCCTTCTTGTACAGCACCACTGTGTTTTCAGACCAGTCCAGTTTGTTGTTTATGTGAATCCCCAGGTACTTGTAGTTCTGTATCACTTCCACATTCTCCCCCTTAATAGTAACTGCTCTCAGAGGCTCCTTGGCACACCAGAAGTCCACCACCAGCTCTTTTGTCTTGATGTTGCAGTTGAAGCTTCCCAGAACATTCCTGTACTCTGATTCATCTCCATTATTAGTGCAGCCTATGATGGAGGATTCTTAAAAAAATTTCTGTGGATGGCAAGCACTGGTATTATACTGGAAGTATGTTAGCCACTACATTCATTAGTGTCTATGCAAATACTTTACCACAGGGTCTTATAATATGAAGATCTGTCATCACATTTATTATATTTTTACGTGTCTATCCCAGTAACAGTATTCAACCCAATAATAATAATAACAGTTAACACAGAGCACACTCAATACCCCTAAAAAAATCATAGATCATTGCCTATAATTTTAGAGCCCAGTTAGGTTAAGTGACCAAAGTTACAGAAAGTTGGTCAGCGGTGGAAACTTTACCAGTGTCCTTATGGTGTAAATGCAGGTGGCTTAGCCACTGCCCTGAACTGCCAGCTATTGTATACTTATGTCTTCAGTAAGGGGTTTTTTTGTGGCTGATGACACACTAGACCTGTCCAGCCATATCACTATTTTCATAGCCATTAGATTATGACGGTACTAAGACGGGAGCTCATCTGGTTATGCAGCATCTACCAAAAACAGAATGCTTAGCTGCTGCTGAATAATTAGGTGTGAATCAATGCCAAAAAGAAAATCTGCCCAAAATTACTGCATAACAAAATAAGGTTATCATTTTTGCAATGGGAACAGGTATTCAAGGAATCATCAGCTATTGAAATTACATCTTACTGTCCGAAGTTTCACAACATTCGCTCTTATAGTCATATTGCCTCCTTGTGGGTAATCGGTGATCTGCACACTTATGTATATTTGAAATGCTGTGTTTTTTTTTTACATTGAACTAA
The DNA here is from genome assembly GCA_026402145.1 of Polypterus bichir lapradei. Classification (NCBI taxonomy): domain Eukaryota; kingdom Metazoa; phylum Chordata; class Cladistia; order Polypteriformes; family Polypteridae; genus Polypterus; species Polypterus bichir. The sequence goes on along the minus strand of JANRMT010027041.1, from coordinate 55,655,801 downwards.
ACAATTTTTCTTTGAGAGTAAATACAATGAAGCATTACTGACAAAATAATTATTTACAAATTTATTTCATCTATAATTAAACATCTGCGGTGGACTGGTGCCCTGCCCGGGGTTTGTTTCCAGCCTTGCACCCTGTGTTGGCTGGGATTGGCTCCAACAGACCCCCGTGACCCTGTAGTTAGGATATAGCGGGTAGGATAATGGATGGACTGGGCGGTCTCATGGTCTGGAATCCCTACAGATTTTATTTTTTTTTCTCCAGCCGTCTGGAGTTTTTATTTTGTTTTTTCTGTCCCCCCTGGCCATTGGACCTTACTCTTATTCGATGTTAATTAATGCTGATTTATTTTGTTTTCATATTGTGTTTTTTATTTTTCTATTCTTTATTATGTAAAGCACTTTGAGCTACTGTTTGTATGAATATGTGCTATATAAATAAATGTTGTTGTTGTTGTTGTTGGATAATTAAACATTTCATTTTCAAAAATAAATCAAAGAAATCTAATTTTTCACACAAAAAGTTACTTTTAAAAGTTCTTAACATCTCTTCTCCATACACTGGCAATTGTCCTTCCCGAGCACCCAGCACATAATCAGGGCTGACAGTTTCCTAGCCACCCTGCGTTTCCACTCTGACATGCTAAGAGCTTCTCCAGATACTGCTAGAGTGGTATTTCCTGTATACTGGTGGCTGACTGTGGGATTGTCCTCTGTCCATTGCCAGTCTGGTGGTGACCTTGCACTTGGAGACCTCTTGCCACCTCTAGTTCACTTTCTGCCTAATGTTCAGAAATACTTTTTCATGGACACATAATGAGGCTAGTAGTAAAGACTGAGCCAACAAATACTGTTCTGAACCACGATTCTCTTGTTAATAATACATTCTTCCTGCTCTTTAATGGCTGTCAGATTCCACTTGTTGTTCACATTATTGATGTTATGTTTATAATTTTTCATTATTTAGTTTATGAAATGTTCATTTTATTTTACTTCTTGTTTCAATTTTTTCAGTTTATTGCCTGGTTTGTCATGCTAGCTGCTAGATATGTCACAACATTCAAATTGAGAATTCCACACATGCATCAGTTTGGTATGTATTTGACCCCATCTATATATATGTATAGAGATATATATATATAAAATCCAACATCTGTCTGTTTGTCTGTCCACTTTTCACGAGAGAACTACTTAACGGATTTAGACTGCAACCTCTCTCATCACTCTAGGTATCATAGTTCCCTTGTGGTACCGATTTATTTGCGTTAATGTGAGAGAGAGGCTGTGGGCCGAGGGGGTGAGGCCCTCGTCACTCATTCATGCCCAGCCTCCGTTCGAGTTGCTCTACCTCTCATCACATGTTGGAGCGTACCTTGTCTCTGTTTAGCTAGCGATACCTGTTTGTTCAACAGACATTATCATCTACAGATTGATAAGGAGTAACATTTGATGAGAGAGAGATCAGAGCTACGTCTGTTTTAGAGGGTAGCTGCTGATTGCCAGAGATATCACGGCCACCTGCTTTTCTCCCCATGCAGGAGACGCTTTTCTGTCAGAGCTGAACACGATCAGATACAGTGCCAACATTTGACGTTGGAGAGTACCTACCTTCCACTTGGCCAGAATTATATCTTTACATTTTTTTTTATTGATTTTTAAAGTTTGTCCTGTTTCAATACCAAGTGGGCGGAGCCACAGAGGACAGCTAGTCTTATATAAGGGTGGAGGTTATCCTTAATCTTTTTGAAAAAAAAATGAAAGACTCTTCACTAATTCTCAGAAGAATAAAGGTTTTCCCCATACCTGCTTCTGAATTTAAGTTTTTGTTTCACCCATTTTGTTGTTGAATTTTTAAACGATTTTGTAACTACGGTCCTGGCCAGGCACATCCTTCTTTACGGACAGACTTAATTATTGTTCACAATGGTAGGTTGATGTTTACACTACAACATGCTAGTAATTGACTAATATCTTTACTGCACTGTGGACAAATAGGTTTCAGTAGTCATTATCAACTCATTGTTAACGTTACTAAATAAGACATTGTATTAAACCAGTCTTAGCTTCTCAGGATTGAGTTTAAAATTTTACTGTTTGCTTTTAAATCCCTGAATGGTTTAGCTCCCTCCCCCCCTTTATCTTACCCTTATTCTTCTTCATGATCGTTGAAGTACTCTGGCCAGAAGTTATTGGATGTGCCAAGTTCTAGACTTAAGTTTAGAGAACACTATGCTTTTGCAGCAGCTGCCCCTAAGCTTTGGAATTATCTACCTCTTTATATTATGTCAGCAACAACTTTGGTCACTTTTAAATCCCACCTGAAAACCTTTTTTCCTTAGCTTTTTAAACATGCATGTTAGTATTTACTTTTTGGTGTATTTATTAATTGAATGTATATTGTTTGTAGTGGTGTTTTTATGGAAGCTGTACAGTACTTTGATCAACTTCTGTTGTTTTAAAATGTACTCTATAAATAAAATAGGCTTGATTTGTCTTGTGAAGAACTCGATTGCAGGATGGCATTTGTTGTGTTTAATAAGGGACTGTTAGACAAGGCTACTTTTTAATATAGACTCTGTAACTTTCACAGATGTGAATATATTTTTTTGTCATCAAGGGACTGATTTGATTGTCCCATCACATTCAGCTGCTCCAGTGGATGATTTATATGAAGCTCCTTCTTATACTGCAGAAATGATTCTGACTTTACTCAACAGACTTTATACTTGGTGAGCATTAATTGTCTCCAAAGCTGAAATAGGCTGAGCTCTTCATCATTATGAAGAAAGCTTTTCTGCAGTCTTCATTCGCATTGAGGATAGCTGGTAATGAAGTGACTTGCATTCTTCAGAGAGCATGCTGGAAAGTGATGAAAGTCTTAGGCTTCTTGTAAAGCAATAAAGACTGCCAAGCCTCACTGCCTTTTAAATGCCTGAATAGTATCTCAGCCCACCTCTCCTGTCGGGTCATGAACATACCTGTCCTGCTATGTCGTTGAACCTAACTGAGGCCCCTCATTAGCTCTTCAGAATGACAGCTGTCAGTCCCAGGAGCCTCTCAATAGCTGAAACAAATAAGCCCTCCCAGCTTCTCTCATTCTCTAGGGCCAGATTTGCAGATGACCCTTAGCTGTCAATTGAACAAAGTGCAGGTCCCGATTCATAAGCTTGATGTGCCTTCTGAAGCGGCCATTTTTCGAGGCTCATGACACTACAGGATTACAGACCGTGCTGTGCTCTGCCCTTCATGTAACACCATATGGCTTTCAGAGCTTTCTTAAGTTTTATTTTTTTTAATTAGGTGTCTGTGAACACATGTAAATAATAATTGTGGAAACTGTATTCAATAAATGATGAATCTTTTTACAAAATATTGTTTAAGGTTAACAGATGTTTATGACAATGCACAAATAACATTAATACACTTGATACTTAACTTTAAAACATGTATCCACAATGTTTTTAAGAAGGCATCTTTCTGTGCTAAACTGTGATTATTTATCCATCTATCCATTATCCAGCCCGCTATATCCTAACTATAGGGTCACGGGGGTCTGTTGGAGCCAATCCCAGCCAACACAGGGTGCAAGGCAGGAAACAAACCCCGGGCAGGGCACCTGCCCACCACAGGGTACACACACCTACACCCACACACCAAGCACACACTAGGGACAATTTAGAATCGCCAATGCACTGTGATTATTTATTGTGAAAACATTTTTTCACATGCATATTAACAAAAACTTACCACTGTAAGTCTGTACGTGTTTTTCTTCTTAAACTGGTTTGAAATAATGAAAAAAAATATTAGTAAAAACAAGCATCTATCATATCGTAACATAACATAGCTAATCCAGTTGAGGGTGGCACCTGTAGTTGATGTTAAACGAAGACAACACTCAAGTTCAATGAGCCAGATGAACAATGAGGCCCTCAGTTCATAAAAGAAACTGGAGACAGTGCTAGATGGGAGCTCCCCCAGATTCTTCCACTGCCCTACCAAAGTTCCAGTCATAAAATTGATACAACCATAACCTGTGCCCTGGAAATCAGTGTGTCCTCCCCGATCCTAGACATGATCCTTAATCTCCTGGTCTGAAAAATCATTACCAAATTATTTAAATATTTAGCAGAGTGTTTCCTTCATGGAGAACCCACCGTTCTGTCACCACATTAGTAACAAGAAGGATGATCTCCTACTCAGTGTCTGAAATAAGTTTTTTATAGTGGCAATGTCTGTTGTGAAAGAACTCGACAAAGGACACAGGAAAAGGTTAGGGGGCAGCTGTCCGTATGCTTGAAATACACTGCAGAAAATGAAGGTTGTGGTTCAATTTTGTACAGACTTCAGTCCAAAACAAGAACAAACAGACAGGCAAACATGGTGGCTTTAAAGTCAGGCAGTGGAAGTGATGTCATCGGGGCAGTAACCGGAAGTGATGCCATTTGCTCCGGAAATGGAACTGACGTCATTGAATCTAGGCAAAATTTTCCATGGCCAGTCTGTCGTTGAAAAAGTAGAAGGATCTGTGTGCCCTGCCATCCCCTGGTCTGGCATGGAATTACCTTCATTTGAGCCCTTTAGCTGCCTCCCATGTGCATGTGTGTGACACTGTATACAGTGATTTCTCACTTTTCGCTAGTTCGTAATTTGTAATTTGTTAAATCATGGTAATAAATAATAAAATAAAAAAATTCCTTGCATGTCCTGAAAAGAATCTGTTTTAGCTTATTTAAGTGCCTGCCTTGTCAAAGCAGAGGGCTCAGACCCCACCACATGCACACACACACAGGTCCAGTTACAGTGAGCATTGACCATCAAGCTAACACGCGTGTCTTTGGGAATGTGGGAGGAAGTAGCAATGGAGGCGGATGAAGAACGTGTAGCATTCACAAAGGAGAGCGACTGGTTACAGGATTAAAGCTCAGGAAGCAGTACTGCTGAATATCAATCTTCTTTATTATTTAATTCAAAGAACAATAACAGTTCTAGAAATTACTACAAAATCAATGAATTTAAAGTAAAACCATAAGTATTTGTTGCACTATGCAAAGACATTGGAATGTGTGAAGCATTTAACTACTTCCAAAAACTGAGTTACAGTTAATAGATTGTTAGAAGGTTCTCTAGTTTAAATATTCTCATTTTTCTTCTTAGAGGTTTGTAGAGCATAAACTAAATATAATCTAAAGTGTTCTTCTTATAATCAAGAAATTTCCACTGTTTAAGTAACTTACTTTATTGTTCTTTTAAATTAGTTTTGACCCACCACAAAATTTTTAAAAAAGAATGCATTTCAGTTCAAGGCAACCCTGACTATTCATGTCAAAGTGTTCATGTGAATAACTACAGTGGGTGCAGAAAGTATTTAGATCCCTTCACTTTCAGCACACTTTACTGTACTTTAGATTTAATTTTAAATGCATACATTTGCTATTTTTGCCCATCAGCCAAAACCCCACAATGACAAAGCAAGATGCTTTCAGAAAGTTCTACAGATTAATTAAAAATCAAAAACTGGAATCTCTCAGTCATGTAAGTATTCAGACCTTTAATTCAATACTTTGTAGAAGCCCCTTTGGCAGCAATTTCAGTTTCACATCTTCATGGGGAAGTTTCTACAAGCATTGCACACCATTCTTCCCAGCAGATCATCTCAGGCTCCATTAGATTAGATGGGAAGTGTCTGTAAAGTGTCATCTTCAAGTCACACCATGAATGTTCAATGGAGTTTAGAACACTTTGGCTGGGCCACTCAAGAACAATCAGAGATTTGTTGTTTTAGTTGTATGGAGAACACTTTAGTTTAGGTACTGTAAAAATGCATCTATTACTCATTTACTTTTATGTAACAAGCCCTTAACAGAGACTTCTTTTGGTCTTCATGACACTTATAAAAGTAGATGGGTTATTCATCTCTGTGGAGTGTGGCATATTGACATTATGGTAAACTGACTTGTTAATATGAAGGATTCACAGGACTCTTATTAAATAGGTTATATCAAAACAAATGTGTCTCAATTAAGCCACTGTAGACCACTCCAAAGTGAAGTGTTGTTACGAGGTCACATAGCACAGAGTAATAGAACACTTTACTGATGCTTTGTAAGTGTTAGGAAGATTCACGACATGTGTATGTTAAGGTTTTGTTACATAACAGTAAATGAGTAATGGATTCATTTTTGCAGGACCTAAACTAAAGTGTTACCATTGGGTCATTGTCATATTGAAATGTGAGCCTTCGCCCCAGTCGCATGCACTCTAGAGCAGGTTTTCCTCAAGAACCTCTCTTTATTTGGCCGCATTCATCCATCCATTAATTCTGACCAGTCTCCCTATCCCTGCCGCTGAGAAGCACCCCTATAGCGTGATGCAGCCACCGCCAAGCTTTACTGTAGGAATGGCATTAGGCAGGGGATGTGCAGTGCCTGATCTTCACTAGACATAGTGCTTGGAGTTCTGGCCAAAACATTCAATGTTTGTTTCAGGAGACCTGAGAATCCTTTTCCTCCTGTTCCATGAGTCCTTTAAATGCCATTTGGCAATCTTCAAATGTAAGTTAGCTACTCTACTGTAAATGCCTAATTGATGGATTTCTGCTGAGTTGGCCATCCTTTCAACAGGTCCTCCGATCTCAGCAAAGGACTTATGAAGCTCTGTTAGAGTGAGTATTGGGCTCTTGGTCGCTTCCCTGACCTATGTCCTTCCTGATAGCTTACGTAGCTTGGCCAGATGTGAGTCTCTAAGAAGAATCCCAGTGGTCCCAAATATCCTAATTTCACAATTATTGGGGTCACTGTGCTCCTGTGAACACTCAAAGCTTTAGAAGTGGGTTTATATCCTTACTCTGATGTATACCTCACCACAATTTAATCATGGTGGTCTACAGAGAGTGCCTTAGACTTTAGGGCTTATTTTTTGACCGACATGCACTGTGCAGTGTGAGGCCTTGTATACACAGGTCTTTGCCTTTCTAAAAGATGTCCAATCGATTCAGTTTCACAGGTGGACTCCAATCAAGTTCTGTTAACATCTTAAAGATAATGAAAGTAAACAGGACCCACATGAATACAATTTGGAGCACCACAGCAAAGACTCTGAATACTTATATCAATAAGAGCTTTCAGTTTTTGACTTTTAATAAATTTGGAAACCTTTCTGAAAATACCGTATGTTTTCACGTTGTTATTATGAGTTATTGAGTGATGTTTGGCAAATGTATCCATTTAAAATTAAATCTAAAAAAGGGCCGCCTTAACAGCATCATAGGCCCCTATTGAGTGATGTTTAATGGTCAAACATGGCAAATGTAACCATTTAAAATTTTATCTAAAACAGGGCTGTCTTTTCAGCATCATAGGCCCCAAGGCAAAGTAGTGCACTGGGACCCATGTTTTGATAGCAAAACAGAAACATACATAGGCATCAGAAACGTCGTGGGCTCCTATGCTCCTGGGGCCCCCGGCCAGGGCCTGTTGTGCCCATACGTTAAGACACTCCTGATCTAAAACAAGATAAAGCGTGCAAAATGTTAAGGAATCTGAATAGTTTCTGAATCCTCTGTAATGTGTAAATGAGGGTGGCCCAGTCTCCCAGCTTCATGCAGTCCACATTCAAATTCAACCAGGCAATATATTCTGTGAAATTGACATGTTCTTCCCATGTACCAACAGATTTAAGTCCACATCTCAATGACAAGCGTCTTACTCCAGATTGGTAATGAGTGCAAGTGTGTGCTCTGCAATGAAATGGCATCCACTTCAGGGTTGGCCCCTGCCTTCTGGATTCCATTCATCCTGTAATAGGAAATGAAGGTTCAGTAAATTGAAGGATGGATTTTCAAACGATTCACTTAATCTGACTAATCTAATAATAGGATATCACAGTAGTGCAGGTTTTAACCCCGCTATCTTTCTGCTCCAGGGGATTAAGTTTTAATTCTCATCACTACCCTTGTGGAGTTGGAATGTTCTTCCAATGCTCTTGTGAATTTTCCTCACATTGGCCCAACATGGATAAGTGTGCTTTGTGATGGAATCAGGGCTGGTCTCTGCCAAGTAAAGGCATTTCCAGGATACGCCTTATGACCGTGAGTTGGGCTGAATTGATTTTAGTAGTTGGTGGATGGATCTGAACAAGACAGAGCTGCTGGGAAAGCTAGATGTATACTTTAATTACTTGAGATGGATATTCAAAACTAAATATTCTTATTTGCCACCAATCTTGCAGAGCTCAGTACCACTTGCTTGCGGGAGCCACCTGCCCTACCGTCCTTAAAACAATAAGTTATCTAAGTAGTGGAAGAAAGATCAGGTGGATAGCCCCCGCCTGAGGGTACGGGCAGATGTATTCTAAGTGTACCACAAGAACAGAGATGTCGATGAAGTACAGCTGCTGCTCTTCTTCCCGTGGCGACAGCTGCTGCATCTGTATCCAGGTGTCTAAGTGAGCATTCAAAAGAGTGTCAAGTGAAAGTGAGCCAGTTAGGTAGGCTCTGCCCATGTGACTGCACCAGGGAAACATTCAGAATAAGCAAAAGTTCATTTTACTTAGCATCTCAAAGAGATTTACTCTATATCTGAAAGAAACAAACTGCACATTGACAATTAGGTTGTTTATGGGGATGTGAAAAATGAAGGGTGCTATTTACACTTGGGACACAAACAGCGTTCTTAAGATATTTTTAAACAACATTTTCACAATGTATTCAATTCTACTGCCAAGACAAAAGACTGCAAATCTTTTCAAATGTAGGAAAAATGTGAATTGTGAATGCCTCATATTTTTACCATGAAAGCTGTTTTCTTCTTTTTTTTTGCATGAGTGCCAGACGCTTTTTGTACAAAGCCTACCTAAGTATGTATCATACAGGCACTGCACACTGTGCTACTTTTTACTCCACAGAGTTTGTTATTTAAATGTGATTAATTAAATTGTAATCTCAAAATTACTGTCGAGATAAAATAATTTTCGTGGAAGTCAAATGTTAGATACAAGGTCTTTTGCAGAATAATTTGTTCTCAATTATCCATTATTTTCAGCCCCATTGGTAATGCAATTAAGATTACTTCTAATGAATCACATATTTCCCATTTTAGTGCCAATTTAAATGTAGCTCTTTATCTCTTTCCTTTTCAAAGTAGAGTAAGATAAGAATAAATTACTGGGCCATTAACTTTTTCTCCAATTTTATATAACGACTAATAGCACAAATAAAACAAAATACAGTGCAGGTCATGCTATTTTTAAGAAAACACAATATTCTCCAACAAAACCCTAGAGTAAATCTGCAGAAAATCACTCCGTCTATATTTGATCATTTCTGAGAGGTCTGCCTGCTTATGCTGTATTTGTGTACAACATGGCCAGAAGTCAATAAGTACATTAGAAAATGGAATATTCTCAAGCCCACCTAATGCAGTTCATGGTCAAAGGAGCTGCAGCCTATCCTGGTAGTATTTGGAGCAATGCAAAAACCTACCCAGGATGGAGGGGCAACAGGAAGACCCTTATTCTGCTTAGAGACCGTATAAACATTTAGATCCTTTAACATGTGTGACAAGCTGCTGGGGATGAAGGGGTGAGAGACGGTTAGCCAGTTAGAGAAAGGGGATGATTAGGGGGCCAGCGTGATTAGGCTGTGCTGGGCAGTTTAGCCTGGACATCAGAATACACCCTGCTCTTTACAAAGGATGCCCAAGAAAATACGGAGAGTTAGGACTTCGGTTTTACATCCCATCCAAAAGACAGCACTATTTTTGTAGCATAGTGTGTCCCCCGTCACTACGTAGGGGCATTAGGATCTACATACAAACCACAGGGCCTTTCCAACACCACTTCCAGCAGCAGCAAAACTTTTCCAAGTACTGGCTGGGTCTGAACATGCTCAACTTCGGATGGCTTACCCGTTCTGAAGTGCATGTGATATGGCTGCTGGCATCTATGAGTTCACCATGGATATGGTCTGCTGATGGAGAAACACCAGCTAAGGGAATGCCAGAAGTCCGAATAAACTAATCAGGAAGGCCAGCTGCATTACACAAGTGAACAAAGACTCACAAGAAAGAGTGGCAAAAAAGCAGATGATGGCAAAATTAGAGGTCGTCATGAGAAATTCTGACAATCCTTTCCATGATGTGCCTTCCTAGAGCGTCTTTATCCACAAACATTTTGCCTGTAGTTGTCAGTCTGTAAAATCCTTCCATTCATTATGTCCATCTTCAAGCTAACCTGTTAGGACAAACAAAAAGATGTAGGGATACTGTTTCTTTATAGTATTAGACCAGTACTATTATGTTGTTAGTGTAATTCTGGGTCTTGGACTTTTGCAATATTGTGTCCTTTGTTTGCTACTGTGTGGCTGCTGGAACAAGGGCTGGCTATCTATCTATCTATCTATCTATCTATCTATCTATCTATCAGTCACAGAGTGCATTTACTGAGCCTGCTTATTCTAAAGCAGAAATCATTAGGTGGAAGGCAGGAACAAAGCCTCATTATTGTGCCAGTCTATCTTAGTGTGCACTTATACATACACCCACATACACCTGGAGGGAGCATAACTGAACAGATTATATGCAAAAAGGGTAAGAACTAGATCAAGAAAGCTGATCTGTGTTTCCTGTTTATTAAAATGAAGTTCTGGAATACATTCTTGGTTTTCATGTTGCTGTTAAATGGCAATGTGTTGCATAGTTAGACATGCACATTAGAATTTCACTGTACTCTGTACATATGACAATATTACTACTACTATTATTACTACTACTACTGCTGCTGCTACTACTCTGATTACTCATTAGTTAGAATCACCAATCAGACTAACTTGCATGTCTTTGGAATGTAGTTGAAAACCAGAGAAGATGGAAAAACTCTTATGGACACAGGAAAAATGAGCAAACTCCACACAGACAGGCAGAGTCTGAACTGAAGTACTGAAGAGTTGTGAGGCAGCAGCTCTCACACTGCCCTACCAAAATATTTAATTTATAGTGTACAGTATATACAGTCTGAACTGATTGTGCGTGTATATATAAGTTCAAACTGGGATGGAATGGCACCCTATCCAGGCTTGGTTCATATCTTTCACCTAATGTGTCTTGTTTAGGTATAAGTGGGTTCAGTAAATACATAGATAGATAGATAGATAGATAGATAGATAGATAGATAGATAATGATCAAGACAAGAATATAATCAGTAACAATAATAAGAATGTCAGATAATGCAGAATCAAATAAATTGTCACAGATGGACTTGGGTTACATGGAATTTAATATAAGCAAATGTAAGGTAATACACTGTCACAAAAACGAGACATAGACAGATAAAGGTTTGGGGCAGCCACCCGTATAATATGGTATCCTGGCTGCAAAGTCGTCTTTATCAAATATACAGCACTAATGTGCATCCAACTGAGTCCAGAGCGAGACTGAGGAAAAAGGGAAAAAGGGCAGGCTTTTAAAGGGGAAGACAGGATGTGAGGTCATAAGGATCGGGCACGTGTTCATCACTCATTGGATCAGGCCCGGACGTGACATCAGAGGGGCCGGAGCTGGTAAGGTCTGTTTCCATTGGTTCGGTCCCAGAAGTGATGTCAAGAGAGCCAGGTGGAGTCTCCCAGGAATGGTCTACAGGGAAGTGAGAAAAAGAGTAAGTGCACTCTGCCACATCCCGGCATGCCTCAGAACTGCCTTCACTCAAGCCCTTTAGCTGCCTCCCATGCGCACGTGTGTGACAACACATAGGAAGTGGAAATGTTACATTTGAATAAACATTGAAAGGTCTGAAACCTGAAAGTAAACCTCATGAGAATGATCCAGGAGTCATAGTGGACTTCTCACTGTTAATATCATGAGTGTACAGAAGCAATCAAGAAGACTAATAGGATGCTGGGTTATATATTACGAAATGTGGAGTACAAGTCAAGGGAGGTTATGTTTAAGCTTTATAATGCACTGGTTAGGTGTCACCTGGAATACTGTGTACAGTTTTGGTCTCCATATTACAAAAGAGACATAGCAGCACTATAGAAAATCCAGACGAGAGTCACTTGGCTGATTCTGGGACTAAGAGGTATGAGCAATGTGGAGAGATTGAAGAAGCTGAACCTTTTGAGTTAAAGCAAACAGAGATTATGAGGTAACATGGTCAAAGTGTTCAACAGTGGATCCTAGCTGTTACTGTAAAACAGATTCTTCAACAAGAACACGGTGATACAGTTGAACACTTGTTAAGGGATAAATTTTGCACAAATGTTAGAAACTTTAATTTTACACAAAGAATCATAGACACAAGTTAAAAATTAAAGGTAGTGTTGTGGAATCTAAAGCTGTAGTAACCTTCAAATCTCAATGCTATTTTTGAGAATCTAAAAGGATGGAAGGGTGTGTTGGGCTGAATGGCCTGTTCTCATCACAATTGATGGAATGTTCTTATATCAATATAATACAGAAACATTTTCGTCTTGCGTGAAGTCTGCATTTTCTTATGCCTGAGTGAGTTTATGTCTTAGAACTCTGCTTTCTCTGGTCCCTTCCTTCTTGCAAATAGCGCTGGACCATTGGCATTTGCACCAGGAACAGTTTGTAAAGCCAAGTTATAAAGCTGCTGAACAGCCAATCATAAAAATTCAATTACTGTGCATTTCCCGTATATACTACAAACTATATGTACTCTTAAATTATTACATTTATTTGTATTTTTGTCAACTGTTCTGAGGAGATATGCAAATAAGAACGTCATTGTGGTATGTACACATGACAGTAAACTTGACTTGACTGTCGCCTTCCACATCCCCGACTTGTGCGTCCTCTCATGTGCATGTGGGCCCATTCTGTTTCCCAATACCCACTAAGACAGGCTTTCACCACCTACAACCCCGAAATGGATGAAGCTGGTCTGATAATACATGAATGAAGCAATGAGGGTCTATTTGATATTTATAGAGTTGTGAGGTAGCGATGGGCCACTCCTTATATACTACAAACCAAATGTACTTTTGGAGAAAAATTTAAATAATAATTTATCATTGTTGGTGCTGGTAATTTGTTTTCCTTTATCTCTCTTAGTAGTTATCTTCATATTGCATTATGCTCTGCCTTTCTTTAATGGCTTCTGAATGCTCCATTAATTTCAAAGAAGGTGCTTCTATATCCTTCATTGCCCTAAGGTGCAATCATATTTTGAAGTGAAGGGAACAGTATTTGATACATTTTAGGTCTTGGAGCATTGGCAGCTGCAACATATTTCTAAAATGTTGACCAATATGAACTCAATATGAATCAACATGAACCGCCAACCTACAATTCAATTTAATGTATGGCAAAATGCCTTGGAAAGTAAAGGAGTTAAAATCAATGTTAAGAAAACTGCAACTATGGTGTGTTCCAGGATGGATGAAATCTTGAGAATTACAGATAGAAGAGGAAATGTACTGAAGAAAGTTGACAACTTCACGTATTTACGGTCACTAATGAATGCCAAAGGACAATGTGAGGGGGATGTTAAGCACAGAATTAAAGTAGCCTGGCAGAAGAGGAAAGAACTGTCTGATGTGATATGCGATAAAAAGATGCATGTCAGTATTAAAGGGAGGGCGTACGAGACCATGATAAGACAGGTGCTAATGTTTGGGGCAGAGGCATGGTTACCGAGTTAAGTTAAGAAGAGGAACTTCTATGAAGAACTTAGATGAGAATGTTGCTTTGGATTGTTGTAGTCACACTGAAAGAATACAAAAGGAATGAGGACATCCATCGTACAATTGTAGTAGCAGACATTAGAGAGAAACTTGGGAAGCACGTCTGAGATGGTACAGACATGTGCAGCGGATAGAGGACACTGCCTGCATTAAACGATTATTAGTAGCAGAAGTATTTAGACATTGAAGTTGTGGATGTCAGAAGAGAAGGCGGAGGGATATGGTACAACAAGATATGAAGGGTATGAAGGAACTATGACTTAAACAGAACTAAATGGAAAAGAAGAACCTACATGGCTGACCCCTCACCAAGGGACTAAAACAGCCAGGAGGAGACAGAGAGAGAGAGAGACCAATATAATTTCACTGCACCATCATATGAAGTGCATTTCAGACAAAATAATGGAACACCTATTGAATGTCTGGGAGGATGATCAAATTTAGTGCTGCAGCTTCTCCTTTAAAAATGATAAAGAAGAAAAAGATTGTCAAAGGAATGGTTGATATATTAATGGGTAGAAGGATCTTCTGAAAATGAAGATACAATGCATTCAAAGCAAACTGGCTTTAGTGATTGGAAAAAGAGCACAAATAAAAAAAATATTGAATTGGCATGGCAAAGTACTTTACAAGAGCTGCTGTATACAAATACTTTTGTATGTAGGTATATTTATAAGTACATTTTAGAAACTGGTGAATGGGCAGACTTAGAGACTTACCCAGAGCCATGAGGTCAGGGAACGAAACACATCATACTTTGTAGTGTAAAGTTTTTGTTACTAGGCCATTTGTAATAGAAAAACAGCAAATGTATTATTGCAAATAACTGCTTCAGATTCAGTTTTGTTTTCTATATTATGTTTACAGAAATACATAATGTATGCCACACATTCTGGCCTGAGACCGTGGGTGTGCCCTGTTATCGGCTGGCACCCTGATTAATTTTTGTCTTGCACCCTCCTTTACTGCCAGATAGGCACCCTCAGTCTTCATATGGATTAGGTGTGTTTTATACCAGATGGGTATGTAATGCAGTGGCACAAAAAGCAGTTTATGTTTAAATCCATTAATGCTTTTTGACAAAATGTCTGTTTTCATCTGGACTTTTTCTGGTGTTATAATAGATTTTGACGATGAAGATTACTGATACAGCAGCACTGGCCTTTGTGTTTTTGCGTTATTTAATAAATAATCACTCATAAAACTGCAATTAAAATCTTAATAATATGATGTAGTTTAGAGTTAAGAGTATTGGGTACAAGGTAGGGACCAAGATGGCAGCTCATCACAGGTCCCTCTCATAGAAATTTAGAATCTCCAATTAACCAAACACACACATCATTAGGAATATAACATGAAGTGGACTGTCTGGGGAAGGAGAGAGCATGCAAACACCACACACACACTACAAGCTGGTGCAACAATTTGAAAGCAGAACTAGCATCTGTGAGGCAGGAGCAATAACTACATTGCTATCCTAAATAAATATTACAATATAAAATATCATATAAAATATTATGAACTATTGTTTCCTTTTAGATTTTACCCAAGTTTTACAGTACATGTCTATCTATTACAATTACTAAATGTGTGAGAAAAATACCAAAAACTTTGCAGCTTGCTAAGTAGGGTTAAAGACAAGAGCACAAAAGCTGGTGTGCTGCTAAACATCAAAATGGCTAAGATCACTTCATTCAGTCCCATCGGTTCCTGGCAAATAAATGGGAAGAAGTGGAGATAGGGCCTGACTTCATTTTTCTCAGATCAAAGATCTCAGTAGATGGTGAGCAACAAAATTATAAGACAGTTGCTTCTTGGGAGGAAGGCAGTGGCAAATCTGAAGAAGATACTGAAGAACAAAGATGTCACATTAGCAATTTGAGGTCCATACAGTCAAAGTTATGGTCTTTCCTTTCCTCTGCTGCATCTTTGCAGACCTCTATTTCCACCTCTCTTTTACTCATTTTGTATTCTTGATTTTTCATAATACTCTTTTTCATCCTTTAATAAAAAATTGATTTCAGTGAGTTCTTTAGCTGCTAAGATCCTACTGGCATTTAACTGGAAAAAGAAAGAAAGAAATTCCTGGAGGAAATAATTTTATAACTTATTTTTTTTAGAACTTTCAGGTACTTGTATTAATTTTTCTTCTCCATTCACAATATCATCTTTAAAAAAAGGATTTGGAATTCCATTACCAAATAGGGTGGACGGAGAGGAGGTGGCATAATAGAAACTTTCTCTTTTCGATGTTGCACTTTTCATATACTGTTACTAGCCTTTTTTCTCTTTTTAAAAATAATAAGAAATTGTTTACGTTAAAATCGGGAGTGGTCACCCCTAGACTTTCTCGTATACTCTGATATAGGGTTGAATATTTGAGGAGTAAACTGCAAGACAATGATTATATTTTTATATAATGTATATTAAAGTACCATCAACAACACATCTAATCAAATTAATAATATATTGAACAATTATTATAAAAGTAAAGTTGAATAAATCGGACTCTGCAGCTTTATGAATAAAAAAAATCGAATATGTGTTAGTGGAAATAGCTCAACAGTTGATAGAAACCTACGTTTTGTACCTAATACTTGTATTCAAAATCTGGTTGACCTAAGTGAAAGAGTACTCAAGTTATCGTGTTTACATACACACACACACAGACAGACATAAAGACATAATTCCAAAAATGGTATTTTCAGACTCTGGAAGCTCTAAAACGTTAAAATTCATCAAAATCTCGTAATGGAATTTTTGTAGGATTCCAATACTTTCCCTATACTTCGTATACAAGAAAGTCACAGAGGTCTAAAACGTCAAGATTCATGAAAATCTCGACATCACATTTTTGGACAATTACAATACTTTCCCTATACTTTATATACGAGAAAGTAAAAAGCTATTGTCTTTCCAGTGGTAATGTGTGGCATTGAGATTTGGACCATAAGGAAGGCTAAGCACCAGAGAAATTGGTGTTACTTTAATTATGGTGCTGGAGACAACTGCTGAGAGTTCTTTGGACTTAGAAGATCGAATCATTTGATACTACAGTAGAAAAAATAAAACCAGACTGATCACTGGAAGGTGTGATAATGAAGCTAAAGCTCAAATACTTTGGCCATATGATGAAAAGATAGGATTTACTATCGAAGATTCTAATGCTGGAAAAGAGCAAAGGCAAGAGGAGAAGGAGATGTCAGAGGAGGAGATGGATAAATGATGATCATGAGCTTGAGAGAGTTTAGAAAAGCAGTGGATGACAGACAGGCCTGGTGCGAAAAAGTTCACGAGGTCACAAAGGGTCAGAATGACTGATCACACACGTTTCTATTCATTTCAAAGGGAGTGTGTGCTTATTTTTGAAACTGTTACATGATTATGTACTTTTTTTGATTTGTTATATGAGTACTGTATGCCTGTCTCATAATGCTACAGTAGGATGTAGTGGATTGGATAATGGATGGATGGATATATTAGAATAAGGTGAATTAAATTAATTAGTGTTTAAAAAGCAATATTTTAAGTCACTAACTGATAAGTTTTGTATTAATAGGCATACTACCACCTTCACAACCTGATATTCTTCAAGCCTGATCACTCCAAGCTTACTTAGCAGGTCATTAGGTGTCAGTTGTTCTTCTACTTGATTCATTTTGGCAGGCTAATCTTGACTGCAATTCAAATTATAATTTTATTTTTTTAAACATTGCAATAAAAATTAAACCAATACAAATTTAACTAGAAGGAGAACATAATAAGTTTAAATATAGCAAATAGCGGGAAGCGACTAATGGAGAGAATCTATTAATGCTGGCGAAGAGGTGCCATAAGTAGAACTGAGATACCCTAGAAACCACTGTTCACTTTCTTTGAGAAAACGAAATAAATGAAAACTAGAAAAGCAATGAGCGGGGTTAAACAAAGTTTATGTGTGTCAGAGCAGACGGCTTACACTCATCAAGGGGTAACAGTAAAGCACATAATATTATTTACCCTGACTTTCAAAAGGTTTTTTGATGCAGTTCCCCATGAGAGGTTAATTGTCGAACTACACGATGCAGAGATTAAAGGTGCAGCTCACAGATGGCTTCAAAATTGGCTTAAGCCCAAAAACAGTGGGTTATAACACAAGGTGATTTTGGCATTACGAAATGAGAAAATGAAGGTCCCTTGTGAACCAGTGCTCTTTTAAAATTACTGTATAGAAAAGTTCTAAAGGAAAATACAAGGAACAATTTGGCTAAATTTGCAGACTGCATTAAATTTGGAAGAATAGCACAAAAAAAATGTTCAGATGAGCCTGGTTGAATTCATATTTGAATAAATGTATGGTAAAGTATGATTAATGTCAATAAAAGTAGCGCCAATATATATTCAAAATAACAACACAGCAGAAGTACCACATATGAGAAAGTCAGGGGGGCTTGGTTGTACTCATTATTGTAATCATTAAACATGATGTTGAGTTATTTAGCTTGCTGTGTGCCAAGGAGTTATGCTTGAGCTGCATACCACATTTGTAAGTCCACATCAGGGCAATGGCCCTAGAGAACGTCCAGACAGGAGCTACTAGATTGTGTGGTATGAGCTTTGTGGACACACTGAAGGAGTTGAATCTTTCATCCAGAGCAACTGGAAACAAAGCCTTGGGTTCTGATCGAGACTTAGGCACTGACTGTTTTGAGTTTGCATGCTCGTTTATCTTTGAAAGCCACTCAAGGTACTGTAGGTTGACTGGCGACTCTAAATGGTCTCTTTATGAGTGACGGTGCCCTGTGGTGCATCGGTGTCCCTCTTAGTGATGTTTCCTGGCTTGCAGCATATCCAACATCATATCCTTGTGACCAGGCATAAAATTAAGCATTGTGATGGACAGCCAGCAGCACATCCGGCCGACACACCCAGGATGCTAGATGGCATCTTCCCTGCAGCCTAGAGGTGCCCCGGATTCCTGCAGGGCATCATGGGAGATGGAGTTTGGCTTCACAACCCTGTACCGTGGGTGCCACCGTGTGACGCTGCAGGGAGACGAGGGGATTTTTGTTTCCCATATAGCCCGGAAGTACTCCCAAGTCATGGGGACAGAAGAACAGAAGTACTTCCGGCCTGAAGAAAAATACAAGTCTCCATCTGACCTGGAAGTGCTAATGAATCACATGGCCAGAAGGACAGGAGCACTTCTGGGTCAAGAATTATATAAAGGACTGGTGGAGACCCAGCAGGAGAGCTGGAGTTGGGAGGAAGTGTGACGGAGCTGCTGGGAGGAGAGGAGGAATTATTGTATTTACTATTGTGTTTATTGATTGTGTTTATGGTGGTGGAGGTGCTTTGGGGCACTGTAAAGAAGAAAATTAAAATACTTCTGAGTGCTTTTAAACCTGTGTCGGCATCTGTCTGTTGGGTTTCACGGGGCAACAGCGCCTTCAAGCATCCGTTTGTTGACAGCATGTAAAAAAAAAGGTGGTTGTAATTATGTGAACTAGAAGAGCAGATGCTCTTTAAGAAGAGCACGGTTAAACAGATGAACGCTGGTTACATTTAAATGTCATGCAAATGTTAAGAAATAAGTATTCACGTTGAAGGCCGTGGACCAAACAGCACCACATCCTAAAGAATTGTGCATGTTAGGTTTGGTTTACAATGTCATTATATGACATTTCTAGTTGGCTCCATGTGAGTGCGTTTCGGGGGTATCACCGGGGTTTCCCGTGATGGACTGGCACACCATCCAGAGTTGGTCAATGCTAATACTATAAGCTTCATCCTCCTTGTGCCTGAGTTGGATGGAATGAGCTCCAAAAAGGATGAATAGAAAGTAACACCTCGACAGCCTGTAAATCTCCATCTGACATTTACTTGAACACATTAGGCAAATGGACTATTCTTAAAAAAAAGGATTTGTTCATGTGTTTATTGTACTGTTGATCTTTTGTGTTGTGCGCTTTTCTTGGTTGCTGATAATCCTTTGCACTGTAAATTAATGTGTAACTATCCATTACAACGAAATGACAATAACGAGTTTCGCCTATGATGAAAATTAAAACAACTGTCACACATGTGCGTCAGAAGAACACTTTCCCGGCTCATCTCATATATTCAATACCCCACTGGGACGAGAGGGGTGCTATTGCCATCAGACCTTACTTTATTCTATGTTAATTAGTATTGCCTAATTTTATTTTTATATTTTGTCTTTTTTCTCTTTCTTCATCCTGTAAAGCACTTTGAGCTACACCATTTGTATATATAATCTTAACTAGGAAAAGAAAATCCATGCACATCTCTCCAGTTTTGATGTCACATTGGTTATCTGTGTCATTTAGAATTGCCTTAAATATTCTCGCTCCATCCTATATTTCAGAATGTCTTTCACTTTACACTTCAAATCATAACCTTAGATCATTAAATGAGTGTCTGCTTATAATTCCAAGAGCTAAACTTAAAAGAAGTGGTGAATCAGCCTTCTGCTGTTATGCACCTAAAATCTGGAATAGCTTGCCAATAGGAATTTGCCAGGCTAATACAGTGGAGCAATTTAAAAAACTGCTAAAAACACATTACTTTAACATGGCTTTCTCATAACTTCATTTTAATTCAATTTAATTCCTGATGCTCTGCATATTCAATTCATTATCAATATCATTCCTAGTGGCTCCGTAATCCGTACTAACCCCTACTTTCTCTTCTGTTCTTTTTCTGGTTTTCTGTGGTGGCGATCTGCGCCTCCACCACCTAATCAAAGCACCGTGATGTCCCTACATTGATGGATTAAAGGCCAGAAGTCCACATGACCGTTGTCATCAAGTTCTTCCATGTGAATCCTGAATACAATAAGGACTGATTGAGGTCATTTACATTAGGTAGAATGCTTAGAAGGGGCTGGGTGGTCTCGTCTCCTGGAACCCCTGCAGATTTTATTTTTTTCTCTAGCCATCTGGAGTTTTTTTTTTGTTTTTTCTGTCCTCCCTTCTGTCCTGACCTTACCTTTATTCTATGTTAATTAGTGTTCCCTAATTTTTATTATTTATTTTGTCTTTTTTCGCTTTCTTCATCATGGAAAGCACTTTGAGCTATATCATTTGTATGAAAACATGCTATAGAAATAAATGTTGTTATTGTTGCTAACAGCCATGTCTTTTTTCTCCTCCTCTGCGGGAGCGAGGAGACACCCCTTGAGGGAAAGGTCCAACTCCTACTGATCTGTGTCTCTTTTGGGCCCAGTCTTGCTGAAAGGATGGAGCTTCCTGTGACAGACTTGCTCTCAAGAGCCAAAACCTTTTCTCAAAGACTGCTTATTTTATTCCCATTTTGTGCCCTCAACCACTGATTTTGAGTTGTTTTTTTGGAAAATTATAAGGGGCAACCCTGTTGGCACTTTTGGGATTCTATCTGTAATTATTCTCCCATCCACAACCTCCTACCATCCATTCATAAAGCATACATGACATGACATTCTCCCACTTAATTCAATTTAGGGTCATGGTGACCACAGTCTATCCCATCATCACTGGATGTAAGGCAGGAAACTGCCCAGGCCAAAACGTCAGTCCATAACAGGCCCCACATACACTTCCAACCACAGTCACAAGGAACAATTTGGAATCACCAGTTAACCTAACCAGCATGACTTTGGCAATGTGGAAGGAAAACTGAAGCTCTGAGAAAAAAACAAAAAAACTATGCAGACAAGATCAGAACGAGCTAACTTCACCCAGACAATGACCAAGCATGGGGTTTAACACGGAATGCTGGATCTACGAGGTGTCTTTGGTACTCACTTTATCAGCACGCAGCCTACTTGTATTTTACTTTGCAAAAGGACAGGAACATATGGAAGAAGATGATCTGCTGTTGCAACCCCTAATGGCAGCAGCCAAAAGAAGAAGAAGAAGAAAATATCTAAATTATGTATTATGGACAATTTAATTTATTATCATTCATTGTCTGATTTCTTGCCATAACCTGCACTTCATACCTTGAGAACTGGTCATTTAAGGCGTGAGATCTACCTGTGATCAATGTTATTGTTTCAATGTGAAAACAATTTATGGTATAATGATTTGATGATTGTCTGGACATTTATTTAGAAAGTAAGGACAATACAGACCTTCTTTTAACCTAAAAAAGAAAAGACTAGACATCCCTGATTTGATTGTGTGTGTTATTTTATCAATATATAGTTTATGCTGAAGAGCTATAAATTAATTAAAATGACAGTATGAAACACATTCATTCTAAGAAGTCTAACAGTATTCTTTAAGTACAGGAATGAGGCAGTATAACAGGGAATCTCAAGATATATGTGATTGTATCTTTAAAATAGCTTCTTGTTATATAATGAGCCCCAGATATTGCAGATATAGAAAAAAAACCTCCCCCCAGGACTTTTACAGCAATGAAAATGATCGATTTAAGTACTGTTTTGTGTAGTTGTAAAATATGTCGGCTTGTTTGATTGTCTATTTATTTATTCATTCACCTGCCTAAATGTACACGTCTATATCTCTTGATCCATAAAATGTTATTCATGATCTCACTTAAGGTTTATGGATCCTTGAAATTCCACGAGCTGTTCTGAGAAATTGGGGAATTAGCAGTTAACACAGAGCAGATGTGGCTCTTTAGAGAAGAGGGTATTCATTAACATCAATGGGTTTCCTAATACGACAGCTACCATATTTCATTTACCACAAGGTAAGGCCATCCAGATCCCGGTATGCTAACTGATACTTCCCATTCGTGCCACTTCCATAGGTTTGAAAACGCAGTGCAGGATACAAGAGATTTTGGAAAGGAAATTAATTAATTCAAACCATTTACAAGGAACCAGTGAGCACAGGTTTAAAGTGAGGTCAGCTAAAAATGATAAAAGACGGCAGTAATGCTTCTTTGTACTAAGTGGGACGAATTACAAATAGAAAATACATTTTAAAAGCTAGAAGGAAGGATACATATTTCTGTGTTGTTTATAATTATGATTTAACACTTAGTAACTTGGAATCCCAGCAGTGGGTACTGCCTGGGTGGAGTTTGCATGTCCTCGCCATGTGTGTGTGGTGTTTCTCGGAGGACTCTGATTTTTTTCCCACATTCCAAAGAAGTGCATGTTAGTTTGATTGGTGGCTCTAAATTGCATGAATGTGGCACAGCAGGCTCCTGATAGGCTCACAAGGAAGTACTGTAGGCTTAGAAAATAGATGGATGAATCTTGTGGCTTTGAATGGTAATCTTGTAATGTTGTGCTCAGTGAAACACAGCATCTAGCAATAATTTACAAAGCTTTGACTTTTACTTTATTTCTTTACTTTCATAGATATTTGTAATTTAAATATTATCTATATTGTTTTAAATATAATAATGCCTAATTCTACCAGGTTCAGTTTGAAAATTGTCTTAATGCAGTTTGTCTTGGGAAATGGCCTTTGTTGTTATTATGTATGAAAATGTATTTTATATTTAGAAAGCTCTTTGGCAACACATCTTACTAGCATAGGCTGAATGATGCTATTCCATTGTGGTTTTAACAATGGAAATTTCCAAGATTTACTTTTCATTTTGATTTAGGTTGTGCCATGCATGCACTTTGGAGGATCTCCTCACAGGCTCTGTCGAGGTATGTAATAACCTTGAGGAATGAGAGGGGGCGCTATTGCTAACACTGTCATCTCCTTCTTTCCTCACAGTGTTGCCCAGTGAGGGCAACTGACCTCGACCCTTCCAGCTCTGTCCCCATAAAACCTGAGCCTCCCGAAAAGAGGTGTCATTATTGGTAAGAGCAACCCACTGGAGAGAGTTCCACTTCCACAATGACCTTGGCTAATCAGCCCGATAAGCCTCATTTCTTTAAGTGGAAACCCACATAACAGGAAGAATTCACCGCAAAAAGTGTTACCTTATGTTTTGTTTTTTAGTGTCATTGGACAACAAATGGGACAAGGGTTGACACCCCAAATTTTCTCACTCCCTGGAGCTATCATTAGTGCACCCAGCCACAACTGACAAGTTTATTTTCATTTTGATTTTCCTTATTTCCATGACACCATATGAAAGTGCTGGTCATCGCACCTATCAAGTCATGGAAGTGACATTATAAACATGACAAAAATCATAATATATGCTATCCTTTGGTGGATACCCAATGTGTTAAAGTCCCTAAGTATAATTAGGTTCTTTTTCAAGAAGTCCAAAGTGGTACTTCTGGTTTCGCTTTTGATTTCTGAGTAGACATCTTGTCTTTTTGATTCCTGGTTGCCTTTTTTTTCTTTTAAACTCAGTTTTGATCCTTTGATTTTCCTGACCACATCTCTGCCTTCATTGCTCATCTTCTGGTGCCTCACGCATAACGGCGTGCGTAGAATTCGCACTATAACATGCTGTAAGCACAAAAGCGTAAATGTGCTTATGCACAAAAAAATCTAGATGCATAAATTCGTGTGAACACCAGTTTCCACGTTCTTCTGCTACATAAATCCCGGTCAGCGTGAAAATTAACGCACGTGCCTGCTGCCCCACCCCAGCTCCTCCCAGAATTATGCCTATTTGAATATGCAAATCAATATAAATAGCCCTTAATCTCAGCGTTCTGTGAAAAGGCAATGGCAAAAGCATGAGGGAAAATAGAATTTCATCGAATATCAAGTGAAGGCAAGGAAAAATGCACTATTTGTTGGTTTAGACAGTGGTATAAACAACAAAAGGAAGTTGATCGAATGACAGAGTGTCGGAGAAACTCGAAAGCTCAAGTTCACAAAGTTGCACAGTGCCCGAATTAAAAAAGAAGTTGTCAGATATCAATGTTGCCGTGAAAAGGCAAGTCGTAGCCCACCGTCTGTGTGTCATATAAAAGCCTATTAGGGTACAGAGAAAAAAAAAGGCACACAGTGGGGAAAAAAGCACGAAATCTCAACTATAATCTCTAAATTTCCACTTTAATCACATAGTTTATTTTGTCATTAAAGTAGAACATCATAAATTTCATCTCAAAATTGTTTAATTTACTATTTTCTCAAATCCCACTGTAACTAAGGTAGCATGTTAAATGCTTTGTTTTGTATTTGATCTTCTATGTGCTCTATGTGTGTGAATCACTACGTGCTTCCGGGTTTTCTCTTCCTCCGACAGGACACAGAATCCATTACATTCGTGATATTACAGCTCTCTGAAAAATTAAAATACTGAGATGTATAAGTGATATCATTTTCATGATGATAGGAGTTAAAGCATGTTATTAAACATGGGAACACAGTGGCGCAGTGATTGTTCATGTCTCATGCAAGATGCTTGCTGCGTAGTGCGCGACCTTCGATGAAATAATTTATTGCAGCAGTACTGTCTCTTTCAAATATACTAACCTCCAATTCCTGTCCTTACTTTTCTTTCCCCAAATACCCAATCGCCATACAATCAGCTCTGTAATAGACGTTAAGCCATCTGTAAGCTTAGAATGCCGATTCTTCAAAACTTTTAAGGAACATTGAAATATCTTCATAGTACGTGTTTAATTATTCTATCCATCTATCCTTCCAGTGTCGCGTCAGCACCTGCAAGAATACAATGCAAGGCAGGAACAATCCGTGAACAGAGCACCAGCGGCTTGCTAGCGCTGGCACCGTGTCCTCACATGTTTAATTATTAACAATATAGATTATTGAAAATAAACATATTTTGCTGCATTTCATCTCAAAAATGATATTGTCATCATATGTAAATACACACTTTATAAAGTGGCTTAAGCTGTGCAATATTATAACTGTATCGCAAGTTTACAGTGAGGTAATTGTACTAATAAGTACAAACAGTTCTACAAGGAGCACTTGATGGACTGATTGAGTGCATTTAGACCTCTTGGGATGAAACTGTTTCTGAACTGTGAGGTCCGTACAGGAAAGGCTCTGAAGCGTTTGCCTTATGAGAGCAGTTCAAATAGGCAGCATGGCAGCGTGTGCTTGATGCTGTATACCAATAATTCTCTTTCTGATCAGCTGCTCTACAGCTGTGATTCCACACTCAGATACAGTGATATAAATACTCCAAGTGGTGCAGTAATATGGAAAAAGATGTTCCGAAGTGGCAACCCCTAACAGGAGCAGCTGAAAGAAGAAGAAGAAGAAGGTGAAGTGAGAGTAAGAACGGTAAAGCAGCTATGGTATTTGGAATAGTTTGACCATTCTGTGGACCATTATATTGTTACAGGTTAATTACAATCAAATGCATTAAACTAATAAACAATATGAGGTTAATTTCAGTGTATTTATAAAGCCACGTCAGGGATATGGATCTAAAAAAGAAAGGGTAACCACACAGGAACAGTAGCACTGGTTTGACACTGGGTGCCACCAGTCTGCAAAACCGAGCGCAGGACTTGAGTACGCCAGGGTATGAGCTACCATGGAATGGGCGTGGCTTTACGCCAAGTTTAGGTTTTATACATCGCAATTTGAAAGTGGAAACGTTCTTACAGAACATTTTTGTGCATACGCACCATTTATACATGAGGCCCCAGGTCTTTTCTTCACTTGTAATAATCCTTGGGCATTTCACATGTCTCGTAACACCAGGAGCTAGATGGAACCAAGCTTATCCTCTAGCCTACTTGGTTTTGATTACCTTTTTTGTTTTTTTAACCAGAAATTCTTGGAGGCCTGAAGGTCAATGTACCAGAAGAAGAACAAATTTTGAGGAGAAGACAAAATCAAACTCTAAATTTCACTGTTAATTTAATTTTATCACTAGACAATGTTCTGTATTCGAGAGTTCCAAAGCACATTAAGTCCTGAACAGTTCCAAAAATCCATACTAGAAGGGGAAACACCATCTGCCATATCTCAGCTAGGGTTCCTCCTCTTGGTGGAATTCAAATTCATGTTTAATGTCTCTTTTGTTCATTTGTGATTCTTTAATTTATGTACAAAATGTTCATTTTTTATCATTGTTTTTTTCTATGTTTACATGTAGCCTGTGTTATGCACCATGTGTTTTGGTGTGGTTCCATAGGAGGCAGGGCCACCTACCAGTCACTGCCAGTAACTGCACTACACCCTATAAATTGGGGGGCCTTTCATAGTTCTTGGAAGTTCATTTCAAATGAGCCATGAAGTAGAACATTTACTTGTGTTTGCTGTGCTTTGTACCTTTGAGATTTCTCGATTATTGAACCCATGCTCTGTTTTTGACTTTGTTTTGGATTCTGTATTGGGACTGTGTTTGCCTTGGATTGCCTTGTCTTCTTAGATAATTTTTTTGTGCATCTACGGAGCTTCTTGTGATACAGAAATTTTTGTTACAATTAAATCTTTTATTCTATAAAGATTTTTCAATGCCCTTTTTGTTTCTACTCAAAGATTTGATGGTAATCCCCATTTATAGGATTTATGTGCTTTTGCGACCAGTTCAAAACACCATCAAAATGCTTCAGCTAGTAACATGGAGGACCACGTAAAATTTTTATAAATAACAAAAATGCTCTGAACAAAAGCAACCTCTATGGAGCATAAAAGGCAAAAAAGAGTTACCATCCATAGTGAACAAAGTCGCAATATGAAATTCGAAGAGTGGTCATGAACAGGCCAAAAAGGTCAGAAATCCAATAAATAACAAAATCACAAAGAAAATAACAAAACTAAAAGCTTACAACTCCTAAGAACATTAAAATGGACCGCAAGGGACTGTGGGTTGCCTCTGCATTTACAGGGTTGAGGGCACCTTGGGGTGATGGACAGGTGGCTTCGCCTCTTAGGGGACCACCCATAAAACATAAGGCACATAACAAAGGTATGAATGAGGATACATAAAAAGCAAAGAATAATACATAAACATAAGCAATATTAACATAAAGCCAAGTAACCTCAATTAAACACGAAAGACATAAAATAGTAATTGAACCCCAGACCTTTTGGGGGAGGCCTTGGCTAAAGTACAACAGACCCCGTGTTAAATACATTCAGAACCGTGGAATCATACGTGGATGATGCAGATCACATGGCTGACAACTGCATCTGACAACAGCAAACAATACAATTTCCAAAACTGCAGTACAGTGACAAAATAATAAAAATCCAAAAATGACAATAAAACAACCAAGTATAGCAAGTCAAAACTCAGATACCCATGACAGCAATACTTTATTTACAGAGTTGCATGTTAAATTTGTGCTCGCTTCACTTTATTGAAAGGTCACAAACCAGCAGCATCCATAAGATAAACACTTCATTTTAAATACCATTAAAAATGCTTTGAAACAAAAAAAAAAAAACTTACCCACTAATTTTGTTGGCCTCCAAAATCCACAGAATGTTTAAAATACACTGCTCAAAAAAATTAATGGAACACATAAATCTCACATTGGATTTCGATGAACAAGTGGAATATTCAAGTGGAAAATCTTCATTGAGTAATACTGTGTAATTTGTTGAGAACAAAATGATGTAGTAACGGTCAATGGAAACCAAAATCATCTACTTAGGCCAGGATTCAACATCACACTGAAAATCAAAGTCAAAAATTGAAATCACAGGCTGATCCAACTTGCATGAATTTCATCACGGTAATTCTTAAAGTGACTCAGTAGTGGATATGGCCACCATGTGCCTGTATGCACCCCCGACAACATTTGGGTACGTACGCTCCTGAGGAGACAGTGGATGGTGTCCTGGGGGATCTCTTCCCAGTCCTGGATCAGGGCATCAGTGAGCTCCTGGACAATCTGTGGTGCTATTTAGCGACTTTGGATGCACTGATACATAACATCCCAGTGGATGTTATGAGGAATGAGGAATGTGCAGGCCAGTCAATGGCATCAATGCCTTTGACATCCAGGAACTCCCTACACACTCTGGACACAAGAGGCTGGCCATTGTCCTGCACCAGGAGGAACCCAGGGTTCACTGCACCAGCATAAGATTTGACAATGGCTCATAGGATGTCAACCTGGCGCCTAGCAGCAGTCAGTATACTGTTACCTAGCATGTCAAGGTCTGTGCAGCCCTCCAAGGGTATGCCTACCCAGACTATCACTAACCCGCTGCCAAACCAGTTATGCTGGAAGATGTTGCAGGCTGCATAACATTCACCACAGTGTCTCCAGACTCTTTTACATCTGTCACAAGTGCTCACTAGATCTCACTAATGCCACCCTCATGGAGTCTGTTTCTCACAGTCAGGTCAGAAACATGAACATCAGTAGCCAGCTGGAGGTCATTTTGTAGGAATCTGGCAGTGCTCCTCCTGTTCCTCCTTGCATAAAGGAGCAGATACCAGTCCTGCTGCTGGGTTGATGCCTTTCTACAGCCCTGTCCAACTCCCCTTGTGTAATGGCCCATCTCCTGGTATCTCCTCCATGCTCTTGAGACTGTGCTGAGAGACACAGCAAACCTTCTTGCAATGGCACATATGGATGTAACATTCTGTAGGAGGTGGACTACATGTGCAACCTGACCTGGCTGCAGGTACTAACTCATGCTACCAGAAGTGACAAGTGATTCACAATCGCGTATGCTTCCTAACAGATTGATATCCCTCGATCTTAACTGACTTGATGTTAGACTGTGAGGATAAAGAGTTATCTTAATTATTTGAGCAGTTTATTTTTAGAGACTAAGGGATAGCTACAAAAAATTTCAATAAAAAATCAGATTATGGCATCACTGTAGTCAGGCAGTTTTTTGTTTCCTCCTCCCCATGAAAGCTTCTACTAAGGGTATGAGCTGCTTGAGCATCTGGTCAGCAAGCAGCTGGTACTGAAAAAGGCTGGGGTGACGTTATGTTTACTGAATGGTTATAGGATGTGTCGTCAAGTAGTGCAATTAGGACTCATCTTATGTTTTGCAAGAGTATTCATATGGATGCTACTCAGTAAAGCAGGAAATAATATTTATTTAAAAGAGCACATTGATATGAAACTGCTCTGTATTCCCAGAAGGTAAGGAGAGGAGAAGTGTAGCGCAGTGGGAGTGGGGAATGACTGGTGTTAGATCCTGTCACCCTTAAAGGAATTCTCCATCCAAAAGTGATATTTTTATATGGTGTTTACCCCTTGTAGCTTGAAGTGATTGCCAAGAAAAGTGTTTAATCTCATGTTTTTATGCATAATGGAGAGAAAAAAAGTTTATGATATGATATGATAGAAGCCAGTTGTGACAAATGCTGCACAATGGCAAATGATGCGAAAAAGTCCATAAAAAAGTCCAGGGAGAATAAAGAAAACAATTATCATGTTACTCATGTCACATAATCCACATGTCAGTTATCCAGTTGTACGCTGAGAATGTACAAAACTCAAGTTTTTTTGCTAAAATATTGTTGAAGAGTAACTTCCAGAATAAACAGGAAACTAAAGCATCATGGGAAAGACCTTTGGAATTGAAGACACACCTATACCCCACACTCATCAAGTGTCCTGTCTTTAATTCATGAACATTTTTCTCATTGTTTGACATTGATCAGAATTGGTTACTTTTGACTTCTGTCATATCAGAAACTTTTTTCTCTCCATTTTGCATGAAGACATGAGATTAAAAACTTTTCTCTGCCATAATTATATGGGGTAAAGTAACATATATACTTTGCTCTGCTATAATAATGATAATAATATGCTAATAATTATAGGCTGCTCCAGATCTAATTATGCAATTTTAATTACGTTATAACTTATTAAGTTTATTACATAGAAAATCACCCTAAAAATCATGGAACATTGAGAAGTGTGCAAACTGACGACATGAAGAATTGTCTTCGCGCCGAACTGGAATTGTCCCCACATAAGTCAAAGTCATCCAGATGATCTGGATCTGCATAATTAGATCTGGATCACCCTGTATAAGTGAACATTAACAATTTGCCTCTTTAAATATTTAATATTATTGGTAATGATACTTTAATTTATGCAAAAACATTGTTATTGAGGTTTTGAATATCAAAATGTATGCATTTCTAAAACAGTTCATACATGTAAGATACGTAATTAGCTTAAAAACATTTCAGCTATGAATAAAATGAAAAATTAGCATCTTCTGCTTTTTTCTTTTGTCTTTTAATGGCCTCTTTGGAACACATAATACATATTAACTTAATTTGTGACATGTTCTAAATTAGGAAATGTGTACATGTAAGAATTTTAGGGCTCCAGAGATCTGTGAGGGCAGAAAGGCTTAGCTTGTTGGCTCAAGTTGTGTATTTCCATCTCTTGCATACTGTATAATTCAATATAAAATTCATATAATTAAATTCTGAATGTCCTGGATAGAGAGGTAATACATTAATAAATGAAAAAATCAAGTTTGAGTTTTTGCACTTTGATTCACTCTACTTAACCTTAACATTTGCTTTAAGATAGATTTATTAAATTGTATAAGCTTGGAACAAACTATGGCACACAGCGATATGTACTGGACCTCATTTAAGAGACACTTATGCATATGAGGATATATCTGAATGTCACTAACATTCGACTCAAAACAAGCATAATCTTAATTTGATTGTGCAGGAGAGGTAGTATAATAAATTAGATCTTATCTTAGATGACATATGTTTGCATGTTATGGGGAATTAACATAAAACTACAATTTGAAGACATACTGGTTATAAAAATGGCACTTGCATGCATCACTCCTCTAAGATGAATAATTCCCAATGAAGGAAAAGAGCAGAAAAAGAAATATAAAGAAGAAAGGAACTTTGTCAGAATCAAACTGAAATCCTCTTTAATGAGCTATAAGTTAGAATGTATGTTTATTTTTATTTTGCTTGTGTAAGTAGTAGGGTATCAGGTGAAATAGTGACTTGCCAACTTCTCATACAGTATGCTTTTTTTGGAAGTGGCATAAAAACTTTAAGAAAGGTCATCAAATCTGATCTCACCACAAACTCATGTTTATTTTGATGAACGTGAAAGTAAATGTCTGCCAAGATTCTGAACAAAAATGTCTGTAAAATAATATAGTATAGTGACTGCAACTAAATTTGACCCCATCTCAGTTATTGAATCACAAAACCAAATTTGTGAGGCCATAGCCTGTGGCCCAAAGGGTAAAAATGCCTAAGCCCCTCCCATTTTACCACACCCTTTTCTCAACACAATTGGTTCTTGCAGGAAATCAAATGTATTTCAATCACCTTTTGTTCTTTCGTTCTTTCTTTATAGACTTGCTTCAGCCAACACAGTATAGCACACTATTTGGGCAATTGATGTATAATCTCAGAAGCACAGTGACATTTTTTTCAGTAACAGGTCAAATATATTAAATGTTAAACTATAAACAAGTTTAAAACATACTGAAACTTTATATATATATATATATCTATATATATCTATATATATATATATATATCTTTATATATAATACGCTACCCATGGCTGTTCGTTTGTCTGTCCAGGATTTTAAATCACCTGTAGCTCGCAAACCGTTTAACCTATTTACCTGAAATTTGGTACACATATACTATATGATATCCACTATCCGCTTTCGGGGTGATGATTTTTATTATTCTTTTTATTTTTATTTTATTTTATTGTAGAATCAACTGTCAGCAGTGCGCAGCACTACCACCTTCGCAGTCACTTCCCCTACATCTTGATATCTTTAATCATTCTTGAGGCAGATTGAAGATTTAAGTGCCAGCTTAAGTGAAAAATTTAAGAAAACATACTAAGTAATTGCAACACAAAAACTAACTTAATCAGTTTTAACGCAAAAAGATGCCGACGAAAGAAGAGAAGCAGAGGGCTGCTAGGGTGGAAAAAAGAAGAGCTGCTCAGGAAGCAGCAAGCTCATCAACTTCTGAGCCAACAAATGCTAAATGTACAGAGAAAGAGTATGAAAACTATGAATGCTCAAGTCAAGTGTATTCACTGCACGTTATCGTGCAGTACGCCGTTACTGGTATATATATATATATATAAACCTACATAAAACAATAAGCAATGTGGAGAAGCAATTTAAAGGGAAAATACAGTGTTAGATTGGATCATAAAAACTACTAAATATACTTTGAGGAACGTTATGCTTAGACTATATAACGCACTGGTGAGATTGCATCTGAAGTATTGTGTGCAGTTCTGGGGCCTCATGTTTAAACGCCACGTACACACAAAAATGTTGTGTACTCCCGTTTCCACGCTCAAATCGCACTGTATAAAACCTAAACTTGGTGTAAAGCCACACACATTTTCATGCTAGCTTAAACCCTGGCGTACGCAATTTCTCCGCTCGGTTTTGCAAACTGGCAGCACCCAGCATCAAAGCAGTGCTTTTGTTCTAGTGTGGTTTCCCTTTCTTTTTTAGATCCACATATACACTTTATCATATACACTGAAATTAACCGCATATTGTTTGTTAGTTTAAGGCATCTGATTGTAATTAACCTGTAACAATATAATGGTCCACGGAATGGCCAAACTATTCCAAATACCATAGCTGCGTTAGCGTTGTTACTCTCACTGTACTTTCTTCTTCATCTTTCAGCTGCTCCCGTTAGGGGTTGCTACAGTGGATCATCTTTTTCCATATTACTCACACTGGACCATTCGGAGTATTTATATCACTGTATCTGAGTGGGAGAAAGAGAATTATCTATATACAGCATCTAGCACACGCTGCCTCAGCCATGCTGCCTATTTGAACTGCTCTCATGCGACAAACGCTTCAGAGCCTTTCCTGACGGACCTCGTGGTTCAGAAACAGTTTCATCCCAAGAACTATAAATGCAATCAATCAGTCCATCATGTTCTCCTTGTAGAACTGTTTGTACTTATTAGTACAATTACCTCACTATAAACTTGCGATACAGTTATAATATTACACATCCTGAGCCACTTTATAAAGCGTGTATTTACATATGATGACGATATCATTTTTATGATGAAATGCAGCAAAATATGTTTATTATATATACAGATAAAACTTTACTTCATTTAAAAAATCTATATTGTTAATAATTAAACATGTGAGGTCACGGTGTCACAGCGCTAGCTATGAGCTGGCACTCCATTCATGGATTGTTCCTACCTTGTGCTGTATTCTTGCTGGGGATGGCGCGATACAGGAAGGATAGAGGGATAGAATAATTAAACATGTACTATGAAGATATTTCAATGTTCCTTAAAAGTTCTGAAGAACTGGCGTTCTCAGCTTACAGATGGCTTAACGTCTATTACAGAGCTGATTATGTGGTGACTGGGCACTTGGAGAAAGAAAAGGAAGGACAGGAATTGGGGGTTAGTACGTTTGAAAGAGAAAGTACTGCTGCAATAAATTATTTCATCAAAGGTTGCGCACGGTGCAGAAAGCATCTTGCATGAGGCATAAACAATCACTGCGCCACCATGTTCCCATGTTTAATAACATGTTTTAACTCCTATCATCATGAAAATGATATCAAGTATATATCTTAGTATTTAAATTTTTCAGAGAACTGTAAGATCATGAATGTAATAGATTCTGTGTCCTGTCGGAGGAAAAGAAAGCCAGTTTAAGAAGCACGTAGTGATTCACACACATAGAGCACATAGAAGATCAAATACAAAACAAAGCATTTAACGTGCTACTTTAGTTACTTTATGGGATTTGAGAAAGTAGTAAATTAAACGATTTTGAGATGAAGTTTATGATGTTCTACTTTAATTACAACATAAACTATGTGATTAAAGTGGAAATTTCGAGATTAAAGTTGACATTTCGAGCTTTTTTCTCACTGTGTCCCTATTTTTTTTTCTTTTCTCTGTACCCTAATAAGCTTTCATATGACACTCAGGCGGTGAGCTATGACTCGCCTTTTCATGGTGACTTTGATATCTGACAACTTCCTTTTGATTTCAGGCACTGTGCAACTTTGTGAACTTGAGCTTTCGAGTTTTTCCGACAATCTATGTCACTCGACCAGCTTCCTTTTGTTGTTTATACCACTGTTTAAACCAACAAATAGTACGTTTTTCCTTGCCTCCACTTGGTATTTGCTGAAATTCCTCTATTCTCCCCCCCCCCATGCTTTTTCCATTGCCTTTTCACAGAACGCTGAGCTTAAGGGCTATTTATATTGATTTGCATATTCAAAGAGGCGTAATTCTGGGAGGAGTTTGGGGAGTGGCAGCAGGTGTGTGCACATGTGTCATTTTTCAAGCTGACCGGGATTAATAGAGCGGAAGAACGTCAGAAGAACGCAGATTTATGCATCTGGATTTTTTTGTGTGTACAAACATTTCCAAATGTCTATGCACAGCGTTATGCATGAAGAATTGCAACCAGGTGCATCCCAGAACATAAGGACATGTCCTACTCTGGGAGACTGAGAATTAAACCTGTTTATTCTCGAGTAGAATAGACTGCGTAGGGATCTAATCCAGGTATTCGAAATCCTCAGAGGCAGTCATATAGTAGATCCAGCAGAATTCTTTCAGCTTAAGGATGAATGATCATGTACTCAAGGACATCAGTGGAAATTAAGAGGATATACATTTAGGACTGAAATCAGGAAATACTTCTTTATTTAAAGAGTTGTATGAATTTGCAATAAACTACTGATTACATCTTGACTGAAGAAGGGGCCTGAGTTGCCTCGAAAGCTTGCATATTGTAATCCTTTTAGTTAGCCAATAAAAGGTGTC
The DNA here is from genome assembly GCA_026402145.1 of Polypterus bichir lapradei. Taxonomy (NCBI): domain Eukaryota; kingdom Metazoa; phylum Chordata; class Cladistia; order Polypteriformes; family Polypteridae; genus Polypterus; species Polypterus bichir. The sequence goes on along the minus strand of JANRMT010027041.1, from coordinate 55,620,503 downwards.
ATTTTGCTTGTCTTTTCTCTAAATTCATAATGGCTAACATGGTACAACACCCTAGTACTACAATAAACTACTGAAATATGCAGTTGAAGCTGAAACCTTGACAACCTTTAAGAATAATCTGGATGAGATACTGGGACATTGCAGCTGTTAGTTAAGTGCCTAGTCCAACTTTTTCTCAGTCCTCTTCATCTCCTTTCAATTATTTGTCAGTCCTCTTTAAACTTTTCCTTCCTTCCCTCCTTTTGGCCCTCCAAGTCATGTGTCTCTTCCATGTAGTCCATAGGTTCAGGGGTGTCAAGAGCAAAGGGCAGGTTTAGGGAAAAGATTTTAAACAGGCACCCAGAATAAATAAATAAACAAATTATTTTTGAATTTTGTTAATATCAAAAGAATAGATAAAAAGTATCAGACTAGAAGAATCAAACAAAAAAAAAAATAAAAATAACAATGTTCCTTTCAGGTTCATATTTTTTTTTTTCAAATATCAGTTACTCACAAAAAACTTATATAATAATATTATAAGAACAATGTTTCTCTCAGTTTAATCAATACTGCATATTAATATGTACTTTTCATGAACAGTGTAGTTTTTTTTTAAAATCATAAATATCACATTTCAATTTATTATTTCGAAAAGTAATTAATAACAAATCACAACTTAGTGATGACCAAACATCAAATACATAAATTAAGTAATGTAATACATAAAAAGAATCACAACACTGCCAACAATGCCACTCACCACAGTACAGCAGCAGTGTTCTATGAGACTTTTCATTACAACTTATAAAATAAATATATTTATAAATTGTTATGTACCAGTTGTGTGGGCGGTGTTGAAGAGTTTGCAAATGTGAAAACAATTCATACAAAAGTGCCTGCTGTGCTCGTTAAAAAAGTAAAAGTTTTACTCAAATAAAGAATAATACATTGAGGGACCCTGCCTGGGCCCCTAGGAATCGCGGGTCCAAGGAATCTTACCATCACAACCTCTGTTGAGCCTGCATAGACTACCTATTCCGATTCTCTTATTGTTCACCAGAAGCACTGAAAGGTACAAAGACTATGGCCAAGAAATACTCATTACACCAGCTACAAGTGAGCAGCTTCATTTTCATACTCCCGGGTCCTTTTGTGTTCACTACCCTATAATTTTACCTCTACCTTCTTGAGATAAAACCTACTTATCTTTACTTTGTTTTATGTACTTATTAGAGTAGCATTTATTTTTTCTAGGACAGATACATTTTTATTATTCATAGATTCATCCATTTTTATTATAGCTAGTTTCCTTCTTGTCATAACCAAGCATGCTGTGCTTAGTAGTTGTATAATCTCTATTTCAATCCCAGTCTATACACACTTTCACCCCAGTTAACCAACCCAACTATTGTAACGTATTTTATGTGCACTCAAATCTGCTATCTCACAAATGTCACACTTGAATGTGCTATCTGGGTTGTTTCCATGTTCTCAGTTGTTTATCTTTTCAGGCCTGAAAGTAACATCTTTCTTCTGTTTAAAACATTGTTGATATGTACACCACACTTGCAGTAGACAAGGGGTATGAGTGCGTGTGTGTCTGTGTGTTGGTAAAGTTTGTCATTTGATTAATCGTAAGTTGGCACTTTAGTTATTTATGATGTTCCTGGAATTAACTCCAGCCAGTAGCAACTATACAGCTGGATAAAACATCTTTGAAAATAAATAGATGGGTGTAGGGATGGACAACATTAGTAGATACAATACAGAGATCAGGGAGGTTGCAGATCACTTTCATTATGTATTTCAGGAGTTCTTAACCACCATCTTATTAACTGTCACCAAAAGGACAATGAGGCAATCTGCAATTACAAAGAGAATTTTAAGTAAAAAATGACTTTTGGATGTGGCTGTATTTCTGTAATGCTTCTGTAGCACATAACTTCATGCCTCTTAAGATGTGAGGGCAGCTTGATGGACACTGACATTGCCTTTGGAAAGCTCTTATGTTGAATTTGACTGGGACAGACCCTCCTTTGATAGTTTTTCAAGTAAAAAAGTATCTAATGTAAAATGGTGTTCTTTAACATTTTTGTAATCTGCCAAGAGCAACACACAACTTAACTCAATGTGTAGATCAATGCAATCTCTGAACTGGCAAACATTTCTGATGTTGTCAAAAGAAAACTTTTATAGACCTTTCTCTGTTTACCTGAACGAAATCCAGTTTAAGAAAAATACTACAGTAGGTAAAATTATCTGTTATTGCAAATCACCTGGGAAATGTAGTAAAAAAGAAAGTACAATATTTTTGTTAACAAATTATTCAGTTACTGTAGGTATATAGTATATCAATGTTAAATTACTTAAATGATGAAATGATATGGGAAAAGCTACTTGGAGCAAACAAAGAAATGTTTGACAAGAACTAGCCATTCAGACCAACATAACTTTACAATTCCTATTCAAATAAACTAAATTAAAATAGCTCTGAGTCGAGATTTGAAGGCCCTCAAGGTGCTACTTCCAACTCTACAACTTGGTAACTTTTTCCATATGTTTACATCGTCTATTTTGTATGAATTTTATCCTGCACAAGCTTCATCCTTTCACCATAGGTTATTGCTCTTGAGGCCAGTGATATTGTGCCCTTTCTAGGTTTATTTCTCCCTTTATACAGCTGGAATAAGCTCTAACTCAATGAAATCCTCTACTGAGTTACTGAAGTTTAACAATGAATGAGCAAATGGTATCAAATTGGCTGACAGTCTATATAATAACAAAATAATAAACTAGGAGAATTAGAGGCAAAAAAATTGCTTCCACCAAAAATCACAACAGAACTGTGCAAGGGGATAAAAATGAAATGTGCACAAGGGAACTGTTGGCACCTGGTAGTTCTAAGCACAAGCTTCTGTCACCTTCAAAAGGAAAACAATGTGAAATCCATTGAAAGGTCTGTTTGGGCCAATAGAGTACTGTGGGTATAATGTGGGCACAATAGGAACTACAAACTACAGCACACCATCCCAGAAGAGCACACTAGCAGGTAAAGAAGGCATTATGTGGCACAGCTTGAGGGTAGGGAGGGGATTGTGTCATATCCACCTCAAGCTCACTGTGTGGCTACTAGGAGGGACTTTGCTTGCAATGGAGCCTGGGAATCTCCCAAGACTGAAAATAAACTCAGTTTCACTGTGAATTCAGTTCTACATGAATTGCTGGTTCAGCACTAGTATTAACTTTTGATTTTTTTTCTGCTTGTTTTATATTCCTATTCCTGTTCTTAACACAACAAACCATTTAGGATTAACTTTTACATTATTTACAATTTTCCAATTGCCTTTCAGAAATTCCTAAATTGCGTTTGTGATGGGTAAACTGCATACCCTTCTCTGGCAGGGAGACCAGTGTATTGTTTGGACAGAGGGAGATAGCCTCCCAAGAGTGCATACTCCCCAAACAACCTGGATGGTAGCATTCTTGGGCCTATATATCTATTCATGTGCCTGCAGGGCATGCTGGGAATTGGAGTCCCATGGGGCAGGGGCAGCCCTGCTGGGATCTGTGAGTGCTGTCAAGGGGATTGCAGGGTATTTTCCTGGGGTTCCCTCCTGACCTATGAGTGACTCCCCCTTGCCTTAGTCTGGAATAAAAGAGGGCATCCTCTGTCTACTCGGGAAGTCAGAGTCGGAAGAAGTGTCAGACTAAGCTTACCTGGGGGGCGAGTAGAAGGAAAAAGACTTGTATTATAGTTGTGAATGAAGAAAGGAAGAGACTGATGAAAGGTAATTGTCAAATAAAAGCCACTTATGTGCACCAAAACCATGTCTGTGAAGTTGTGTCAAGAGTTTGGAGGCCACATCTTTTAATTGTTCATCTCTTGACTTTTTTAATTCCAGGTTTATAGTAACTAACACACTGAGTTACTGTTTTAATTCTAATTTTTGATATAAAGTTGCCTTGCATTTTTTTTTATCTTTGCTGTATGGCAGCCCTTACATAAGTTCGCTCAACTGTTTTTTTTTTTTTTTGTTTAACAATTATGTTTTACTGTTATTAATATTATTCATTATTATTGTTAAGATTTGCCTTTGGCTTACTATAAATAGTAATTTTTAAATTGAGGAGACGCTGACCACAGCATCAGCCTCTCTTACAGGTTCTGAACTAGGAGGATCTGAAAGCCCCTTTATATCTACAGCATCTGAGAATGTAAGAGACTCTCAGGAGCATAAAGTGGGATATCTCTTATATATTTCTCTTCCGGTTCGTCCTGCTTCCACTTTAAAACAGGTCCCGCCCACACGCAGCCGACACGGCATTTCTCGATTCCTATTCGTCCTCTTCCAAACCCTTCCCCACGCTACCTGCGGCTCCTCTTCAAAACTGGTCCCGCCCACACGTAGATGGCACAGCATTTCTCAATTCCTATTCGTCCTCTTCCAAACCCTTCCCCACGCTGCCTGCGGCCTCCCGTACACCCCCACGCCGCTTTTCTTGATTCTTATTCCTCCTTCGGACTACCGCGTTCCTTCCTCTTCAAAACCGGTCCCACCCACACGCAGCCAACACGACATTTCTCGATTAATATTTGTCCTCTTCCAAACCCTTCCCCACGCTGCCTGCGGCCTCCCATACACCTTGCCATTTTGGAGGTCTTCCTTGTTCTCTACGTACTTACGTAGGAGGCGTGATGATGTCACACGAAACTCCGCCCCCCCACGGCCATCCAGCTCAACACCATTACATTATATGGAGAAAAATAGCTTCCAGTTATCACCATTACGCGTAGAATTTCGAAATGAAACCTGCCCAACTTTTGTAAGTAAGCTGTAAGGAATGAACCTGCCAAATTTCAGCCTTCTACCCACACGGGAACTTGGAGAATTAGTGATGAGTCAGTGAGTGAGTCAGTCAGTCAGTCAGTCAGTCAGTGAGGGCTTTGCCTTTTATTAGTATAGATTTATGTTCATGAGCTTCTGAAATGTTTACATTTTTCAAGTAAAGTAATTTTTCACTTTCTGTCTCTCTTATTGGCTTTGCTGTATCCAGTCCATATTATATTCAACAGTTTTACTGTTCCAAAACTTTGTGTGTCAGTCTAGTGGATGACTGGTAGTCAGTCACACTTGTGCACCTGCTCATATGAGCTACTTATCCAAATAACTGGAGAACAGATTTATGTATTTAATGCAATGAGAGCCTTTGAAGGTGCACACCAACAGAAATTCAGACAGGCTGAAACAGGAAATGTTGAATTCACAGACACAAATAAAACCAAAGAGATTGGAAATACTAGAAACAGGCAGAAAAAAGAAAACCAAAAAAGAAGTGGAATTGATCAAGTAGTTACTCTGCTTATGCTGATGTGACTTTTTCTTTGGAAAACAAAATACAAGATACTAAACAGTTTATGTTGTGGTCTTTTAAATAACTTCTACCTTGAGGTCATCTACCCAACACAACCAAATAACATGTTTTCTCAACTTGGTGGTGAGGTGCTTTTCATAGCCTCTGTGATTTCACAAAATGAACCATGGAATCATTATCTGGAAAAACAGATGATTCATATGTCCGTACAACTGTAGCACCAAGTTCAGACAGTAGCCTTAAACCCATCTCTCTACAATCTGTAGGGAGACTTGTGTTATTTCTCAATTGATGGAAACAAAGCAGGAAAAGTGGTTAGTGTGCTGGTGGGTTTAGATAAGACTTTTGATATTATGTCATTTTGAATAAACTAACTTATAATAAAGCAAAGCATGTGTCAAGCTATACCAAAGTCCAAGCTTAATAACCTCAAAAAAGATTTCCATCTCACAAATCGATAAGTGCCCTGTGATGGACAGCACCCTTTCCAGGGCTGGTTTCTGCCTTGTTTCTAATGCTCCCAGGATAGGCCTCAGTCCTCAATTACCCTGTGCTGGATTCTGTTTTGTTTTTCGTTGCTTGAAACTCTTATTTTCTATAACCTCTACATTTTAAAATTATTAAAGTGAATTAAGACTGATGGGTCAACAGTTTTTTTTTCTCTATTCTTTTACATCCTTCTTTTATACTGGGAGGATGCTGATTGTTCTTTTATAATTGGAGGATGTTGTTCCTTCTCAGAATATTGCTTAAAAAATTACCAATATATGAGAGTAACTTATAAAAATCATTGAGTAATCCATCTGTGCCTGAGTGTTTGCCTTTAATTAACTTTACTTATTCTCCTGCTTTACTCCCAACCATCCATCTATTTGAGTCAGAATAAACTCAACCAAACAGTTACTTGCATGTTTCATTAAATTCTTGAAGATTTATAACACATAACACACAATATTGAGAATGTCTGAAGGTGTTTGTTATTAACTTATGTTATTATGACTTCTTCCTCTGTTCTGAACCTTTTTCAAGACTTTTAATTTACATTAAGTTATAGTTTGTCTTGTTTTGGTTCATACAGAGTCACAATTCATAATTGTATTCAATATTCATGTAAGGCTTACAGAGTATCTTGTGGTGGGTCATTCAAGAATTCGACACTGTAATACCCCAATTACTTTTGGCAGTGGATCACCAAGGAGGACCCCCCCTCAAATAATAGTATGTGGGAATTTTCCAAGGGGGACCTCCACCTCCCCAGGATGACTGTTGGTGGAAATTTTGGGTCACAAGAAAACAAAGCTTAAGAAACACTGCATTAGAGGTTTATTGGGTTGCTGACTCTAATATTATCTATTATCTGATATTTAATTTATGTTGTGTTGTTTTAATTTATTCACAAAATTTTCTCATGTCATTTTGTTTTCCATGGCTGTCACCATTTTGTAGGTATTTTGTATACTTCTATAATCAAGTCAGCAGTATGAAACTTAGTGAAATGCACTTTTTGTTCAAGATTCTATTCAATACTGCAGATTCCATTAAGGATTTTTCCATGGGTGTTACATTGCTTAAGAATTCCTGGTTTAGATCTTTAACAATTGTTTTTAGGCTAAGCTTTTTAGCTTTATCATTTTGTTTAATCGATTTCCTGGTTTTGACTCTGGATTGTTTTTTATTTTTCAGAATTTTATTTTATAATATTTCATTGTAATGTATTATGTGATAGACACAAAGGTGCAAATGAGATCAAGTTATCTGGTCATCTTTTGGATTACTACACAATAAACACTTCAGGATTCCGAACCTAAGGCTACATACACACTAGTATGTCTTCTTTTGCAACTGTGTTTTTAAACATAAATGATCTCCATCCATGGTAGCGTGTTCACATCAGTTATGAAAATATCTCAGTCTACACTAAAACGACTGAAAACGCATATGATATGGATGTTCGCCTACAATGGGAAAAATCTTTGAAGAGTTGGTAATACTGTCAATCACAACGTTTGTAGCAACCCACAGTGACCTGTACATTTTTTGCCTTTTTATGCTTGTATGCAGCATTCAAGCTGTATAAAATGAAATTTAGATGGATACAGTCAAGCAACACAACAAGCACCACAGAAAACAACTCTTCTGTGCTGGCTATTTTGAAACATGGTTTTCTTTCCTGAAAGGTGACCAGTCAGTAATGAGACATGGTAATGAGCAGGATCTGATTAGGAAAGGGCTACGAAATAAGCAAGAACAAGCAGAGCACACTTAAATCTGCATTTTTGAAAATCAGCTGAGGCTGCGTTTTCAGAAGTATTGGCTCTGGAAAGCATTTTGAAAAGGTTTTCAATTTTTGGGGTGGAAACTGCCAGGGTAGTGTGGGCAAAAGGCGAAAATGAAAGCTAAGATCTTTACCCGATAATGATATTAAAAATCAATAGAAGTGCAGACAAAAGAAGTATACCACTGTGCTCCTTCAAGATCTGAATTAAACTTCTTTGCCATAACTTAGTCTGTTTTAAGTTTGCGATGCACAACATTTTCACAGCACGACGACGGTTTGCCACGTGTACAGTGCACAGTGTGGCTTTTTGCATGACAACTTGGGTGTGATTCCAGGTGAAAGGCTAATGAAAATGGGTGACATCCAGTACATAAACATGATAATGGTGGTTTTGAGGATAGCAAATATAAGTGATGGGGAATTTATCAAAGCCTGACTTGCAAGTCTGTCAGTGTGATGATAGCGATGGTTGTAGCTTCTCAGGCTGGCAGAGTTTCAGTGTCCACCACTTGCCAGTTCACTAAGAGTAAAAGCTGCAATATTATTATGCCTGTAGGATGGGCTGCAGTGGTCATTAGAGGCAAACCTAATCTTATCAATTTATACGAACACATAACTCCAGTTCTTAAATCCTTACACTGGCTTCCGGTTAAGTTTAGGTCAGATTTCAAAACCTTCCCTTTAACATATAAAGCATTAAATGGCCAAGGTCCGGCTTACTTGTCTGAACTTATCATGACTTATAAACCAAAGCGCACATTAAGATCTGAAGATGCTGGTCTGCTTATGATTCCAAGAATTAATAAAATAACAGTGGTAGGTCGAGCTATTAGTTACACTGCCCCTAAACTGTGGAATGGTCTGCCTGCTACTATAAGGGATGCCCCTTTGGTCTCAGCATTTAAATCCCGGCTGAAGACTCACTACTTCAGTTTAGCATATCCTGACTAGAGCTGCTGATTAACTGTACTGATGGAGGATCGCAGGAATCATGGGGTAGAGGGGTCCTTCCATCGGATTGGCTGGCCCAGCTCTGTTTCAGCTGTGGAATGGCCAAATGGGGGAGACAGCTTGATGGCTGAGGTCTCCAGGACTCTAAACAAATCCAGATCACATTATGTGATATCATCTACTGTTAAATTCTGCTCCGTACCTTTTTTTTATACTGTATTGAGGATTTCTTCTGTTCTGTGTATTGTATTGTATTGTATTGTATTGACCCCCTTCTTTTTGACACCCACTGGATGCCCAACATACCTGGAAAGGGGTCTCTTTTTAAACTGCCTTTCCCAAGGTTTCTTCCATTTTTTCCCTACAAGGGTTTTTTTGGGAGTTTTTTCTTGTCTTCTTAGAGAGTCAAGGTTGGGGGGCTGTCAAGAGGCAGGGCCTGTTAAAGCCCATTGCGGCAGTTCTTGGATGATTTTGGGCTATACAAAAATATATTGTATTGTATAATTTGTGGGTCAGTGCTTAAAGCACATAATTAACTAATGATCTCACAATAAATATACACAAACTTACAAATTATCCACTTCCTCAGATCAGTCAGACTTACATACTGATTATTACTTTCTAAATGCAGACACTGCTTGCACATTCAACTTTTATATAGCAACTTTCACAGTGTTTTAAATCAGAAAGAATGACAGAAAGGAAGCCTATGACAATGATGAAGTAGGGTTTGTCACCAGCCAACAAAAGTCACCAGGCAGCTACTGAAATAGGTAAGGCTTGATGTTTATTTTATCAGCCATTGTTTAAAAGATAGAATATATTTTTTAAATGGTTGATTTATGTATATCACTTTTTTATAATTTACAATTTATATTATCTTCATTTACAAGTATATAGTCATTTTTTGGGGTTCCTCATTTTTCACGATACTGTATTTTACCAAACAAACACATCCCACACTTCAATGTATCCGGCCAGTTCTGAAGTATAACGTTCTTACACATCTGTTTCAGTTCAAACAGCCCCTCTTGGTTCATGCATGCTGCTGTGGCCACACAGTAAATGGATTTTGGATTGTAAGTGTGCCTGTGTGCTGGTGCATACAAAGAAGACTGTTATCACAATGAACAATATGGAGCATTGTGACACAGTTATCTAATGGAGGAAGTGCTTCAGCCAGTAGCTGGAGACATGCTGACGGTAATTCTAGTGCAATAAACACAAGGGAGCACATAAGGTATGACCTCAGAATGTGAAATGTGTCGGCCTGTTGTCTATTTCTCTTTAATTCTTGAGTCAGGAAAATTGCAAAAAAATGTAAAACTTTTTATATTTGCTGGATATGAACCACAAATTCACCCACTACAGTGTTTTCACAACCAGCACTTTATAAATTAAGTATGATAGGTGGAAAATAGACAATTTATTCCTTGTACAAAAATAAATATTCTGAGATTTTACAGTATAGCTAGAGTCACACAGTGATCATTCTAATAATAATAAATAATAATACATTTTATTTATATAGCACCTTTCCCATACTGACAGAACATCTATAAAGTTCATATTCACAAGATTTGTGCTTAATTCACTTAAAATTCTAAACACTGCAAATCTTTTGATATTCTAGAATTCCTGACTGATTACCTCATATTTAAACTTTCTCATCCGTTGCCCTGTAGATGGATGGGTGGAGGGACATCTGATCTGAGCACAGTGGAGTACCGTAGGCCTTATTGATCTGCAATGAAACCTTCTAGTCAATAAAATGATTTAAGGGAAACATGAACAAGGTACCAAGCAGAGGCTGATATTGTATGCTGTGTACATCATTCATTTTTTCTTTAATGGACAGAAAGATTTGAGCCACTGAGAACACAAGATATTTTCTAAGGTCTCCTCGTGTCTGCTACTCATTTGCTTCTTGTATTTGCTGTGTAGTCTCATTGTTATTGTTCTGTTTAATTGTTGCCTTTGCTATAAATTTGTTTCCCTGTAAAGTGCCTTATGATGTTGCATGCACGGAAACATGCTGTACACAATAGGTGTTATAGTAGGTGTTACTGGTTTAGAAAAATGTTACAAATAAATATTTGTAGGGTGGCAAGCTGTAAGTGAATATCTGTGTGGAGTTTGAAAGTTCTCCCTTTGTTCAGGTACTGTGCATTGCAACAGGTTACTTTAAGTTGGATCTGTGCATACTTTGTGTACCGTAATGGATTAGCGGCCTGCCTTCGGATAGTTTCAACTTTACACCTAATATGGCAGAAACAAGTTCTCTGTCACGCTGTTTTAGACAAAATAGGGTAAAACGATGGATGGGTGAAAGGATTTCTTTTAATATTTATCAGATAGTTCTGTGATTTTCAAATCTCCCTATAGCCACTGACTCGGTGAGACCCTGGCACATTATTTCTGAGCCTACATGGTTTTTTTGGATATTCTTTTTTTTTTTGTTAATTAAAATTCTTACATGTGGAGTAGTGGGTGGCACTCCTGTCTTTAAATCTTGCCCTGTTCCACGTTTCTCTCATTTCTGTCTGACTGGGTTTTCTTCTAGATTAGGGTGTCAAACTCAGTTTTATTGAAGGCCAAAATAATTCCTTATATACTTGAGGTGGAACGAACTACATCAGCAAACATTTTCTTTCTAAACAAGACACACAGATAGCTCTCTACTCATCACAATCTTATATTCTGCCAGGCATCTCTCTTGAAGCTGTCCTCTTTCTTTTCATAGACATTGCAGTGGGTTAGGAAAGGCAGCAGCAGCAGTGGAACTGAAATCAGCATCTAGTGAAAAAATAATGTCAGTGCTAGGGCCGGCTCTAGAACTTGAGCTGCTCTAGACAAAGCTGTCACTGTCCCCCATTTTTAATAAATGATGGCAAAGAAAGCCAGCGGTTTACTATAGATTTTAGGTAAATGAATATAAATTTGACTAATAATATAACAATATAACAATATTTGGTCAATTGATTGATGGTACTTCCATTTTTAAAACAGAATACCAGTTTTAAAAAGTAAATAATAATATGTTTAATTAAAAGGGGGGCACATGACTGCAAGTTTGGGTGATCAGTGTTTTCAAGACTTTACAAATTTTATAAATTAAGTTAGAATAATAATCAAGTTAGAATAATAATATTATAGTAATATACAAAGGCAAATATATTGTACATATATTAAATATGCAATTCAAGAAATGCTAAGGTTGTAAAGTGTATGCTGACCAGTTGAGCATTTAGGCACATAAATGATCCTTTGAAAACTGCTCATAATGGCAATGCACTGTGTTTACAAAAAAAAAGGAAGAAGCAGAAAGAAAAATGTATGCATGTATTTCAAATCTGTATCAAGCCAATGTCTAAATAATTATGGAAGAAAAGGTAAAGGATACAATCACTATAAATGACACAGTACTACAACTAAACTACAAACTGGCATGTGAAGGAAATAAAGAAAGGAGGACGTTCAGTGTGAAGAGCACCTCTGTGAAGCCATTTACATTGTACACTGGAATTTGGAAGACCATCAATAAAGGTCTACAGGATAAATAAATCATAAATTGAGCCAGGCCATCTCGCAACATTAGTGAGGTGCATTTTTGCATCACTGATGATTTGCACGTTAATTGAGTGAAAATGCTTTCTATTTACATAAACAAATTCATTCTGTGAAGGTGCCTTTATAGCAATGTGTGTGTAGTCGACTGCTCTGATTACATTGGGAAAACCGGACATTGCTGCAAATTGCGCTTTGATGTTTGTCTGTTCAACCAGAGTGTACGGAAATCTTATATATCTGCTTGACAAGTGGATAATACCATGCTATACAGCTGGCATAGCATACCTCAGTGATGACTGAGAAATACCGGATCCGTCAGCCAGTTCACACTGAAAAGCTCCTGTGGCTAAAAACCCGAGAGTGGACAGAACTTGCAAAGGAGCAGGTAGAGAACAATTCCTCAAAATCTGCCTTTGTAAAGCCGGCGCCAGTTCAGCACACAGCACCAAGAGGATCGCTCTTGGAAATCTAAACCGACTTAGAAGCCAGTCATCATCATGTGCCAAGAAATCAGTATGATCTCTGAATACGCGTTCTCTTCTAATCCTTCCATTTGCGATGTCCTGTAAACCACTAAAGCAGCCATGGCAGAGGAATAGTTTGGCCATTCTGTGCACCATTATATTGGTATAAGCTGATTAAAATCAGGTGCCTTAAATTTATAAAAATGTAGTTAATCTCAGTGTATTTGATAAAGCCGGCATCGTGGATGTGGATCTAAAAAAGAAAGGGAAACCACACTGTAACAAAAGCACTGCTTTGACGCTGGGTGCCGCCATTCTGCAAAACTAAGTGGAGAACTTGCGTACGCCAGGGTTTGAGCTACCGTGAAAATATGCGTGGCTTTACGCCAAGTTTAGGTTTTATACATCGCGATTTGAGTGTGGAAACGGGAGTACGCAACATTTTTGTGCTCACGGACTGTTTATACATGAGGCCCCTGAACTGAACCTAATGGAGATGCTGTGGCAAGACCTGAAAGGTGCACTTCACACTCTCAAACCTATCAGTGTGCCAGAATTACAGCAATTCTTCAAAGAAAAGTTAGCTAAAACTCCTCAACAGTGATGTGAAAGACTGAAATCAAATTATAGGAAGTATATAGTTGCAATTATTACTCCTAAAGGTAAAGCAACCACATATGGAAACTATGGTTACAATGACCTTTTCACTGGAGTGATAGAGGTGGTGGAAAACACTGAAATTCCCTTTCTCTTATATTGCATTTAGTCTAAAATGTGCCAGTCATTGTGTAAAATATATAAGAAAAACTAGTGCAATGACTTGACCAAGCAGTCAAATAAAAGATAGAGTGAGGAGAAGAGAAAGAACTGGGATGAAAAACAAAGTGAAGGTTAAAACTGGAAGTGAGAAAGGAGTGTGGTCAAAACAAAATCATAAACCAAAAATGAAATTCAGGGAACAGAATAATTTCAAGAGCCAGAGAACAAAATTATATATTTGTTTAACATAAATCCCAGATAGAAAATGGCTTTTGAGATGACTTTTTAACCCTTCACCGATGATCCCTCTATGTCGTGACCTTAGAGGCCACACCCTTAGCAACCAGGACCTACACCATGAGGATGAAATCTACAAAAAGTGTCAGGAATGAAGTTAAATAAAATTTCTCATTTAAATGAGGGCTTCAAACAATAACTACAGCAATTAATTATTTTAATGTGAAAACTTCAGAAACAAAACCAATATGGTTTTTATACCACAAGGAATGCTGAGGAAAAAATTAAATAACTCTTTATTCATAGCAATTAAAAATGGGTGGATACATTTCCAAAGCACTCATCCCAACTAAGGCTATTGGCTGATCAATACATTAAAAGATGCTCTCGACAAATGGCAAACTCAATGATTATTTGTCCCTCAACTGGTTTCACTACAACAACTTTCTGTTCAGTGCAGAATAATTTGTAAATTTCTTTTATTGCCTTCCCATGTCCAGCACTCATGAATACCTGCCTTGGCTATGTGCCTTTTAACCAGCAAGATGTCAGCAGTTTTCTTTTCAGCTTATCCTTAGAACTCATTCAACCATGTATTGTTGCCTGGTCTGTTCTAGTGACAAGCAAAACATTTCAGGGTAAATAGAATTTACAGGAAAAATTAGAGTTTCAGTTCTCAAAAAAATAATAATAATTTGTGCTGATACCACATATACTTTCCTCTCATCTTGCCCTTTTCTTCAATGTGGAAAAAAGTATGAGAGAATCTGTTCTGGTACAGGGTGTGGAAATTGCGGCACTGCTAAAGAACATTTACTCGCAAGCATTTCAGAGGTGCTTCTCCACTGCTATATCCATTGGCCTTGGAGCCTACAGAACCATCCTAGCTTTGACCGACTTTTTGAGTTGAGGAACATGAGTGCAAAAGATGTTTTCTTAAACCTTAAGTGAGCTGTCTTAGTGGAGGCAGTGGTGTAAATGTGTAGATAGGCAGTGGACAAAGCAGATAAAAACACATGGAGCTGCACAGAAGTATTCATTTAAGATCAGGATAATGGCAGTAGCATTGGAGGGTGGCCGAGGAAGGAGACAATGGTTTTGGCAGTGGAATAACACACAGTGAGCAATATTTCTTGCTTTCTATCTAAAAAGAAACATACACACACACACGCACATACACACACACACAAAGAATTTTAGTGAGTTTCACAATTACAATTAAGACACATACAAAACACTTTTTGGTACAATTTCACCAAACTGTATACCAAACAATAATTGTCTGAGTCACTCATCACTAGTCTGACCAAATGAAGGGGAAAAAGACCTGAATTTACTAAGGCAATCTGTTATGCATATTTGGCCAGTTATGCCTGGATATTACAGTATGGATATGGCGCACTGCCAACTTTTATCTCCCTTGTTCTGGGGTTTAAATAAAGTCCTATAGTTGCAGTCTATGTGGGTTTTGCATGTTCTCTCTGTCATGAAGTAAGGTCCGTAGTGGCACAAGTTTTTAGAAATTAAGTACGGCCAAGTTCTGGAGAATGGAGCATAGGTGTGTAGTAGTTTGGCAGAGAAGCACCTGGGCTGTTGATGGGGGAATTGGCATGCCTGCATTCATGTGCAGACATGCACAGTCTGGCCACTTTCCTTGTTAGTGCTCTGGGGTGAATAATTAAGACCCATTCCCGCCAAGATTTAAAAATTGTATCCAAGCAGAATATGAAAAAGAAGCATGTTGGAAAAGATATGCTAAGACAAAGTCATGAGAGCAAGAAAGTGTGGTGGAGGAGAGGAAGCGGTGTGGTCAGGTCCCTTCCTCTGAAGGGGGAATGGCACTCCAAGGGGTGTCCATGGTAAACATTTGTGTCGGAATGGAGACTGGAGAGAGGGCGTCCTAGGGAACCATAGAAATGCTGACCGAGCGTAATCGAAAATGGACATCCATTTAGGTGCATCTCAGCAGATGGGATGGGAGAAGGCGACCACAGCTGTTAGTGTCACCTCCAGCTGGGAGGATCCATTGGGGTGTGCCAGGGAGACACAGAAGAGACAGCCACACTCATCTTGTGGAGCAGCCTAACCTACCGCCTCAGAATGTTTCACACTGGAATTTTAAAGTATTTATTGTTATTTTTCATCCTTCACATTGTACACTAATTGTATTTTAATTTTTTATTTATTATGATCTGCACTACACTTTATTACTGGGACATTGATTTAATAAAATTCCACTATGCACGTTTGGATAATGTGAACCAAGCAGCTGTCTCTTTCACACCATGACCATCTCAATTACAAACTACTAGGACAGTTTACTGTCAGGTATGTCACATGGACCTTGATCTGGGACACTTTCTATTTGCAAATGGATGCTCTGATTTTTTTTACATGCCAATGATATGATTATTATGTTATTCATTATGGCCAGGTGTGATTGAGCTTGGACGTGTGCATGTGTGTTTGTGCTTAGTGATGGGCTAGTGCCCCTTCCATGGCTGGGTCTTGCCTAGTGGCCAATGTAGTCATGATGGCTTCTTGCACCCTGTACCAATGTATTAGCATATGAAAGCTGATGGGTGAATGATAGGTTATAAACTATAAAATCTATCGTGATCTTGAGGGTTGTACTGCAATTTGATGTTCTTTCTTTGTGACAATTCACAGTGGGGCTTGTTGTACAAAGTAATATGTAAAAATTTATTTTCTACACAATTTATCTAGGTCTACTTAATAGGACTGTGCCACATTTGTTGATTTCCATTTTAAGATCTAATTTATGATAAGCCATGGAAGAAAGAAATCCAGAATTGTATTTGTGTTCTTGCAAACTGTAGGTGATTACTGATATGATGACGCCATATATTCTGTTGACATTCTTTCCAATTGTCTATCCATTTCCTAAAAGGAATTAAGTAAAGTTGTGGGTTGGCCAGTGTGCACTGGTCAAGAATTAATCCTGAATTAGGTGAGAACAAAACATTTACCAATTAATCAAGATTGCTTCAGTATAGAAACTTTCATTAAATGCTTCAAAGCTCTTGAAAAAACTTAACATTATTAATACTCTAAATAACGTACAATGCATGAATAAAGACTATAGGGTCAAGTTATTCTGTGAGCAGTAAGAGTCCAGCGCACTTCCTCTAGTTCTAGTAATAGTAAGAGAAGAAGGAGCAGCTTCTCTGATATAAGGGTCCCCTGTGAATTTAATGCTGCCTGCAAATGCTTCTTAAGGGACCACCAAGGGGAGAGCTGTGTAATTGAAGCAAGACTTATTGAGTACATTGCAAAGTACCTCTTCCTCTGAGATGAAGAGATTAGGGTGGGTGGATTCTAAGGATGTTTGAGAATAAGGGAAAAAAAAAGCTTTAATGACAGATATAATGCATGAGTTAAAGATCAGGCCAAAGTCAAGGATGACAGAAAAGAAAGAAACAATTTGGCAGGATTCAACACGCCATACAAGAGGGAAGCTTGTTGAGTTGTGCTGGGAATCACATAATTGGATCCATTTTGTTTGATAAAAGTCTGCGGGCAGTTCAACATGGCAGCTACATATTATAAAAATATTTGGTGTAGGAATCATGAGGGTGTATCCCAGGAAGCCAAGATGCAGATTACAAGGAGGACACCCTTGAGAGATATTCTAGAGGATGATTTTCACCTCAGAGAGCAGCTGGATCAAAAGGGGAGAAATGCATAAACTGCCAGAAGTATACATCCACCAGTCCATCAATTGTATAAACAAGTCAATCATGGCCTACTCAAGCAGGATTTTGTGAATCATTAATGATGCACAGACAGGTTTTCACTTCAATGACTATCAACTTGCCTTTGAAATGATAGTGAAAACTTTGGAAAACCAATAAAAACAGGAGAATATGAAAGCAGCATTTTTTCATGGCCCTGACACAAATGGTGGACCTTGAAAAGATGCACAACCCAATTGGCCACTCCAACATACTAATTTAGGTACTCAGTGTCATGATTAAACTTAAAAAAATTAATAACAAAAATATATATATATATATTTAACTTTCTATATTTTGTTGATTTTGTATTTACCTTCATTTTGTCTTTATTTTATTTAAGTAATATCGTGATGTTTACTACATTTTAGTTTTGTGTTATGTTAGGATTGCATGTATTAGTTTTCTTTACCCTGGCTTCTTTATGTGGAGCTGAAGAAGGCGGGGCCACCTTGATTATCCAGCTCAGGGACTGTCCCAAATAGTATTTAAGTCAAAGTATTTAAGTCGAAGGTTCAGTTATATCGATTGGTTTTGGTTTTTGATTACTGAATATCCTGGCTTTTTAAACCTGCTTCATTAAAAGTGCTGCTTCTGGATTGTGATTCTTGAGTTTTTTGCCCCATTCTCCTTCCTTACCTTTTGTTCTCCTTTTAGAATAAATAAATCTTTAATTTTGAAGATGCTTTGTTTTTCTTGTCCTGGGACTAGTGGTCTCACATTTTCCTCTCATCTTTTCTGAACAATTTACTTTTTAATTATTTAAAAGTCTTAGCTCCATTTTAGGCTCCATGCAGACAAGAATCCTTCCATTTGCGTTTGGGGCTAGACTGCATAGGGTGAGGCCTGTTCCCCTTGTCATTCTTCATGGATGCAGGAATCACAACACTCAGTGTACTAGGTCTTCTGTTGTCCAAATGGATAAGGTTTTTCCTTACAAGAAGAGACTAACTGATAATTGTAAAAGTAAAAATGAAAGTTGTATGCTAAATCAGTCAGGTATGAGAGTGTATGAGTGTATCTTGTGACGGAGTAGCGCCATGTCGGGTATTGATTCCTGCCTTTTACTTGATGTAGGTTGGACATTTTTTTACTTCTATGAGAAATGGGCTTAGTAAATGGATTGGATGAATAAAAGGCCTTACTTACTTAGAAATCAGAAACAAAGTTTGGAGTTACAAATGTACTTCATCATAGATGTGACCATAAAGGTTTTGTTATGAGGGCCAATTTAAATGGCAGTAGCTTTTTAAGCAGCATTCATTCTGTCCTTGGTGAGATCAGGACAAACTTTGCTCTGTGTGCAGCTCATAAGCAGGGCCTTCATAAAATTCATGCTTAGTGAAAATTACATTAAGAGAGGAGAAAGCAGGAGAGCTGTAGAAGACTGCAAGAGCTGCACTTACTTGTGCCTGTTCCTGGTCTACACAAAGGTCCTGAATTGCTAGCAATTACAGTATGTAAAAATCACCTATGCTTTTTATGGAAGCAGGGACATGCAGACATAATTTTGTTGTAATAAAATATTAGAAAGAACCACAAAGAAAGCATACACAGCACTGTGAGCAATTCCAGTTTATTTGATAGAAGAAAGAGCAAGTCCTACTGTGAAAGATGAGGGGAATTTAATTTTGTATCATCCAAAGCAATCTTTAGCCTTTGTCCAATTTTCTAAATCTTACAAAAATTCTGGTTTTACATCACAAAATGTGAACTTGTATAAGAAAAAGGAAAATGCTTTTGACAATCAAAAAAGGAAGCACTTCTTTACATGGGAGGTACTGACAGCATAGTAAAAATGATCCATTCATGTAGATGAATGTGTTTGAATTTGAACCCACAGTGCTTTCCATAATCTTTCGAACAAAGACACATTTCCCTTGATTTACTCTTCTGCTTAATAGTTTAAAATTACAAATCAAACAAAAGCAAAAAACAGGGCATGCAAGTGATATGCAACATTGCTATGTCCCAAACATTATGGTGCCCTGAAATTGGGGACCATGTAGAAAAAGTGTTTGTAATTTCTACATTGTGTGATCAAAATGTACACAAATAGCAATAAATTAAAGTCTGCAATGTACTCTTCAATCACGTCAGGGTTGTTTGATTTGTAATTTTAAACAGTGAAACAGAGCATAGAAATATGTGTCTTTGTCGCAGGCATTATGGATGGAACTGTAGATGTTCATTTCACATATAAGCAGGATTGCAACAACCATTATGCTGTATAATAACTTGAGATAATCTTAGAATTTCAATATAATGAATTTTTATTTTATTTCCAAAATACATACCGTGCCATTTTATTTCTCCATCAGTTTATTTTCTGAACCTGATTAATTCACTTAATGGTTGTGAGGATCTAGGGCCTATATAGATTCAAGATAGAAATCAACCTTGGATCATGAGGGGCCTGAGCTTACTTTGCTGCACTAGGCATGAACCAGCCCACTGGAGGGCACACTCATACATAAAGCCACACTCAGACATACCAAGCCAATTTACAACTGCTAGTTAACCTAGCTTGGTTAAACTTGAAATTTCACTTAGGTATTAAAAATACACAAACACTGGTAACACTTTAGTTTAGGTACTGTAAAAATGCATCTATCGCTCATTTACTCTTCTGTAACAAGACCTTAACAAAGGCTTCTTTGGGTCTTCATAACACTTACAAAACATCAGCAGCATTTCTGTGCAGTGTGGCCTATTGACATGATGGTAAGATGGCTTGTTAATATGAAGGGTTTACAGATCTTATACTAAATATGTAATGACAAGAGAACTGTGTCTCAGTTAAGCCACTTCATACCACTCCAAGGAGGTGTTTTGATAGCAGGCCACATCGCAAGGATGAACAAACACTTTACTGATGCTTTCTATGTGTTATGAGGACCCAAAGAAGTGTTTGTTAAGGTCTTGTTACATAAAAATAAATGAGTAATAGACACATTTTTGAAGTATCAATACTAAGGTGTTACTGAAGAATTTTTTATAATAATTTTGGAAGAAAGGACTATACTTCTTTGAGACAAAGAAAAATAAAATAAAGAACCAGTAGCTGATGCTGTTTCCGCTTTCACAACTCTGTCTGCAGCCTTCTTCCTCCTCATGTAACACCAATGGGTTTCCTAATGCACACAGATATCTTCTGTGACAAAATGCTTTTAGTTTAGGAATGCTTTTTTGGCATTAGCAGAATGGGTGGAAGTGAGTTACGCTGCACAGTGAAAATAATCTGCCCTCTGGGCCTCATGGAAATGACACTGCTGGCTCCAGCTGTTAACACGCCTAACAAAGGATGAAGGGCCTTGTTGTGTTTGCATGGTGAAGAATGACAGTGAGTCTTCCTGTAGTGTTGTAGGTCTGAAGTTTCAGACAGAACCAGAGTCTCCTTAGCCGTAAATCTCTCTGAACACAAGCAGAAAAAAGCAGTTCAGGGGAAAAGGGAGAGGATCCCGAGACGGACAAAAAATACACTTTCAGAAAGCTGTTTCAAAGTGTCTAAGGAGGATTTTCTAACAAAAGTAGTCTAAATGTCATATTTATATTATGAATTCCACTTTACATGATCCAAATCGGACAGAATGGAATGTAAAGGAAAGTAAACAACATGCATCATTAACTGAGTGGAGGTTTGTAATAAGAGAAAGGTAAAAAAAAATGAGGGATTACTAAAACACATCAGCTAGATAAAGAAATGTATCTTATAACTTTAGAGAATTTATACATTTGTTAATAAAATTAAAAAACAGAATTCTGACTGTACAGATATTGTACAATTAGTAGTAGTATGTTCTTCCCTTACAAAATGAATAAGTTGATTGGTTTTTCCTCTTATTCTTTCTCCTTAAAGGCAGGCAGATGTTGAAACTCTTAACCCTGCTTGTGAACTAAGCACAATTATTTCTGCAACTACAATCAAGGCCGCTGCAGCAGCTGGAGAAAATTAAAGTATGTCAGGGTCCCCCGTGAATTCTGAAATATCAGCGTAATTTTTACCTCTCTGTGGAAAACAAGAAAGTCCCACTTCTTTTAAAAAAATCTTTCAAGAAAAACCTACCAAGACGTTGTGACACAATACTCCTTTTACACCAAAATATTTGAATGTGTTTGAGCAAACATGCCATTTTACAGGGCTGGGTGTACAATAAATAAGATATTATATGTCGAGAAGAATGCCTCCTGGTAGGAGATCATGAAGACCTGGCAGAGATACAAAACCAAGTCATAAGCTACATGGTGATGATGTTTCATAATATGGTGAGCACCATGAGAATGTAGACAACTGAGATCACAAGCCTCATCTGGTATGACTTAGGTATACAACACATTAGTAAATTGCAACTTTGGCAAACTTAGCAGAGGGTCCAACTCATCTTGTACTGCTGATTTGTGATTTTTTTTTTTAAATAATACAATGCTGAACACTCCAAAATCCACAAACGTAACCTACACTTGCTGTGCAAGGTGGATACGCAATTATTTTTTCTTTGTATCAAGTCATCAGATCTAAATACTTGAACAATTCAGCTTACATTTAACAATCATTAGTACTGGACTTTTTCTATATAAGTTGTGACAAACATTTAAATTAAATTGAGTTTCATAAATTTTAAGGTACAGTATGTTACAAGGAACTTTAGAAGAAGCCAAGGTCAAAACACGATAAAACAAGAATTAAAGTGATTATACAGTAGTAAATCCAAAGTCAAGAGCAGATTTTCTGTAAAAATATTTTTTGTGAAATTTTTCCTTCATATTACTGCTTCTTAATAATCACAGCTAGCTTTTATATCATGGCTGCCAGGAAGTCTGCCTAGAGAGAAACTGAGGAAATAAAGGATCAGGACATGAAATATAGTCTGAAACCAAGCCTAAAATTTGCTGTATGTCAAAATCAAAAAATAACTAAATTGTCATCAGAGAATTTGAGAGCCAAATATCAATACCAGGAACACTACATTAAGGAAAGTTGGACTAGAGTGATGCTTTTATCCACAATCCTGGACAACCAAGGAGTGCACAGTGCTGATCTTTATACCACCATGATAATCTTGTCATGTTCTGTACTCCTCTGGTCATCCATGGTTAGCAAAATTTAAATAAAACATCCTCAAAATGGTGCTGCTGTTCATGAAAAACAAAATGGTATTGCAGGGAGATGGCAACAATTTTCAAACATTATTAAATGAAATTTAAACAAAGTTTAAATGAAAAATCTGCATTGTCCATAGTAATATATATATATATATACAGTATATATATACACATATATATATAAACTAGCCGTGCCACGTGGCTCTGCCCGCATATTAGTGAAAAAAGACAGGGAGGAGGGCCCTGCCTGACTCCCCACTCTTAACATCATACTTCCCCCTCCCTTCAGCCCACAGCCTCTGTCTTGGAATAGCATGAATATATCGCTCCTGCGAGCGAAGTATGATTCTGAGAGCAATAAGAGAAGTCGCAAAATCAACCAGAATGTTCAAGCAAATTACAGAAAAAACCTGATCTAAATCCATTAAGTAGATCTCTCGTTCGCTAGCTAAGCAGATGTAAGGTACGTCCCGAAGCTGGCGTGTGAGTGAGGAGGGCCCCACTGAATGTCTCTTGGATTTGTGCAACTAAATCAGTACCGCAAGCAAACTATGATACTTAGCGTGATGAGGGAAGTGATAAAAATCAATTGGAATGTTCAAGCAAATTATAGAAGAAAACCCAATCTAAATCTGTTAAGGAGTTCTCTCGTGAAAAGAGGACAGACATACAGACAGACAGACGTTGGATTTTATATAGAGAGAGAGATATACATATTGTAGATGCCCCATGGGCTGGATGAGCATTGAGGGGACACTCCTAACAGGCTGATAGTCATCCTGGCAGGGGAGGAGAAAGGGATCAGACCCGGCTGGGGAAGGACCAAGAGGGATGGACAGACAGGAGCAATATTATCGGTGGATCGTGGCTGATCCTGGATGACCTTCCCAAGCCCAAGGAGAAAAAGCATTGATGATCGTGCTTGATTCATCTAATGCTCTGTGAATGCCCAGGACATTCAGGTAATGTAATGTTAGGCACAAGGCAGGAACCAGCCCATCATAAAATGTGCTGAAAATGTTTGTATGTAAGTATGTAAGCTTTATGTGAATTATGAATTATTTTTATTTATCATATTAATTCTTTTTTCTAGCTTATATAGTTTACTATGGGGCTGGTACAGTGGTTAGTGCTGCTGTCTCACAGCTGTAAAGTACTAAATTAGGTCTGGTCACAGTTATTGGGAGATTGATTGTTTTCCCAGTATTTTTTTGCATGCATTTCTGTGTTGTTATTGTTATTGCCAGATTATATTGTATTCCAAATACTTGCCAGATAAGTTCATTGGCACCTCTAAATTGACCTCACATGAGTGAAGTCAGTGTATGGGCAAGAATGTGTGTTCCTGTGATGTGGTTCTGCCTTGCTTTGGAAACAGTGGGTGCAGAAATCAATTATACAAAGGCTTGTTTTTTTATTTTTTAGTATTCATATAAAATTAAAACATTAAGTGAGTTATTTCAAATAAATAATATATTCATCCTTGTCTCTGTCCATTTTCTGAACCCATTATTGATTGCATTGTTACTGAATTATATCCTAGCTAAACACAAAGCAGGGACTGAATGTGGGCAATATGGCAGTCTATCACAGGGCACACTATAGCACCAGCACGTACGCTGAGGCAATTCAGACTTGTCAGCTAATCTAAAATGCACGTTTTTATGACATTTATGACAAAAATACCCCACCACACACACAAGAAGAACATGAAAACTGCACAAGCCACAATTCAAAATCAATTTAATGATAAAGAGAGGCAGTAACCCACATTTAGTTAAACAGCTCTGCTTATTAATCAGAGCAAATACTAAACTGGGACAAAATATCTGGAAACTGAAATTGTCAACTGCCTTGGCTTTAGCGCCGAGCATCTCTCAGGCCTGGAATGCTATGTCAATACAGTTAATCCCTAGTAGTACTCGGTTTAACCGATTTTAATGAGATATGGAGTGTTAAGCCCCAATAACGTTCTGGACGGTTTTCTTCTGCCATCTTGTAGATTAAATAATAGTTAATTTTTCTACGCATTCTGCCACTCTATGGTAATTCATTAATATTTATGACTGTGGCAGAGCCTTTCAACCAAAAAACACAGTGGAATCTAAATGAGAATATGTTTTAGAACAAACTGAACTAAACCATTAGCTGAATCAAGTGATAATGATGACCATGTAAAATAGTCATCACATGTTGACACGGATAGTGATGCATACGACCGTGTACAACTGAACTGCTGTAAAATGCCTGGTGAATTCAGTCATGTGAAAGTTCAGTGTGATGCAAGTAGCTTTGTGGCAAAATGACTTACGATCAAGTAGAAGGACAAGAAAGGTGTTATTCCCATAATCATGATTCACAGTGCAGCAACTGTCAATGTTCGTTTCAGTGGAAACGTAGAAGTCAATAAGCTTTGAATTGTGGTAGCCGATTGTGTAGATCAGTCACAGACATTCCATCCTCTCATGCCCAATAATATAAGGAAAGTGTGCAAAGAAACGCACATCAAGTGCCCTGATAGCAACATCAGGCTGTGCATTAGTGATTGTTTCAAAACATGTCACTCAACATACCTTCCTAATGTATTCATGTTGGCGTTTTATTATTTACATGTTTCTGTTACACAAAATAACATTTTTTCTTGTTGAAAAAAATGTCAATGTTTTTGATTTTCAATAGAAAGATTTCTTTCACTTTAGAATCAGAACTTAAACTCATAGCAGAGATGTCAGCTATGTTGGGTTGATTGCCGGGTGTGAGTGCTGGAATGAGCGTGGCATGCGTTGAACTGCTGTCCTGTCCAAGACTGGCTCCCGCATTGCAGTGGAATGATGGAGATGTAAGGAGTTACCGTATATACGAATAAGTCAGGTCTTGAAACCCAAAAAATTAATCATAAAATCAGACCCCGACTTATACGCCCGTTCAAAAATGTGACACTTAAATAATTTTTTTTTTTACATCTTCTTGCTTCCTACAATATCGCATCAATTTCTCAGACACATCAAATTTTGTTGCAGCGTCGCAGTTACCAATTTCTTTCGCCACTTCAACAACTTTTAATTTAAAACCAGCCTCATATTTTCTTCTGATTGAACGCTCCATGGTAGATGAGGGATGCTCGTACAATAAAGGTGTATGGGGGGTGAGATACAAAAAACACAAAACAGTGCAAACGTCGATTCGGAATAGTTTGGGTATTACCGTGTGGTCATGTAGGCAAAATACATAGAAAAAAAGGCAATGTGCTCCGTGGTTACTCTCTCAGGTGGGAGTTAGCATATCATAATCTCTTGAAGCAATAGAATGAGTTTTCCGCATTTGACTTATACGACCGACATAATAGAATACCGGAAATTATACGGTAAAATCAAGCCCTGACTTTTCCCCGGGAGAACGTAAACGCGAGTATATATGGTACTCAGAAGGTTTGACCAAGAGTAACTTTTCCAAAGAAAAGAGAGCCTCACTGGTGACTTCTTGGTGAAAATTAAGTCAGGAGTACTATTCATAAATGGATTTAATAATAAAAAATAAGTAACTAGTTTGTTAAATTCTGCAGTTGCCTTTCTTTATTATGAGACAACCTTTCTCAAAGATCATTATGCAAACTATACAAGATATATAATAAAAAAAAATACAATTTGAATTTCTCCAACGGAACATAGCTGCACACACCTGGTGATGGTGTCAAAGAAATTATAAATGAACAAGAAAACCCCATAGAAAACAATTGAAAGATTTATTTCTGTTCAGAAGCAGAGCTTAGACTGGTGGCAGAGATGGCAACTTTTGATTAAACAAGCCTGCTATTTAAAGGGGAAAAAATCGTTAAGAAAATGCATGAATGATTCAAAACACGTCAGACTCTTTTCACGACAATAACCAAGGGTTAAGCAATAACAAATAAGTAGAGGCCATTTTTGTTTAATTTTCAGAAAAGTCCACACATACAGTACCTGAAGTCTTTCACACAAGTAAAACAAGAAGGCAGAATAATGTAAAAGGGATGTAAATGCTGACTATGCACTACATCATCAATACAGAGACTTTTGAGTATTCTGATTTCCCAGGTAGACTTTACAATTATGACTCATCATTGCGCTATGTGTGTATTTATTTCCTATATTATCCTTTTTTTTTACCAAATGTACCTCAATGTTTATCTTTCTTCTATTTGCTTTGGCCTCCTATTAATTAGCCCTCATTTTTCTCCTCCACATTTGCCTCAGTTTCTTTCTTTGTTTTTCGTATGTCTTCTTGTCTGAATGAGCTTACAGTGGAATCAATTATCTTGTTTGCTGATGCAGCTTTCTTCCCTTGTAGTCTGCCTAGATCTAAATATAGAGAGGGCTAAACATGTCGATGCCTTTCAAATATTTCTACATTGTTGCCGTATTTGTCCTCTGATGCCCTTCTGTCATTGTCAGGAGAAAAAATAAAAACCATGCATATAGTTTGAAGAGAAATGTATTACATCACAAATCATTTAAAAACAAATACTGAAAAGGTCAATGAACTTTAATTTCATATTTTATTGTATATGTTATAATACTGCATATGTTGAGTGGCTTTATTTCTTTTCTTTATTTCTTCTTCAAAGGAATAAACTTTAATGTGTGGTGAATGGAAAAGTGAGAAATATTTATTGATATTTAGGCTTGTTAAAGTAAAAAAGTACCTAAAAGTGTTTTTAAAAATGTAATGTTTTTGAAAATATAGTTATAAGGGGAATGGTAATGGAGGTAGGTAGTTTGTGTTCTGTTGAGTTTTGCTTCTTCAAGAGTATTCCAAACCTGAAGGGAACGATGAGGGAGGAAGTCTTGAGCTGAGGCCTCGTCCAGGTCTTCAGATGTCTCAAAGGAATCAATTAAACTGAGCCATTAGAACTATTTTTTTAAATAGTGAATTATGTACTCGAGGACACTGGTGGTAGCCAAGGAGGAAGACTTAAGACTGAAGCGAGGAAGCACTACTTCACTTAAGGAATCATGAGGGTCTCAAGTAAACTGATAAATCATGTGGATGAAACAGAAATCTTAATAACTTAAAAAATGCATCTGGATGGGACAATTTAGCTCTTATTTAAAAATATAAAAACCTGATACACAAAATGGTCTAATCTCATTTGTCAAACTTATAATATTCTTATAGTTCTAAACTCCTGGGTTAAAACTCAGCCCAGAGGCAGGCATGTCATGTTAACTACCTGGTGGTGAGTGCTGGTATGAGCGTGGCATGTGTTCAATTGCTATTTTTTCCATGACTGTTCTCCAGCACTGCAGTGAAATAATGGAGCGGTAAGGGGTTGCCTAGCTGGTCTTATATAATAAAGGAGACGAGAGCCTCACCAGTGACTTCTTGGGGAAAAGAAAACCCTTCAGCAATGCAACATGCTGGTATGAACTGACAGGAGCTACTAGGGGTATGAAGTACTGAATTAAAAATCACCAAAGACACCAATGAGTCTGTAAAACCATAATACACCACCAGAAAATGATTATAATTTATTTATAAAAGATGACAGCAAATATTTCTTATTTGATAAAAGTGGAATTAACCTACACAATTATGAGACTAAGCAGCCATTGGATACCTGGTACTTACAGGGTAAATAAAATATTGTACAACACAAGCTAGTGTCCATAAAAGTAGTAGTATGATTATAAGAACATGTGATGCTGTGTTTGTCATAGATAATACCAAAGGTACAGTACAGGCCAAAAGTTTGGACACACCTCCTCATTCAATGTGTTTTCTTTATTTTCATGACCATTTACAGCACTCCATCACTCTCCTTCTTGGTCAAATAGCCCTTACACAGCCTGGAGGTGTGTTTGGGTTCATTGTCCTGTTGAAAAATAAATGATCGTCCAACTAACTTGACTTCTGCACAACACAACTGCTGGTCCCAACCCCATTGATAAAGCAAGAAATTCCACTAAATAACCCTGATAAGGCACACCTGTGAAGTGAAAACCATTTCAGGTGACTACCTGTTGAAGCTCATCGAGAGAATGCCAAGAGTGTGCAAAGCAGTAATCAGAGCAAAGGGTGGCTATTTTGAAGAAACTAGAATATAAAACATGTTTTCAGTTATTTCACCTTTTTTTGTTAAGTACATAACTCCACATGTGTTCATTCATAGTTTTGATGCCTTCAGTCATGAAAATAAAGAAAACACATTGAATGAGGAGGTGTGTCCAAACTTTTGGCCTGTACTGTATGTACCTACCATGACATCTTGTTTTATGCCCATAAGTAGGAGCTTGGACAGGGTACCAGTGACAGATAACAAAGGAAACATAAAACTGGAGATGGTGTTTAAGAGCCTGTCATGAAAAATAACAAATTGATTATTTTAGTGTGTGATCAGCCAAACAAGAGGCCTTAAGTTGGATTTAGATTTACGTTTAGGCAAATGTTTGTTATCTTACAGGGAAATTTGTTTGCAAATTGTTCCACAGACACATGATGAAAAAACAATTACATTTTTACAGTTCTTACAAATAAGAAAACAAAGCACTGCATCAACATAGAATTCATCATGGCCCTTACAGCCACTAAAATTCAAAATTCTTACAGCATTGACAATACAACTTTTTAAAATTGATTGCGTTTAAATTTTGGGAACCTAAATGTGTGGCCTGATTATAACAGGGTGGGCAGTGAAGTATGGGTTCTGATTTAGATATCAATCCTTTATAGCAGCAAGCATATCATCCCAGAGTTTTACAACAATAACAACATTTATTTATATAGCACATTTTCATACAAATAATGTAGCTCAAAGTGCTTTACACGATGAAGAAAGGGAAAAAAGACAAAGTAAGAATTAAAATCAGAGAACACTAATTAACATAGAATAAGAGTAAGGACCAATGGCCTGGGAGGACAGAAAAAATAAAAAAAAAACTGTGGATGGCTGGAGAGAAAAAATAAAATCTGCAGGGTTTCCAGACCATGAGACCGCCCAGCCCCCTCTGGGCATTCTACTTAACTTAAATGAAACAGTCCTCTTTATATTTAGGGTTCTCATGGAAGGACTTGATTATGGTGGTCATGTGGACTTCTGGCCTTTTAATCCATCAATGTAGGGACATCATAGTGTTTTGATTAGGTGGTGGTGGTGCAGTTTGCCACCACAGAAAACCGGAAAAAGAACAGAAGAGAGAGCAGGGTTTAGTATGGATTTTGGAGCCACCATGAATAGTAATGATAATTAATTAAATATGCAGAGCATCAATATTAAATTAAAATGAAGTTATGAGAAAGCCATCTTAAAGTAATGTGTTTTTAGTAGTTTTTTAAAGTGCCCCACTGTGTCAGCCTGGCGAATTCCTATTGGCAGGCTATTCCAGATTTTAGGTGCATAACAGCAGAAGGCCGCCTCACCACTTCTTTTAAGTTTAGCTCTTGGAATTCTAAGCAGACACTCATTTGAAGATCTAAGGTTACGATTTGGAATATAAGATGTCAGACACTCCGATATATAAGATGGAGTAAGATTATTTAAGGGGGCATTATAGTTATAAGAAGAATTATAAGAAGGTCTGCACTTCATAATCACAATGAGAACTTTGGAGTGTGGACATTTTATTTAAAGAAAGAGGGCCAAGGCCATGCAATGTTTCAAACATGACACCATGCTCATAGGACGCATATCTGGGGAGGATGAAAGCCACTATCTAAATCAAGTAGACTGTATGGTAAACTAGTGCAATAAAAACTCTCTCACTCTGAATGTAAAAAAGACCAAAGAAATGATATTTGATTTTAAGAGACAGAAATCTGTATGTTCACCTATTGTAGTTCTGGGAGAGGAGGTAGAAATAGTGACTGAATATAAATACTTAGGAACTTACCTAGATAACAATCTTAACTGGAATACAAACACAAAAAAAATATTCTCTAAATGCAACCAGCGCTTATTTCTCCTCCATAAACTCAAACTATTTAAAATAGACAAGGACCTCAGATTGTCCTTTTATCGCAGTACGATCTAGTCTGCGATCACTTTCAGTTTCATTGCCTGGTTTAATAGTCTGACAAACCAAAACTCAAAAAAGCTCCAGCAGATTGCGAAGTATGCTGCTAAAGTTATTGGGGCTGATGTAGATAATTTGACTAGTGTGTGTCAGAGGGCAATGTTAAAGAAACTGGAAATCATCTCAACTGATGGCAGTCATCCATTACATGTAGAGCTAAAGTTCAGTAAATCAGGAAGGATAGTCGCTTTGAAAACCCACACAAATCGCTCCAGAAACTCCTTTCTTCCTAGTGCCATACGACTTTTCAATAAGAAATACTGGAGATAATGATTAAGGTTTTGATATATATCTTGTAACCTTTTTTTTTTGGTGTAAATATGTATTATCTAACTGCCTTACCTTAACCTTTCTTGTTTCTATTTGTCTGTTTTATTTCATTCTGTCTGTTATTAGATGCAACTGAGAAGGCAAATTTCATGTTTTCTTGTGTAAACATGACTAAATAAAGAAACCTTAAACCTTAAACATTAAAAGAAGGAATTGCAAACTAAAGGCTTCAGAACTTGACTTACATAACTGTACTTTCAAATTAAATGCAGAATGGAGATAAAGAGTTGTAGTAGTTGTAGTAGTAGTTGTAATTATGTGGGCAGTTTTAAGTAGCGGCTAAGGAAATAAACTTTAAATCATAGGATTGCTGGGTCATTTACAGCTAACTGAGGAAGTTCACTTAACACAAGTTTCACTTCTTCTACGCGGTGGTGTGCTGGGGAGGCAGCATAAAGAAGAAGGACGCATCACGCCTGGACAAACTTGTTAAGAAGGCAGGCTCTATTGTAGGAGTAAAGTTGGACAGTTTAACATCTGTGGCAGAGCGACGGGCACTAAGCAAACTCCTGTCAATCATGAAGAATCCACTGCATCCACTGAACAGTGTCATTTCCAGGCAGAGGAGTAGCTTCAGTGACAGACTTTTGTCACTGTCCTGCTCCACTGACAGACTCAGGAGATCGTTCCTCCCCCACACTATGCGACTCTTCAATTCCACCCGGGGGAGTAAATGCTAACATTACTCAAAGTTATTGTTTGCTTTTACATACGTTTTATTACTATTTAATTTAATATTGTTTTTTGTATCAGTATACTGCTGCTGGATTATGTGAATTTCCCCTTGGGATTAATAAAGTATCTATCTATCTATCTATCTATCTATCTATCTATCTATCTATCTAT
>JANRMT010027041.1:55495050-55588797 GCA_026402145.1 Polypterus bichir lapradei | reverse complement strand
TATCTATCTATCTATCTATCTATCTATCTATCTATCTATCTATCTATCTATCTATCTATCTATCTATCAGTGAGAAGCTGTTGCTTTTTTTCCCTAGCCTAGGGATTTGCACTAGCAACAGGAAGGTTGTCGATTCGAATCCCATAAAAGCCAAAAGTAATTCCACTTTGTTGGGCCCTTGAGCAAGGCCCTTAACCTGCAATTGCTCCATCTTGGGTATGGTGTTAATCTGCATCCAGCCCTGTAAGTGGGCCCTCCAACCTGCAGGGAACAACATGTGGGTTGGTGGCAGAATTGGCACTCCAGTCACCACAAAAAAACTCACATTGGTTTCATTCCATCTGAACTAGTGTGGTGCTGAGGTGTCACCTGCCACATGGCTGTACTTGGGTCCTAATCTGGGTTCCTGAGTTGGTTTGTCATGTAGTGGGTGTAGCAATGCGCTGTATTAGCACTTGCTCCTAACCACTCTCTTCTATAAGAGTCAGAAAAGTTAGCAGTTCTTTCTGAGCAATACACAAATGTTCCAATACCCTACCTTTGCTGAGCGACCTATCATTATTGTGGGGAAGTAAATTATCAAATGTTACACTGTCATCGGTCAGGAATGTGTGCAATAAATAATGCTGTAGTGCAAATGTTGCTTTCAAGTAATTGACATGTATCATCACTGTTGTTGTAACTTCTGAGTACATTTCTCCTAGGCTGGCACACAAAACTGTCTGGTGGATGATGTAGTGATAGCATATTAGGTATAGGTGATGATCTTTCAAGCATTTCATCAGCAGCTACTTGACATCATTTGCTTCAGGTCAATTTCTCACTCAGCATCTGCATTATGGCTTTATAAAGGTCTTCCCTTCTTACAGTATGAGAAGAGTTTTCAGACCAAAGACATCCTCACAAAATTCTGCCTTTTCTTTATTATAAAATGTAATAAAGACTATCAATTGTGCATTTTCTGTAATGTCAGTTGATACATCTACAGCTAGCGCAGACTTAATTTCCCTTTATAATGTCAAAAATAAGTTGCCTAAGTATCTTAGTTCAGTCTGTCTTGCTACACTATAATCTGTTATTTCATCCTTTTTGTTTCCTGTCAAGCATTGATTGACCTAAATAACTCTTAGCAATGCTTCCGTTGTACACTCTTGCTAAGTCATTGTCTTAATAATTATTCTGATTGTAGCTTGATGTGATGGTGTCAACGGGTTTTCTTTTGTGGCTCTTTCCTCAGTGCCCTGCAGATCTCCTCCAAACTTTGATGTCATAGTGGCGTTACACATTGCTACTGTTTACAATTTCTAACTTTTCTGACAAATTAAGCACATTGGTTTCATACTTTTTTTTCTAGAAGAATGAAGACGTGCTTTTTAGTCCAGTTGTCCTTAAATATGCAGTCGTCATTATCATCAACATTTCTTTGAGGTGAACATTTTTGAACATGATATTTTTACTTTTTTAGTTTTAACCATTGTCATTTTGCCAAGAATATTCTTGCTGCAGCCTGCAGACTGGTGAAGTTGGATGTTGTGTCATATGGCCGGGGCCCTTGCCTGGCTGGGACCCCTATATAGTGGAAGGACTGGGGTAGAGGGTATATTCAGGACATTACCTCCCCCAGAATGCTAGAGGGCAGCCTCCCCGGGTTGCAGTGGTGCCTTGGACTCTCCCAGGGCTCCTAGGGAGTTGAAGTTTGGAGCAGCCCTCCTGGGTTCCGTGGGCATTGCAAGGGGGGCATTGCAGGAATGGCAGAGTCCTGTGTGGCAGCACTTGTGCCACACCCGGAAGTGCTGCCAGAAGAAAGTCTTCAAACACCTGAGGCACTTCTCATGCTCTATAAAAGGAGCCAGCTGCCACTACTCCTGGAGCCAGAGTTGGGAGGAGGTGGACAAAGCTTCCTGGAGGAGGAGTGGAGGTGAAGAGAGAGGAAGAGAAAGAAAGAAGAAACAGAAGAGAAGAAAGTGTGTTTTGTGTTGTGTTTAGTGCTATGAACTGTGCTGTGCAGGAGGGAAATGGGGGAAGGCGTTTCCCACAAAGAAAAAAAATAAAATGTGTGTGCTGAACTTGTGTCCTACATCTGTCTGAGTCGGGTTTGGGCATCAAGAACTTCCTCTGCAGGCCACAATGTGCTGCCTAAAGTGGCAGGGTGAGGTCCTCTGCAGTGGTCATCAAGTTCACATACAGAGTGTTGCAGCCTCCGCAATTGAACCAGATACAAGACCACCAGTAATAGAAGTTGTTGTTTTTTGTTTTGTTCACTGTGCAGATTAAATTGTGTTTGGGTCCGGATCTAGACCTGAATCTGCATGAGTACTCACATCACTTGTCCGATCTCACAACACACTTCCAAACTGCCTCTGGAAGCAACTGAGGAAGTCAGCAGAAGAACCGTGCATCAAGAGCTTTATGAAATGGCCTTTCATGTCTAAACAGCTGCACACAAACCTAAGATCACTTTGCTTAATGCTAGATGTTGGCTGAAGTGGTATAAAGCACCCTGCCATTGGACTCTGGAGCAAGTAAAATGTGTTCTCTGGAGTGATTAATCAACCTTCGCTATCTGGCAATGTGATGGATACATCTAGGTTTGGTGGATGCTTGGAGAACACCATCTTCTGGACTGCTTATTGTCAACTATAAAATTAGGTGAAGTAGGAATAATAATTCTTTTTTTTTTAAAACATTTTATTGAATTTATTAAAATCAAATAACATTCTATACAAGCAAGTCAAGTTTTACAAAACTAGGTTAGAAACAAATCAACTCCCACCCATGAGAAAGAGAGCTAGGCCAACTGAGTAAAACTTTAATAATAGGAAAAATAAGTAAATGAGCAAATAAATAAAAATACATAGAATAAAAAAGGAAAGAGGAATAATAATTCTGAGGCACTTTTTCAGGATTTGGTCTAAGCCCCTTGGTTCTAGTGAAGGGTATGGTTAAAGCTACAGCATATGAAGATATTTTAGATACAGTAATTGTGTGGTTCAACTTTGTGGCAACAGTTTGGTGCGGAGAGCTCAAGTGCACTACCCAGAGCCCTGACCACAACCCTGTTGAACACTTTGGGGATGAATTAGAATGTCGATTGTGAGCCAGGTGTTCTTATCCAAGTTTATTACCTGACTTCACAAATGTTCTTTTTGGTTCAACAGAAGAAAATTTCCAATGACACACTCTAAAATCACATGGAAAGCCTTCCCAAAGCTGTTATAGCATCAACATGGGGATAAACTCCATATTAATACACATGACTTTGTAATGGGATGGTCGACAAGCTCATATAGGTGTGATGGTCAGGTGTTCACAAACCGTTGGCCATATGGTGTGCTGTACATCTAACTGAAAGAGATTAGTAAAACTGTAAGTCAAATGGATACTTAAAAGATCTGGTACATAGTCAACCAGAAACAAGGGTGCTAAGTTTATAATGGAAGCTGCAAAGATATAATGGCAGAGTAAAAGCATATCAGTGAAGTAGGTGGGTAGATTTTGGGTGAGCAGGTCTGCTGCCTTATTATGAGCTCTCACTTATTTGAGTTTTTCAGATTTTTTACAAGCAGGATCTATGAGCTCTAAGAGTTTAAACTGCTATAGAAAGTGATATTTACTTCTGAAGCCCTTTCATACTGTAGGCTTGGATTTCAAGTCTGTACATAAAGAACCACTCTACAGGTGGAAGGAAGTTCCACCTTCAATGGGTCTAAAGTGCATAATTGTTAATTCAGTGAGCTTCTCATGAAGTGATGATACCGACCCAACACACCACAACACAGAAAATCATACTGCCCACCACAGAGTTGTAGAACATGTAAAGGATTTCACACACCCATACTAAAGCATTACAGTCTCCTAAGAAAAAAGTGGCTTCTCTGCCATTTCTTAAATACAGTAGTTCCTCTGTGTTACATGGCCAGAACAGCCGCCTGTATCTGACGCAAACTGCCAAGCACTTATAGCCATGCACCACTGCCACAATCATTCCCTGAATAATGGATGCATGTAGAGCAGTGCTTCCCAGACTCGGGCCTAAGGACCCCCTGTTGCTGCAGGTTTTTATTACCACGCTTATATTAACTTCACCTGTTTGTTGTCTGGTACAAATCTTGTAATCGATATTTAACCCACTTTCTATTGTCCAAATGAAATTTTGAAATTTTGCACTTACTCACTTCCGATGACAATACACAAATCAATAATCAGTTTCACTAATTGATCAATTAATCCATGTTAATTAAGAAATGAAATTTTCATATGAAGAATAGTTAAAAATTTCACCAATAGATGGTGCTAGTAACAGATAGAAATATTAAAGGAAGTGTTAAAATATTGATTACAAAATTATACTAAAACAAACCCAAGACTAAAAAGTTGAAAATAATATATAAAGATACTTTTTAAAAAACACTCTTACATTAAGTTAAAAAGTGTACTAAAAAGTAAAAAATAAGTCTCTCATACATCACTCGTAAAATAAAAGTGTGGGTGCTTTTCATCAGTCAACATTCAATTAGTGATAATAATTGATCTCATTTATTTAGATGGCCTTTTTCCCTTCTCTTATTCTGCCTTTAGAAAAACACAGCAGTATTATTTTTACATTTATAAGACATTTAGAAATATTTCTACTTTTGCTTTAAATGCTTACCTCTCTTTTGTTGTTGTCCTATTGTTTTGTTATTTTTGTGTGCAGTTTGCACCCTTCATTGTATCCTGATAATGACAATTAAAACAAACAGAACTGACAGCCAGGTAAACAACTCTGAATGGTGAAAGGCTGAAATAACTTTAGCATCAGACCTGCTAATTAGTAGATAATACATTAAACAACCAGAACACCGGGAAAAGCAGAATAAAAATCAGACTGAAAATTGTTAAAAAGTTAAAAAAAAAAACTATTCCCTTATAAGTGCTTAGTACATTTTAAGAAATTTTTATCAAACTTAGTTTTGTTATTTCTCCATTGACTCTAAAACACAGAAACTGGGAAATAACAGCTCATTTAATTGAGCTAGAAGTCCAATTAAAAACAGAAGCATATCTCTGAAATTACTCCTTAACAGCAATAGCTGGTACCGATAGAGAAGTAAAAAACAAAACATAATCCTAACAGTGCCACTAGCTTTGTCCATGCTTGTGGTAATTGTATCTCCTACTACAATCTTTTTCAGATCTTTTGCAGTTGGTACAAGTGGTCTTTCACAGTGGAGTCATATAGTCCAGGACCAGCCTATCAAAAGTCCTCATGACGTGGTAGGTAAGTGGCACCGGTCTGTATACATTAGGTGAAAAAGTGACTGCCTTCTTTGGAACAGGATCAATGCAGGATGTTTTCTCCAGCAGCAGTAGCACTTTCTTGAGCCATTGCATCAGACTGAACAGGTGACAGAGGATACCACAAAGATGAACTCCATCTAGTCGTGCTGGTTTTTCTGTGGGTGTGCATTTGTATATTTTGCTGGCATAAATAAATTAATTTAGTTGAGTCTACCTAATTATTGCATGTCTCCCTGCTGGATATCAGAAGACAGCTTCAGAACAATGTGCTTTCAGTATGTAAATGTTGCTGAATGATGACATCTCAATAGCGTTGTTCTCTGACATAGAAAGGAATTGGTTAATATCACAATGTTGCTATTAACGGATTGGCTCATCCAACCTGCAGGGAAAAAACTTGGGGGTTGGTGGCAGAATTGGCACTCCGGCCGTCATAAAAACTTCACACTGTTCCACTGCATCTGAACTAGTGTGGTACTGGGGTGTCATCCGTTGCATGTCTGCACTCGGGTCCTAATCTGGGATCCTGAGTTGGTTTGTTGTGTGGTGGGTGCAGCAATGCACTGTATCAGTGTGTGCTCCTAACCTTCCTCCTCCTCTTCCATGTGTACATTAAAAGCTTTTGATGTTCCTTCTTTTATGGTACACTTTCCTAAAGTTAAGCTGCTCTTTTTTTTTTGCATTTCTTAGGCTCAGCATCTTTACTTTACTATGCAATGCTGACTTTTTGCAGCATTCTTGGAAGCTACAGAGGAAAAGTGCCTGCACTTCATGTAAGGTTATAAGATGATATTAAATGTGAATGAGGCTAGCACCCAAAATATATTGCAGATATATTTCATTGGTATTAAACTAGTGTGGTAAAGTTTACATTACACAACAAATATTGGAAACAAACCAAGCACGACCTTGACTGAAAATTATTAAGCAGCTGACTTTGGGTTTTCATTGTCATTTATTTGGAGGGGTCTATAAGGAGTTCACTTAATTTTTTGAGGAATATGCATTTTAATACTTTTTTTTTCAGACAATGCATGTCCTTGTTCGATTCACTGTCATCTTGTTGCCCTGAGGGGATGTTCTAGAGGCAGCCCTTGGCAGGTTGCTGCCAGAGTGTCATCCTTTTTCACAATGCGTTTGACATAAAAAGACTTTACAACAGACTGTGGGGCATTGAGCAACCATCAGAGTTTTCTGTTTCTATAGTCTAACCATTCTGTTTCTCTTAAATAAAAATGGATGTGCATGTTAACTGCCTATCAACACTGATAAAGATGTAATTATGTCCATAAAGTTATATTTTTGCAGACATCAGGGTTCTTAAGCATGCTGTATAGTGTTTGTGAGCAATGAATGACTTTTCAGGCCCTCAGGGTCTAACATGAAATATTTGGCTTTTCATTCAAAAGCCCATGAATGTTTAATGCTGTGCAGCTTTGATGGATGACTGAAGAGCAGAAGGTTTTACATAATGTCTCATCTTTATATGAATCTTAATGGACAATATCCCTTTATATATGACATATCTGTGGAGCTGCAAAATATAAGTTGCTCATTATGCGCTGAAGCCAGTTCAGCACGTATATTAGATGAGTTGTCTGGTAAGATCATCTCACTCAAGGTCTTTCACTAAACTGGAGACTACAATTATCTGAAACCTGGTTACATTTCAGAAAATGGTCAATGTAAGGTAATATTTTACTAGTAATGCAAAGTATGAGTGTAAATGAAGGATCTTACCATAGTTAATATCCTATAATCTCTGATAAGCACCTGAAAAATTACCATTTTCATTTAAGAGTGATAAAACAATGATTATATAATCTGAATATATATGCAACACCATTACTGAGACATATCAATATTTAAAATAGAAAAAACTATTTTTTTTTCTGGTTAGAAATCAAAACTTATAATGTATTGATTTTGTTCAATTACTGTTCCATGAAATCTTTCTTTTTCAGCTAATATGAAAACTCATTTTTGGTAGTGTTGGGGTTGCAGTTTTTTTGTTAGGACCAATACAAAATTGCAGAGGATATGTAAAAGGGTTCACTCAGGATGATTCAAATATGTTTTATTATTTTAAATTATTTACTCTAATACTCTCATTAGATTGCAATCCCACATCTTTCACTCATGTCAACACCAGTCTTGGGTAGTTGAACACCAAAGACTATAGTATTTCAAGAAAAACTGCTCCAATCATATTTTTGTATAATGGTGCATGGTCTAAAAAATGAGGTGTATGGTCCAAAATGATCATAAAGCTCCACTGGCCACCCCTGATTTGTTTGCTCCCTACAATTACCTGCTGGCTTCAACCTGACCAGGCTTTTAAAGTTCAAAATGCTCTTTAAAGTTCCAAAATATTATAAATGCCTCACAAGAGGGAAAACTGTGAAACCCCTGGCTTTAAGACAATTATAAGCAAAGATAATTATAACTGAATGTTTTATTCGCAAAAAATAGAGAATTATAAAACAAAAAGCTCAAAAGAGTTGCCATACCAGGTAACCAAGAACCAATACACAATCCCAGAGAATAATCTAAAGACCAGAACAGAAAATAGTTGAAAAATCAGTAATTCCAAAAGAAACAATAATACTCTCTAAAAGAGTCCAACAAACTTTAGTGTGGCCCATCAGAGATCCTTTTCTCTGGGTTTCAGGAGTGGTGATGTCAGGGTGGTCCTGCCTCTTAGAGTGATGCCCACAGAGCACACAGAACGTAAGCGACATTTGAAGAAACGTTTATAGAATAACAAAAAAAAAAACCAAAGACAGCGTAACTACATGAAAAAAATAATAATAATTAATAGAAACACAGACAACAAATACAAGCCAGGCAAAAAGACCTTGGCTGTAATATAGCACATTTAGCCATTATTGTTAGTGCACTGTAGCCAAAGCGTTATCCATATCAAACCAATATTAACAACAAGGAAACTCTAAAATGCTTATCAAAATCAGTGAACAATGTTACTGACTAGTGACGAGAGAACTGCACAGTGTTTGCTTCCCCTTGAGTTCTTTGAAATTAGGGGAATTGTTCATGAATATCACCAAACTGTGGAAAATGCATTGAAGTCAATGGGGAAGGACTAAGTGAACTAGATTTGTCTGGATTATAATGGTACAATCATCTTTAAAATGTCTTTGAGGGCTAGGGAACTGACAACAATACTGGGCCGATTACTGTGGCCAAAAAGGTTAGTTGAGCTGCCAAGCACTGCACTACCGGGCCTCCGTGACATCAAAGAAGAAAGAACACAGTCAGAGATTCGTAATCATATATTTCGTCAAAACAAAGCATACATGGCAAAATCTTAGTCAAAAGTCAGAAAAAACATGTAGGTCTTTTAAAGGCAGAATATTCAAACTCTCATGATTGAAGCTGCTGGATTGTTCTCTTTTTTGAAGTCGCCCTGAAGGCTCTCCAAACTATCTGTGCTGATGTACTACCCTTTTTCTTCTATCAAAAAGGTCTTGTAAATAGTAATAAAT
Source organism: Polypterus bichir lapradei (assembly GCA_026402145.1). Classification (NCBI taxonomy): domain Eukaryota; kingdom Metazoa; phylum Chordata; class Cladistia; order Polypteriformes; family Polypteridae; genus Polypterus; species Polypterus bichir. The sequence continues at coordinate 55,580,011 of JANRMT010027041.1, read as the reverse complement.
CTTTTGTTATTATTATTATATCATAGAGTTTCCTGTGTTTTTTTTTTGGGGGGGGGGGGTGGGCTCAGGCTCCTTCAAGTTTTGTTTTTTATCTCTACATGGCTAACTATGTATGCATACTGCATAGAACTCAAAGATCGACCTGCACATTTGGCGACAAGCAGAAATAACTCATTATTTATGTTCTATATGTTCCATAAAAATAAAATTGCATTATTTATTTATCTGTTCTACAACTAAAGAAGTCCCACAGAGTCTGTAATACAAATGATCACTATTATGTACCCCGGGGGGCAGTCCCATCCATTGTTGCCTGTTACAATTTCTTTCACTACCTCAATGATGTTTAATTTAAAACCAGCTTCATATTTTCTTCTGATTGGACGCTCCATCGTAAATAAGGTATGCTCTTACGATAAAGGTGTATGAGGGTGTGAGATACAAAAAACACAAATCAGTGCAAACGTCGCTTCAGAATAGTTTGGGTATTACCGTGTGGTAATGTAGGCACAATACATAGAAAAAAAAGGCAGTCTGTTCTGTGGTTACTCCCTGAGGTAGGCGTTAGCATTTCGTAATCTCTTGGACCAATAGGGTGAGTTTTCCACATTTGACTTATACGACTGACATTATAAAATACCAGAAAATATACAGTAAAATCAAGTCCCTACTTATCTGCGGGAGAACTTATCCACGAGTATATATGGTAATTAGTTTCTTTTGATCTTCTTGGTATTTCTTTAATTTCTTCTTTGGATTAGTACATTATTTTAATTCTGATTATGTTAATTTGTGGTAAGGCCAGTGTCTATTAATGGTTTCCCTCTCCATGTGTGGCTAAATCATACCAATTGTAAAAATGTGAACACCTGCATGATTCCTGCTGTGTAACTAACTGGTAAGAAGAACTTTGGAAGTTAAATGAGGCGACTGGTGGACCCCTCGCTTTTCTTGCTCCTTCTTCATGCAGTGCATTTTGAGATAGCAAATGCAAGATAAAAAATATAATGTTGCACTGCATGGGAGATGGGATTTTCAAAGTACAAATAAGGGAAAGTGAAATTAAAGCACAGTATAAATATAATTTATGAATGAATATAGTGGGTTGGTTGACATGGAATTGGAGGCAACTAGAATATGTGGTCTGTAGGAGTCATCTTGCAACTTCAGACACCAAGCTAGGAATTAAAAATGACAAAACAAAATAATGGCTTTAAGAAAGAAACCACAATAAGTAATAGAGGGGAATGGTAAAATAGAAAAGAAACAGCAAACAATAAACACCTCTGTCCACTGGGCTTAACTAAACAGTAGTAACCCCTGGCTTCTCTGTTAAACATTTCCTATGCTCACCTTGCACTGCTTTCTTCGTCTGATCAGCTGAGCATGTGTCACCATCTGCCTTTTAACTCTAAGCTCTCTGTGCGAAGGAATTAAAGCCCTTCTCTGTTGTGCCCCAACCAACTTCCGGGTACCCTGCCATCAACCTCTGGTGTCCTATGGCTAGGACTCCCCCTGGTGGCACCAGAGATTTCTGCACATTACCCTCACTTGCAATACAGAAGGGCACTGGAGAAGGCCGGACTAGTTGTCCTCCCCAGTATACCTGTGAGGCCTACAGCCCATCGCCCCTTAGTGGTCTGGGGAACCTCAAGCTCTGCAATAGGGCTTATATTATGACTCACGGGGTCTTGGATGACCACCTGCTGTGATGGTAGCATCCTCTGCTGGTTCATAAGGGTACCCAGATTAACTTCACAAATGACTTACTGAGAATAAGAAAGAAGCTATGTCGACCTTCACCACCTTTTTAACAACCAAAATGTTTTGTTTCTTTTTATTTTTCATCATTAAAGTTCTCTTTCCAAATTTTTAACCTCTTTGCATTGTGAGTAAATGGTAGTCTTGGGTGTTTGGTTTAAGTTTTTTTTATTTTTAGGATAAAAAAAGTTTTTGAGGTGTTAACAGTAAAATGCATTATCCAAAATGAATAATTTTATAGTAGAGTGGAAGGAATTTTGAGGGGCAAAAATAATATTCTTTAATGAGTTTAATTACCTTTTCTTTTCATTAAATTTAAGAATTGAGATGGAACTGCCAGAATTTTTTTTTTTGCCTTTTTAATTAACAAAACAAATTAATGGTAACCTTTGAAGGCTGGCTTAAAAAGCAAACCCTGAGTTTATGTGTAGTTTATACTATATATAACACAGAACAGAACCCCTAATGTCTCTGAATGTTTCAAATTCTTTCATTTTTCTTGTACACTTGAATTTTCATAATAAACTGAAGCATGTTATTTTTTTGTTATTTAGATTTTAACACAGAAAGAATGATTTAATACTGCTGAAGAGCTACTTTTTACTTGTTAAGTCTTAACTGCCCATCAGAAGTGAATCTGTTATTTTTATTTTTTTGGTGTCATTGATACATTACTATTCCCCTACTTACATTTGAAATTCTGGACCTAAGAGTAAAGGATCACATTTTCAGCTTTGGCTTTGTTTTCAGCACCATTACAGCTTTCAGTATATTTTTTAAAATGAAAAAATCTATTTATACCAGTTCCTGCTTTGAAAGGGGGCTCAAGTTATCAACAGTGGCATAGACCCTGCTCACATTTTAAAGTGTCACAATGTTAAAATGCCTTTATGGTATTTAAAATGCATTCACTTAGCAGCTCTTAAGTTGTGATGATAGAAATGTCCCATTCCTTTGCCTTTGGACAAACTGCTGACCATTCTGAAGTATGTAGCAAATTGCCTCTGGATGTGGGTTTATTTTTTGCTGAATAAAAAAACTGACAAAATAAAACATATTATGTGGTATATGTCACCTATGATTATATTTGTTTAATTTACGTTCCTGTCGAGGGATAGATAATTGTTAGTTATAGCCTTACAGGTAAACACAGACCTGAAGGGAGATATATTTACATTTGCTCTTTATTGTGTATTTTTTCAGAAATATTCATTATTTGATTTAGAGAATTTAAAGGCTCACATATTGCGGTTTGGGAATCTTTAACAGTTATTTAAGATGATATTAAAAAATAACTTATCAGCCTTTGTTTATTGTCCATTGTAGCTTCTGTATACTACTAGATCAGACTTGACATGTTGGAACATCATGCTTAGCTAGGATTGTGACATATTGACTTGTGTACAGCAGAAATGACACCAGATATTTTAGATGAGTTCACCAACTGACATTTTCACACCTCGTTCATTTGGAGTAATGTATTTGAACTATAGAGCGATTGCCCCATAGTCAGGTTCATTTAAATAGATGTGAACACAGCAATTGCATTCTGGTGCAGACCAAAACAATGGACCAAGACTCTTTGGAAATGGTGGTCTCGTTGGTTCCAAGCAAACCCCAGAGCGGTTTACATAAGGTGTGAATGTGATCCAATATATAAGACTCATCTAACTACAGGAAATACTGTACATTATGGGAAACCTTTCTACTGGTAATGAGGCAATCTCAGTCTAAAAATAAATACATATATGCATATAAGTTGCATAAAACAACTTGCACAAGGACCAGTCAATCATATCAATCCAAGCAAATAATTCTTCCTTAGAGCCTGTTTTTCTCTCTAAAGTTCAGCTTGGGCAGCAGCTTACCAAGTTAAAAAGAGGTGTAGATTCACTTGTGCTCATGGAGATCAAACCAACTACATAAAGACTTTGTGCCCAATGATCAAGCCCTTTAATCTTATATTGCAAGAGTGATGCACACAATCTGGACACTGGAGATACATTAACTTTGATATTATGTAGTAAATGTGAATCAAACAAGCCCAAGTGAGCATCATTAACAGATTGTTATAGGCGTAAAGACAGAAGACATGTGATTTGAGATAACCTTAACATCATACAGTGATATCACATTCACCTGATATGTCTACAGTCTAAAATATAAGCCATCAACAGAGCTTGCCATAGAGTCGCCTAGATGAAACATGTCCCTTCTGTAGCATGAGAAGTCACACATTTTCATGTTTTATTCTAGGTATCAGATAAAAGATATTCTGCTCACAGAGCTCTGCTTGGTAGAAAAAACACATAATCATCAGAAATGTGCTGCTGTGCAATTGCAGCTTGTCGAATTATCATGCCGATGTTTCTGCCCAATGAATGAAATCCTTGACATACCTGCAGGACGTTTATTATTACTTACTAGCTGTCCTCCGCGGCTCCGTCCAAGTAGTAGTGAAACGGGACAAACTTTTAAAATCAATAAAAAAAAAATGTAATTCTGGCCAAGTAGAAGGTAGGTATGCTCCAGCGTTAGACGTTGGCACTGTATCTGATCGTGTTCAGCTCTGATTGGAGAGCGTGCCCCACGTGGAGAAAAAAGTATATGGCCGTGATACCTCTGGCAGTCAGCAGCTACCCTCTAAAACAGACGTGGCTCTGATCTCTCTCTCAAAAAGGTCAAACGTTACTCCTTAACATTCTGTAGATGGTAATGTCTGTTGAACAAACAGGTATCGCTAGCTAAGTGCAGCCAAGGTATGCTCCAACAAGTGGTGAGAGGTAGACCGACTGGAACGGAGGCTGGCATGTGAGTGAGGAGGGCTTGGTACCGCAAGCGAACTATGATACTTAGCACAATGAGAGAAGTCACAAAATCAACCAGAATGATCTCTTGTGAAAGCGGCCAGACATACATACAGACAGATAGACGTTACATTTTAGTTATATATAGTGTGAAAACTGGCCCCGGCACAGACAGACGGACAACATTTTTGCACCCACACACTGTTTATTTTACAATATATACAACTGTCACGTGCACTCACAACCCCAGTGCCTCCAGCACCGATTCCCCCAATGTCCAGGGCTCACAGTCCTTTCGCCTTCCTGGCCGCCTCCCGTCCTCTCTCTCCAGCTCAGTCTGCTGCCTCCCGACTTCCACACCTGACTGGAGAGAGGCGGCCCCTTTTATGGGGACCCGGATGAGCTCCAGCTGCTTCCCGGCACTTGATGTTGGCCACACCCCTGTGTGGCGGAAGTGCCGGCTGCGCACCCGGAAGCCGTCCGTGTATCCCCAGTCGTCTTCCCCCCGGCACTTCCTGGTGTGGCGGAAGTGCCGGGCTCCCGGGATAATTAGGCACTGGGGCGCCGCCTGGCGGTGGCCACGGGTCCCTACAGGGCTGGGCTTCCAAGCCCTGTACCCGAGGCCCCCTGCATAACCAGGACGGACGCCCCCACTCGGTCTGGAGGAGGCACAGGCCCTCCTCCGGTCCTCCAAGGCGTCCCGACCGGGCTCCAGCCCCGGCCGAGGACCAGATATGATAAACCGGCATCGGGGCGCCGCCTGGCGGTGACCACGGGCCCCTACAGGGTAGGGCTTCCATGCCCTCGACCCGTGGTCCCCAACAGAACCAGGACGGACGCCCCCTCGCGGTCTGGAGGAGGCACAAGCCCTCCTCACGTCCTCCTGGGCGTCCCGGCCGGGCTCCAGCCCCGGCTGGGGACCACAATAGATAGATAGATAGATAGATAGACTAGCTTTGTAAGCCCGTGCTGTAAAAAGCCTGGGCTCCTTGAAACCATGGATTCTGGCACTTCAGTCAATCATTTGCATCAGTTGTGCATTAGCAGCTAAGTGAGGTTCTCTTTTTTTCGGCAGTTTTGTTTTGCTGACCTGGTCACCTTTGTTGTCTATCAGCAGCTAATCGAGTTTCTCTCTTCTCTGAGGTTTTGTTTTGCCAATGTGCTCGCCTAGCTTGTGTATTAGTGGCGGCAGTTTCACTTTGGCAACAGAGTCGCTTTCTTTGAGCTTCATGCTGTAGCTTCGCACTTCCGGGCTGGACAGACAGATACTCACACTTCCATGTGTAGACATTTACATATAAGATGGTTCACTTGAATGTTTGCTGTGTGAAAAGCAAACGAACCAACTAGGAATTAAAACAAAGTAACTCTTGATCATACCCTGATTCGGTACAAAGCAAACTGACTATGACTGTGAAAATGCCTTAATAAAGATGCTGCTTAGTGGCCAATACCTTATTTGACTATTCTAAAGTACAATCTTAGTACCATAACAATAGTGCAGTGCAGCTCCATGGATCCAGTTTTCTTTATTTGAATCCTGTCTAAGCTATTTGTTGCTTGTATCATGTCTACATGTCCCATGTCTTCATAGGTTTTCCTCTGACATCACCAAAGACAAGAAGGTAAATTGCCCTCCTGTGTGTGTGAGAGGACTCTGTGTTGGATTGATGTTTTCGGCTCAGTGTTTATGTGATAGTCCCTCAGGATCTGCATTAGACTAAATGGATTTGTGAATGTTATGTTATGCACCATGACCTACCTGATGATTTCAGGACTACCACCGATGCTTTTTTTGCATACACATCTCTTTTACAAATGTATGTGAAACTTTTATTTTTTCATTCATTCAGTTTGTTTGTTGCTTTGTATCCAATGTACTTTCTCCAGCTCTAAGACCGTGATTGCATTAAGTCTGAAGATTGCCAAAGGTTGCTTTCAACCCCTTTAAGAAATGTTTTTGCTCTAAATTAAATTAATAAACTAGTAAATCAAACATAAGTATTGCCAACACTGGTTTGTCTGCCAAGCTTTAGTTCTGTTTCTTCCATTCACTGTTTGCCAATATGGCATTGTTAATGAAATGCGCTGGATGCCATGGATACGCACAAAAATTTCAGAATTTTACCAACCTGCAGAGGTTCAAGCTGAGTATAGCACAGATTGCTGGTAGTAAAGGAAGTCATAATTAAAACTGTCAGAGTATTTGATTAGGATCTTTCCAGGATTAGACACCAACTTTAATGTGTCCTGGCAAAAGTGTGAAAATATTGCTAAGGGAAGAGTTTTTGGTAAAAGTTTTTCCTGGGGATGATAGTTCAATCCGGAAGTCATTTTGGTTCATGCATAACCTCCTTTTTAAGGTTATCAGGCCTTTGTAGGGTTGACTTGCCCTTGAATTATAAAAAGAGATCTGTGACTAGAGGGCTACATGGGGCCAACCAGAGGAGGTCCTTCGTGGATGGCCTCAGAAATTCTGTGAAATATTTCTAAATCCAGAAATGATTCAAGAATGGCCCCCAGAAGCGTTCTCAGCTGAAGGGTAAAAGCAGCTCAGAGTCAAGAAGAGGGTTGGAAAGGTTTCACCTGGCAGGGAAGAAGAGAGACCAGTAGAATCTGAGAGAAAGAAGTGGGAGGAAGAAGAAGCATTTGATGGTTATATGTGCTGGGTAACTGCTTAGCGTGTCACTCTCCCTCCCAGACACTATCCACTCTAAGGGCCAGGATATGCTGCTGCGCAATCAGTGTACCATCTATACTTGCAAGGATAATTTATATAAATCTCAAGGATTCCACCAGGTGGCAATATAAGACATCATCACAGTAAGAAAACAACGTCCAGTTTCACTGTGTTCGTGGAAGATGGTAAGTAAGACTTTTAGATGTATCACGTCATTACGATGGGGAATATGCAATGCTTATATTGCATATACAAGAAATGGATGAAGAAATGCACCACTTATACTTTCTTATATCAGCATTTAAGTTTGGCGATTTGCTACAATGCATTGAATCATTCATCAAACATCGAAGCTCGCATATTGATCCTATTGGAGTTGCAATGTGGCTTGCTGTCACACAGCATTATCTTGCAACAGCTGAATCCCCCCTTCTTTTCTCAGACATTTTCCACTTTGCACAGATGTATCTGTCTCAAATGTTCTTTCATTTCATCTTGCACGTTTCAAAGAGCTTATGATTTGATGGCAGATGTTGTAACGAGTATGTCTGTCACTATTGAGATGTTGAATGTTACGTACCAAAACTTGAACACATCTGCCACCCAAATTTTTGCTGGTACTCCAACTTGCACATGCGTCGTTTTAATTTCTGACGACATGCTCAAAACAGTGCTGGGAAAGCATGGCAGCCTTTTTGATCTTGGGGATTCAAGCAACAAGTTATACTACTCAGTTAAAGAGGAACTTTCACCTATCCAGGGGATTCACTTGTAACATTCAGCCTGTCTCAGAATGACTCCATGTCATAGCTTCATTTGCTGGGGAATAACTCAGATTGTAGCTTTCTTCTCCCAGAGATGGCATGGCTGGCACATTATACACAGCACATTTGGATTACAAGCAACAGACCAACCACTGGCTAAATGGAGGTGTTTTATGTTTTACTGTTCTAGCTCTGCAATAAAGCTCACTGCTTGCAATCCCCATGTCCTGAGTTCACATCCAGGCCATTCCATGAACATCAGAACAATCTACATGAGAACAGGCCATTCATCCAAACAAACCTCACCAGTTCTATCCACTTAATTCTTATAAAATAACATCAAGTCTAGTTTTTAAAGTCCCTAAAGTCTTACTATCTATCACACTATGTGGTATCTTATTCCATGTGTCTATGGTTCTCTGTGTAAAAAAAGAACTTCCTAATGTTTGTGAGAAATTTACCCATAACATGTTTCCAGCAGTGTTCTTGTGTTCTTGATGAACATAGAGTAACAGTCTGGACCCACTGTACTAATTTCTTTCATAATTTTAAACACTTTAATTATGTCTTTTCTTAATCTCTTTTTGCTTTTGCTGTTACTCATTTTAATTTATCTCCCCCTGAAACCCTATTAGTTAATAAATAATCTATTTTCATTTTTTCCAAGGGCTTCTTAGGGGTTAATCTGAGTTTGTGGTCATCTCACAACTGTCCCTAAGGATTATAAAGTGTAACAACAAAATTTGTGCTCACAAGTGACCTGAACTGCATGATTTGAACTGGAAGAAACCTACTGGTTTATGTAACTTGTGATGGATACCTGGGTGCCAGCAAGCCCAAACCCCAACATAAAACACAAGCGCAGTCTCAGGTTTAAATAAAGGTTGATTTATTAACCCAGTCCTCTCAAATATATCACTCAAGCACAAAACAAAGGTTTTCTCTCCAAAATGCCTTCTTCCTACTGCACTACCCTCCTCCACTCGAGTTACTCCACTACCTCCCAGCTCTGACTCTCCTACAAACCTGGGAGTACTTCCGGTGCCAGGGCAATTGCCCGATGGAAGTCCTTCTGGGTTACACGGAAGTCCATTATATCAAGTCCATTATAACAGGGGGCTTGTCTCCCTGCAACACCCTCTTGTGGCCTCCAGTAACTCCAACAGGTCTGCTCTGCTGGACTACATTTCCCGGCATGCCTTGCTGGTTTCCTACTGGGCACTAACATCCAGGGTTGCTGGCATCTAGCGTGCTGGGGGAATAAAAAGCTTCCAACAATGTCTTTCTTTCCCAGTGGGCTGTTGGTCCATTCCTTTTAGGTCCTTCCTTCCTTCCGTGTTTGAACCTTTCTTCCTCCCCGGCCGGGATGCTTATCTGCCTATTAGGAGACTCCCATCCGGGTAAGGAACCATCCTCTCTCCTGTCCGGGATGCCCATCCAGCCCATTTGGCATCTACAAACTATAGTTTAATTAATTAATTAGATTTATATAGCACTTCTCTTGCCTACTCCAAGTGCTTTACATAGATTGTGGGGAACTACTTCAACTGCCACCAATGTGTAGCACCCACCTGGATGATACAATGACAGCCATTCTTGAACCAGAATGCTCACAATACATTAAACATTAGCTGGTGAAGGAGTGTGAGAGGTAGTTAGCCAATAAGGGACAGGGAAGGATTAGAGGGCCAGAAAGTCCAGGCCATGGTGGACAATTTAGCCAGGCAACATCCTAATATTTTCAAAATGATGCCCAGGAATGTTTTATGTCCACAGAGAATCAGGACGTCAGTTTTACGTCTCCTCCAAAAGATGGCACCAATTTTTACAGCACAGTGTCCTCGTCACTACACTGGGGTGTTGGGATGCAAACACAGAAAACACTTCTTCCAGGAGGAACACAGTTTTCTCAGATGTTCTCCCATTCAAGTACTGGCCAGGACCAAACAAGTTGTTACTTTATATAAAAATAGTGTTTCCATATATATATTTTTTAAAGGGTAATTTAACACTGTAACAGTTGATTTAACAGTGTACCTTTCAAAAATAAGTATAATTTATTTTTCACAATTTTCATGTTCCAAGTGTTCCCCGAAATGGCTGAAGCCTTTATGCATGGACGTGCTGTATAAGATTTGAGCAGACGTCACGAACTTCATAATATTTTTTCTATCTATTGTCTCTTTGTTTAGATTGGATGCTAAGGTTTCAAAACAAGGTTTTACAAAAGCCTGAAAGTATGTATTCACCAGTGAAACATTCTCAGAGCCGACACTGAAAAAATGTTTAACTAGCAAATATTACACATGAATACTTCTCGGGAATGGCCTGAGCTAAAGACTGTTGCAGACGTCATTTTCTTTTAAGACAAAGGCTCTGATAAGCAACATTCCCCCTTAAAGAATCCTTATTGGAGGTTTGGAACATTTGGAAGAATATGCAACCAGCTTGCAGCAACATATTCGGGTGAAACCAAATTTGCATACACTGGCAAGGCTGAAAGCTTTAAACAGCAACTGCTGCAGCCCTCACCCTGCCTGTCTCTCTAACAACCACCTCTCTCTCTCCGTCGCCCCCCTTAACAACACTAGAAGGCACATTGTTTTGAGAGACAGAAACCCATACTGTTGGGAGTTGGAGCAGATGTCATTTGAAGTTTCCAGCTGTGCTTTGTATGCATATGCTGGGCGTCAAAACAAAGACAGCACCCAGCAAACATGCTGTCTGAATTAATGCACTATTATTGGGGCTTACACACTCTATGACAAATGGTATTTTATAAGAAAAACAAACATCAAATATGAGATTATTTCCTATTCCGGGATTTATTTTACTAATAATACTGTCTGCAACCAAGTAGTGAGATTTAAAACATCTGCTGCATTTAAAGGAAATTCATTTGGATGGTAACAATTTCAGTGCATCCACCTAACCCTGAACAAAGAGTGCCAAAAATCCAAGATGTTATTATTATTACGTTTTATTGGAAGATACAAAGGAGAGAAGATGAAGTGGAGAATATCAGAGTATATGAATAAACAAGTAGAAAGCTAAGCCGTTCTACTCACTGGGCCTAGCTAAACAGGTTTGAGTCCTGGTCTATCAGGTGGGTATGCTTATCCACTTTCACACCACTTCCAGCAACCAAACCTGCTGGTGTCAGAAACACCAAAACCTCCCCCTCTCAAACTTCTTCCTTCTTTTTATGCCAGTTGAGGGTTTGCCCCAATTCATTTACTGACTGTAAGCTCAATTTATCATTGGCTAGCAGCTACTTAATACCTCACCAGGGGGTTACCTCCGGGGCAATCCTAGGAACCCACTGCAGGGTTTGGAACAGACTTTGATAGGTCTGGCACCGTCCTATCAGAAGTCTTTCTGTTACCCAAAGTATCCCTGCAACCCTGACTCCAGTAGTGTGCATCTTCCATAACCTGCATTGGTACCCCAGCTATTATAAGCAGAAATCCTCTACTGCCATTAAATGTGGGAAAATTCTCCTACCCCTTTGCCAGTATATCTTGACTACAGCCATATGTTACTGTGCCCACATGGAAATGACTTCTTGGCCCTATAAGTTTATATGGCTTGCCACATTTTGGTGGCTGCTTACTTACACTTGGCCCTCCAGTTACTTTTTTTACAATACAAACCTTAGATGGGCCGGTCTGCCTTTGCATGTCCACCATTTGTTCAGGGCACTTCACCACACCTAAAAGTTTGTTACTATATACATTATATTTTGGGATGGTGTGCCTTGCCAAAGTTAGTATCACCACCAAGACAACACTAGGCAGGAAAGTCTTGCATAAAACCACTGCAAGAGAGGGTGTACCACACTGCCATTGACAGAGCAAGAATTTTGATAATTGAGAGGAGACTGTTCAGTCCATTAATCCTGCTTGACTAACTAATCACTAAGTTGTCCTAATATCTCATTCACATGCTTAAAGGTTGTCAGGATTATTTGAAATGGGAAAAAATCAAATTCTAACTTCAAGGATCTGTTCAAAACGTTTTTACAATATTTCAGGATCTAATCAATAACATTTTAGAATAAGCATCCATTTTGGGGAAAATGATACTCTTCCTTTGTTGTTGCATTTATAGAGTAGCTTTGGTTGTTGGATGTCCTCTCTTTATAAAAATAAAGTTGTCAAGATTACCAGTTGACCTACATGATTTTGTAGTTTGGCACAGATTTCTTTTGACTGTCTATATAAAGAGGTACCTCCTGGCTTCAACATTAAACACATCTCCACTCCATTCCACACTGGTGTCCTGAAGTCCAGAATTCATCATTTAATCATAAGAATTCTAGTAGATCAGCTTTTTCGTTGAATTTTGATGACCTGGATTAGGTGCTCATGCAGGATTCTCTGAGCAAGAACAATTAGTTTTAATTGCTTTATCCTGTCAGAGGATATGCCCCTGAGTCTTGGGATGCAAAAGGCTGCTATATTTTTCTTTTTTTCTGTAACATGATGACCAGAACTGCACATAGCACTCTAGATGTGGTCATATTAGTGCATAAAACAAAGCGAATAGAACAAACCTTGGTTCATATTCATCATTTTAAACAATATAACATTTTATTTTCAATACTTCTGTACTTTGCCTAGACCAGTCCTTTCCAAACTTTTTTCATGGCAACCTTCTCATGTTACTCCAAATTCCTGCTCGGTATATCAGTTTAATAGGCCTGTGTATATACAAATGTAGCTAGATTTTAGAGGGAGCTTGACTAAAGAAAAAACATGTCCACATTTACAAACATATTTAATGAATGATTTTCTACAGACAGTGACGTGTTTTACCAATTGTTTTTTGACTTTAGGTCAAATGTGAGACAAGTTAACATGCATTTCTTCACCTAGCATTTATACATTTCTGTGTTTTAATGTTTTTATGCAACATTTCTAATTTTCCTTTTGTTATTATAACAGCTTTAGAGATCCTTTTCAATATCAGCAAGCAATACTCAACTCGCTACCTCAGAGAGGCAACTAAACATTCTGTATACTGTATATTGGTTTATTTATGTGTATTGTTTTAAATATATTTAAATAGATATAAATTCAGGTCAATTAGATAAAATCTGTTTGGATTTATAGATTGTTTCAGGAGCAAACATTGGTTTTAATATATTGGCTTGAATTTACAGACAGGCACGGTGGTGCTCATCTGTGTTCATTGTCTCAGTTTCATTTCATGTTATTGTATATGTATTATACAAAAATTATATACCTGTTGGGCATGTTTTATTTTGAAATTCATATTGGTTTCGGCTCCTTTTCTACAAAAACTCATTAACAGATCACATACAGTAAATCTTTGATTTACTCCGCTCTACCAATCTATAACTCCAAAATGTATTCTCTTCTGGCAGAACTCCCAGGTGTGGCAGAAGTGCTGCAGTCCAGGGCTCTGGACCTATCCAAGTGCCCCCTGGCCTGGCCACAGGCCCCAACAGGCTGGTGCTTACAAGCTCCAAGCCCGTGGCCCCGATACAATCCAGGGGTTTTGCCCTGTCATGTTCCGTGGGAGGTAATGCAGTGGACATGTTCTCTCCCCTGGTCCATACATCAGAAGGGCGTCCCAACCGGGCAAGGCCCCTGGCCGTTTGTCACACTATATATAAACCAATTTTTATTATATATATATATCGTCAACACGTGCGAGTAGGCGACAGCTGAAGGGCTTAAGTAATGTTAATACCACATCCGTCTAGGGGAGGGCATGGTGCACTGACTGTCTTTCTCAGTTCCCTGCAGACCATTCCCGAGAAATCCTACCAGTTTCCGGTACTGTGGAAGATGTCACTTCCAGGCCCTCCCCTTTGATGACGTCACTTCTGGTCCGGGTCTCGGGGCGGCACTTCCGGGAAACACCCCTTTGATGACGTCACTTCCTGTATGGGCCTTTAAAGCCGCCATTTTACCACCATGGAATCAGTTCTGTTTTGGACTCAGTGTTGTGAACATCTCTGTTCAATTCTACAAACCTTTTGCAGCTAGGGATATTATACGGGCGGCTGCACTAAACCAGTGGTTCTCAAACTGTGGCGTGGGCCCCCCTAGGGGGGTGTGAACTAACAAAAAGGGGGGCGTGAAGATGTGAAAAAAAGAAAACAAGAATCAAAAATATGAAAAATACATCTATTGAAACCAAAACAAATTAACTTAAACTACATTCTGATACTAGAAAAATAAATATAGAGTTAAATAAATGTCGATAAAAGTTAAGTAGGTATAATAAAATATGCATCTATGATATATCATTAATTAAAAAATAACAAATTGGTATTAGTGGACTCCTTTCAAAAACATGTTAGGGGGGCGCGATTAAAACTGTTATGAAAACTCTGGTCGCAAATACTTAAAGGTTGAAAAAAGCTGCCCTAAACCTTTTTATGATGTCTGGTCTGTGTTTATATCACAATATATATATATATATATACATAAGGTGGAATTCCAATTCAATGTAATGAAATTCATGGGACCACAAAAATATTGTTATAATGGAATGTTCGTTAAAATGAATATGGGGAAAATACATATACTATTGTGACCAATGCCAGTGCTAGGTTATTTTGTGCACCAACCAACTGTTTGGTAGCTAACCTATGCATCTGGGTCCCCCACCCCTTATGATCTGCGCCAGGGGCGAATTAATAATCGACCTTAATGGTGGCGCCAGCCCTGATTGTGACTGGGATCGCTAGTGATTCACCATCTCTAATGACTGCAGTGCAAGGACAGCTCTGTAGCTGCTTTTCTGCATCTGGTAAACAGTAAACCAAGGACAAAGCAATTGGTTGTGCTCTGCAGAATCAGGGTTACTGCTTAACATGCTTATTATGCAAGGTTTAGAACATCTGACACTTTGACCTGCTCTTCCTCGCTCATTCCTAGTCTGCCACAGCAGTGATATAAATATATATATATATATCCTGTGTGGAATGCCCAAAGAGTACAAGAACTGACAGGAGAGAATGGCATGGAGTAGTTCATCCCCCACTTTAATAGGTGGTAATATTCCTTATATAGAGTTCCAGTCTGGACAGTGGCAGGGCTGCAAGGGAGTTGGAGTTCGAAGGAACAGCCCTATAGGGATCTCTGTTGGATGTCAGAGGGCGCTGCCAGAGGTGGCTTTCCCTGGCCTTCTCATAACCCGGAAGTGATTCCGACTGGCTACTGTATGTCACCGGAAGTACTCCCAGGTCCTCAATAAAAGAGACAACACTTGACTCGAAAGGTGTAAGAAGAGAGGAAAGTGAGAAAGAAGAAGCCCCTTTGTTATTGTTTGGCACAATGTATTTTTGTAATTAAACACCTTTATTTGAACCTGGGACTGTGTTGTGTTTGGGACTCTGTGGCATCCCCTAGCTTTCACAATATATAAATTGTGATTAACAGGGGGCACCAGAGAGCCCGAAACTCCAGACACGGATGTACTGACACAGTCGTAGGTTCAAAACACAAACTCTTATTTAACACAATACCTCAGCACAGCAATATAATTCTCCTTCTTCTTCTTTCTCTTTCTCTTCTCCACTTCTCCTCCCAGATGAGTGTTGCACATCTCCTCTCCAGGTTCCAACTCACCTGGATAAGGCAGTGCAGATCCTTTTATTGACGACCAGGCAGTACTTCTGGTCTTGCCTGTTTGAAGCACTTCTAGGTTATACTAAAGTCCCATAAAGTTTGGAATTCAAGTCCCTGCAGCACCACCTGGAGGCACCTACCAACCCCAACAGGGCTACCAAACTGGACTACAGTTCCCAGCATTCCCCGCGGGTGTGCTAATGGGTACTAAAGCCCAGGGATGCTGCCAACTAGTTGGTCAGGGGAACAAACAGCCTTGATCCCTTGATAGCCTTAAGCCTGCCTCAAACTCTCCATTGTATTGTCCTCCTGGATGATTAGGAAAAAAGGGGCCAAAACTGGCTGGATTGCCAGCCCATGTGTGCTGTCCATTACAATATATATATATATATATATATATATATATATAGTGACGGACAGCCGGGTCCCATGCCCGGCCGGGACGCCCCTGCTACCTATGTTCCAGGGGAGCCACCATGGACAGCTCAATACCTCCCCCGGGACGGTAGGTGGCAGCCTCCCTGGCCAATGTTGATTTCCCACTCTCCCGCGTGGCTCCATGGGACATGGAGTCCTCCACAGCCTGGTTGGGAGATTGGGTGGCCGCTAGGGGGTGCTGCCGAGAGCCAACAACCCGGTTGGACGAGTTATCAGCCCCACCCGGAGGTGCAATCAGGGCCAGCTGGTCAAGCACCTGGAACACTTCCGGGTGGGCTATAAAACGGGCCAGCCTCCCTTCATTCGGGGCCAGAATCGGGAGGAAGAGGACGAGGTTGCCTGGGAGTGGTGGTGCCAGGAAGGGTTGTTGGAGCTGTGTTTTGTGCTTTTGGGACTGTGTTGGGCCTGTGGGACACGGGGAAGATGTGCCCCACGGCTAAAGAGAACTAATAAAAGCCTGTTTGTTTTACACGTGCCTCTGCGTAAGTCTGTGCCGGGTCGGGCGCTATATAGCGCCTTTTACTATATATATAGATATAGATATATAATTCATTATTTAAATGCTAAATGGTTATTGGAGAAACCTTTGCAATTGATTGTCTTAGTGTAGCTGAAATTGCTTATTCTATTCAATAAAGCAAGTTAATTGTCATCCCGTGGATTTCAAGGTAATGACATTCCTAAAATTCAATTCTGGGTTCAAAATTTGTCAAAAAGAAACAGCTTTCTCAAGAAACAGATCCGATCTGTTGTTGTTTTGGGAAATGAAAGTTATTCCATGGGTCAGATTGCCAAGTAACTGTAGCTTTAATACAAGTGTCCACTACCGTATTAAGAAAAGAGGAAAAACTGAATCTAACCAGAATAGAAAAAGAAGGGAAAGGCCCAGATGTACAATTGTGCAAGAGGATAAGGACATGAGAGTCTGTAGTTTTAGAAACAAATTCCTGCTTCCTTAAATTGTCCAAGCCAAATATTAGTGTATATGCAACAGTGAAAAGACAACTTCTGGTCTTAGTAGCAGAGTTTCAATGAAAAAGCCACATCCGAAACTGGAAAATAAAAAGAAAAGGTTAAAATGGGAAAATATTTGGAGTAACTCAAAAATCCAGCCAATGTCTGTGTTCTCTTACTCATTTTCAGCTTTTCTTTTCACTGCTATGTCCAATGGTACTTGATGTCGTGACATATAGGGAGCCCAAAACCTTGGACACAAACAAAACAAAAACAGTCACAGGTTTTTATCATTAAAATATCTCACAAAGGTTTCTTCTAAGGTTGCACAAGCACAGTTTTAATCAAATTCTTCTTCTTTCTCTTCTCTCTCCATCCACCTCCACCCAGCAAGTGTTGCCTTCTTTCCTCCCAACTCTGTCTCAACTGGAAGATTCTGGACGGCTTTTTTTAAGTCAAGCCTTGGGAGTACTTCTGGGAAGCCCCAAGAAACAGGGATCATGAATCCCTGTAGCACCCCCTGATGGCATCCATGGGTCACAGCAGGCCTGACTCAAGAATACTATAACTCCCATCATGCTCTGCAGGTGGCCACATAGTTACTGAGGTAGTATGATGCAGTCATTTAGTGGGTGGGTGATAAACATATTCCAAAATAGGAGCTTTCTCCCAGTGCTCTTTGTTTTGACCTCCTGTCCAGTTAAGGGTCCCATACCCATCCTGGATGGGATGCCATGCTGTCACTGTCCTTCCATTTTTAGCTTCCCTCCTCAGCAAGGATCCCCCTTTTCTCTCTTGGCGGGATAACTCAGCCTGCCACTTACAGTTAGTACTATTTAAAGAGAGCACTTCAGGAGGCAAGTACAGGGCCATGAACACAAATATTCCAAAAACTCAAACATTACAAAATATAAAAAGGAACAACGTAAAAATAACACTGTTTCCCCTCTAGACATTGCTAATTGAAAATGGGGGCAGCCTACCCTGCTTTTCCCATACTCAATACAACACTATCTTTGCCATTTAAAATTTAAGATGTTAAGATACTATATATTTCTTTAGTGGTTGATTCCCTAGTGCATGCTGACATGTGTCTTCATAGTTCTAAAACTGATGCAGACTAGCAGCATACGTCACTGGCTTGTGGCTATTCAGTGAGCCAGGGGCATGTATTACACCTTTTCTACAGTATATATGATTCCTTTTGTTCCAGGAGTATTCCTCCCTGACCAAAAGCAATCATTGATAGCCCGTCTAAGCATTCCAGACAAAGTCTGGCATTAGTTATGTGGTCAGGAGTCATCCCTAACTTCCTTCAGCTCCAGGACATAAATGCTCCTAATGGACCAGACTATCCACATTTAGGTTCACTAGATTATGGCTACCAAGCAGTTCACCCATTTGAGCAAGGTACTGTACCTGGAGGCTGCAACTTTTGTTATCAGGGAATTGACTGCCTGCGGCACATACACACATTTTCAAATCTGTTTAGTCCAATTCAGAATTGTGGAGAGCAGGAACCTATCCTAGCATCAGAGGCTACAAAGCAGGAACCTATCTGGGGCCAGATGCCAATCCATTGCAGACCCCCACAATTCTAAATATAAATGTATATAAATAGGAGGACACGTAAGGAAAAATGCGGGAGGCTAATGTCTGAGTTTGGTTTTCAGCTGTTTAAAAACATCCTGTTCATATAATCTGGTTGCAGTAAAATGTATGACGTTAGAAAAAAATAATGCTCCATGTACTGACATTAGATATTGGCAAAGAAACCGACAGGAATACACATGCCTCTTTGTACATTTCCTTGCCAGGACCCTAAGGGTAGGGGCCACACAAGAGGCAATGACAAAGAGTGCCTACATGTAGAGACACGGCTCCTGGCACTGCAGTTGGACAGACTGGAGACAAGCTGACATGCCACAAAGCTTTAAAAAAATATACCTCCTTGGGGTTGTCTGCTGCTTCTCCAGCTACAGTGTGTTTAATAAAATCAGCTGCTAATACACATGAAAGGATTTTCAAGACATAAGAGCCAAATATAACATTGAAATGTGCCCAACAATTTATTACATTATCTAACATTCCACGTAAAGAAAATGCACCAGATCGCAATCAGATTTCAGACTCAGTTAGTGCCTCACCGAGAGTGACCTTGAGCAAGTCAGTTAACCTTCTTGAATTGCAACCTTTAGATGAACTAAGAAATCCGAGTTTGGGCCGTACACATCTGTCTCTTTTTCTATGACATTCTCATAACAAAGCTTTCAGATTCGTTTGGGTAAGATTAATAATGAATTGTGTCTAACTTAAAATGTTTCCTCCCTAAGTGCCCAACGTTTGCATTCAATCAGCAACTCTTTACAAGCCAACTGACTTGAAGCCCAGAAGAATCAAGTATGAGGGTTGTGATGTGGTGTCATCTATGAATTTTGATGGACAGATCATTTGATTTTGTTGTCCTGCTTATTTACTATCTTTGTGCATTGACTGATGCTTTTCAGTTTTGATACTGAAAGGCATTTTCTATCTAATGGTTTGAAATATGCTCCAGTATATAAAGTTCTAAATGTCATGGTGCCCTGGTTAGAGCTGTTAATGATGTGTGCGAAGTTTGGCCTTTTTTTCTCTGGATTGTTCTTGTTGTAATCCTCCTGTTACAATTTCAGCATTTTGCTGTGTGATCTGTTCATATTTGTTCTTTCCTTTTACCGTATATACTCACATTTAAGTTCTCCCACAGATAAGTTGGGACTTGATTTTACCATATAATTTCTGGTATTTTATAATGTCGGTCGTATAAGTCGAATGCGGAAAACTCATGCTATTGGACAAAGAGATTATGATATGCTAACGCCCACCTGAGAGAGTAACCATGGAGCACACTGCCTTTTTTTTTCCTATGTATTGTTCCTACGTGACCACACAGTAATACCCAAACTATTCCGAAGTGACATTTGCACTGATTTGTGTTTTTTGTATCTCACACCCTCATACACCTTTATCGTAAGAGCATCCCTTATCTACGATGGAGCGTTCGATCAGAAGAAAATATGAAGCTGGTTTTAAATTAAAATTGAAGTGGTGACAGAAATTGGTAACTGCTCTGGTGCAACAAAATTCAATGTGTCTGAGAAACTGGTGCGAGACTGGACTAAGCAAGAAGATGTAAAAAAAAATTAAGTGTCATATTTTTAAACGAACGTATAAGTTGGGGACTGATATTATAATCGATTTTTCAGGTTACAAGACCTGACTTATACATGAGTATATACGGTACTTCTATTTTGGATTTGAATCCTTGAATAATTTTTATTGCATGATGTTAACATTTTCACCTATGCTATTTTAGTATCTTATGTTGTTGACCCGTGCAGCCATTTCAATAAGTTTAGTTATTGGCAACTGTTCCATTGCTATCTCACAATGTCCAGAAGCAGTGGTGAGTGACATTTCTAAACATGCCTACAGTATATTTAAGGTAACATTGTAGTATCTAGATATTCAAACAAATTTTGGCACATGTTTAAGTACAGCTTTTTGATCTTAGGATATCAGATTTATTGTTACTACGTGGTATTGGTGCATTGCCTTTTTATTAACAAACTTTGTGTCGCCCTGTTTTGAATTTTTTTAATCTCCTTGTCCTCATTGTGGCCTGCTATTTAACCTTCAGGATATTATGGTTTATGTATTTCTTATTTCTCTCCAGGTTTAATATTTTAAATTATTATTTTATTTTGACTTTATTGCCAAATTATTTTGATCGCTGACATTTTCTGCCTGGATACTGTTATATTGCTTTCTGTTGGCACAGCAGTCACAAGTTACATGTGATGTTACAAGACTACATGTGCAAAACATAGAGGTGTGTTTCAGTTAATGTCCATGTGTTTGGAGTTTCAGAAAAATCTGTGCATCTTCACTATTCTTTTTTTTATTGTTTTATGTTTATATGATCCTAGGCTAATGTTTTTGACTTTGACTTTTTGTTTTCTGCTTTGATTTTGTTGTATGAAATAGTGAATCCTGTGAATAAAATCCTGTCTTCCTTTTGCCTAGCCTTTTTTGTCTTCTGGCCTCTTTAGTCTTTTTTTGTTTATCTCCACAGGTCTCATTTATAAAACTTTGCGTGGATTCGATTGTGAAAATATGCACAGGCCAAAAAACAATGAAACTGCATTCACCAAAAAAGGAAAAAAAAAACAAAAAACAGATTTATAAAATCTGGTATACGCACATATCTGTGCAACTTACCTTTGTTAATCCCAATCACCTTGTGAAGGTGCGTTTGTAAATATGCCTCAATGCTAATCAACCTCATACATATGCAATCACAATGCAGCAGACATTCATTGCCTGGTAGAGCAGAATCCCTCCTGACATGTTGAGACCCCGCCACCTGCATTCATGAGCATCTGCCTGCAGTCCGCAACTGAGCATATGCAGAATTATAGCACCTCTTCTCTGTGTTCTGGGAAAGGTGTATGATGTCAGTGTCTGAGCAGGTAGACACATGTAATGACACAATTGCTAATACAACAACTAGTGTAGAACACATGAAAAACAGAGGTCTGCCAAAACTAGTTATGTGATATTCATCAGTCTCATCTTGGCATCACATATGACTTGTGCATTAATATAATATAACAGCTTACAGTTAACAAAAGCAGCGTCATTGTCTCTAGATGCCCTTATTGTAATGTGAGTGCAGTAAAGTCCTCTGATTACGTTAGGATAACCAAACACTGCTGCAAATTGCCTCTTTATGTTGGAAAACATGTTCTGTTTTATATATTGACACCCACACCATATGAAAACTGTAGCGCCTCCTCAGTCAGCTAATGGCTGAGATATTCCCGACCTGTCAACCAGTTCACTGAGAAGTGACAACAGGTAGGCTATATTGACTGATAAAAGAAGCCAAAAAAATAATTCACTGAAATTGCATAGCATTGGCTGTCTTAAAAGGAGAACTGAGATACAGTCTGTGCATCACAGTCAACACTTCAGATGTGTCATATGTTTTGGAGATATGAATTATTACTAAGTTGTTATATTAAATTATAATCTTCTTATATAATACGCTACCGTGGCTGTGCATTTGTCTGTCCAGGATTTTAAATCACCTGTAGCTCGCAAACCGTTTGGCCGATTGACATGATATTTGGTACACATATACTATGTGACGTCTACTATTTGCTATCGGGGTTATGATTGAACTCCAAGGTTATTCCTCTTTTTATTTTTATTTTATTGTAGAATCAACTCTTGGCAGCGGCCATGCGCACAGGCGCTGTTCCCATTTACCCCCACCTTCACCGTCACTTCTTATACTTCTTCATATCTTAAATCATTCTTGAGACAGATTGAAGACTCAAATGCCAGCTTAAGTGAAAAATTAAAGAAAACGTACTAAGTAATTGCAACACAAAGACTAACTTACTCAGTATTAACACAAAAAAATACCAAAGAAAGAAGAGAAGAAGCGGGCCGCTAGGGTGGGGAAAGGAAGAGCTGCTCAGGAAGCAGCAAGCGCCTCAGCCTCTGAGCAAATGAATGTGAAACGTACAGAGAAAGAGTATGAAAACTATGAATGCTCAAGTTAAGTGTACTCACTGCACGTTATCGTTCAGTGCGCCGTTACTGGTAATATAATAATGCGTGTGATACATTATTTAGCTGGTTTGGCTGTGTTTCCATACTTGATGAAGGGTGTCAGCATTTCCCAATTTCTATGAAATGTTGCTTATGCATGGCTCAGAGTTGCCATAAATATACACACATTCTGCCATCAAGTTTTCTTTTTTTTTAAATCCCGATGTTTGCATTGGAAGTTGCAAATGCACATTCTGAGTCTCTTTTTGTGCATATGCTAGCTTTATAAATGAGGCTCCAGGTATTCTGATATCCTATCCTACTTTTAAAATACCTTTTAACAATTCTTGAAATGAGCGTGGGAGTGATCTTGCCCTGTGATGGTATGCTATACCTTCACTGATGTGGCCCACTACTCATAACTTGAAAATGGTGAGATGAAGGAAAGGTTATTTTGTTTAGTATCTTGATCTGGAAGGACTCTCAATGGATAAAGTCTATAGCCTGAATGCAGTTCAACTTTGATGAACTCTATGGCTTTCTTGAGTCTGGGACTGTTAAAGACAGTAAGTAAAATAATGAGTTTTAAACATTCACTCAAAATAACTCAAAGGCAATGATTGCACTGTCTGTTTCTGCAATCTGATTAACAAAGCAGTAATGGTCAACCCAGGTCAGAATCTGTTTCCATGACTATGTGTGATAAGACCACCAGCCCAAGGCAAGCAGAGGAGCTAATTTAGAGAAGAGGTATTTTATTTGTGTAGTGTACATTCTCCACCTACATATATCAATCAGTCCAAGACATTCAGTAGTTTTGCTGCTGTTGTCTATCAGTACTGCATATTGTCTGTCATACATTTTTTTTAATTTCTTTTAGTGAATGGTTTTCTATTGTTACTCCTTCCCATTACAATACTCTGATAATATTCTCAGCACTCCAGTTTGGTTCAATGTGTATTTTGAAGCTGTCTTGTTTTTGTTTTTGATATAGATTGGTTTGTATTCAAGTTTATTTTCTTCAGTGAATTTTGTGCTCACTGTCAAGCCCTCGGGTCCTTAACAGGTATATCTGGCAGACCCCAGAGTCCTTGTTGGAGGGATCGAGGCCAGTGGAACAGTAAAAGAGGCAGACAAAGAGGTACAATTTAAAAAAAAGGTGCAATTATTTGTGTAATAAAACGATTTCAAAAAGTGACCGTTCCAAAAACTTTAAAAAAACAAATAGGTCGAAAAAAATGAATGAAAACATAAAATAATAAGAATAAATAGTTTTCATCCTATCTGGGCACTTCACATCCCAGGACATTCAGTCCCTAACAAGCTTTCTTTTATTTACGCTTTAGGTCATGTTTTACTGTCATTCTCATTAAGGCTCAGAGGTTAGTGAAGCTTTCTGTTATAAAAGAATTGCAGGCCATCTGCCCCAGCAAAATCCAGCTTACGTCCATAAGCAAACCTGTACGTTCTCCAATTAGCTCAGCCTTTTTTTCTCTCCCCCTGTCTACATACCCGACAGGCTTTTAGAAGTTTCTCCCACCATCCCCCTGACAAGAGACCTGGCCACAGATTCCCCGGTCACGTGTGCCATGCCTCTTTAAACAAGTGAGCTAACCATGCGAGCTCACCCACTCACAAGATGGTGCTGGTTCGAGCTCACATACACCTCCTGACTCCTGCTCACTGCTTCCTATGCCAGTTCAAATGCACCTCCTCAGCTGTCAACAAAGAATCAAAAAAGTGCATTTCTAAAAATTTTATAAACCTGCAGCAGCAAGCAAGAGTCTCCAAAAGAAACGGACAGGCGGTAGCCAATACAACACCCTGAGGGCCCTTCAAGGAGAGATGCCCATAACCCTGTCCAAAATCCTCCAAAGACAAGCCATCTCTTGGCCATTGACATCATCCTACACCCCGGCTTATGCACCTGAAACAATTCAGAGAAGTGTCATTGCTCTAATCCTTATTTCAAATACTGAGGACGAACAGGGCACAGTTAATGATATTCAGCAGACCTCCTGGAGAAACTATACTGTCCAAAAGAAAGATGGCGAGGGCACATATAAAACTAAACTGTTGTAAGGGGAGTTGCATCTTCACACTCACTATGAGATGTGTTATACCAAGTAGTGCTGGATGGTGATGGTCAGTGAACTGACTGAGGTTCATTGATATGTAATATTAATGCTCTAACCTCATTACTTCTGTAACCACCCCTTACGTGTGAAGTCCTTCTGTCTATGTGGGTTTTGACTTCCCAGCGTGAATGATTGTTGCCTATAATGGAATTACATTTAGCCTGAGCTGCTCATTAAATTGCACTTGGTAGGATAGTCAGTGGTTCCATACAACAAATGACAGTATAATATGTAAAACTGATTTTGAAATGGGATGGTAAGTATTAACTAAGTACCATGGATACCAGTATGAATATTTGAGAATAAAATGGTACAGTCTTGGAGTTTAATCAGAGCCAACATTGGTCAATCAATTCCATGCACCCATAAACATAGAATCGAGAGACGACAAAGGCTATACCCTGACACAAGGCCAGTTTAGACTTACCAACTGACTAAACACATCTAAACCCAGGTACCTTGAAAACAACCCAAGTAAACCTGAGAAGAACCCGCAAACTCCACAGAGACAATGAGTTGAGTAGAGTCCAACCCAGTCTGTTGGAGCTGTGAGATACCTGCACCGCTTTATCACCCATGACTAGAATGTACCATACTGTTCATAAAAAATACCTGAAAGGTATAACGACCTGCATATTATCGATAAAATATTTTGGAAGTTCAACAGACACTTCAGGTAAGTCCAATCATTTTACATGCATCATGTCCACATCTGAATGATCAGTGATCCATACAAAGTTCAGGAGCACGGGCACAACATGACGTGAAAGAAATGTCTTATGAAGAAAGCTGAACACCCAAGGTTGAGGGTTAGGGTGGCATGAAAGAAGTCAGCTCTCAAATAATTACAAGGCAGGCACCACAGACGTTATTTCAATTATAAAATCAGCTCTTAAAAACCCCCTGGGGCATGTTTTCTCCCTTCATCAAGCATCGAAGCAAAACGAATCATACAGCCTGACTCATATACAGTGTAGCCGTATGAGTTTGAAGGCTTCAGAAGTGATATTCGTATGTATCACATCACCCAGTACAACAAAACTATGAAGGAAAAAACAAAAGTAGGTGATGAATTTGCCTTGAAATGAGTTCACAGCTCTCAAGCAGTCAGATTGCTTAACAAGGGAAATGAGTTGAATCTTCTTCAGAAACATGGTTCCACATCAGCGACTCTGACCCTTCTTGTATACAGCATTTGTGCTCATACTCCACTCAAGCCTGTTGTTCAAAGGCACCACGAAGCACTTCTATGACCTCACCAACACCACACCTTCACCATCAGTGAGAAATGGAGATGGAGTGGGCTTCTTTTTCCTGAAGTCTACTATATTCTCCTTTGTCTTACTGATGTTGAGATGCAGGAGGTTCAGTTTGACTATTCAATGAATTTCTTCACTAGTGCCCCGTATTCATTTTCCTACGTATCGCTAGTACACTCAACTGTGATTGAACATTAAAATATGGTGATTACCGTATATATTCGCGTATAAGTCGGGTCTTGAAACCCAAAAAATCGATCATAATATCACAGCCTGACTTATACACCCATTCAAAAATACAACACTTTTTTTTTTTTTAACATCTTGCTTCCTTCAATCTCGCACCAGTTTCTCAGACACATCGAATTTTGTTGCAGCAGTGCAGTTACCAATTTCTTTCGCCACTTCAATGACTTTTAATTTAAAACCAGCTTCATATTTTCTTCTGATCAAACACTCCATTGCAGATGAGGGATGCTCTCACAATAAAGGTGTATGAGGGTGTGAGATACAAAAAACACAAAACAGTGCAAATGTCACTTCAGAATAGTTTGGGTATTACCATGTGGGCACGTAGGCACAATATATAGAAAAAAAGGCTGTGTGCTCCGTGGTTACTCTCTCAGGTGGGTGTTTGCATATCATAATCTCCTGGACCAATAGCGTGAGTTTTCCGCAATCGACTTATATGACCGACATTTTAGAATACTGGAAATTATACGGTAAATCAAGCCTGACTTGCATGGGGGAGAACTTAAACATGAGTATATGCGGTACTTGTTAGGCTGTGTCATGCATGCTTGTCCGTGGATCACCCTATGGGCTCTTCTAGGGAATGTACTACCACCCCAGGTCAAGAGGGGGTGCTTGCACTAACCTTCCCTTCTTTTGTTTCCTTTGCAGTACAGAGAAGATGCCCAGTGAGGGCAACTGACTCTGCAACCTTCCAGTCCGCCAACTATAAAGTCCGCAACTGCCGGAATGGCACATTCAGTCTGAAACAAACACCACTGCAAGACGGAGCTCCTTCCACCCTGACCAGAACCTGATAGTTGCTTAATCTGACAGCTTTCTTGCTTCATTATTTTTTTAACATTGTATTGGCGGCTCTTTTTCATTATTTTATGGACAAAATTAAATGGGGATGACCAGGTTGGCGGCCCAACATTTATCCGTGGAGCTTGTAGGGCTTTCTCTTACCACAGCTGTTAATGTTTATGTACTGTATGTTAAGCTTTGCATTAAGTAAAATAATTACAGTCTTAAGTCTGGAGATGCTTTTGGTTGCTCTTCTCCACAGAATGTCCAGTGCTGCTATGCCGACGTTAAGTCTATTGATTTTCTAGCATATAACTGAACTTGTAATTTCAACATCATATTTAGTTATTTTTTAAATATAAGGGGAGATAACAGCACCTGCTTCTTCCTGTTTAGAGAATCTCGTTGCAATTGCCTATTTGCTCAGGAGACATACGCAAACCTTCTGAGAGGCCTGCAAGCTGTCCACCTCTCTCACAGGTTCAAGCACCCTTAGTATGTGATGGGTTGCCTGCCCTCTACTGTCCTTGGACAATCTTGCTCACTTTACGTGGGTGCCAAGAGCCTGCAAACAAGTACAAGTGCATCATTGCTTCTTGTTTACATAGCAGTTAGTATAAATATTCTCCTTAATTCCCTAAGGCAGCACACACATCGTGACCTTTCACATCATTATTTCAAATAACAGACCACATGTTGGATGCTACAAGAAAAACATCAAGTATCAATAATTCAGCCAGCTACTTTTGCTTGAGGGTTGTAATGAACAATTTAAGTCCATTTACTAATTTCATTCATTTCAAGTCATTAAGTTACATTTTTTTATGTCAATCAATAATTTGCTTGAAACCTGAAGATCTCAAACAGTCCAATTTTTAGGTTTAGCAGAATTGAAAATCTGACGTAGGTTAATTTCATGTTTAAAAAAAATGGTTTAAACATGATTCTGAGCCTCCTTCATTCACCAGACGAAGTTGAAACATTTCCATTCCCTGACTCCTGCAATAGTTACATGCTAATTGAAATGAGTGATTTTACCTCTTGAAGAGGAAGCCTAAAAAAAATATATAGTTGTTTCCTGAATATACAACATTGAAGGTTACCAAAGGCAAAATTGACACAAGAGTGTCATGGAGCAGAAGAAAGGCTCATCAAAGAGGTAACATTCCTCACTGGTAAATGATGAGTTACTTTGCATACCAATGTGGACAGGCAACGTCTGTTAGGGGTGTTAGGGTTGTCTTTGTCAGGCGTGATCCTGAAAGAAATCCTCTGGGAGCATTCCTGAGAGACAGAGATTATTATGACCCTGTGTGTGAAGTGTTCAGCATTTTCACAGGACACTAAAGGGCAAGAAATTCAACACATGTCAAGAAAAAAGGACCTGTCAGCCTGAAAGGTGGTCTGAACAGCTTTTCTGGTCTGGAAGGGAGCAGCAGATTGATCCCAGTTGGGAAGGATGGGTCTTTACTGCTCTAAACTGAGAGAAGGCAGCTCAGAATCTGCATTCCAGGAAAATCGACCTTTTCAAGGGTGCTCAGGGCACAGTGACTCTATGACCTGGTGGCACTATATCTTGCAATTGAGTCCAGTGTTGAATCCCAAAGAAACTGTGGGAAAGGCTTTAAAAGTTGCTTTTTGCCAGATACTGTGTCTAAACTCAGCCTATGAGTTATATGAAAGCTCAATAAAAAGAGAATGTGCAAGATCATCTGGCTGTAGCTACTGGAAGGTGTGGAGCTTTACACTAGACAGGAAAAACCTGACCTCCATTGTCCACTGTGGAGGTCTATGATGCACTGGAAACACATAATCACTACTCTCAAAATCGTGACATTATGCGATTCTTCTGCTTATACTATGGTTAAGGTTAAGGTTGTGGGGGGAGTTATCTGACTCAAATAATGTACATGGTTACATTATGGTTAAAATTAGGGTTGGGAAAGGGTTATCTGATTCAAAGTGACAAAAAAGGTGCTTATGTGGAGGTTTTCTGTATAGCATAGAGGTTCACATCTTGCAGTGTCTGTAGCCAGACCCCCTCTCAGCAAGCGACACCATTCATATGCTGTGCATGTTTGCGTGAGAGACAGAGAGGGATAGAAGGTGAGAAATACATCTTTTTCTGTATCAATGGTAGGTAGAAAAGTTGGTAAGACAGTTCATCTGACACTTTGGGGAAACCTGGGTAGAAAGGGCAGTCTATTTCAGTCTGTATTTTCCTTTAATATATCTGATATGCTCATGGACTCCCTGCCACTTATTCTGGGTTGGTTAGACTTGTTGGGTTACAGTTGTCCTATTATGCAATATTTTATTTATTCATTATTAGCTAATGAAACATTTGAAAGATTCAGAATTACTTTTTTTCTTTAATATTCTTCTCCTATTATGGAATCACAGGGAAACAAAACCTCTGCTGGTATCATCAGGTGCAAGATTGATCTAACCCTGGATTGAGTGTCAGTACATTGAAGGACACACTCAGACACACAGCCAGACCCCCTTTAGAATGATCACATGTATGGATTTGGGATGTGAGAAAAACCCTGATTGTTTAGAGGAAGTTATCATGAACACAGAATCCAGTTAGCAATTCATGAAACCAATGGTTTTGGATTTTTGAGGCACCAGCATTAACCATATATATATATTGTTACAGATGTCCAGGAACCTTGGCCCACTGGAACACCGTGAGAAGGGAAGGACCGGGAGAAGGGCAGTGTCTTCCCTGGAATGGAAGAAGGCAGCCACCCTGGATTGTATGGGGGCCACGGACCTGGAGAGCTCAACCCTGTGGAGCGACGTGGCCACTGCCATGGGATGACTGGGCAGCTCTGGAACTAGGATGTTAGTTCTGTCGGATGTTAATTGGAGCACTGGAGCACTTCCGGGTGCTGTATAAAAGAGGCAACTTCACTCCACTTGGGAGCCGGAGTCAGGTGGAAGAGGACGGAACTTGTGAGGGAGGAGATGGAGGCGGCAGAAGAAAGAGCAAGAAAGGAACTATTGTGCCATTTTTATGCACTGTGGTGGGGGTTGTAAATAGACACATGTGTTTTGGGACATTCTGTGTCTGCCTGTTTGTGCCCGGGTCAGAATCTTACAATATATATATGTACATACATACATACTGTGGCACGCGGCTGGGGGTGGCACCCAGCCGGGATGCCCAGGAAGACAGGAGGAGGGCTCAGGCCTCCTCCAGACCACGAGGGGGCGACCACCCTGGTTCCTTTGGGGGCCACGGATACAGACAGTAGACGGGATTGGATCTGAGCGTTTACCATGCGCAGGCCCAGACCGTCAGGGTGTCCAAGAGTGACAGGAGGAATCGAGGGGAGAAAGCCAGTTCCTCCGATAGGAAGGGGCATGCTGCGGGGTGCACACGTCCAGAGAAGGGCTGCCCTCTGCGGAGGCAAAAGGGAACCGCAAAGCCAGCGGAGATTGCACGAGAGCAAGCGGTCCCGGCGGTGGTTCCATCAAGAGGGGCATGGAACCCACGGAGAGGGTGCAGAAGAGGCAAGTCCCGGGGTGCCGGTTAGAGGGGTGAGCGCTGCCTGTGTGTGACAAAGAGGGATGCCAAGTGGTGGTGTTCAGGCAGTTGCTCTGGCCCTGTGTCTCTTTGTTTTGCAGGACCGGACCCTGGGTATGCAGTAGGACCCACTTTGTTGGGGACCTGCCCTCGCGGGATGGGCCGCTTCGATGGACAGATCTTCGCTGGTGATGGGGCACTGTGGCAAGCGGCTGGGGGTGGCTCCCAGCCGGGACGCCCAGGAAGACAGGAGGAAGGTTTAAGCCTCCTCCAGACCACAAAGGGGCGACCGCCCTGGTTCCTTTGGGGGCCACCGCCAGGGAGTGCTGGGGGGAAGATGAATGGGGACACCCAGAGTGCTTCCGGGTACACAGCCGGCACTCCCGCCACACTGGGGCGTGTCGGTGGGAGATTGCCGGGAACACACCTGGAGCACATCTGGGTGCTTATTTAAATGGGCCGCCTCCCTTCATTCGGAGTTGGAGTTGGGTGGAAGACGGACGAGGTCATTGAAGAGAGAGAAGGAGATGGTAAGAAGAAGTGGCAGTGTGGTTTGGCCTGGATTTTGAGAAAGATTGGGGTTTGTGGTGCACTTGGACTTTGTAAATATTAGGGTTAATAAATGTGTGGTGGTGACTTTAAACATGTCTGCCTGTCTGTGTCTGGGGCTCGTTCCACAATACATACATACATACATACATACATGCAATACAAATACTGTACATTAGGATGATTGTTTAATTGAATTCTATTCATTTTATTCTTTATAATGTTCTTCTTAAGAATGCTTACAGAGATTAACTAGTACTGTACAATATACTGTAGTAGCCAATTAAGGCGAAAGAATATAAGGATATCAAAGTAAATGTGCAGTAGGATAGTCAAAAATAGGTTTAGTTTATAATCTTGGTCTAGACTGCTTTAGAAAAAGAAATTTAGGAAATTTGTATCTAATAAATTAAGCAAATTTCTGGAATATAGGTTATATAAAAATCACAATGGGTATAGTTAGTTGGCATTCCTAGGGGAATGAAAACTGTAGCTAACAATGTAGCAGAAGATAAAGTGACAGAGTGATTAATGTGACATAGACCAACAAGCCTCCCTCTCACCTGTGATGTCATGCACTACAAGCCAATGTCTGGCACCGTCGATGCCAACTACATCTTCTTCCTTGGACAGTAGGGGTAGTTTGAGTAACATACAGTAACAAAGACACTTTGTGCCATAGCAGGATACTGTAAAATATGAAAATGGGGAAAGGTCAGACAAGTAACCAGCAATGTAATGGCTAACTATGTTAAATACTGTGGTGGACTGATGCCCTGTCCAGGATTTGTTCCTGCCTTGTGCCATATGCTAGTTGGGATAGGCTCCAGACCCCCACAACTCTGTTCAGGACTAAGCGGGTTAGAAAATGACTAACTATGTTAAATGAAGGGACCTCAGTTGAGGTTAAAGCACTGAGATCTGTGGACCATGACTTACACTAGTAGACATATCATTTTCAAGCTTGGGTGGCTTGTAGATGCTCCAGCTCATACAGTACTTTTCTTTCTTCTCTGAATTGTAAGAAGACCAGCAACCTTTAACTGCATTGTATGGTCTGAACTGTACACATTAATATGTTCTGCAACGTATAGCCCACAGCACCATTATACAGTACATTACATACAGGATATTTAAATTAGTTCTGAACTTAAATGGATGACAGCGCTTATTTGGTTATTGCTCCCGTTTCTAGTAAAAATCCTCACAGTGCTGTTGCAACTCTCCTTTTTTGAGGTTCATTGACCTACAAAGACCAATTACAATGCACGGTACACGTACTTTAGAAGTAGGTGGTGAAATGTCATTTCAGGGCAATTTGTGCATTCAGAAACCTTGATGGATAGTCATTGACATCATAAGGATCTCAGAAATTGATCAAATAACATGTTTAATACAATTATAGAGAACTAAAGCCATATTCATTATTTTGTGAAACAAACCACAGTTAAGGAAAGGGACTTCACCTCTAAATAAATTTTCTGAAGCTGAAACACTGGTGCTATCATCATTTCCTCATCACATACTCGTAAATCCCTTCTCATTAGAAAGATGATCTTATCAGAATTATATTTTGTGAAAATTGATATGTAGGAATTAAGTAACATTTTCTTCTTTCAGTTTTAGTCAGAGGCTCAGCTGGAATATAATCTGCATGCTAGAAAAAGTGGCAGGGATAAGGGTGGAACTCACAAGCTCCTGACACTCAAACATGCAGGAGACACCATGCCAGTTAAAGTAGATGGAGTTGTCTGTTTAGCAGTTTACATCAGAAAGCACTTTAATGGTATGTAGGTTCATGTGTAGAGCTGCACCACAGCAATAGTATCAATGGACTTTGAGACAATCTCCATATTTTGTTCTTGTTGGGAATGGGATATACTGCAAGTAAAATGTGTTTGGAAAATATTCCTTGTTTTATTCCTTTAAAAATTAATTTTAACCATTGCCTATATTCTTTTGGCTGTCACTGCCAAGATGACACAATGTTTTGCACTTAAGGATGATTTCTTGTTCACAGTGCCCTGTCATGCATGAATCATCTGATGAAGTATCAAGAGGTACGTAAGAACAGGTGAGAATTTAAAATGTATGACAAAAAAAGCATTCAGTCGACCAAGCTTATTTGGGTAACTAATAGTTAAGTTGTCCAGATTTCCCATCTAGATAGTTTTTTTAAACTATGTCAGCTATGTGACATTGTAATTTGTTCCACATTCCCACAATTCTTAGATTGTGAGAAGAAGTAGTTCTTGTCGTCTATCTTAAATGCACTTGCCCTTAATTTCCACT
The DNA here is from genome assembly GCA_026402145.1 of Polypterus bichir lapradei. Lineage (NCBI taxonomy): Eukaryota > Metazoa > Chordata > Cladistia > Polypteriformes > Polypteridae > Polypterus > Polypterus bichir. Next base: position 55,546,588 of record JANRMT010027041.1, on the reverse strand, counting down.
AGTATTCTGAAGTACACGATTCAGTAATAACCAGAAATACCTTTGTTGGATCCATTTCATTGATGCCTTTGTGAGTTTGGAAGAGCTGAAACAGGTCTGCATGCACCCTACTCTTCTCAGGACCAAAGTCGTTTAATTTGAAAACAGGAAGCATTGAATGCAAGGTAGGAATGAAGCCTGGATAGACCGCCAATCTGCCACAGGGTGCACTTATGTATACCCATGCAATCACCTACATGTAGCATAACTGAACAAGTGGTGTGGAAACAGGAACAAAATAAAGGCCAAAATTAACTCAAGTATTTTAATATATACATGTTTATCACAATACCGGAGAGAGTTGCATATCGGTCAGCAGGCTCAGATTGGCCATCAGGAAGATAGAGCTTTTCCCACTACGCTGCTCACATTTGTTGTCAAACTATATGATACAAAATAATACTACACAATGTCTACATGAAACATAATGAATTAAGCCAAACTGAGACAGATGAGGCATTTTATAATGAAATATATTTATGCAATGTAGATGACCCCGCAAAATGCTTCTTTTCTGCACCCAGCTTTGTAGGACTAACCTATTTATGCCATTGAGTGTGGGAGAGGCACTTATATAAATAAAATGAATTATTAATTATCATTATTATTATTATCACAATGATCTATTTTCAAATTTGACAGTACTCTGTTTCTAACAAGGGGATAAAAAATGAATTAGAATAAGAGAAAGGGTAGTGCCGAAAACAGTGCGTTAAACCAATGAAAAATTGACAGTTAGATGCTTCACACTACTCACACAACCACTGACAAGCAAACAGAGAGTGGACAAGAACTTCATCTTATTTACAAAAGCTATACATCATGCAGAAGCTGTACTGGGTTAACGCACTCTACTCAAATACAACTTATAAATTTATGGCTGTGTAATACTGTATGTAATTGGGCTCAACTACATATTCATTCTGAACCCTGCCAGTCACTCAGGTGGCATGTGAGAGGAGTTTTTCAACTCTGAAGTTCATAAAAAACAGACTGAAGAGTACATTGTCACATGACCGCCTTGAAGCTTTTATGTTAATGCCAACCGAGAAGAACATCCATTCGACTCTTGAGGCAGATCGGGTGATTGATTGACCTATTCACAGAAATGAGTGAACTGCCACAACAACTTTTAACAGTTTAAAGGTAAGATGGATTTTGTTTTTTTTTTTGTTATGGCCATTGTGTTCTTACAAGTAATTGCTCGTTTATTAGATGTACAGATTTGCGTTATGACATGCCTGCAATTAGAACTGGTATAGGGCATATGATGTGTAATTTAAGGCTTAGCCCACACTAACATGGATAACTTTGAATATGCTGTTTTGTTTTAAATGCTATCTGTCCACACTTGCACTTTTGAATGGTTTTCTAATAGTTTATTATCCACTCTGAAATGCCAAAACCTTGATAATCTTTTCAAATGGGTTTGTTCAGTTTAACAGCTAAGAACAATGTTTATATATGGAGCAAAGTAAATGAAAATGCAGAAAGAAAAAGGAAAACAAACGTGAATTCTTTCTGTGCGACAGGGGATGAAGTACAATGGCTTTTCAAAGGATACAAATGGGTATAAGGTGGTGAAAGCTTTGAAAAATATTGATTTGGAGTCCTGACAAATAAAAAAAGCAAAATATTCAACTGCATCAAAAGGTAGCATTGAAATGACTTAAACCCTATTTTTCTATATAGTCTCCTGCCACTGCAATACTCTTGTTCCAGTGCTCAGGAAGCTTCTTAATCCCAGGAGAGTAGAAATCTTTTGACTACATGTTGACCTATTCTTGTACAGCATCAATAACCTTCTCTTTCGAGTTGAATTTCTTCCCTCCTAAAAATTCTTTAAATGGACCAAAGAGATGATAGTCCCTCTCTGAATGACTTGCACCATCAAACACTCTCGACTGAGAGAGACACTCATCTCCAAACTGATTTTTAAGTCTCAAATATATCTGAGATGGAATAACTCCTTCATTTGTCAAAAATGTTATAATAATTCGGTGTGCAACACTACTGTGTACCTCCTTCTCCGACATGTTGATTACACCTGACAGGAAGAAGAGAAAGAGCATCTAGCACTACTAACGAGAACTTCAAACATGCATGTGTTTGTCCAAGGAGTCATGTCTACCTTGCATTCTTTTATAAGATCAGAGCATGAAAATTCCTCTTGATAACTGAACACCCCTTGTAATCACTGAAATTTCAGCGATTATTACTTTAAAGTGATTGGTCCAAGTAATCTAAATAATAGTGTAGAATTTTACTTGCAAATTTACATGTTTGTAATTCTTAAATTTGATAAGATACATTTTTTAATCCCAAAAGGAAACTTCAATGGATAAAGCAAAAGACCTGCCTTGTGCCCTGTGCTGGCTAGGATTGGCTCCAGCAGACCCCTGTGACCCTGTGTTAGGATGTAGAGGGTTGGGAAATGACTGACTGATTGACAGCAGAAGAAACATAAAAATAAAGATATAGACTCACAGTAAATAATCCATTCAATCTATATACATAGAAAGAAATAAATAAATACATACATACATACATACATACATAAATAAATAAATAAATGTTCATTGTGCAGAAATTGCAAAATTAACTTACAAAATATCAGTGTATAGTTTGGGATCGGGAGGAAACATTAAATTGCCTGATAGCAGCGGGCACAAAAAAGGCTCTACTTAGCGCACCATGGTGGAATGAGCCTATGGCTAAAAGTGCTCCAAAACAATGCCTCTTGGAGATGATGGAGGGGATTTTTTGGAATGGCATCCAATTTTGCCTTATTCTCTTTTCCACAACAGTTTCCAGTGTGTCCAGTGCTAAGCCTGTGATGGAGCAGGCTTTCCTGAAAAGTTTCTTCAGCATTGTGTATCTTTTGAGCTCAAGTTACTTCTAAGAAGGCTGCAGTGTAGAACAATTAACTGGATACTGTAGACTAGTAAAACATTTCTAGCAGCTTACTGCATATATCAAAAGACCTCCTTAGGAAATATAGTCTGCTCTGACCCTTCTTATACAGCACCATTGTGTGTCACATTAGTCCAGTTTGCTGTTTTTGTGAACCCCCAGGTACTTGTAGCTCTGCACCACTTTCGTATCCTCTCCCTGAATGGTGACTGCTCTCAGAGATTTCTTGGAATGTTGAAAGTCCACCACCAGTTGTTTTATCTTGCAGATGTTGAGCTTCAGGTGGTTCTCCTAGCACCACAAAACAAAGTTCTCCACAAGTGTCCTGTCCTCTAACACATCTCCATTATTAAAGCAGCCTATGATGGAGAAGTCATCTGAAAATTTGTGCAGGCGCTAATATTGTACTGGAAGTCTGTTGTGCAGAGGGTAAACAGGAAAGGAGACAAGACATTTCTCTGTGGTGCTCCAGTGTTACACACCATTTCTGACATACAGTTTCTGAGTTTGACAAACAGCTGTCTGTTAGGCAGGTAGTCCATGATCCAGAAGATCATGAGCTTTACACAATCGATGAGGCAGAATGATGTTAAAGGCACTGGAAAAATCAAAAAATACTATCCTGACTGTGGTGCCAGCTTTGTCCAAGAGGAGGATTTTCTCTACACCAGGGGTCTCCAACTTCAGATCTGGAGAGCTACTGTGGCGGCAGGGTTTCATTCTAACCCTTTTCTTAATTAGTGACCAAATTTTGCTGCTAATTAAATCTTTGCCTTAATTTTAATTGAAGCACAACTTAGCGCGCAGGCCCCTTAATTATTTATTTTTTCCTTAATTAGCAATGAAACAATATTAAGACCCAAAATGAACCAACATATAAACAACAATCTGCGTCCATCACCCATTTAATTAAAAATAAAGAAAGGTGAAGGCCTCAGTAATGTTGATCTGCTCAGGTCCACTAAACATTTTGACAGAAAAGCAACAGTTTTGTAAATGTCTGCCATGGCAGAATGAGAGCCATGGAATTAAATAATGGGTTTAATTATCAACGAGAATTGGCTTCAAATTAAGATACTGAATGAAGGTTGGAGTTTGAGGCCCCAACTTGGTCATCTGTTGATTCACTTCACATCAAACTTATGTTTAAGTGCCGTTTAAGGAAAAAAGAATCAATTCAGCTGGTCAGAGTCTCAAGAAAAGTCAATTAAAATAAAGGGAAATAGTTAATTTGAAGCAAAAACTGGTTACTAATTAAGAAAAGAGTTAGAATGAAAACTTGCAGCCACAGTAGCTCTCCAGGACTGGAGTTGGAGACCCCTCATTTAGACTCTATAATTTATAATGAAGACATATTACTTGTGTTCTGTGTATTCTATTGTATTTACTCCCTTTTTTTGACACTCACTGCACGCCCAACTAACTGGACGGGGGTCTCCCTTTGAACTTCCTTTCCCAAGGTTTCTTCCATTTTTTTTCCCCTACAAGGTTTTTTTTTGGGAGTTTTTCCTTGTTTTTTTAGAGAATCAAAAGACAGGGCCTGTTAAAGCCCATTGCAGCACTTCTTGTGTGATTTTGGGCTATACAAAAATAAATTGTATTGTATTGTATTAAGAAGGGTGATGGCGTTTGCATGTTCTCCCTGTGTCTGCGTGGGTTATCTCTGGCTGAGATTGGCTCCAGCAGACCCCCGTGACCCTGTAGTTAGGATATAGCGGGTTGGATAATGGATGGATGTATTGTAGTAAGAAGGGTGGCACGGTGGTGCAGTGGTAGCGCTGCTGCCTCGCAGTTAGGAGACCTGGGTTTGCTTCCTGGGTCCTCCCTGCGTGTAGTTTGCATGTTCTCACCGTGTCTGCGTGGGTTTCCTCCCAAAGTCCAAAGACATGCAGGTTAGGTGCCTTGGCAATTCTAAATTGTCCCTAGTGTGTGCTTGGTGTGTGTGCACGCCCTGCGGTGGGCTGGCGCCCTGCCCGGGGTTTGTTTCCTGCCTTGTGCCCTAAGCTGGCTGAGATTGGCTCCTAGAAACCCCAATGACCCTTTAGTTAGGATATACCGGGTTGGATAATGGATAGTTGTATTGTAGTAAGAAGGGTGGCACAGTGGTGCAGTGGGTAGCGCTGCTGCCTCGCAGTTAGGAGACCTGGGTTCGCTTCCCGGGTCCTCCCTGCGTGGAGTTTGCATGTTCTCCCTGTGTCTGCGTGGGTTTCCTCCCAAAGTCCAAACACATGCAGGTTAGGTGCATTGGCAATTCTAAATTGTGCTTGGTGTGTGTGCACGCCCTGCAGTGGGCTGGCACCCTGCCCGGGGTTTGTTTCCTGCCTTGTGCCCTATGCTGGCTGGGATTGGCTCCAGTAGACCCCCGTGACCCTGTAGTTAGGATATAGCAGATTGGATAATGGATGGATGGATGTATTAAGAATGAATTAACTATTTCCATGTGCACACCAGACAAAGAACTTACTAAAAATGCAAGCATGCTTAAAATAGAAACCAAAATGAACTGTTGAATGTTATCTCTTTTAATATAATCACCTGTAATCACTATTGCTAAATTAAGAGGTTGTCTCTACAAAGACCTTAATGTTTAGATTCTGATTTTACAATGATACCCCTATGGCTTTTTTTGGCCATTCCAGTCTTTGAATTGTTATATTTACAGACAACTGTGGTTCCCTTTTCTTGGCTTATGTGTTAGCAGCACAAGTCCTTCCTGTAGATGTTCTTTCAATTGAGAAAAACGGATTATCCTGAAGTACTCAATGAAGACTCTGTGTCCGTTACTTGCGTGTCATTTTGTGCAGTGATGATGCAAGTGCCGCTGAGTAGCGACTGCCGAGTGACTGTCTTCTTATCTGGCAGCCTCCCCTGCAGATCTTTTTAATGTGTGGCTCAGTTCCTAATGGGGGTGGGGAGTGATAGGCCATGACAGGTGCGCATCGCCAGCCTCTGGTAACACATAATTTATAATCTCATTGTGCAGTGCTAATGATCTCCTTGGGGAGTGTGTATGCATGTGTGTGCATTGAGTCTGACAAAGTCTGCTATAGACGACAGCGTTCCCGTGTCTTAGTTCAACTTCTTTTCTCTAACTTGGTTTTTATTCCCATTGTATTTAAACTCTTGCCTTCGAGAACTATTGTTCTTTCACAACATATAGTTTATTTTTTCACAGTCTCACTATCAAAAGTACATTAAGCGATGCTTGATTTCTAAGGTGATGTATTGCCGGGGATTTGTGACAGATTAACCCCCTGTGTCAGATATTGGCGATTCTGAAGAGTCATTTAAGAGAAATATGTGCTGCTAATTACACTCTTCTTATATGAAGATGTAATTACTGAGTACAATTATTTCTACAATTCCAATAGTCAGTAGTCACACACTTATGGCAAATACAACTCTTATTGAGTAATGCTTATAGCTAATGTCACACTTGTCTGCTATCAGTTTTTAATAATAGAACTTTGGGAAAAGTCAAAGAAAAAATAAACACATATGTAATCTTCATTAAAGGAAGATTGAGGTCAAATTAAAAAGAATGATTTTCAGCAATGAAAAAATGATTGCTCATAAGGTAAGATATATATGTATTTATTGTTTAATATGGTTATTACTGGCATGGGTACAGGGTACAATACAAATTTTCACTTGAATTTCTTGTACACAATGAAGAAAATGAATTGAAAGAGCTGGCAGTGAAACGTGGATGAGTTCTACTATGTTACCACTAGATGGCATGGCGTTTTAATATTTTCTTGATGTTTCAAGCAATGCTGCAACAGCTCCATAGGCTCACCAGTGTTGTTAAAAAAGAAAAGGAAAAAACAGCAAGGCAGATCTGACATGAATAGGATGTGATACATTCAAAACAGGAGATTTTGATACATAATACCTCTCGCCTGCAGCCTTAGAACAAGACGTGCTTTGCAAACAGTCCTTTGGCCATTTGGCTTCATGGAGGCACACCAAGATGAAGTCACACTGCACTGCATTCATATTCATGTGCCTCAAATCAGCTGACAAGGAAGCTTGGCGACTGGCCCAGGTGTCAGGCGGGGATAGGGTTTACTTTAATGCAAATTCCATTTGACTGCAACATCTGAAGACAGGAAAAGGGGGTGTGAGACTGGAATTCCTGAGTGCTCGTGATCTCCGAAAAAAAAAAAAAAAATCCCGGCTAGAAATGCAAAAGCAAAGGGACTAATGACATTTTATGAATTGCAGAAGGCATTTTAATCAGCCTATCTTAACAGTATTGGAATCAGGAGTTGCCGCAAGAGCAGGGCTTTTATTTCTTTTTTCCTTTCAAGTCAGGGGATGTCTGTCAGTTCCCGTGGGGCTAATCAGCTGAAGAAGAAGGATTAATTGGTGTCAAGTAGGAACTAGTAAACCATCAGCTGATGCTGAAAGAATTAGACTGCCGGAAACGTGTTCTGGCTGCCTTTGTTCCTTCATGCATTCCAATACTAACCTACTGTCTGTCTGCTTTCGTGCCTTGTTCTAGTTCCTAAAGGTCATTTAAAAATGTACAATCATTTCTGAGAGTGCGACTTCTTTTTCTAAACTAACATGTCTGAAGTGGTCTTTATTGATACTTTATGTTTATATTGGATATCTGAAAAGTAGCAAGACATAAAGCAAATAAGCTGTCCCCTATAAGATAGACATTTACTGTATGCTTTTACAGGAATGAAGTCATCACTATCCATGATGCAAAAGAGGAGACCTAGCCTTCAGTCTAGCAGGCCTGATATTTTTAGAACCAAGGTGTTGATTGTGCTTGTCATGAGATAGCAGACAATCTACCTAAAATAAACATTGACAGAATATGTGTATGATGTGTTAACACTGTAATGTTAAACTGAAATGATTCTTGGGGTGGGTGGTGCAGTGGTAGCACTGCTGCCTTGCAGTAAGGAGACACAACCCAGATCCTCCCTGTCTGGAGCTTCCATGTTTTCCCTATGTTTGTGTGGGTTGACTCCAGGATCTCCAGTTTCCTGCCATTGTTCAAAGACAAGTGATGCTAACTTAACCCTAGTGTGTGTTTTTTTGTGTCGGTGGGGTGTCTAGGGTTTGTTTCTGCCTTGTGTTCTATGCTGGCTGGGATAGGCTCCAGTTCTCCTGCGACCCTGGTTTGGATTAACTGGGTTAAAAAAAATGACATGACATGATTCTTTGGGTATGTGCTAGTGTATTTGAAGATGGAGGTGCTTAAATGTAAGTCCCTCTTGCTCCTGTGGCCTTACTGCATTATGCAGTTAAAATTAACAATGGCGTTTGCAATAGCACTTTTGATCAACTGTTGAATGAAGAATTGGCAGTGGTGTTTTCGGCTGGAAAATGCTGGTGGGGCCATACTACCATTTGTGCTTACTGCATGTGCGTAGACATCTCTAATGTTAACATTAACTTATATTATGAATAATATCTGCCCCTGTTTTGCTAATGACTATCAAGTGTTCACATCAAAAAAAATCTGTCAAACAATGGGATGTGGGTGTTTGTTCTGTCTTGATCAGGGGTGAGTTTCCTGAAAATGTTCCAACTTAGCGAGTAATGAATTAATTAAATACATATATAGTAATCCAACAAGCAACTTTTATGCTAGTTTCCCAAAAAAGCTTGTTAAGTGGGGAATCCTATGGAAAAAAATTAAGTGCCACATTGGTAACCTCACCCTGCAACAAGCCTTACAAGTCAATTGAAATAATTAGTTGAGTACATTCTCAGTGCAGTGTGCCATCATTAGTCCTATAATAAGTTAAAATAATAGTGGCAAAAGAAAGGCCATTTGAAAACTCAGTCACATTAAAGTACCAGTTAAGTAAAACCCTTTATATAAGCACCTAAATAGACACCTTTGCTGTATTCTGCTAAGAGTGACTCAGTATAATTATTCATTACTGTACTCTCTTTACAGATAGACAACCACCACCCACTCGGGAAGGAGACCATCCTTGAGAACATATCGTTCAAATGTTGTCTTTCAGTTTTTCCATCCATCCATTATCCAACCCGCTATATCCGAACTACAGGGTCACGGGGGTCTGCTGGAGCTAATCCCAGCAAACACAGGGCACAAGGCAGGAAACAAACCCTGGGCACACACACACACACCCCAACCACACACTAGGGACAATTTAGGATCGCCAATACACCTAACCTGCATGTCTTTGGACAGTGGGAGGAAACCCACGCTGACACGGGGAGAACATGCAGACTCCACGCAGGGGAGACCCAGTAAGTGAACGCGAGTCTTCTAACTGTGTGGCAGCAGCACTACCCATTGCGCCACCGTGCCACCCTCTTTCAGTTTTTTTTTTTTTTTCAAATGTACATGGAAACGCATAATTTAACTGTAATAGAAGTAGTAAAACAATTAACCAACTCCTTCGGTGTATTAATTTTAAACAATATGAATAATAACTCTTCTACTTAATATGAATTCAAATACAGACCAAGAAAAATATGCCTGCCTCACTTTTACACCAGCCTGCTGGGTATCCTGTCGTGTAAGATGTGGCATTTGGTTGTTGTCATCCTCTATAGCAACCAGCACCTCATTCTTGTCCTACTACTCATATTCCTTATAACTAGTGGGCAGTAGGACACTTGTGTTTAAAGCAATATTGTCTAGCATGCGCTGCATTGCCCTGGTGAGTATATGATGCTGCCCGAAGATTTGTGGAGACAACTGAAGTGCATTTTTCAACAACTCCGTGCCAACACAGGTCACAAGGCAGGAACAAACCCTGGGCAGGGCACCAGCTAACCGCAGATCCACTGATGTGCAGCATCATATTGTGATTCAGCCATGGTCTATGAAGAACTTACAGGTATCAGTAGATATGGGTGAAGAGGACAGGCACTGTCACCCAATAGGCAATCACAACGAATTCACCATTCATTGCCTTGCGACAGATTGCTGAATTGGCCCATATAAATGCACCATGGGTAGTTAAAGGCCACTTTTCCACAATGTCTTTGAAGAGCCCTTGGTGACTGCATATTACTTACATGTTAACTGCCAAAAACCCTTTACAGCACGTGTATAAAATGATATGAGTGTCTCATCCACCACTCCAACAAGACCCGGGATGTTGGCAATTGCATATAACCCGACATGACTTTTACCAAGCACTTCACTTCAGAGGGGGCTGGGCGGTCTCATGGTCTGGAACCCCTGCAGATTTTATTTTTTCTCCAGCCGTCTGGAATTTTTTTGTTTTTTCTGTCCTCCCTGGCCATCAGACCTTACTTTTATTCTATGTTACTGAGTTTTGTCTTATTTTAATTCTTACTTTGTCTTTTTTCTCTTTCTTCATCATGCAAAGCACTTTGAGCTACATTATTTGTATGAAAATGTGCTATATAAATAAATGTTGTTGTTGTTCACGGGTGGATAGAAGCGCTATGTAGCTGTTTGTGTGGCAAAGAAGACTGGTGACTCAGTGTAGTTAGTTGCTTTGCACACAGCTGCCTTGCACATCTCCGGCAGTGTGCTGGAATCCTCTGTGGTGTAATATCTCATCATTATAGGACTTGCACAACAGGTGTCAGGGCATAGTTATGACAGGCAGATCTGTAAGGTCTTCCATCACCAGCTACAGTAGTGCCATTACTCTGTCTCTTGGAAACTTGTATCTCTCCAATATTTAACCATCACCTAAGTTATTGAGCAGGTTTAATTGTGCCTGTACCACTGTGTTACCTCACAGAAGTTGGCTGTGTGGAAAAAGTTGTTGTCATTGTTGGTGTCTCTAGTTCAAGACAAGGATTCTTTGTTGTGCTACTATTGTTTTCATAAAGGCAATAAAGCCTGATTGTTCTTTTAAAACTACTTGATTGAACTCCATCCATCCATCCATCCATCCATTATCCAACCCGCTATATCCTAACTACAGGGTCACGGGCGTCTGCTGGAGCCAATCCCAGCCAGCACAGAGCGCAAGGCAAGAAACAAACCCTGGGCAGGGTGCCAGCCCACCGCAGTTGATTGAACTCTTTCGTTTATATTTGTCAGATAGAATTGATTAACTCCCGCTAGGGAAGTCTTGTCCACCATTACCACCCAATGATTCATCCTCAGAGATGCATTATTGCATTAGTTCATGTACGCATATATTTGACTTTGGTAAACTTTAATTTAAAGTAGTTCTTCTTTATGTCCTTTAATTGTATAATTTGTGTTGCCTTTGGCATTTTCAGCCTTTTCTTATACAATTGCTTTCTGGCACTCACTTTGAAGTCGCTACCTGTTGCTTAGGTACTGCAGGAGGTAGCCAGTTAATGTTGTACAGGGTGGCCCACGAAAAAATGGCCTGACTCCACCGAGACGACTGATGATCAAATCTGGTACTCACATTTACAGAAGATGCTGAAAGTGATCTCCTTGTGCGTCAATCCATCTCTACAAGGCAGGTGACACGACCGCAGCCGCCTATTGAGCGGCAGACGAGATGGGAGTCATCTCGGTGGAGGTGGGCCACCCTGTACTTTATTATTAACATATGAGTCAGGTCAGACATAACTAACGAATATGTTTAATGTACTACTTTAATTACGAAGTGTTTTGGGAATCCACCTGTTTTGCAACGCATGTACTTAAGTACGAGTTAATGTTGCTTTCAGTAAACCCACCCCAAATCATTATGATACCCTGTGACTTCATCATCATCTGACAAAATACAGCAGCAAAGATTTAAATGTTAAGTAATTTGAGAGACTCTTAACCACCCTCTGCCCAGGAAAATATATTTAATATAAACTTCCTAAATTGAACAGTGCCTCAAGTTCAGAATCAAATGTCTTTGAGGTGAGAAATGGACAAGCCACAACAGTATGGAAAAAATACATAAGCATGACTCAAACACAAGACTCCTGGGCTGTCCGGGACCAGAACCAACCACCGTGTGGCAAAGTGTTCATTGAAAAGAGCAAGTCTAGCAAACAACTGAAAAATATATGGTTTACATACGTGTTCATCCACACTATTTTTAACTTGGGTAATCACACTGCTGGCGTCTTTTCAATGAGAAGGAAGGAACACACGCAAACTTTCCTTGTTGGCTGTTTCTAATTTGCTGCTGTCACGTTGTCCTCCTTAACTGTGATTGATGATCAAGATAATGCCGAGCCCCATGCTCATCGGTGAAATATCTTGTGCTTGATGCTTTCTTGATATTGACCCACATCTTCTTTGATTTTCAGATTACTGTGGCTATCTTTAAAGGAGCAGATGTTGCAGAACTTTTTGTATCCCATCACTGGCTTGCACTGCATATCCTTGATTGGGAAAAGCCTGAAACATAAGTCCAAACACATTTTAATGCATAGAATTAAGGACTTTAGCTTTCAAGCTCCATTGCTAAAATGGAAAGCTGTTCAGGTTTCACGCATGCACACGCATCCAAGGGCAAACCTACAACAGTGCAAAGTCAATAGAGCTGGCCCCCATGACCCTAGTTACAGAACACAGTACCCATCACAAAGACAATTTTACATACATATTTTTATAGATAAGCATATTATAGAAGATTGGAAAAAAAACTGCTTAAGAAGATAAAGTTGAGGGTTGATACAAACATTTTAATAATCACTTTGATAACTGAAGGATGGTTATTGCTTATTTTTAACAAAATATGATTAGGATGTGCTTCACTGACCCTTAATGAAGAAACACCACTGAAAAATAGAAATTGTCAAACAGTATTGCAACTCATATAAATAATATACTGGAGATTTTTTCACAAAGTTTCATAAACTTCAAGCATTATTGAATATGTGATATGGAAAAAGGGGTAAAGCGAGAGTGGCGAAGTGTTGCAAGTTGGTCAGACGTGCCTGTAAGAACTTCAGTCTAATTGGCAGACATGATATCATTACTACTACTACTACTACTACTACTCGGGGTTGGCTAACAGTATGACATGAGCGGTTTGTAAGTAATTGCGCAATCTCAAGGTAGGATCAGGATGCAAATAAACAGACATGGACTGTACTGATATTATTAGTCTGACTCAGGCCTTAATGTTTCAGGTGTTGAGCATTGATATGAGTGTAACCTACTGTATCTGCAAAGATTTTGTTAAGCCATGCATTGTAGTATTATAGCAGGCTTTTTAACACTGCCGTGCCTCTTATATTTAGCTTGTCAGTGAAAAACTGTGCCTGCTTCAAGCATTACAATGTGGCAATATACTGTAGTCTTCTATCTTATGGTATTTGAATGTCTGTGTAATGTTTATTTTCAGCTATGCCATTCCCACTTGCCGGCTATGTTATGCTGTGCTATGTGTGTTAACTGGGTGAGGCAGTTGTAACACATTTGTCCCTGTCTATTCTCTTTGAGGCAGATGATACCCAAGGCTGATGACTACAGTACGGTAACAGCTTTATTACACCAGATTAAGCCTGAAAGCCAGCTAACATAAAGCCACTGCCTGCTTATAACCTTCACTCCAAGTCTTTGATACAGTTATGTAAATGGAAATTAGCAAGTAATCGAAATTTATGAAATCCATGAACACATAAAAAAAATGAGGAAAAAATAAACAAACAGCTGATTAACATTAACAAATGAGGTGGCACAGTGGCACATTGGTAACACTGCTGCCTTGAAGTAAGAAGACACTGGGATCACAGTGTAGAAGTCTGGGATCCTTCATTCGTGGGGTTTGCAGGTTTCCCCTGGGTGCTCTAGATTCCTCCCACTGTCATGTTTCTCCCCTGGCTGGAGTTTACGGTGGCTCTTCTTGTTTGTTTTGTTTAATCTTGTAACATTTATTTGTATTAATGTTCATTTTATTTTTTATGTATATTTTTTTGTGTTTAATTGTAAAGGGAACAGGCATAATTTATGTCTCATGTGTTTTATGGGTGGTTCCCCAAGGGGTGGGGCCACCTGCCAATCACCACACTATTTATAGGAGGGCCTTCCATAGTTCCTGGTAGTTCATTTCAAACACTTTAGGGAGTGGAGTGTCTTGTGTTTTTGCTTTGAGATATTCTAGTAAATTCAAACCTGTGCTCTGTTTTTGACTACGGCTCTAGAGTCTGTATTGGGACTGCATTTACTGTGGATTGCCTTGCCTTTTCAGGCAACTCCTTTGAGATTCCTGTATTGCAGAGCCTTTCTGATTAAATAAAGCACTTTATTTTTAAAGATTTTACTGGCCCTTTCTTGTTTCTTTTTAGGATTTCACAGTAGTTCTCCCCATTAGAGGGAAATTTTTGAAAGTGCTTTTGGAACTCTCCAGTCACGACACCCACAGTCCATAGACTTGCAGTTTAAGCACAGAGGCGATACTGAATTGGCCCTAGTGTGTGGTTGGTGTGAGTGTGTTTTCGCCCTGCGGTGGACTGAGGCCCTGTAATGGGTTTATTCCTGTGCCCTGTGCTATCTGGGATAAGGTTCAGAACCCACTGCTACCCTAAGTGGGTTGGAAAAAGACATTAACAAATACAAGGTCACATTTCTTGTGTGCTGCTCCATTTCTCCTACAACTTCTTTAACAAATGACCCCATATGTAATTGATCAGACAATATTCTCCACTTCTTTTAACTTTATGTCAATAAGCCTTGATGGCTTGATATTACATAAAAAGGGAAATCAGACAGATCCAAGTTACTAGCGAGCTTAACGTGCATCACAGGTGAATTAATGGAAGGAATTATTAAAGAAAATATTGAGCAACAAATTGCAAGAACATGAGATTTACTGAACAGTCAGCATGAGTTCAGATGAGGGAGGTCGTGGTTTACTAACTTGCTGGAATTCTATAAGGAAGTAACAAAAGGATGCAATCAGAGTGGTGCATAGGTTATTATTTATCATGACTTTCAGAAATCATTTGATAAGGTGCCACATGAGAGGTTGGGCATCAAACTGAAAAAAGTGGGAGTTCAAGGTGTAGTGTGTAGATGGGTGCAGAATTGACTCAGACACAGGAAGCAGAGGATGATGGTGTGAGGAACCTTATAAGAATTGGGCGATGTTAAGAGTGGTGTTCCACAGGGGTCAGTGCTAGGGCTGCTGCTATTTTTAACACATTTAAATGATTTGGATTGGAATATAAGAAACTGATTAAGTTTGCAGATGATACCAAGCTAGGTGGATTGGCAGATAATCTTAAATTAGTTGAATCATTACAGAGGGACTTAGACAACATACGGAAATGGGCAGATTTGTGTCAGATATTTAATGTAAGTAAATGTAAAGTATTACACATAGGAAGTAAAAACATTAGGTCTGAATACACAGTGAGAGGTCAAAAAATTGAAAGTGCGTCTTATGAGAAGGATTTAGGAGTAGTAGTGGACACATCACTTTCAACTTCCAGACAGTGTTCAGAAGTCAATAAGAAGGCTAACAGAATGTTAGGTTACACAGCACGAAGTGTGGAGTGCAAGTCCAAGGAGGTTATACTCAAGCTTTATAATGGTCTGGTGAGGCCTCATCTGGGGTACTGTTTTTAGATTTGGTCTCCAGGTTGCGAAAACGACATAGCAGTGCTAGAAAACGTCCAGAGAAGAGTGACTAGGCTGCTTCCAGGACTGGAGGGGATGAATTATCAGGAAAAATTAAAAGAGCTGAGCCTTTTCAATTTAGGCAAAAGGAGATTAAAAAGCAACATGATTTAAAGTGTTTAAAATTATGAAAGGAATTAGTGCGATCAAGACTGTTGCTTTAAAAATGTGTTCAACAAGAACATGGGGACACAGTTGGAATCTTGTGTGAATTCTGCACAAACATTACTAAGTTTTTCTTCATACAGAGAACCATAGACATGTGAAAAAAATTTTTGGGACCTTCAAAACTCAACTTGGTATTATTTTGGAAGAACTAAGTGGACAGGACTGGCAAGTTTTGCTGGGATGAATGCCCTGTTCTCATCTAGATTGTCCTAATGTGGCTTTTTTCAGTGTTGTATAAAGTACCAGGCAGCCATAGAAATACATTTCTGGAAAGTGACTCAAGTAAAAGTAAAATTTACTCTTGTGGAAACAACTCAAAGAGAAGTTTTAAAGTATCTTATATTAAGTACTGTATACTTAAGTATTAAAAGTCACAAGTAAATTAAGTCTCTCTCCCTGTTTTATATGCACTCAAAAACAAATAAATCACTTCAGGCAAACTTACTTTTATGTATGAGTTCTGTTACAGTCACTAAACTATGAGCAATGTAACTGTGACTTAAAGCAGTGATATTCATCATAAGTGGACATCTTAATGATTATATCTTAATTCTGTGGGATGGATACTAAATAGGAGTGGAGTACAGTCTTTTCACACTTTAAAAAGGAGCCAGTCCTTTCAGAAAACCCCTTTGTAAAGTGAATTCTCATAATGCTTTGTGTTAGCTGACTTTCAGGCTTATAATTACTTTTAATGGTAAATATTTTTAACAGCCAAAAATGAACCCTATTTTTTTTTCAAATAACATCTAACTACAATGAAAATTGACAGAATTAGTTTAACGATAACATTAACCGCCAAAGCTTATTCTAATAAGATCTTTAATAATGCGCTTTACCTAGTCTTTACCACCTCTAGTTTCACATTCAAAGGAGTGGGTTTTCATTTTTTCTTGGGCTTTTCCAGGTAGTTCATAATCTGTTCTGGAGCCGTGATGTCCGTGATAACGTGAGAAGACATATGAACAACACACGTCACGTGTTAAGTGACACACAAATACGCCCAACTGCAGGCTGATGATCCCATTTGCCTGGCTACAATCAGGACAATGTCTTAACACAGCCACATCAGCAATGGAAACAAAGTGCGGAGAACGGACAGTGAGGTGCACTTGGATTGACTGTGTAGATGGCCAGCTGTTAATGACAGTGTTCCAGATTCTTCATATACCGGAATATCCCTAAAGTGGGGAAATGTCACATTTTAGATCAGTGGTTCCTAGACTAACTGTGCCTGCAGGTTTTTGTTCCAATAATCTTCTTTTATAATATGCTACTGTGGCTGTTCGTTTGTCTGTCCAGGATTTTAAATCACCTGTAGCTCACAAACCGTTTCACCTATTGACTTGAAATTTGGTACACATATACTACGTGACATCTACTACCCGCTTTCTTTTTTTGATGATTTTTATTACTCTCTTTATTTTTATTTTATTTTATTGTAGAATCAACTCTCGGCAGTGCACAGCAGGGCGGCTGTGCGGAGCATGAGTATGGGTGCCGTTCTCATTCCCTACCACCTTCGCTAATCATTCTTGAGGCAGATTGAAAACTTAAGTGCCAGCTTAAGTGAAAAATGAAAGAAAACGCACTAAGTAATTGCAACACAAAAGCTGATTTAATCAGTTTTAACGCGAAAAGATGCTGACGAAAGAAGAGAAGCAGCAGGCCGCTAGGGTAGAGAAAAGAAGAGCTGCTCAGGAAGCAGTAAGTGCATCAACCTCTGAGCGAACGAAACAGAGACAGAGAAAGAGGAGGAAAACTAGGAATGCTCAAGTGAAGTGTATTCACTGCACGTTATCGTGCAGTACACCGTTACTGTTGATAATAATTGATGTTCTCTTATTCTGCATTCAGAAAACCACAGTAGTTATGATCTTTAAATTTATAAGACATTTTTATAAATATTTCTGGTTTTGATGTATCTTTAAATGCTTGCTGTTTTCCTATTATTTTGCCCTTTTTGTGTGTAGTTCATTCCCTTCATCATATCCAAATAATGACAATTAAAACCAAGCAGACCAGACACCTGGGCAAACAACATTGAATGATGAAATGCTGCAACTACATCAATGTCAGATCCCATTCATTACTAAATAAAAGTTTAAATAACCAGGACACCTGGAAAGGCAGAATGAAAATCTGGATTAAAATATTAAAAAGTAAAACAAAAAAAACAATATCCCCATATAACTTCTTATTACATTTTCATAAAAAATTACCAAACATAGTTTTAAATTTTTATATTGACCTCAAAAAACCAAACCTGGGAAATGAGAGCTCATTTAATTAAACTAGGAGTCCACTTAAAAGCAGAAGTTGATTGGAACAAGAACCTGCAGTCCGAGTTTAAGAACCACTGTTTGTGTGTGTATTTGTGTCTAGCAATGTATAACAAAGTAAAAATAGCCATTTGTATTTAAAAACGTAGTGAAGGTAAAGTCAAGGAAGACAGGAAATTTTATATTCAAGTAAAGCTGAAATATTCTCAAAGCATACTCAAGTACAGTAATAAAGTTTTTTGATTTTGTTACCACACAACAGTAATTTTTAAGGAAAAACATTTTTAAAACTACAAAACAAACACACCTTTTTATACTAATACATTTAATTGTGCAAGTTGTCATTAATAAATGGATACATGTAGTATATTAGAGAGGACATTCCTGAATGGACCACAGACTTAACCAGTTTTGCTGCAGATGAATGCTGATGCATCCCTCCACTGTCTGGATAGTAACGTGTCCCTTATGCACATTAGATTGGTAGTTGCTTTACATTCTGAACATTTAACATGGCTGGATAGTCTACTCTGTGAGACAATTGTTTCCGGCATGCTGTTTACAACAAAAAGCCTGTTTGGATGCGACTCCCTACAATGTGTTAACAGGCACCAGATTAAAACGTCAGAAGCCGTTTCATAGTGCTAAATCTTATAAGTGTTATGCATAATGGTAGTAGAGACTTACACTTTCATTTCATCTCATTAAAGAAAAAAAATAGCCACCAGGTACAATTAGAAACCACCAATTTGTCTGGGACCTGACAATCTGCCAACATGAGGGAGACATTCTGCCTACTGATGTTTGACTTCTTTTTATTTATTTTTTTATAGATGGTGTTAGGAATGTAGGATTCACATTATATTTCTTTTTTGTTTAAAACTTGAAGCCAAATGTCTGAATGGCATATGCAGCACACTATGAAGGTTATTGCTTGTCAACAGAACAATTTTAAAGCATTTGATCTTTAAGAACCCAATAATTAGAAATCGTTTAGGATGAAAAGATGAAATTGCATCTTATGATGAAAAGTAGGGAATTTATTTTATAAATACACAATCCAAAAATGAAAACAGATCATGTAAGCATAAACAGACTTGCAGTTAGTATAATGTGTATTGGTTCAAGATACAGCAAAGTGTGTCGAGACTTGTATTTACGTTTGCAGCTTGATGCGTAGGAGTCTGTCTCCAGAGTCAATCACCGGTGGCCTTTTCTGTTCCTGTCTGAATTCCCTGACAGATTCCTCTGCACTTTTACTTCACTTAAGCCCTTTGTGCCAGGATTTCATTCTGACTCTTGTCTTCTTACTTTACATAATATTCTTTTTGTATATTTTGAACTCATTAAGTCCATTAATCAGTGTCCTATGTATTGTTCTCATTCTCAAAGTATGAGATTATTCCCTATGTACAATATTTAAAGTCTATTTTTTCTTTTGTAAGTTTGCTTTTTATGCTGTGGACATTATGAACAACTTTCTCCAGGAACTTCCTGCTTAGAATGATTTCCACCATAAATACTCCATTTGTCCACCCATTATATTTCAAAGTCACTTAATCCAATTCAGAGCCATGGATCCATGAAAACACATTATTTTGGTAGCCACTAATAGTAAACGTGATGTTTATGAGTGTTATATGTGGGCAGTGGGCACAGGACATTCTGCTTTAGAGTGGCTTCTGCAAACCTGGTTGTCTATCCAATAGGGTAAGTAGCTCTGTTTCTTGGATTTGCACATTATTTTCTCCAAGTTTCTTTATTTTCACAATTATGTAGAATTCCAAAAAAATGTCAAAGTAAATAAATAAATGTAAAGTGGAGGGAGAGACCTCCAGGCAGGAACCGGCTCTGTGTGGGACACCAGTCTGTTGATGGGCATACGCACCCAGTTTTGACTCGGTCAACGTGTAGTATTGTAGCAATGCTGTAAAGTGCATTTTGGGTTGAGACTTGTATTTACATTTGCAGCTTGATGCGTTGGAGTCGGTCTCCAGAGTCAATCACCAGTGGCCTTTTCCATTTCTGTCTGAATTCCCTGACAGATTCCTCTGCACTTTTACTTCAGAATGCTTCTGTGGCAGAATTCAGTTTAAAAAGTAAAACAGTCTACTCAGGATTGATGGGTATGGGAATGGCACACGGTAGTGTAGCACTGCATCTCCAGGATGTTTAATGAGGAAATTGGCTGGCTGCATATTCATGTAGATGCGCTGTCAGTTCAGTTTGTTTCCTCATTGACACTCGATGAGGTGTAATCAGCGGCCCTAAACCTAGAATGGAATTAGAGGGAGCCTGGTCAGGTTAAAAGGAGATCGAGAAAGAAAAAGAAAGAAGTACAGAGGTTAAATGGAATGAAGAAGGAGTAGCTGAGGCAAGATGGTGGCAGGGCAGGTACTGCTATAGAGAAGGCCCTGCTACTCCCAACCACTTCAGGAGATTGTGCAGAACGTCAATTGACTGCTGTGATAGAAGGGAACAGGGGTTGCAGTTGGGGCACAAGTCAGTTAGATGGTTGATTGCACTTGTTGGAAGGCATCTCCTGCTGTTGAGGAGACCGTATGAGTGAGCAGCAAGACGTGGTTTCAGATGGATGCACAGAGGCTCATGATGGTTTTTATGGACAGATCCTGACTTCTATTTTGACCTTTAACTGGTTTAACCTGTATTATTGGATTATTTATTGTTGATTTTAACTTTCACAGAATTACGGCACTTTTGATCGTAACACTGTTGGAATTGTTTTTTTTTTTAAACAAAAGCACTGAGCACTTTGCACCATTTTGTTGCTGTTCAGTGTCTTCATTGCCCAGTCCATCCTCGGTTTACGACGGTTAACAACTGTCGATGTCCCTGGTTTAAGGAGAGAATGCCAATTGGAGGCGACCCAGACATTTCAAGGAAGTGGATAGATGATTGAAAAAGATTAGAACAGGGAAGCAGTGTAATTCAAAATTCAAAGGTACCCAGACATTTCAGTTGTTCTCCCATTGTGATTGTTCAACTAGATTCTACAGTAAAATGACTGTCATGATGTTAATACGCCAGTTCAGCACATCTAAGGCAAGTAGCTCTTGGTCTTATATTAATACTTTTCAACAATAACTTCATCTCTAATTAAAACTGAACTCACCATGATCAAACAACAGAAGTACAAAACTGTTATTTACTTACTTTTACATTTACAATTATTTACTTACCGATAAAAGAGAGCACAACATCATTTTACTTGTGATAACTAATGCTTTGCAGTCTGCCTCACAGCATTACTAGTAAAGATGCAGGTGTGTGTTCATCTACTGATTTACATAAATGATTAGCAAGTCAGATCCCTAAATAAATATGAAGGGACAAAGGGCTGAAGTTAGGCCAGAGTATATCCGTAAAGTGTAAAGAGCTGGTTTATTTGGAGACAATGAGAGATACAAAATAGCAAAAACCTGTCAGTCTTTGTAAAAATTCTATAAAAGAAAATGTCATGTGAATCTGTGATATTCATAATTAACAAACTAATTTATTAGACTGGCTGTAAGAAAAATAGCCTAAAATAGTTATACTTGTATTTATGCACACTAAAATTCTGCTGTGGCTTCTCTCTGCCTCCTTTGTATATTAATGCAGATTAGCACTTCACAGTGATGGCCATACGAGAACTATTGTTCTGTCCACTTGCATGACTAATTATGAATATTCATTGACTTAACACATTGACGTGCCAGAATAAGATATAATGTAAAATCATTAATTCTAAAAAAGAGAGTAAAAACAAAACAGTAGTCCACTTCCCCCTGGATGGCAAACTTAAATGGCTTTATGTGACACTAATCATATTGTAAAGCCTGGTGCTATTTTTATGATTTATGATTGTTTTAAATTAATTACTCATCTCTTGGAGCTGTGGTTATTACATTATATATCTGGATATTGATTTTTTTGGACACAGAATTCAATTTTGGCATCAATATTTGGATTAAGAATTGTTTTTTGCATCTTTTTCTCACATCATTTTTGATTTTCAAGGCACTGCAATTTTGAGCAACTGAATTATGCAACGACACTCAGACTTGTGCTGTGCTGAGGTTATAGCTATGACGAGGTTAAACCATGCACTTCCTGACCATCCGAGTTTGGGAATAAATCGAAAAGAAATATCTGCGTCTTGCTTTATGTGTTCATTCTTAGCTTTACAGATCCTTTTCATGGATTCAACTTTGATTTCTGTTTTAGCCATTAGATTTGACAGAAATAGGACTGATTCTCAGTATCAACCTTTTTTCTAGCATTTTGACATTTCTTTTCCTGGTAACCTCCATTATTCTAGTTTGCCATTCTTTTTTCTTGGTGAACATAACAGACATAAACATACCACTTAAACCTTAACAGCTAAATGTAAACTTCATTATGTACCAGTGATAAACAATTCAGAATAAATGATCAGCATGGTCATCATATCAGGTGCTGAACAGTATACTCATCTCTTTGGACAGCAGGCAAATAGTTTAGGTTACAGTTTTAATCAGTCCCACCTTCAAACACAATTGCCCATGGAAATACAGTATGTAAATAAATTTAAAAAAATACATTTTTCAAATGACTTTTGGAATGTTTTGTTCTACTTAGATTTTGTATTTGTAGTTTCAGTGTGTGTGTGTGTTTTTTTGCTTTCCTTTTAATGCTCCATTTTAGTTTAGTTTTGATTAATAAGTTGGTTTAGTGTTTTATATTAGTTTAGTGTTTTTTTCTATATCTGTTGTGGACTATTCGGACCCGGACACAAACAGACCGACACAGAATGTCCCAAGAAACACGTGTTTATTTACAACCCCAACCACAGGGCACAAAATAACAATAATAAACGTCCTTCTCGCTCTCTCTTCAGCTGCCTGCAACTCCTCCCACACAAGCTCCGTCCTCTTCCACCGATTCCCGAGTGGAGTGACGCAGCCTCTTTTATACGGCCCAATTAACATCCAGCAGCACTTCCGGGTGTGGCGGAAGTGCTGCAAGCGAGTTCAGCTCAGTTTCTGGCAACTCTTCCAGGTGTGAAAGAAGTGCTGCATACCCCAGTTCTGGAGCTGCCCAGGCGTCCCCTGGTGGTGGCCACGTTGCTCCACAGGGTTGAGCTCCCCAGGTCCATGGCCCCCATACAATCCAGGGTGGCTGCCCTCTTCCATTCCAGGGAAGACACTGCCCTTCTCCCAGTCCTTCCCTTCTCGCGGCATCCCGGTGGGGCATGGTCCCTGGACGTCTGTCACACTGTTAAATATGTAATTGTAGGTAATCTCTCTCTGATGTTGTAATTAGGTCAAGTTACAGAAGCTGATGGCCCTCAAAATTTTGTTCTGCCTGTCTTCCCTTGAAGTGGCATTAGTTAACTTTAAGTTCAATTTCTTTGCTCCCCATTTTGCCTCTTTGAATTTTTTCTACTATTTTTTGTTTTGTGGTACTTTCTTAGCCGTGTACTCTTTTGCTTTTCAGGATTTTGACTTTGTTGTTTACTTTTTAAATTTAGGATTTTGAGTGAATCTGTTAATTCTGGATTCTTTTTTGGTACTTGTGTATCTCTTGATCTTTTATATTTAGTATTCTTGTTTGTATTTTTGTGTCTTTTGAGCATGTATTTTTTTTTTCCTTTTGAATGTTTGTATTTTTGTCCTTTATATATTTCAGTTTTGTTTGAAATTTAGTACTTATTTTGCATTTTTTTTTAAATGTTACTATCTTTTTCCACCTTTTCCATTTTTATTTTCTATTTGTACTGACTCTTTTTTGCTTGTAATATTATAACCTCATTTCTTGATTTTTTTAAAACTAAATTAACATCATTAATTAAGCTTGTGAGTTTTTTCACAATGATTCTTTCCCCTTTTGCATTGTGTTGGCAATCATAACACTGAACAATACACTCTTTTAACCACATTTCTTTGAGTGACAGGTGTATGACAGTATCAAATATATGCTTACTGTACTGCAAGGTGATACTTGGTAGATTTTCATAAAAATACAGTGTTATGATTATTTTTCTTATTACAATTGGAAGAAGTACTGTAACAAAAGTAGAATGGATATTTCTTATGACACTGATGAACTTTTTTTTGTTCCAGAGTCTTGCAGGCTGAATACTATCTTCTCTCTTTGGTTTTCTGTTGCCTTCTGCCTTGCTCAATAGATGCCTCTTAGTTTTCCTTGTCATGGACGCCTGGGGTCCTTGCCCAGCTGGGACGCCTCCACCCTGGGAAGACCAAGCATGGTCAGAGCATTACCTCTCCCAGAACACTAGATGGCAGCCCCCCTTGGTTGTAGTGGTACCTCGGACTCCTGCAGGGCTTCATGGGAGTTGGAGTTATATACAGTCCTGTTGGGATCCGGGGGTGCCACTAGGGGGTGCTACAGCTGCTCCTGAGCCTGTGTGGACAGTTCTTTCACCACACCCGGAAGTGCTGCCATAAGTAGGTCATCAAGCACCTGGAGCACTTATAACGTATGAAAGGAGCCAGCAGACACTACTTGGAGAGCCAGAGTTGGGGGGAGGGAGACAAGGCTTGCCGAAGAGAAGTGGAGGAGGAAAGAGAGAAAAGAATGAGGAAGAAGAAGAGATAATTGTGTTCAGGTGTGCTGTTTGTGCTTGAGACTGTGTTGTGTACTTATAGGAATGGGAAGACATTGTCCAGAAGTGAAGAAACAAAATAAAAATCACATGTGCTTCTATAAGTGTGCCTTCTGCATCTGTCTGTATCATGTTGGGGGGCTGGCATGTCCCTACTGGTGTCACAGCCTCTAATTTGTATATGTTTATCAAATAGTTATTAACAAATTAGCAGACCTATTGCCTTTTCCTCATTGCCAATCTTTATAAACACAGTTCCAAAAACACACCGTGGCACTTTAATATTACAAAAATAACATATAAAGCTATATTTTACATATTATGAGGAGTGGAAAGTTACACAGCCTGATTGGGCTCACACAGTAGGCCTGCAGTGGAATTTGAACCTGTAACTTTATGGTGAAACAGTCTCAGACCAAACTTTTGCTGTGTTGCTTGTCTTTGGCCCTATCCCTGTAACTGTGTTAGAACATTAGAAAAACGCTTGACAAAAATAGGCCATTCAGCCAAAACAATCCTGTCCAGTTAATTTCTCAAAAACAACATCAAGTCAAGATTTGAAGGTTCCTAAATTCCTGCTGTGTATTACACTATTTGCTAATTTATTCCATGGGTCTATGGTTCTTTGAAGAAAAACATTTTAACATTTGTGCAAAATTCACCCTTAACAATTTTTCAATAATACTTCAATGTTCTTATTGAACTCATTTTATAGTAACAAACTGGATCCACTATACTAATTCCTTTCATAATTTTAAACACTTCAATCATGTCACGTCTTAATCTTCTTTTACTTAAACTGAAAATGTGCAGCTTCTTTAATCTCTCTACTCATAACTCACACCCTGCAGTCCTGAAATCAGTCTAGCTGCTCTTCGCTGGACTTTTTCTGCTCAAGGTGAGGCCTCATCAGTGCATTCATTATTAAGCTTAAGCACAACCTCCTTTGACTTGTACTCAACACATCATGCTATATAATTTAACATTCTGTTGGCCTTTATGATGACTTCTAAACACTGCTTGTGGAAGGGCAGGTCCATGGTTTAAGAAGCAGGAGCCCATTTTTGAATAAATAAATAACGTATGTGCTGTTGCCAGGGAGTTGAGAAGATGGCTCGTCTCCGGGTTGGTGCGAGGCGGTCAGCCGTTTTTGCATTGCCTTGTCGGCATGTGTAGGTGGTCTGATTGTCTCATTATCAGCTCGGGGCAGCAATCAGGGGATCACACCTGCAGCCACTCCGCATCATATAAAAAGGGAGTGCAGGATCAGAAAGGAGATGGACAAGAAATGAATGAGGGTTAAAAGGAAGAAAGTGAAGCAGGCAAAAAGTGAGCGAGTGCTGGTACAGCAGTGAGCAAAAAAGAAGGAGCTCAAGTTGCAGAGAAGGCAGGCAGACAGATAGCAGAGCCCTTGGGCGAGTGTGTGGTTGTTGCCGGGGCTGAAGTGGATCACTCCAGCTGAGCATCATGGAAGCTAGAGTTACCAGGTACTTGCTCCCATTTAAATCAAGGAAGGCCATGGGAGATGTACAGAGCAAGATGAAGCCTAGTCTGGGAGCCCCAGGCTTGGGTCCAGATTGGAAGTCCTGCTGTACTCATGGAACGGCAGGGACCCAGACCTGTTGAACAGTGTTGGCTGTGCCTGTCAGTAGACGTCTCCTTAGCTGCAAGGTCTGGTTAGGATAAGCTAAGAAGATGTCAGTTTGAACAGATTGCACCAGAGCTCATGTTTTAATGGACAGCTTCCTACACAGTTGTTTTCTTAACCTTGTTTTAATGGCTTTATCTATTGGGATTTTAACCGCCACTGAACAACTTCTTTTTATGGATTATTTATTTATTGAAGACGTTGCACGGCACTATTTATTTGGACACTGACTTTTTTTTAAATAAAAGCCCTTTTTCACTTTTTGCACCTATCCCTTTTGCAATGCGTTGTGTGTTTGTCCTCATCTGCCGGTTTGTCAGATTACATTATCGACAGTGTTGGGTTCAAGTGGTTCCCAAAACAGAAGTGGGAGTATGGAGCCAACACACACAGTCACACTGCTTAGATGTAGGATACCTAGGTCCTTCTCATGAGGAGTACTTTCCAGTTTCAGACCTCCCATTGTGTATTTGGATGCAATATTTTTATTACCTATGTGTAATACTTTACATTTATGTGCATTAAATGTCATCTGCCACAGCATTGTACAAGCCGGTATTCTGTCCAAGTTCCTCTTTAATGATTCAATGGATTCTACATTATCTGCCAATCCATCTAGCTTGGCATCATCTGCAAATGTTACCAAGTTTATGTTTATATTACTATACAGATCATTTATATATATATTTAGCACACTAATCCAAACACCACCCAACTCTGATAAGGCTCCTTCCACCATAACCTTCTGCTTTTTTTTTTTCAGTCAATTTTGCAACCATCAACACACTACAGCCTGAAATCCTATTTCTTTCAAATACTTTCTAAAAAATCATAATAAATAATATAATATCGCATGCACCACTTTGGACAACAATAATAATTTATGAGTAAAGAGAATATAAATTAAAGATAGCACTTGCTACCCTTCTGTGCTCTTGTGTTATGCTCTTTTTGACTTAGAATTCGTAGAGTTTATTTAATGTGTTTCTACTATGACTTGTTTTTTTTGGATGTTTGTCTCACCTTTAGCGTCTTGGACATCTTAAGCCTGGAGTTTCCAGATTTTAACTTCTTGTTGGTTTTAATAAAAAAATCTGAACTGTATATTTTTTACGTGGTGTATCATAGCTATCTGTTGCTTCTAGTCTGAATGAAAGCCCCCATTCTTGTTCTGCTTTTTGCCTTCCTGGTTTGGTTTCCTTGCCGTGGAGGCCAACTTCAGAGGCCATGTCAAGTGAGCAACCACGTTTGAAGGTGCAGTTGGTTGGTGCCAGCTGACACCTTTAATCATGAAAGAAATAAACCACTGCAGTTACATTTTAATGCTTTCTTCATCATCAAGCACCTAATTTTCATTACTGACACAGTTAATTTTTCAAATTTACTATATGGTTATACTTTTTCAGAGTGAATGAGCAAATGAATTCAGTACCAAAATGCTACAGTTTACCTTCTGCATAATTAAACTTCTGAATAGCACAACTATGGATCATAACGGGAGGTGTAAATGGGATTTGAAATGTAGCCAGCATTTTTGTCACATTGATGTAACTTGGTGGTTTTGGCAATGCTCAGTGATCTTAATTGCACATTTAAAGCAGTCAAATGACACTGTGAAAAACTCTGCAAGTAAATCCCTTTCATGACTGTTTGTGAGAAAGAAAAGCAGGATGATTGACAAAAATCCTGTGAACTGTGTGAACATGAAACATCCCAAGGCTCAATTCTTCACAACTGCCCAGGGTCCTTTGTCCAGGTGTCTTGGCGAAGTATCAGTACAGGTCAAAAGTTACAGCCGGACAAAGTTCCCACCGCTCTGGCTAATTTAATTCTAAGGTCTTCCATTCTAAATCACATTAAAATGGAAACAGGATATCCTAGAAAATTGTGCAATTTGTAAATTCTGATTAAATGTTTTCCTGCACTGTTGTGTATTTACATGTGAACAATGCCCAGCCAAAAATAAAATGGTTATGCATATTTTCTTGCTTTATGGTGCAGTAATATGAATTTTGCAAAGAATGACAGTACTTTCAGGCCATCTGAACAATCCTTAGGAAAGAAAAAGTCTCTTTTAAAAAATAAAATTAAAAAAAACAAATTATGTTGCTGAATTAATACAAGAGTAAATATGATGTTTGATCAATGCATGTGTTTTTGAATCTTTTTAAAATTAATTTTAATTAATTTGAATTTTCCCTGTGTAAATTAGGAATGGTTATGTAGTACTTTAGTTCATCCATTCGTTCTTCAACAAACTCACTTAATTCCATTTTGGGCCGTGGCTATTCAAAAGCCAACCCAGGAGCATCAAAGTTAAAGTATTACAGTGAACATCAATGCATGCACCCACACTCACCCTTATCAGGTCAGCTTAAGCTTCTATCATTAAACTAAAAGAGACATTTTTGAGATGTAGGAGGAACAGTATGAGAACCAGAAGAACATTCATGCAGAAAACAGCGAGAAACTGCAAACTCCAAGCAAATAAATGATCAGAAAACCCCGACTCCTGGAGCTGAGAGGCAGAAGCACTGACCACTCAGCCACCCTCACACATTTCTAGTTAAACAGTTATAAAATAAAAGGTAAAAAGAGTTTTTTGACAGTTCTTCTGTTTAATTTTGGATGTCACTCACGCGCTGTCATCAAGCAGCAAACCATGGTTTACAACAGAAATAAATAAATACTTAAGACAAACACCAATGCCTTCTTAATTAGAGCTAAATAAGTTTAGAAAAGAATGACTGGCTTAATGAAGAGGATAACCCAGACCATGGACAGATTTAGGAGAAGAGTGGCACTGATAGCCCTGGCAAGACAGAAGTGTTACCAACTATACAACAGAGAAAACCAGAATGGGCCAAAATTGTTAATGACCTCCATGTAGTTATTGTCATAATCTGATACATCTTTTTACATTTTTTACTGTCATATATTGTCCTTTAAAAATCACAAAGGTTTGGGAGGCCAAAGAAATTCAGTGGTTACATTTAATTTTATTAGGTAATGTTAAACATTAAATATGTTCTTCCATGGCATCATTTTGTTTGTATCATTTTTTGAGCTTTGGTTGGTTACTTTGTTTATTTCACTCAATTTTGGTTTACTGCCTTTGTTGTTTGAAAAAATGAATTGACTCCCTAGTATTGACCTTGGCATGTTTCTGACTTTGACTCCATCATCCAAACTGAATATTAAAATATTACTGCTATCACCTTGTGCAGTCAGTACAACTTGGACATCAGTTTATTAAAGGAAAGTCCTGTGGGAATGCTGACATTTGGTGCAAGACACTCAGCATTCCTCTCTTTCAGGATACTTGACTTTAGCATTCATAGTTTTCGTACTCTTTCTCTGTACATTTACCATTCCTTTTCTCAGAGGTTGATGCACTTGGAGTGGTCCGCTTCTTCTCTTTTTTCTTAGGCATCTTTTTGCATTAAAACTGATTAAGTCAGTGTTTGTGTTGCAATTACTTAGTAAATTTTCTTTAATTTTTCACTTAAGCTGGCACTTAAGTCTTCATTCTGCCTCAAGAATGATTTAAAATATGAAGATGTAGAGGAAGTGATGGCGAAGGTGGTAGGGATGAGAACGGCGCCGTACACATATGCCTCTCGGCCGCCCTGCTGGCTGCTGCCGAGAGTTGATTCTACAATAAAGTAAAATAAAAAAAGGAATAACCTTGGAGGTCAATCATCACCCTGAAGGCGGAAAGTAGACATCATGTAGTATATATGTATTTCAATTTCAGGTCAATAGGCCAAACGGTTTGCGAGCTACAGGTGATTTAATATCCTGGACAGACACACGAACAGCCACGGTATCGTATTATATATAAAGATGTTCCTTATTTGATTTGGCTCATGATATGCCACACTGTAAAATACCTTGTAATGAAGCACTCTGTAGAAGATATTATAATGGCCAAGGTGACTAAGGAATGGACTAACACTCAGACAATGTTGAAGAGAATGGAAAAAAAAAACTTGTTTAGAATGGCTATGAGGGGAAAATAGTACTTCTGCTTGCCTTAGTGGTGGTTTTTGTACTTTTTCTCTATCCTAAAATCAACCCTCCTTTAATTTTAAATAAAACCTTCGATGCCATTAGTCTAGGTGAGACAGATACCACCTGGCCGATGAAATTTAATGTAGGGAATTGCATATATGGTAGGAAGTAAAAAATACTATTTTTGAAGGCACAATGGAAGTTCTAAAAGTTGAAAGTACAGTAGAACCCTGATTATTCGTGCCCCAATTAACCAAGGTTCCACATTATACAATGAGGAAATGAAAGTGTAATAGGCTATTTTTTATTATTCATGAAAACTTTGCCCATGAATACTGTACTGTATGCATAAACATTGTACTTTTAATCTCAACTGTACAGAGTAACCTGCAGAGAAGTGTGTGACTGTGGGAATGTGAGCGTGACACATTCACCCTACACTCAAGTGTACACCTTGGCTGTCATCAGTGTGTACTGATGGTGTACACATGCTTTAATGTTTCATTCACTTCAGATTTTTGTGTTTACTGTATACGAGGATGAGGACTGCACAGAAAATCCAAACAAGATTTCCAATACAGATGTCTAAATGCCATCGAAACAGTAGTTTTGTATATTGAATATCAGGAAGACACTACACCTGTCGACATTTTGATGCTGAGTTCACTGTGGAACATTGCAGCGAAGAGGCAAAGAACATTAAATTCAGTGAGGTAAGAAAAGAGTCTCAAAAGTGATACTGTACCATATAAATTATCAACATATTTTATAATCTTAATTTTTAATTCAAAATGGCCATCTGTTTTATCCGTGTTTTCAGTTTTACGAGGTAGGTTTGGTCCACATTACCTTGGATAATTGGGGTTCCACTGTATCCCTAACTAGAAGGACCTGGGAGTCATAGTGGACTCATCATTATCTACATCTAGACATTGCATAGAAGCCATTAAGAAGGCTAATAGAATGTTTGGGTAGAGTTCAATTCAAAGAAAATTATGCTTTAGCTTCATAACCAACTAATGAGGCCTCCCCTGGAGCACTGCATGCAGTTTTAGTCTCCAAGCTACAGAAAAGACATAGCAGTGATAGAAAAAGTCCAGAGAAGAGCAACTAGGCTGATTTCAGGAAAGCAGGGTTACGAATTATGAGGAAAGAATAAAGGAGTTGAAACTTCTCAATTTAAGCAAACACAGATTAAGTGGTGACATGATTAACATGCTTAAAATTATAAAAGTTATTAATACTGTGGATCCAGGCTGTTACTTTAAAATTAGCTCAACAAGGACATAGAGACACAGTTTGAAACTAGTTAATGGCAAATTTCACACAAACGTTATGATGTTTTTCTTCAAACATAGAACCATAGACACATGGGATAAGTTACCAAGTAGTGTAGTAGACAGTAAGACTTTAGGGACCTTCACATTTTGACTTGATGTTATTTCGGAGAAATTGGGTGGATAGGATTGGGGAGCTTTGTTGGGCTAAATGGCTTGTTCTTTTCAAAATATTTCTAATGCCAATGTAATGTTGTTGCAATGCTTAGAATAGATAGGACATTATGTGCCTTTATGCTCCAGTCTGCATATTTTATGATTTTTCAGGACAGGAACTAAAGCCTGGCCAAACATAAACTCACTCATAGCCATAACACTGGTCTTTGGGTTGTGGTAGAATTATTATTGCTTTAAATTGCTTTAAACTGCTAGTGAAGACTTTCAGGTTTAAACATTCTAAGAATTGCATTTATTCACATATATATTTTATTTATTTTTATAAATTGTTCTCTTTATAGAACAATTTTTTGCCTAAAATAATGATGCCTGTTCCCATTGACCATTTAAATTACAGGCCTGACGCCTGTGCTGGGACTTTTCAACAATCTGTGCCTCTGTTCACCATAACATATTTTTAAAGGCTTCTCAATCTGATTTCAATTTCCTCCATAAGCTACCCTACAGAAATGTCTTTCTCTTTGTACTAACAAGACTTGCAGCAAGAACCTTTTCATCAAAGTATGTGGACATGAAAATGTTTTCTGTCAGGTTGACACCGAAGGGAATAGCAGCCCTTTGTTTGACTAAAGGGCAAAGGTAAGGAGTTACAAGCAAAGGTTCAGCATTGATTTGGTAGGACCACCCTCCCTTTGAAGGAAAGGGTAATCAGTCTCAATTTCTTTTCCTTGTTTTAGTGTTCATGTGACCTATAGCCTCCTGCATGTGCACAGCTTCAGTAATAGTGGCGTTGACTCAGTGAGGGGATGTTTAGCAGTTTCTACAGAATTATCAACAGTGATTTCCTGTGATCTCAAAGTTAAGGCATATTTAGTTGGTTATAAAAGTATGTAAAGCTCTCTAAAATACACTGATAATTTAATATGCAGCATATTAAATTTACATTTTTTATATTTGTTGAATTTACTTAGCCCATTTATTTATTATCTGAATAAATGCAATTACTTTATTTAGGCAGAAGGAAATTCTATAATGTCATTTAGACCTGAAACATAGCCTGTTCAGAAGGTGGCACCCAGTGTAGAATTAAAGAGGCACAAATAAATATCATCAACTAGATGAAAAACAAGTGATCTTGAGCAATTTGTTCTCCATTTGATGGCATGGGCTATTGTTTTGCAAATTTACATGGATGGTGTTCTTTAAAGGTGTTGACTAATCAGGCCACTTGGGGCAATGTGCTCTACCTGAAGGGATCTGAGATACATCAGTAGTCTGCTTTGAGGACAGGTCTCTCTGTGGCTGGCTCTGTGGTGCCACTTGTGAAAAGAAATACTATTATATACATATATTCTACCATTGATGACCCATTTCTTGCTGCTTCATCAATTTGATGGTCTTCCATCTGGAAGTGAATCTTTCCTCCTGACTGTTAGTTAAGTTCCAAGTCACAGAGAACCTGTAAAAGAACACATTGCTTCAAAACATATGGCTCTCCTTGTAACCCCGTACCTCGAACTGAAGTACGTATGCTCAGTAATGGGTGGATGGCATTTCATTTTATACCCGTTTTTCATTTTGCCTGCCTGCACAGTGATCTTTTGGGTGATGTTGAGGTAGGCAGTGTGATGAAGTGGTTAAGACTTCAGACCTTGAGCTGCTTGTGCTCCAATTGGAAAACCAAAAAGAAATGTAAAACAATTGTCTCGTGAGTGTTGTAAGTCACCGTGGATAAAAGCGTCAGCCAAAAAAGTAAATGTAAATTTTAGACAATCTGAATCTTGACTTAAACCAAAATGTATTTAAAGATATTAGTAGCAGTTACATCTTGCCTTCTGCAAGCCATTTAGGTTTTCTTGGGGAACAGATAACACAATTTTAATTATAGTTGTGATAATAAAAGTACTACTATTGTCAGTGAAATTCCTACGTATTCAACCAATATGCAACACATCACCAGCACCATAATAATAAACAAGAATATATTTTACTTAAATACATAGCTTAATTTTATTTAACAGAAAACACAAATCAGTTTACCTGATGTGCTCCTTACCCTGTTACTTGTTCAGTTATGTGAAACCTTGGGGAGAATACCCTCAGAAAACTTCAAAGTTTTCTGATACAATTAAAATTAAATTAAATTAGGTAGATACATTGTATGTATAGACACAGACTTATTTCTAGGATATTAATGACATATGCATGAACTGGAGCAAGAATTTTAAACTCATAGCTAAATTATTGTACAGGAGCAAGTTTAACGTGAACTAATAAGGAACAATGAGGGAC
This sequence comes from Polypterus bichir lapradei, assembly GCA_026402145.1. NCBI lineage: Eukaryota > Metazoa > Chordata > Cladistia > Polypteriformes > Polypteridae > Polypterus > Polypterus bichir. Next base: position 55,512,636 of record JANRMT010027041.1, on the reverse strand, counting down.
AGAGAGATGATGATTCTGTTTAAATTACAACAACAACAACATTTATTTATATAGCACATTTTCATACAAAAAGTAGCTCAAAGTGCTTTACATAATGAAGAAAAGAAAAATAAAAGACAAAATAAGAACTTAAAATAAGACAACATTAGTTAACATAGAAAAGGAGTAAGGTCCGATGGCCAGGGTGGACAGGAAAAAAACTCCAGATGGCTGGAGAAAAAAATAAAATCTGCAGGGGTTCCAGGCCACGGGACCGCCCAGTCCCCTCTGGACATTCTACCTAACATAAATGAAACAGTCCTCTTTGTAGTTAGGGTTCTCACAGAGTCACTTGATGTTGATGGTCATACAGACTTCTGTCTTTTAATCCATCCATCATTGTTGGAACATTACGGTGCTTTGAGTAGATGGTGGTGGCGCAAGCCGGAAAGGAAACAGAAGAGAGAGTAGGGGTTAGTACAGATTTTAGAGCCACCATGGACAGTTATTATAATGAGTTGGATATACAGAGCATCAGGATTTTAATTACAGTGAAGCTATGAGAAGGCCATGTTAAAGTAATGTGTTTTCAGCAATTTTTTAAAGTGCTCTACCGTATCAGCCTGGCGAATTCCTATTGGCAGGCTATTCCAGATTTTAGGTGCATAACAGCAGAAAGCCGCCTCACCACTTTTTAGTTTTTTTCTTGGAATTCTAAGGAGATACTCATTTGAGGATCTGAGGTTATGATTTGGAATATAAGGTGTCAGACATTCCGATATATAAGATGGAGCGAGATTATTTAAGGCTTTATAAACCATAAACAGAATTTTAAAGTCAATCCTGAATGACACAGGTAACCAGTGTAGTGACATCAAAACTGGAGAGATGTGTTCGGATTTTCTTTTCCTAGTTAGGATTCTAGCAGCTGCATTCTGCGCTCGTTGCAAATGATTTATGTCTTTTTTGGGTAGTCCTGAGAGGAGTGCGTTACAGTAATCTAGTCGACTGAAAACAAACGTGTGAACTAATTTCTCAGCATCTTTCAATGATATAAGAGGTCTAACTTTAGCTATGTTTCGTCTTTGACAGAAAAAAGAAGACAGCAATAGAAAATTCAAATAACAACATCGTTTATTTGTATAGTACCTTCCAATACAGAGTATAATTCAAGTTGCTTTACAAATTTGTGGAATATGAAAACAAAGAAAACTGTCAAATGGTTTGTGGGGAAAGAAAAAAAACTTACACAATATATTTTGCATGATAAGATATCTTTTGCTTCTCTAGTCAATTGGCTGCAGTTACTGAATAGACAGATATTGTTGATCTCCATTTATGTTAATCTGTTTCAGACTACTTTGTTTTCCCATGTGTTTGACTTTATGTGTACTAATTATGTATTTATTAATTTGTACAATTTACTTAACCATGCAGAGGATTCTGTACTTCTAAAATGGGAGTGCCAACCAGTAGGCGTGAGACAATATTTTGAATTGGATTTCATGGCAATACGAAATGTGTAATCATGCATTGTATGACATTACCATACGATGGAAATGAAACACAAAGTCAAACAATAACGTCAACAGAATATTACAATGGCATGCTACTCAATCAAACAAATAATATTAACAGATACACCATTTCCAACAAAACAGCACAAAACAAAACAAAATTCAATTCAAACCCAAAGAAATAAACTATGCACTGCACTTTCACTAAACCAATATTTCTCCATCTGTATTATGATTTGAAAGCAAAAGTGCACTACATTGAAATCATTGCGCGTTGCCATGTTTTTGTGTTTCACATACACACACTTAATATAGTGCGTCACATTCTCCGATGAGAGATTGCAGCATTGTTCCATAAATGCACAGAGTTGCTTTCAGATCGATTTCTTTCTAACCATTTTTCACAAACACCAATGTCCACCCGCAATTCGTTCACAATTTCTGTCATGTTCTCTATTGTTTGATGATACTGTCTTTTTTGCTATATAACACATTCTGGTATCACCTTCCCTTGTAATTTGTTAGCATTTTCTTCTAATTTTGTCAAGAATAAAAGGCAGGAATGTCAAAATACCAGTAAGCTAAAGAGGAGGCACTCAGAAACGACTGTAGCACTTTACCCACAAACTTGGATGAGCTTTGTCTTGCGATGCTAGCTTATATACTGTCTCATGAATGACTCTTATGATTTATAGGGTTCCCAGCAGCAGGTGATTGCATTTTGATGGGAAAACAAAATGCTGGCTGCCAATAAAAACAAGATGGTATTGCGAGAAACAAAAATTATAATGATAAAATAAAACTAACTGTCCAAGATGAAAATGTATCAACAAAATAAATATAAAATGGAATTCAGTGAGGTTCAAACTCTGAAAAGAAAAAAGAGGTTGGAAGAAAAGTGTTTACACCGAAATAAAAATTAGCAAATATGTCAGCATAACAAGCAAATGTGACTGATTACTCTGCTCTAGTTAATAAACCGTTTAAAGAACAGCACTCTGGGAAGTGGTATTGGAGAAAGTTTTAGAGACAGCAGGTGTGCTTCTGCATGGATTGCTTCTGTGCCTCAGCATGATGAACTGTCTCCATCAGACCACTGACTTGTCTTTCAAGAGCAGCTCCTGAGTGATTCCTGGCAAAACTCCATGCAGCAGCTTAGAAACAACATGTAAGCTATGGTGCACATGAACTTCATTGTTTCCACACAACTTTTTTTATTTTTTGTGATAAAAATAAGAACATCTGTATTATGGGTAGTTTATTAACAGCTGTATAACCTGGAGCAAGGTATTTTTTCCATTTTTCTATTACACTTTCTACATTTATCAGAAGCTATTAAACTATAGTCACATTATGCTCACAGACAACAGCAAGTAACAAATAATAGGTTTGCTCCATTGAGAGATGAGAGAATATCTCAATTAAAATGCAGACATTATAATCTGTTTTTAAGGGCCTACGTGGAAATAATGTAAACAGAAAGATGATAAGTATAGTTTGTGAAAACAGCCTGGAGGTTACTTTATTTAATTTGAATCCAGCTCAATGGGGAGTATTAGGGATTGATGTCAAATTATCTTTATTTGCCAGAGGCTTTTTAAATTTAGAATAAAATGAACTTAAGCGATTATTAAGGGATGAGCTTCTTTATAAGGACAAACAGAAAGGAATGAAAGTTGTCAGACAAGCACAATTCAAATGCCAATTTAATTTAGTAAAGCAAGAATGGCAAATAAATATGCATGGCTATGCATTTACAACTGTTTCCACATAATAGCTGATGATGTATGAATTATAAAAATATGTTGAGGCTTAAACACAATCTTTGATTACAAGTAACATTTTTATTTTCCTTGCGTGATCACAGTGAGCAACCGACATCTGGATTTTAAGTAGAGATAGGGGGATGGATTATGAAAAGAAGAAGCCCAAAATCCCTGGATTCTTTACATGGAAAGAATTACTGTGTACTCCTAATTACACTCGTGATATACACTGATCAGCCACAACATTAAAACCACTGACAGGTGAGGTGAATAACACTGAATATCTCGTTACAGTGACACCTCTGAAGGGGTGGGATATGCTAAGCAGCAAGTGAACAGTCACTTCTTGAAGGAGGCATGAAAAATGGGCAAGCATAAGGATCAGAGCGACTTTGACAAAGGCCAAAATGTGATTGCTAGACAGCTGGGTGAGAACATCTCAAAAACAACAAGTCTTGTGGTGTGTTCCCAGTATGCAGTGGTTATTACCTTCCAAAAGTGGTCAAAGGAAGAACAACTAGTGAACCGGTGATACATATGGAGAGCAAAGGCTAGCCTGTCTGGTCTGATCACACAGAAGTACTGTAGCACAAATTGCTGAAAAACTTAATGCTGGCCTTGAGAGAAGGGTGTCAGAACACACAGTGCCTTGTAGCTTACTGCATATTAGGTTGTGTAGTTGCAGACTGGTCAGAGTGATCATGCTGACCCCTGTACACTGCCAAAAGTGCCTATAATGGGCATGTGAGCATGAGAACTGAGCCATGTAATGATGGATAAAGATGGCCTGGTCTACTGAATCACATCTTCTTTTAGGTCATGTGGACAGCTTGGTCCATGTGTATCATTTACCTGGGGAAGAAATTGGATCAAGATGCAGTATGGGAAGAAGTGTGATGCTCTGGGCAATGTTCTGCTGCGAAACCTTAAGACATGGCACTCACATGGAGGTTACTTTCACATGTACCACCCACCTATAGATTATTACTGACTATGTACATCTCGTCATGGCAACAGTATTCCCTGATGGCAGTGGCCTTTTTCAGCAGGCCACACTGCAAAAATTGTTCAAGAATGTTTTGAGGAACATGACAAAGAGACCAATGTGTTGACTTGGCTTCTAAATGGAGATTTGCCATTGGATTTGCTGGACTAAAAGTCCACACCTTGCAATAAACAGAACTTAAAGGATCTGCTACTAACATCTTGGTACCAAAAACCACAGGACATCATCGGAAGTCTTATGGAGTCCATGCCTCGTCAGGTCAGAGCTGTTCTGGTGGCACAAGTGGGACCTATACAATATTAGGCACACAGTTTTAATGTTGGTTCAAATTTTTTTTTAAGATTGTTGCAGTCTGAAACAAATTTATCAGACATTTTTTCTTATTGTAAACTAAATACCTGCAATGGATTAGTGCTGGATAGGCTATGCGTCAAGTGCCTCTGTAACATGTTCTGGACCCCAGAATTTTGAACTTAATTAATGGGGTTTGATAAGGAATGGATGGACGGATGAATAAATCAAATATCAAGGAAGAGAGGATTACAGGCAAAAACAACAAAGGAAAATGCAAAATTAAAAAACCTGCTAAGCATATCTTTTATAGGAGATCAATTACCTCAGCTTTCCTATCTTCTACTACTGCTCAAAATACTGTTTTTCACCTTGTATTGTGTAGATAGAAGTTGAAAAAATATACACATGAAAAATTACATATATTGTAATTTTAAGGTAGTTAGAAAAGAAAAGTTAAGAAAGAAATGCAAGCCACATGGGCTTTTTTTTGCTTTCTTTGGGTGTGAGTCAGAAGAATCGGCCATGCAGGGTTCAAAGGCACAAGAAGACACAAGAACACTGGCCTTCAGAATTCTAAATTTGTAGTTAAAAATGAAAATCAAAGGTTCTAACCATAGTTTAAATATCCTTTCTTTAATTAACCAAAAAACTGTTTAGTTTTTGTAAGAAACATCCCAATGTTGGGTTAGTAACAGATGCGCACTGCCATTTTAAATACCTGTAGCGTGATTATGTCATGTCATTTCCATGTGATGTCACACACCACTATGAGCAAAGCAAACAAAATAGCTTCACCCATAATCCATACAATATTCAAGCAATAGAACATAAAATGTCATGCAACATAAAACACAGATAAAAATAAAATAATTAGAAATATAATCCTTATTTGTATGTCTTTTATATCTACCAGGGCTTCCCTCATTTCAGAGAAATATGTGCCAAAGTGGATTATCTGTCTCTGAGAAGTGATAAGTTTTGTCATGTCTATTTCCTCCTGTTCTCGTCATTTACTTTTGCTATTAAAAAAAGCATTCATGTGAATAGCAGTATACAAGTGTTATGCCTGCAGGAGTACTAAATGTGCTCAAAGTAGCCAAATTATTTAAACCACTTCAATTAACTGAAAGCTCAGATGGAATTAAATTAAGATGCTTCAATGACAGCAATAAACAAAAGTGCACTCCTCTGCTTTTTGATTTACTTACATTTATTCTTATTATAACAGACCTTGTGCTCCTTTCCAATATTTCATAATCACTAAAAAATGGGAAAATGTCCCATTTGGTGTTCTTTTTGAAGATTATTCTACGAGCATGATAAAATGTTCTATTAGCAATGTTTTTGTAAAGAACTGAGACAGAATTAAAATATATTCTAGCATTTTTTTCAGTTAGCACACTGTTATTGGGATTTGGCTAAATGATATCATCCACTGGATTACACTGTACTTACAACCACTGAGTCTTTAGAAGGGTGTTAACAAAGTTTAATAAAATAAAGGTGGTTTCACACTAGTTGACTTTTCCAGCGATTTTTGGTCATAGCCACTGCATAACTGTGGTGAGTGCCTATAACCACCAATCATGGAGTGCGACATCCTCATCAGCTCAGTCACAGAAGTTAGTGGCTTGCCCTGACAAAATCAAGCAGGTTATAAAGTGGAATCCTGTGCATGCGAAAGCTGGCAACCAGTTCATACAATGTGGCCACAAGGAGAGAAGAAAAAACATGTTTTGGTGACGCAAATAGAAGGAAGACTTTTCTCTTTGATGTCTTATGTATGCCATACCATGTAAGAATGTAAACAGGAAAATATGGGCTGTGACTGCAGCTGAAATCAGCATACTTGGAAAAAATCTGTGCATGTTAGGCAGCACATTAATTAGTTGTCAAATCTGGACAAGATCACTATGCTTTTTAAATAAAATGAAAATGAAACTGAATTTAGATGTCTTTTAATCTGTCATTCCCTGAAATTCTTAGTCACGCACTGTGTTATCTTCAAGATGATGAGATCCAGCATCTGTAGTCATTAAGGTTGATTTGCTCTCCTACTCGAAACCATGTAGCATGCAGTTAGCCTTCAAGACCATAATAACTTGGCACTGAATCCTGGACTGAAAAGAGTGTGTGAATAGAGAATGGGGTAAGAGTGGGAGTTTGAGTCAGTTCTTAAAAGACTGCAGTTTCAGAGAGTGTTGTGCATCAACCAGGGTTATTCCTAGTGTTTATGGTTCTTAATGTTTGTACGAGATTTGCCCTTAACAGGTTTCCAACAGTGTCCCCATGTCCTTGATGAATTCATTTTAAAATAACAGTCTCAATCCACTGTACTAATTCCCTTCACAATTTTAAGCACTTCAATCATGTCGCCACTTGATCTTCTTTTGCTAATACTGAAAAGTCTCATCTCTTTTAATTTTTCTTCATAATCCATCCTTTGTAGCCCTGGAATCAGCCTAGTCGCTCTTCTCTATATCTTCTTTGTTGTAATAATTATTATTATTATTTTTTTATTTTATTGATTTTATTGAAATCACACAACATTCCATACAAATAGATCAATTTTACAAGAATAGGATTGAAAATAAATCAACCCCCACCCCTGAAAAAGAGAGCATGGGCAGCAGAATAAAACTTAAACCTAGTAAAAATGAGTAAATAGATAAATTAATTAGTGAATATAGATGAATGGAGAAAAAAAGAAAAAAAAAAGGAATAGGGAGACAATCTGCTTCCTCAGTGCTTTAAAAGCTTATTCTAAAATGTTATTGATTAGATCCTGCTAAGTTTTGAACAAATTCTGCACAGATGCTCTAAGTCAGGGGTGTCGAACTCCAGTCCTGGAGGGCCGCAGTGGCTGCAGGTTTTCATCCTAACCATCTTCTTAATTAGTAACCAGTTTTTGATGCTAATTAACTTCTTTAGCCTTAGCTTTAATTAGTTTGACTCAGGCCCCTTAGTTATTTTTTCCTTAATAAGCAGGACATGACCAGCTCACCTGTACCCATCAAATAAAATCTGAAAATAAAGATGAAGGTCTCAGTAAGGTTGATCCCTCAGGTTACCAAAACATTTTAGGAGTTCTTAGAAAAAAACAGAATATCAACAGTATTGGAAATGTCTGCTGTGGCAAAAAGAGAGCAGCAACAAGCCATGGAATTGAATAACGGGTTTAATTAACAGCAAGAATCAGCTTCTCATTAAGGAACTGGTTGGAGTTTGAAGCCCCAATTTAGCTGGTCATCTGTTGGCTCGTTTCATGTCTCATTTCTGTTTGGCTGTCATTTAAGGAAGAAAAGAATTAATTCAGAAGATTTAATCCTTCAAAATAGGGCTATTAAAATAGAGGGAAAAGAAGTTAATTAGCAGTGAAAACTGGACACTGATTAGGAAAAAGGGTGAGAATGAAAACCTGCACCCACTGCGGCCCTCCAGGCCTGGAGTTTGACACCTGTGCTCTAAGTGAGAATTTGATTTTTTCCAATTTCAAATAGTATATAACATCAGTTACTCACTGACTTAAAAGGGGAGAGTTAGGACTCTTCCAGTTGAGCAAGATAAGTCTGCATGCCAGTAATGTAGTAAAGGTAATTACACTTTGTTTGTCCTTCTCCACTTTAAGCCCATCTGGGAGTACACCAAACACAGCTCTTAATGGGTTAGGAGGGATTGTGACACTAAAGTTAGGTAGAGCCATGCCACCTTCTGCCTTTGGCCTTTGTAGGGTTGCTCTTTGAATACGTGGATGTTTTGATTTCCAAATAAATGTGGTTATGGTTGAATCTAATTTCTTAAAGAACGATTTATTGATGTATATTGGAATATTTTGAAATAAAAAGAGAAGCTTAGGGAGAATAATCAACTTAACAATGTTAATTATTCCAGCTACAGATATTAAGGGATGTTAGCTAACTGGCTAGCACACCACATGATGATGTCATCAGGCTGAGTTAGCACCGGCTTGCTTTGGTGTGTATTATTACAGCAGTTTACAGCAGGACCAGTTTTGAACTGATTGCTCGACTACTGTCATTATTAACTTGAGAAACATGGTGTCAGAAGTTTAACCACACGGCTCCGAAGACTAAAAACGCACTGCTTTTCTTTCCCATCCTAAGCACAGACAAGGGCTGCGCCGCTATGAATCAATTCAAGTGAGTAGTCGCGCTCATCCTGAACGTATCAGCGTCTATGGCAACACACATTCCGCCTCCTACTGCAATGAAAATGAGTGGCGACCTCGGCACAAATTGGGATGTTTTCAGGTCAGAATTTGAAGATTATGCCATTGCTATCGAGCTTAATAGGAAGGAATTCAAGCGGCTACGTTGTGAAGTATCATGGGCACCGAATGCAGACATGTCTATAAGCACAACCTGAATATTACAGCAGCGGACCAGACCAATGTAATGGCTATTCTAAATGCATTGGAGGGACACTTTAAAACTACAATGAATGTGATTTATGAATGCTATGTATTTGGGAGTTGTAAACAGGAGGAAGGTGAGCCATTTGACAGTTTTCTTACATGGTTAAAAGAAAAATCCGCCACCTGTGAGTATGGAGCATTAAGAGATTAATTTGTTCGCGATAAAATCATGCTAGGTATAGCAAATGAAGCAACCCGCAAGGCGGTTATTACAAGAGAGAGATCTCACACTGGCCATGGCCGTGGAGACAAGTCGATCAGCAGAGCTCACTGACATGAGACTTAGGTCGGTGGAGTTGGATAAACCTTCCATGGATAGTGTTAATGCCACCTCAAAGCGAATTACTAGGAGGCCACCACCCATCACCGCAGCAAAGCAGGCAAGTCAGTTTTCAGGCTCAGATACAGATTGACTGACATGCAAATATTGTGGCAGTGCACATGGACGTGGGAGGGAGCACTGTCCAGCATATGGAAAAACATGCAACTTATGTCAAACAGCCAACCACTTCGCTAGAGTGTGCCTGAAAAGCAAGTGAAGACAAAAGCTTACTTATGATTGCAGTGCAAAAGATCTCCCAGAGCTTTCAGTGGGGGAAGCAATTCGGATGAAGCCGCCACCAGGTGATCAAACGAGCATCTGGAAGCTGGGATCCTGTATGCAGAAGGTAGCCCCGAGATCCTACTTAGTAGGAGTAGATGGCTCACTGTATCATCGGAATAGAGTGGACTTGAGGCCAGCAGAGTCCTCTATTCAAAATTCAGACTTAAAGTCTGGGACTTCGGCAACTTTCAGTCAATCAGAAGGAAATGGCAAGGCAGAGGAACACGAGGAAGAGGAGCGGTCATCTCCTGCAATAGTAACAACACCCCCTGTTGACGACACCTCTGCTGATGTTAGTGATGCCACCCCCACACAACATACCATCGTCATCTCACGCTTTGGTCAGGTGTCCAGGCCTCCCAACAGACTCAATTTGTGATGTACCCCCCCACCCCTTGTTCTTGCAGTTATTTCTCAGTCATTTTTTCCTACTTGTATGTTATTGTTGCTATTACATTGTTTGTTTAAAAAAAAGTATATTTATGTACACATGTATATAGACATAGATGTACTGTATTTATATTTAAGAAACTGCGCTACTTCCTATAGGTCTATTATGAGAAAAAAACAATAGTTTTACTTGGTGTCAATGGTAATTCTAGTTATACACTTGATGGTGTTCAGAAAGGAAAGATGTTAAGAGATGTTAGCGAGTGGGCTGGTGCACCACATGATGATGTCATCAGGCTGAGTCAGCACCAGCTTGCTTTAGTGTGTATTATTACAGCAGTTTACAACACGACCAGCTTTGAACTGATTGCTCTACTACTGCCATTATTAACTTGAGAAACAACAGTGAGATGAAGGGTTGACCATCTGTGCAAGTCTTGCTTGATTTTTTCCAAATAGACAGCTACATTTTGTTGATAAAGAGCTTTATGTTTACTGGTGATGTTTACCCCTAGATATTTAAACTGATCTGCGATGACAAAAGGGAAGGTGTCCAATCTAATATTGTGTGCTTGAGAATTCACTGGAAAGAGCACACTTTTAGTCAAAATAATTCTGAGACCAGAAATCTTTTGAAATTCTGTTAGCGCTGTTAGGACAGCAGGCACGTATTTTGTGGGTCTGATATATACAGTACCATATCATCTGCATATGGAGAAATTTTGTGTTCTAGTCATTTTCTGATTTTCCCCTTTATCTCATAAGCATTTCAACAGTGAACTGCCAGTGGCTCAATGGTGATTGCAAAAAGTAGTGGTGATAAGGGGCATCCTTGTCTGGTACCACGTTCTAGTTTAAAGTAGTCTGAATTAATGTTGTTAATACAAACTGAACCTTCTGGATTGGTATACAGTAGTTTGATCCATGCACAAATGTTTGGGCCAAACCCAAATTTCTCCAATGTGGTGAAAAGGTAGTTCCATTCAGTCATATCAAATGCTTTTTCTGCATCCAAGGATAATAAAATCTCTGGTAATAATTCTTTTTCAAGTGCTTATTGTGATTATGTGTTTTTCTTAATATTGCTCAATTTGTTTATTATTTAATATCTATGTTTTGTGTTTTTGTGGGTGCAACCCCAAGAGACAGGACGGGTGACTCTGATATCATCAATGAAGGGCCCCCTTCAGCCTATATATTTGAGGCTGGAGCAAGGATCATTAATGGCTGGAGTGTGCTGCTCTTGTAAGTATTGATTTTCTGGCTTCTTTAATTTTTTGGTTCTGTTTTTGGATTTTAATTACTGGATTTTCATTTAGATTTGTTGCTCTGGGTTGCATTGTTAGACCTTCCATTACTTTTTGGCATTCTTCTGTTTATTATAATAAGTATTGTCCTTTATAAAGAGTTTTGGATTGGACTTGTTTCTCAAAGAGGGAGTTTTCACTGCTCCTCTTCCTTGTGTTTTTGGGACATTTAAAAATAAATTTTGGACCTTTGAAATCAGATCTTCTGTTTGGACATGTGTAGGCCAAAGCTTACCTGCAGAGTTTTGAGAAGGCTGCCTTGGGTGTGGCCTTTTCTGGACAGGCTAGGGAAGGCTCTGGCCTGTTTAATGAATCATTTTGTGCTGCTAAGAAGTTTGAGGGAATCATTTCATTAGCATTGTTTGGGAATGTCAGAGCATCCTGACATTTATGAGTCAACAGTCAAACGGTAGTTACTATAGAGGCAGAGAAGTTGCACAAGCATTTGTTTGCATCAGAAAAGAAAGTGTGCCTTGTACATAGACACTGTTCTGGGGATGACTCTAAACTGACATGAGGACTGGAAAATGTTGAGGAGGTACTAAATGGGCACAACTACAAATCCTGCAGAGGACTGAACAGTACTGAGTACCTTGTAGAAATGCAGCAGCTCATCCCTGGATTGGTGAGCTTTCATAGATTTTATCTAGATGGACATTGCAGCAAATAGTGCCTGGCCCTGTAAGCTAATGCATGGTACTAAGTTAGCTGAAGATAAATCCTGTAATGAGAGGACAGTAACCTGGAGACAAAGAATGAGACTAAGCTTGTTGAACAGGGAAACGGCAAGTAACTATATTTGATCAGGTGAAAGTTATTCATTTTGCATTCTGTTTTCTTTACTTGTGTTGTGTTATAAATCGGTCAGATGTGGAAGAAAGCAGCTAGAAAAAAAAAACAATGTTAAGGAAAGACTATGTGAAAACAGACAAACTGCACACATTGACTGAACTAAGTACTGAACCCTGGCTCTTGGAGCTATTAGGCATTAGTCTTACCCACTGTGCTAGCACTCTGGCAATCTTCTGTCTTTATTCATTAGGCTTTTTTATTCACTTTTGCCACAATCAAAACAATGTTAAGCATGCTTAGTTTCATTTTTCTGATTTTACATTATTTAAATAGCATATTGAGATTGTAATCTATTCGCCTTCAAATAATTCTGTTAGCTACTGTAGAAATGCTCCTGTAGACAAAGCAGATGTGAAAACATTTAATAACATTGTAAGGAAACATTTTGGCAGGAGCTGTGAGAGATTCCACAGCTGAAAGTGTCTGTGTACTGGGAGCCAAAGGAATACGTAACTTGAGCCAAATGGTTGCAAGACTTCTGAAGCCCTCAGCTGTTATCTTTCCCTTTTCTTCTGTCAGGATACAAAAACAAAATTTCTCTTACCTATTAATTTTCCTGCTCTATCTTAACATTACAACACTACCATCAAGGTCTTACTGTATTTATTACTTGGCTTATCTGAGCTTTGGATGGTGCACATTTTTTCTTGATGTACTTTATTATTTTAATTTAACCAAATAAACTGTTTTATATAAAATCAGGAAATAAGATTAAGCTGGAACTAAAAGAATAATTGACTCCCAAAGGCAACGTACAACTTACGACCAACTGTTTTTCCATGTTAACTGTTTATGGCAAACATATTAAATGAAAAAGTACTTTTTCTTTCTGTGAATATGTATCAATATAATGAAATGTTGAGATTGATCTAAAATCTAGTAATTGTGAATTCAAATAGCTTAGAGCAGCATGAAGGCACAGAAGTTAGCACACCACGACAAGATAGAGCATAAATCTTAGCCAAGTCTGTGTTTCTGCGCATCTCATTTTGCCTTCTAGCTTTTTCACTTCCCAAAGAAGTAAATGATCTGTTGATTACTAATTGTAAACTGGACCTGTATGAGTGAGCCCTCTGTCCAGGAGTGTACCAGAGCTGCTTCACACATTGCGATTAGTGCTGTTGGGATTAGCAGAGGCTCCACATTACCATGTAAGAGGATCAAGTGGGTCAGTAAATAGGTGAATTAAAAAAATAAATAGAACTGGGTTTATAGACAAAGAGAGCTACATTGAAATCAGCTGGACATTCTAAACATCAAGGTGCCCAGTGAATATTGCAATGACTCTGCCCATCTTATCAAGAAGGAGTATTGGGCAAAACTGGCAAAACCCCTGCAGAAGGAGTATGAAGCGTCTCATAATTCAATGTCTATTCATCTTTCAGCTAATAAAGAAAACTGAAACAGAACATACTTTGAAAGAGCCAAAAGAATACAGTGTGTGCTCTACTCACAGATGAGGGCAAAAAGCCAAACAGTAATTTACTATTTTGGTTTACACCTCTTGACAGGCCACACTACAAGGAGGGCTGGGCAGTCCGCTGTTAGTAGTAATAAGTAAAACAATTGCAATAAAATTGAATCTGCAACAAAGTTTTGCAAAAACATTTGAAAAATATACAGTGTTTCACTTTCAGCAAAGTCTGTGCGATTGACACAAGAGGAATGGTGTTTAATTTCTGTCTGGAAGCATTCATATGCATTAATTCCATATACATCTCCTTGTCACGTCAATAAACATCTGTCACAAGTAGACATTTTCTTGAGCCCCGTCAGAAATGTTCTGGTAGTACGATTCCCATTTTGACAATTATGATGGCAATGTTGGCACTCTCAATCCTAAAGATGCATCAGACACAGAATAGAAACTCAAAGCTTCACAGCATGCATATCCTCAACCTCTTCTGCAGGAAGGACAGTTGCTCAGTAATGGTGGGGAGGCAGGAGGTGGTTTGCTTCCTGTGTAGTGACATTTACTGTAGAGAAAACACAGTGGTGTGCCTTGGTGTGTCTACGTGTGGAAAATATGCACAATGTCATCTTTTTGAAGACCACGGTGTGCCTCTACGTAGTGATGTGACGGAAATAGATTTGAATGGTGTACTACTAATTTCATGCATTGCGCAGCTGAGGAAAATAATGCAAGTAAAATAAACACAGAATTTTGAAAGAAGATTTTGGGAGTAATATTCCTTGATTTTTACCCACCAAAAAACTTTAAAACTCCCAAAAATGCTTTTCAATGAGTTTTGCATTTCACAATTGCGAAATCACCTGCAAAACTAAAGCTGTGAGTCTTTACTTGCACAGGAGCTCTGCCCAAGGGGGATCTCTGGAGATTCCAGCAGCAGAAGATCTGAACTACAATCTGTTCAGGGTTCTAACCCTAAAAGTTCAAACCTCCACGCTCATGTTAGATCCATATTCTGAATGTAGCTGGGTTGAAGCCATATCTCAGTTACTCTAGTTGCAACAGTATAACAAGTGGAATCAGTAATATTCTAATTTCATTCTTTGTGATTAAAAGGAATCTTGGAATTTTTTTCATTTAAAGATTTTTGTGCTGGTCAGTAGTTACAAATCATAAACAAATTCATTAAGATTTTGCATGTACAGACAAATAAAAGTTTTTAGTAGCCAAAGTAAGGACAGAAGTGCCAGGTGTAGAGACTCAGTAAGCTTCAAGCTGCAATTAGAGTAAAAGCAGTAGTCCTCCTCTTATTTTCATTCCTTGTGCTTCACTGTACACACGGCCTCTTCAAAGACATGAGTAGGACTTGTGAGTGAGTACAACTGGTCACGCTAAGTAAATGTTATGTTTTGGTTTGATTCTGTATTTAAGAAAAATAAGCTGTTCCAAGCTTGTGATTATTTATAAAAAAAAGAAAGACTCCCAAGGGAGACCTGCATATGAAAAAAACATTGTGTGTGGCAGCTTAATGCCAGTGTTTAGATAAGAATCTTGATGTAAATAGAATGACTCGGGTCCACAAGCAGCGCTAATTGCTGAAGACAAATTAACCGTCACCGTGCCTTTGTTTTTCTGAAGTGATCTGGAAAGAAAGATGAATATAAAAAATCTGCCGCTGTCTGAGCAGGAATTTAGAAAGATGTTATCTACAATATTTACAATGTGCAAACGGTCTAGCACTTTAGTTTTTTACTAGGCGTCTGAAGGTACCATAACACTTAATCCTGGTGTTTTGCCTACACGTAAATTATGTATAATTATAATTAAGAATGGGTTTCAAATGGTATAAAAAAGAACATTTAGTAAACTTTCAACATCCCCTGCAATCTGAACAAAGAAGGTATGTGATTAGAATTATCTCAGGTACTGTAAGCACGGTAAAAAAAACTTGTCTGTCAGTTGACAGTAAAAATGTAAGACTGAATACAACAATATCCTGAATAATTTCAATTTTTAATTTATTCAACTAGCAGATTTTAAAAATCATAAATAGCTGCACAGAAGAGCACATATTTGTAAATTACTCAAAATTAACAATTTGCAAGAATGTAAGTGCATTCTTTCAGGACAGAAAAATGATGCCCCAATAGCCTTAAATTATAGAATACACCCTTTCTGCTATTTTTTCCCAAACATCTTATGGGAATTTCTTAATTTAGGTCAGTAGCCAACTCTAGAAATTAATTGTCTTCATTGATCTTAAGCTGCCAAGAGTTAAGATGATCTCACTTTGCAATTCTCAAAACGCAGCCTGATAGAATTTAACAAACTCAGTAAAGCTTAAATGGCTGTTAAAAATTAAACACTACTGGCTGCCAATTTAGTTTGCTAAATTCCCTACAGATAGTTCAGATATTTCACGAGCCAATTGGGGAACCCTAAACCAACATTAACTCTCTCCCTGCCCCTTCCATCTCTACCTGGCTCTTCCCCAGTCCTGGAGTGCCATGAACTGGGCAGCAGAAAGCTTTCCCTCCAGTAAAGAGAACAGAACCAGTAATGGAGCTAGGGAGGTGTTTTAATGGGATCAGTCCACCCTTTAAAGATTTTGTAAAGTGGACACAATTTGGCAATATATTTAAATTATATATCATAAATCACAAAATGATGCTCGAATGAAGTTAGGTACCCCAGCTGTCCATGAGATTCACTGCATTGAAGCCTGGAAACAATGAGGAATGGTTTAAGGACAGTTATGTTAGGTAGAATGCCCATTTGGGGCTGGGTGGTCTTTTGGCCTTAGAACTTCTACAGATTTTGTTTTGTTTTTTCTCCAGGCTAACTGGAGTTTTTTTGTTTGTTTTTTTCTGTCCTTCTGGTCTTATCATACTCACCTTGAGAGACTTAGAACACAACATTATATAAGGACTCTACTTTTCTACTATTTATACATCTACAGTATGTTATGTAAGCTTCTATTGATTTAATTATTATCCTTACTTAATAATTAAATTTTTCTTTTGTTGTAACAATAAAATCACTTTGAGGCACATTCTGCATATATATATATATATATATATATATATATATATATATATATATATATATATATATATATACTGTGGTATCTGGCCGGGGCTGGAGCCCGGCCGGGATGCCCAGGAGGACCGGAGAAGGGCTTGTGCCTCCTCCAGACCGCGAGGGGGCGTCCGCCCTGGTTATGTTGGGGGCCACAGGTAAAGGGCTTGGAAGCCCAGCCCTGTAGGGACCCGTGGCCACCGCCAGGCGGAGCCCCGGTGCCTGAATATCCCTGGAGCCCAGCACTTCCGCCACACCAGGAAGTGCTGGGGGGAAGATGACCGGGGACACCCGGACGGCTTCCGGGTGCGCAGCCGGCACTTCCGCCACACTGGGGCATGTCTGCGGAGGAGTGCCGGGAAGCAGCTGGAGCCCATCCAGGTTCCTATTTAAGGGGCCGCCTCCCTTCAGTCGATAGCGGAAGTCGGGTGGAAGAGGATGGAGCTGGAGAGAGGACTGGAGGCGGCCAGGAGAGAGGCACAGAGACTGTGAGGCCTGGACATTGGGGGAATCGGTGCTGGAGGCACTGGGGTTTGTGGTGCACGTAATTTGTACATAGTTGTAAATAAACAGTGTGTTGGGTGCAACAACGATGTCCGTCTGTCTGTGTCCGGGCCATCTTCCACAATACATACATACACATATGTTACATAGTTTACTGTCAAATAATGCAAAGAGTACAGGAGACGTGTTTCGCCCTAATTTGGGCTCATCAGGCGTACACACTCCATAGAACCCCTCTCGGGGATCGAACCTCGGACGTCAGCGTCAGAAGTGAAGCCTCTTTACAGTGCGCCACGGCATGTGGTTTGTTGATTTGACAGCCTGTAGATCGGAGTAACCACCCATACAATCAGATCGGGACTCATACAGTGGATGCTACGAATATATATACTGTACTATATATATATATATATATATATATATATATATATATATATATATAT
>JANRMT010027041.1:55469777-55495040 GCA_026402145.1 Polypterus bichir lapradei | reverse complement strand
ATATATATATATATATATATATATATATATATATATATATATATATAAAAGTCAACGTGTGTATGTATGTATGTTCCAGCATCACTTCTGAACGGCTGGAGCAATTTTCATGAAACTTGGTACACATGTTCATGTTTCTCATTGGTTGACTAAAAATACTGTAGGGTGAAATCAACCCTAACCCTTCTGGGTAGGGTGGGGGGTGATCTTGCAGTCATGCATGCATGTTATCATCCAGTTGACATTCGGAATGACCACCAGAGGTCAAACTGGAGGTGACTGCCAGCATTCTTTATGTTTGAGCACCACCAAGTCCCTGTTGCTTGAGTTGGCCAGTCCTGAGCGTCAACTGGATGATAACATACTGTACATACAAGACCACAAAACAAGCACATTAGTGAGTCTCTTTGTTTGTTAATTTATTTTTATTTTTAAAGTTGTGTTTTTTTCATTATATTTTTCTCAAATAATAAAAAAAAAAAAAAACACTTTATTTTCCTCCCAGGCAACGCTGGGTGTTTCAGCTAGTTGCTAATGAAAACTGACTGAAAATTCAACTAACACCTAGTTACCTAAATAAATGAAAGGGATAAAACATACTAAACATCATATAAATGTAATTACAAGGGACATTCAAAAAGTTTCCGCACTTTCATATTTTTGTTGGAAGTGGTAAAGCCGGGAGGATTAGTAATTGGTCGTGTCTGAGAGTGTCATATGACCAGAAAAATTGCATCGTAAAGGAAGGTGACTATGTAGAAAAGTCATGTCATTTGTTTTTGAAATTCTTAATAAATAGAGTTAAAAAAAGTGCGGAAACTTTTTCAACGTCCCTCATAGTTTGAGCTAACTGATAGCAGCCAATCTATATTTTATGAAGGGATTATCTGTCCCATAGAAAACCAGTATAAGAAGCTTCTAAAACAACACAAGAAGCAAATGTTTAATATGGCATATTACTAATACATGCATCAATGCTCCTTGCATAAATTTAAACTATAAAAGATTGAATTAAATTATTATTTAGGAGTCAAATGGATAGAAGATTGGAGATTGCAAAAACAACGTCATAAAATTAATTTGAATTTTCACTGAAGAGGAAAAGATATTTCTGAGCTTGGAGGTTGCAATGAAACATTGCAGTGATGACTGCGAGGCAGAAACCATCCCTGTATGACAAGAGTACATTCCAAAACATATGAACAAATCTAACTTACATGAACAAGTCAGTAGTATAATGCCTTTCTAGGCGTACAGTATGTGTAAAGGAACGTGGAAATTAAAATCATTGGACATTTGTAATATGACAGCAACTCCTAGTCCTTTGCACAGTTCAGAATAATGGGTCAATAGTAGAAAGATATTATTTTTTCAAATTTCACAATTGAAAGATGCACCAAAGGAGCGTTCAAAACATCAAGTCAACATATATTCAGAAAAAGATCCTGTTATCCGTCTGAGCCTGCTTACACAAGCTTTACTCCTGTCTCTTAGACAAAACAGTCCCCAATATTGTCAATCACCCATATGAGAAAGTTATACCTCTCAACTCTTCCCCACTGTGTCTGATTCCTACCTCCATTCCTCTCTTCTGGGCACACCAGTAAATCCACTTTTTGGGTCAGTGACATATCTGCCTATCTCTGGGACCACCTGGGACCTCATGTATAATCGGTGCGTACACACAGAAATGTTGCGTAAGAACTTTTCCACGTTCAAATTGCGATTTATAAAACCTAAACTTGGCATAAAGCCACACACTTTTCCACGGTACCTCATACCTTGTCGTACGCAAGTTCTCCGCTCGGTTTTGCAGACTGGCGGCACCCAGCGTCAAAGCAATGCTACTGTTCCTGTGTGGTTACTCCTTATTTTCCTGACACGGCTTTACTGTATAAATACACTGAAACTAACCACATATTGTTTATTAGTGTAATGCATCTGATTGTAATTAACTTGTAACAATATAATGGTCCTATAATGGTCCAGGGAATAGCCATAGTATTCCAAATACCATAACTGCTTTAGCGTTGTTACTCTCACTGCACTTTTTTTTTCTTCTTTCAGCTGCTCCCGTTAAGGGTTGCCACATTATCTTTTTCATCTTTTTCCATATTACTCTCACTGCACCACTCAGAGTATTTATATAACTGTATCTGAGTGGGGAATCACAGCAGCAGCTGATCGGAAAGAGAATTATCGGGATACAGACTCAAGCAGACGCTACTTCAGCCACGGCAAAATGTTTCAAAATGTTTCCTGTACGGACCTCGCGGTTCAGAAACAGTTTCATCCCAAGAACTATAAACGCACTCAATCAATTGCTCCTTGTAGAACTGTTTGTACTTATAAGTACAATTACCTCACTGTAAACTTGCACTGCAGTTATAATATTGCACAACCTGAGCCACTTTATAAAGCGCGTATTTACATATGATGATGATATCATTTTTAAGATGAAATGCAGCAAAATATGTTTATTATATTATACAGGTAAAACTTTAACTTCATTTAAATAATCCATATTCTTCACTAGGACTGGCATGAAGGATAGAATAATTAAACATGTACTACGAAGGTAGTTCAATGTTCCTTAAACGTTTTGAAGAATCGGCGCTCTAAGCTTACAGATGGCTTAACGTCTACTACAGAGCTGATTGTGTGGCGATCGGTTACTTGGAGAAAGAAAAGCAAGTACTGCAGGGGCGGCCACGCCAATATATATTGAATATAAAGCAGAAACAGAAAATAACGACAAGCTAAAAACGCAGCGGCAAATTCGACAAAAGGTAAACGCTTGTCATGAGCATGAGGCGGCTATGCAGTGTCCGCAACGGACGTGGCCATCCACCGTGCATAAGATACCATATTGACATTGGCGGGTGAAGGGGCCACCGATTCTTTCTCTGCCTAGATCCATCCATGAGTACTGCTGCAATAAATAATTTCATTGAAAGTCGCGCACAATCACTGTGCCATGAAACCCATGTTTAATAACGTGCTTTAACTCCTATCATCATGAAAATGATATCACGTATACATCTCAGTATTTTAGTTAATCAGAGAACTGTAACATCACAAATGTAATGGATTCTGTGTCCAGTCGGAGGAAGAGAGCCGGTTTAAGAAGCAAGTAGTGATTCACACACATAGAGCACATAGAAGATCACATACAAAACAAAACATTTAACGTGCTACTTTAATTACGATGTGATTTGAGAAACTGGTTAATTAAACGATTTTAAGATGACGTTTATGATGTTCTACTTTAATGACAAAATAAACTACGTGATTAAAGTGGAAATTTCGAGAGTGAAGTTGACATTTCGTGCTTTTTTCCCACTGTGTGCCTATTTTTTTTTTGTCTGTACCCTAATAAGCTTTCATATGACACTCAGACGATGGGCTACGACTCGCCTTTTCACAGCGACTTTGATAATTGAGCTTTCAAGTTTCTCCAACACACTATGTCACTCGATCAACTTCCTTTTGTTGATTATACCACGGTTTAATTAAACTAATAGTATGTTTTTCCTTTGCCTCCACTTGGTATTCGCTGAAATTCTTATATTTTCCCCCGTGCTTTTCCCATTGTCTTTTCACAGAAGGCTGAGCTTAAGGGCGATTTATATTGATATGCATATTCAAAGAGGTGTAATTCTGGGAGAAGTTGGGGCAGGACATAAGGCGCGTGCACGAGCGTTAGTTTTCACGCTGACCGGGATTTATGTAGCGGAAAAACGTGGAAGTTGGAGTACGCACAGATTCGTGCATCTGGATTTTTCTGTGCGTAAGCACATTCCGGCTTTGGTGCTTACACCATGTTATAGTGCGAATTCTGCGCACGGCGTTATACATGAGGCCCCGATCCTCTTTTGCAGCACTTCAGCATATTATACACCTGAGCACTGATCTGGATTTAAATGAGTAGGGCCTCACATCGCAACTTCAGTTCTTCATGCTCTGCTTCCTGCTCTGCTGTCTGTCTATGTGGAGGTGTTGTACTTAGCATTCACTTTGTGCACCTCATTATACTAATCAGTTCAGGTGATCCATGAGTTTCTCTTTAACTAAACATATTTGTAAGTATAGACATTTAAATGGGTTACCAAATAAAGAGTTATTTCATTTTTTAATGATTCTGACATTAAATCGTTGTTAGGGCACATTTGTTAATACTGATCCAATAGTGATCCATTGTGCCTAAGTGATGGAAAGGTCACATTTGTGTTAAGACGATGCAGGCATTTGTTGCAGAAAAAAATCAGCTTGTCAAGGAATGCCATCATGATCTGCTGGAGATGTCAAAGAAAGAGCTGAGTGGAGACAATGACGCTAGCTCAAGAGTCGAACTGTATGAGCTTATTGCTTTTTCAATCAATGCAGCTGAGTGGTATTGATTAACTTACTGTATAACTAGAATTGACAATTAGAGAATGAGACACCTGTGATGAGGTAAATAATCAGAATAAGGGATCTGTATATCATGACAGGGCCTGATTAGTAATGTGCAGAGGGTAAGGAGATGATGTAAGACACATGGTCAATACAGAGGCTTCTCACTAAATATTAATTGGTGCTAGTGGTACAAGAGAATTATTTTTAGACTTTTTTTATTATGTACTCTTTGGCATATAAGAGATGTTAAATAATAAACATTTAAACAAGGTCCATTCATTCATTTTTAATTTCCACTTATTCCCAACAACAATGTAGAACTCATTATAACTGACAAAGTGTTTATGTTTGGATAATTTATAATAAACAAAGAAGACCATATTAGGATTGTAAGTGTCTCGTCCATACTTTAGGTTTGTTTATTTCTGTCATCTTCCCGGCTCCCTTTCATTTTTTTCCGTTTTCATTTTGTGTTATGATTGTGGTTTTAGCCCAGTCTTTTCCCCATAAATTGTGTTTGTCTACAGTGGCAAGAACTAATTTGTAGTTAAGACTTCCAGGTGCTGCGTTCTCTAGTGTTGCAGTTACCTGACAGGACTATTTAAGCCCTCACATGTCTCAGCTATTTTGCTGTGTCATTAGTTTGCTTTTTCAGCTGAGTTCTTATGCCCCTTTTTGTAATAAATTCTTTTGGATAATTTCTGAATGTGACATGATTTTACCACAATTGTTTGTGGATTTTTACTGTTCTTGTCAGTATTTTACATGATCATGGCTATGCTGTTTTTAGCAACAGCTGTATTGGACACAGTGAAAAAGAATAACCTACCATGGTTTTGGATAAAAGAAAAAGACTAGGACATGAAAAAACTAAAAGGCAGTCACCAGAAAATAAAATTTGAAAACCTTCTGGAATCAAAGCAAATCAAATTAACCTAGCATCTTAATTCAAAACAAAACTAACAAGAGAACAAGTCAAAACAATTTTGAGAACAGATGTGTTGGGTACTAACAAATAGGAATCCCTAAACAAACAAACAAAAAAAAAAGTTGACTATTTATTTATTTATCAAAGTACCAACAAAGGTATTGTGAAAGACTTGGCTACTGAGATGTGAGACTAGCCATGTTAAATAGGAAGAGGATCTTACCAAAAGAAGATCAAAACAGCAATGCCCACCAAAACCAAACTGGTGGTGCAAATGGTAAAAAATCTACTCTCTATATATAAAATCCTAAGCCTAAAAGTGCAACGATTTTATGTGATGTTTTTATGCCATGTTTTTTGTCACGCTTTAAATCATGCTTATTTTAAAACCTACATATATATGTTTGGTATCATTCTTTTCAGAATTTATCAAACTTTAATAGATTGTCAGATTCTTATTCTGTTTTTAAATTATAAACTAAAAAAATATCAAGAACTCAAGTCCCGCGAGACGAGAATTTGTGCCAAGAGATTTAACTACGCCCAGGGCTGGAAATAAAAGACAAAGAGTAGATGAAAAAGTCAGCTGCTGTACAGGCTTTTAAATGTTCGAAGTGCTGCACGAGATGCAGATCGCATCGCATCGCATGGCACGGCAGCAGCAGCTGATCGAGGAAAGAGGAGGTAAAAAAAACTATTTGTTTCCCATTGTATCACCGTTTAAGAGGGGGTTTCGGAGGAGCGACCGTGTCTCCTTGGGGTGCGTTCAGCCCCCCTCTTCACAACGCGAGCGGCAGAAATGCGAAGTGGTTGGCACATAGTGCAGGCTGGAGGGGATGGTGAGCGAAGCGAGCAGGGGGCAAACCCCCTAGTATTGAATATAAAGATGTAAACCAACACTATAGAAAGGAATGCACAAATTGAATTGTTTTCTTTTAGTTACCCCAAACTGAAAGTCTGAAAAGCACAGAAGCCTGATACTGAATGAGCAAAAAATTTCTATAAATCATACTTCATAACAGGCATGTTTTGGCAAAGTTTAACTAGAAGTATTTGATGATTATTACACTGTTGGGTGGTCACAAGTTGCATGTTGATTAGAACATACAAGTAAAAAGTTCAATGTACTCTGAATCAGTAACAATGACAACGCCATAAACTGATAAAACTTTAATCCAAAATGTGCCTCTTTACAGCAGACAGTAGATGTAATTTGTTACACTAAGCATTATTCAGTACTTCAGACAGCATGAAACTTAATTTCATGCTCAATCAATACAACCATTTTATGGTCCAGTCCAGAAAATCATTTGTTTTCTTCTGCTGGCTATAAGATGATCAACAATCAAATGCAACCAATCAGATTGCTTTAATATCTGGAGTCATCCACGTATTCAGTCACACACCCTGCCACCAATCACATGTCACACTAAATCACCTAGGGTCCTATTTTTATTCATTTGTACTTAGTAAATGTTATTTAGCAAATTTTATTGTTCTTGCGTTTAGACGATTTTTGCATGTAATTTTTTAGTATGACTTTCACACCGTTTGTCAATGTATTTACCTGTAATATTTGGCTCCTGTGAGCAAACGAAAGTAACTATAGCTCAAACTGTACAGATAACTCTAAAGTTAAAGCACAAATGTGAACCCATGCTACAATGGCACACTAAACCGAAAGTCTAATAAAGAGTCACAAACAGCAATGTGACCTTTCTTTCCACAGATGCAGAAATCCCAACAGCTTACATTGTGACAAGATCCTATTTATCCAAAAACCATTCACTACCAATCATGCTCCCACCTGAATGGTCTGGGAACCAAGTGGAGGTATGCCCAGCAACATGAGCTGAGGAAATGGTCACCACCTGCAGTTCTAGAAACTGTGAAATAGCTGTATGAGTAACTCAGTTTCATTACCACCAAAGATAAAAGATAAGGAATGAACAAAACAATCAATAGAAAGAAGTTCAGATGCCTACCGTACCTGGTACTTTGGTCTTTGTGTTTGATTTTATTTTTTCCACTGACAGTTTTGGTAATGTGTCTACCTCCTGTTCATCTCAAATTTTTAAATTCACTTTTATCTAATACTATTAGAGTCACTCATCTCCTTGCTCTGGTTAAAGGTCCCTACACTCACTTAAAACAAATGTAATTCCATAAAAATCCAGTAAAGGTAAGCTGCTTGTCCAAAGAGAGTTGTAGGATTTCTCCAATCATTAGTACCCCTTATTTAAATTAAAATAACACCCGAAGTTTCACCTGAATTCACATCCTTTACTATCAATTGTATTTTAAGGGCTAGAGCTCCCAAGTGGCTACTTTTTGTCCTGAGCTGTTTCCCCTAACCAATACTGCACAGCTCACAATATGACCCCTTCTGGTCCCTGAGCCTGGCCTTTGCCTTCCAGATGACCTTAACCCCTTCATCATCTGCCCAGCTAGCCAAGAGCTCTGTCATGCAGCACATTGACAAAATACACCCAGCTACAAATGCATTGTTGAGAAAGTGAGCCCTCTGACTATACAGATGGCCATTTCTTGCCTCAAATTTCTCTTGTTAAACAGATCTCTCAATAATCTCATGAGGCTCTATGGTCAGAATGTTCTATTCTTTCTGTTTCTTTTGATATGACCAGAATATCTCACATTGTTGAAAAACTGATATAACTGAATTGTGATGTATTTTAGTAGCATTTTAATATTAAAGGCTTTGGTTCTAGAAAATAGTACAATTTCATTTAATTTACCCATAAAGTGTGATCAGTATTTCAACTCTTTATCACTTGCAGTATGTCAGTATGTCAATTTTCACAGCTTAATGCTGACTTATTTATATAGCTAAGGTTTGATTTGCCTGTAAATTCAGCAGACACCCTACATGTTTAATACAAGGCCTTTTGCTGTGTCTTAAATATTTTCTGTACCGAATGTACAAACTAAGTATTTCTACAGTAGCTCCATACAATATCTAGGGAATAAAAACAGCTAATAGCCCCTCTGTGCTGTTTGTTATATGTTTGTTATATGTCATATAATCACAGCTATTAAATTATTTTATAGTCATTTCAAATGTCAGATGAGCACTACTTCCAGCCAAGTTACCCATTTTCAGAACCTGCTTGATCAAATTTTAAAGCCACAGTATGCCAGTGCTACTCTTGGCATGATTTGATGCAGGGCAAGAGCTGAAACTTGAACACTAGTCTACGAGGTCAGCAATAAATAAATGGGCTGAAAAATATATACAGAAATTGGACCCCCAACATCTGTGATTGTGACTTACTGCAGCGTATGTTAATCATTTATCATTTATTTTACCATCTTTTCATTAATTCATTATCTGCTGCTAATAATAACTCTGACACACTTTCAGCCAACAAATTGTTCAGCAGAAGTGTATAAAGAAACGCTGCTGGGGTTTCTTTATATCAACGGAAATACGCCTTTATATTGCCTCACTGGGACCGGGACTGCTCTTTTTATCTTTAGCCAAGTCAGATGTTGTCTCTTTTTTAAGTTTTCTTTCCTTTTAGTCTTTGTGGTGTGTATTTGATAGGAGGGATAAAGTTTCTAATAATACTTATTATTTATTTATTGAGCTTTTATAAAAAGCCAAATTTCCCCATGGTACAAATAAAGTGCTATTTGTCTAATATTAAAAATAATTGCCACTCTTCATTGTGTGGAATCCTTTCTTATTGCCCTTTCAGCACAACAAGCACACACAGAGGACATGGCTCTTCTAGAGCTCCTTGTGTGCCAGCAATGGCATCTCCATGACTTCTCCATCCATCCGTGTGGCTCTTTCTCTGTTCTATAAGTCTTTTTGTGTGAGACCCAGCCTTGCTCTGTGCTGTTCTGGTGATGTATTTGGAACTGGCAAATTCCTGCCAGCAGAAGAGTCTTTTCCAGTCTATCATAATCCTGTTTTCTCTGAAAGTGCCTAATGCTGGTGCATGCGGTTACTGGTGGAAGATAAACTAAAAATCAATGGATCAGATGATACACTATTTCTAATACAGGGGAGTCATTGAACAGTAGTACAATGTAGACAAGAACAGGCCACTCAGCCCAACAAAGCTCGCCAGTCCTAGCCTTTCATTTTTTCCAAAGTCCCTAAAGCCTTCCTGTCTACCACACTACTTGGTAGCTTATTTATTCTTTGTGTAAGAAAAACTTCCTAATGTTTTTCTGAAATTTACCCTTAACAAGTTTCCAACTGTGTCCCCGTGTTCTTGATGAACTCATTTTAAAATAACAGTCTCAATCCACTGTAGTAATTCCCTTTATAATTTTAAACACTTCAATCATGTCACCTCTTAATCTTCTTTTGTTTAAACTGTATTGTATAGGCTCAGCTCTTTTAATCTTTCCTCATAATGCAACCCCTGTATCATTGGAATTAGCCTAGATGCTTTTCTCTGGACCTTTTCTAGTGCTGCTTTTTGTAGCCTGGAGACCAAAACTGCACACAGTACTCCAGATGAGGCCTCACCAGTGCATTATAAAGGTTGAGCATAACCTCCTTGGACTTGTACTCCACACATCGTGCTATATAACCTAACATTCTGTTTGCCTTCTTAATGGCTTCTGAACACTGTCAGGAGGTTGATAGCTTAGAGTCCACTATGACTCCTAAATCCTTCTCATAAGGTGTACTCTCGATTTTCCGACCACCGATTGTGTATTCAAACCTAACATTTTTACTTCCTAGGTGTAATACTTTACATTTACTGACATAAAATTTCATCTGCCATAAATCTGCCCAAGCCTGTATGCTATCCAAGTCCTTCTGTAATGATATAACAGATTCCAAATTATCTGCCCCATAATATTCCTCAGCAAATCTGCTGTCCAGTTAAAGCAACTTTGGACCTTCCTGACAAGGAACTGTTTAAATAACATTTGCTTCTGATATGATAAAGTCTCAAATTATCTATTTTCCTTTAGTTGTAATTTTGAAAAGGCATTGAGGAATCATCACTAATTTTAGCTATGACTGTTACAGTAGTATCAACACCACCACACCCTTTTAAAGTGACCGGCTTACAGTATTATTGCATCTGACTCGGGGTTATCCTCGTCTGCCTTATTTCTTTCCTTATATTACAAGTGCACTGCTTATCTTTTTTTCACTGTTTTAAATTTTCCTTTTCAGTTTACGAATTTGAAATGGCTGAGAGTAATGATAGAGAGTAAAAGAGTAATTATGAGAGAGATAGAATAACAAAAATAAATTATAAAATCACTAGAAAATACAACATATAATGCTAATTAAAAAAAACCTCTGTCAGCAATAATAGCAATGCTGAATTAAGCAATAAGACAGGATTCAGAGAGATAAATGAAAATTTCTTTCACTTTTGCATACTACAAGAGACTATGAATAACTACTGGGTATTCATAGATATTTAGGCGTGTACACTAACAAAAAGCATATTCAATTTCAAAGGTTAAAACACTGTTACAGTATAAAAAAGAAAAAACAAAAACTACAAAACAAAATAAACAAAAGGCCCAGTAGATGAACAGGAAATTAATTTACTGTATAAACAAGTCCACTATGAAAAGGAAAGGGAAGGGGAAAATAACTTTCTATTCCTATTCCGTGATTGTTTAAGCATCCTTTGTTATGGTTAGTGGTTACCTGATACACATCTTAAAAATGCTACATCAAGATAGCCTCAGATAATTTGACAGATGAATGTTCACTGATAGAGGAGAGTTTAGAAATGGAAGGAGATGATCATAGGGACTAATACATTTGACAATGGATTTAACATTTAACCCAAAATGGCAAAACTTTAATAATCCTGGATGGGAAAACATCATGTCACTAAAATCTATTCTCATATCTAACAATACATTCCTTTATTGCCTTCTTTTCTTAGTTGGTTGTAAGATTTCTAATCTACCACGCATAACGCACAACGAACAATTAGAAAACAATTTAATTCTCTTAATGAGGATTGGTTCAAAGCTTTTTGGTGATCTAGCAAGGATGTGTAAATTCTATGTTAGAATAAACAAGCTCTACCTCTCTTAACTTTTTGATTTGTCATATACAGTATGTAAGGGATCACTTCTTGTTGGATTCTCAGTCCAAATAGCTCTCCAACTTAGCTAGAGCTGTTCTGTTGAGATGGAGTTAATATGAAACATAAATGTTTGGGATATAGTATTGATGATATTTTATTTAACTGAGTCGCAATCAATAACCAGGTTTCCATCAAAAAGTTTTTTAGCCAGAAATGTTTAACGTTTTAAAATGTTTGTTGATTTAGATGATGGAAATGATAAGTGTTTGATAATATTTCATAAATATTGATAAATCTTTTTTCCCATCTGTTTTAACAAATAAATTGTTATTTAGTACTTGTAATGCTTTGAAAAAATATAATGGAAATGTCTGGGAAACCAAAAGTAATAATTTGTTTTATAAATGGAATTCAGGATGGAAACACGTCAGGCAACTTTTTTTACGATTAAAAACTTTTGTCATTACATAAATCATTACTAATAATTTGTTTTTAGTTACAGTTACATTTACTTTTATTTGTTTGGCAGCCACTTTTATCCAACACAATTTATAAAAGAGGTAAACATAATTGAGTAATATTAGGCTAGGGCCTGTTTGTTCAGCAAGTGTACTAGGACAGGTAACACAAGTTGATTGCCACAAGAGAAGAGATTCAATAACTAATAAATTTACAATCATAGATTGATAAAGCATTTACACTTAATCTAACACCAAATTAACTAACAATATAAAAGATCACAGAGAATAGTTTTGTTTTTCAGTCAATTAGGCAGATATTCACAGAACAGAAGGGTCAATTGCTTTGTAAATACTTTGAGAAAGTCAGCTGTACAGATGGAGGTGGGCAGCCCGTTCTACCAACTGGGAAGTACACAGGAAAAGAGTCTGGATTGAGACTTGATGCCACACAAAGGTGGCATCACCAGACACTCTTCACTGGCTGACCTGAGTGGGCAAGAAGGGGCATAGCACCTCGCCAGTGTCTCCATATATGCAGGTGCTGACTTACTGACTACTCTATAGGCAAGCATGAGATGATTTGATCTTAATACGTGCTGCTACAGGGAGCCAATGTAGCAACATGAAGAGAGGAGTGGCACGTGCCTGTCTTGGTTAGTTAAATACAAGACGGGCCGCTGCATTCTGAACCATCTGCAGCAGCTAGATAGCACATGTGGGTACTCCTGCCAGAAGCAAGTTGCTGTAGTCTAAACGTGATAAGACCAAAGCCTGGACTAGATGTTGTGCTACATACTCTGTCAGAATAGGTCTGATCTTGCGGATGTTGTACAGCATGAATGTGCACGAACGAGAAACAGTTAAAATGTGGTCAGAAAAAGATAGCTGCTCATCAATCACTACCCCAAAGTTGTGTACTGACTTGGCCGGTATTAGCACCAGTGAGCAAAGCTGTACAGAGATGGGAAGTTGAACAGACTGGCTTGGTTTTTGCCAGGTTGCGCTGTAGACAGTGGTCCTTCATCCAGGTCGGGATATCAGTAAGACATGTAAAGACCCTAGCTGATATAATATTGTCCTCCTGAGGGAACAACTGGTACAGCTGTGTGTCATCCACATAGCACTGATAAGAGAAACCATGTGATTACATGATGGAGCCTAGCAGGGAGACTAAGACGTACTTCAGGGTTGTAGGGCACATATTATTCTCTGGGCCTCCCTGCAGCATCCTCTAGGGGCCCCTGTGGTATCCAGCAGGTCTGTGGATGAAAACTCCAATGTCCAGAATTCCCTGCTGGCATTCGGGGCACCTCCATGCTGCAGGGAGAGCTCCACCTGGCGGCCTGAGAGTATTGGCCGGGATGAATGGCTGGCCATAGTCCACAGGTGATACACAACCATTCTATTGAAGAGATGGGAGAAATGGAGCATTTGTAACTTCAAGCACCCTGATACATTAACATACATTTGTTTTAAAATCTTGGGGGAAGAGTTTTGGGTCCCACACAAATCTTCATGGCTACAGAATACCAGTGAGTACCCACTGCAACTCTGCATTTAGGTTCTAATTAGAAAGTCATGGTGTCAAACAAATCTGCTTTATTTTGCCATCTTTGTGTTTCTTTTATGACTATGTTTTTGAATTACCCCTATTTTGTTTCAACTTTAGGAATTCACTTTATTTACTTTATTCCTCCTTCTGGCTCCTTCTTGGGACAGTTTGTTTCTTTTGGTGTCATCCGGCATCTATTTCCCCCACAATACACTACATCCTACTTGATCAATCTGAATTTTTACTTAGGCCATGCCTTTCAATAACTATTGGTGCTACTCAACAGTCATGTGATTGTGGGCAGGATTATTTAATTGGTTATTTAAAGTATAGTGTGGTTAAGTCACTCAAGTCCCTAACTTGTATTCATTATAATGTTTTGACCCTTACTTCTGCTCCAGAATATTTACCTGTGTTTTGTTTTTTTGTCACCATTTAATTGTTTCAAATTTTGTGATCCTGTCGGTTTCCTAGTAATTATCATGTCTGTGGCTTTCATTATGTTTGCATCTTTCAGTTTCTGTTTTGGATGATTGCATATACGGTGACTTCATTGTTTAAATGCAGAAGAGAAAGAGAAACACAGATAGCATTGTTCAGTATGTAGGAGTCTGAAAAGGTCAGAATGCTAACTTGTGTAATTCATAATCAAAAATTGATAAAAACCAACAAGTTGTTTTCACAAATCAATCCACACGTTTAAAATGTAATTTGTTTTTCAAGGTCAATTGATTACAAGTAATTTAGCAGTGAATTTAGTAGAAAGGTGGCACCTTACTTCCACATTCAGAGGATTTAACCTGAAATGTTTACATAGTGACTGTGACATGTTATAGATTGACAAATACTTTTCTAAGGATGGCAAACGTTTTGCAATAATAAAAAAAATATAAGAACATATGAGATATATTTTCATTGTCCTTATGGCAGCTCATTGAGCTTGACAAAGATTGGATTTGAATTTTAGCGTTCAACATAACATTAGTGCACTGAAGATTACAGTTACTTCAACAACCACTATACCACAGACCCACAATACTGAGTTGGTTTGAAGAAATGTTTCTCATGGCAGATGGAATTTTTCTAAAGAACTGGTATTTTCTTCAGGTAAAGCCTGACCAGTTCTGTTCTGTCAAGACATAGTTGCCTTTCTGGGCATCACTACACTGTTTTAGTCACTACCCACCCTGTGGTGTGCTGCTGCACTTGCCCACTAACAAGGTTGAGTGTCACACACACCTAAAACAAATTTCCAACTCACTGTCTAAACTTTTTTTCTCTCTGTTCCTCTAATCTTTTTTGATACCTCTCTAAGTTCACTCAGTCATTGCCACGACTCATTTTTAAGCCTCACCCTGTGAATACTTCTGGGCCAGTCCTCTAAACCACAATGTCAATTTGACTCACCAACAATGACAGGAGCTCAAAGTATTTATTCTGTCTTTCCCTGAGATAGTCAGTGAAAATCCAGGGCGGACCCCCCTGGTTGCACATGACATTGTGACGAAACCCGGGGTTATAGTTCGAGAATGCCCGTACAGAATTCCCGAGGCAAAAAAGGCTGAAGTGGAGCTGGAGATCAGGCTAATGCTGGACCCAGGTGTGATTGAGGAAAGTTATATTCCCCGGTCAAGTCCTATTGTTTTGGTCAGTAAGCCCGATGGAAGTTGGAGGCCCTGCAATGACTTCCGTTGGCTTAACCAAGTCTCCCAAATCAATGCCTAACCGATGCCACGAGTGGATGACCTCCTTGAATGGCTAGGAAACGCCAAATTCATGACTACATTAGAAATGATTAAGGGGTATAGGCAGGTTCCCTTAACGGACTTTGCTAAGGAAAAGACAGCGTTTAGCACCCCTAGCGGGCACTGGCAGTATCATGTTCTCCCATTTGGATTACATGGGGCATCTGCGACATTCCAACGTCTGGTGGACAAAGTGTTCCGTCCTCATAATTCATATAGTGCTGCCTACTTGGATGATGTTGTCATCTGTTCTAGCACCTGGGAAAAATGCATGGAGTTGGAGCTGTATTGCGGTCACTGGCAAAAGCTGGTCTTCATATTAATCAGAAAAAATGTTACTTTAGGATGGTCGATGCCAAATATTTAGGCTACCTAGTAGGCCGGGGTATGGTGAGACCACAGTGTTCTAAAATAGATGCCATTTTAAAATGGCCAAGGCTGATAAACAAGAAGCAGGTTCAGGCCTTTCTTGGCTTAGCGGGTTACTATCGCCAGTTTGTACCTCGGTTTTCTGAGAGAGCAACGCCCCTGAAAAACCTCACAAAGGGGAAACCTAATTACGTGGTATGAGATATTACAATAGAGGCTGCATTTAGTTACTTGAAAATGGCCCTTACGTCCCCTCCTATATTGAAAGCACCTGACTTTTCTATGCCTTTCATCCTCCAGATGGACGCTTTAGACACAGGTCTTGGACCTGTGCTGAGCCAAAGCATCGATGGAGTAGAACACCCCATTATGTACCTGAGTCGGAAACTGCTGGATCGTGAAACCAGGTATGTGGCATTGGGGTGGGAAGCTTTGGCTATTAAATGGGCGACTACTCAGCCAAGATATTACCTCTTGGGGCGTGAGTTCACGTTTGTGACGGACCATGTGCCATTACAGTGGATGGCCTTGCACAAAGAGTCCAATCCACGTGTCACAAGGTGGTTTTTAGATTTGCAGCCATATAAGTATTCAGTCGTTTATTGCCCTGGTGTACTGCAAGCCTATGCCGATACCCTTTCCCGATGCCATGACTTCTCAGACAGGTACGCCAAACCCGATGGGTCTGGACTGAGGGGGGGCCATGTCACACACATGCGAATAGGAGGACATTGTATGAACCAAGCAAAGGTAATTCCATGCCATGCCAGGGGGTGACAGGGTGCACTAAACCTTCTCCTGTTATCTCTACAGACCAGCCGTGGGAAAATCTGTCTGATTCAGAGCTGATGAGGTCATTCCTGGCACCCAGCATGATGTCATTTCTGGTTCCGGCACCCAGAAGAATGTCACTTCCGGTCCTGGTGCCCAGAAGAATATCACTTCCGGTTCTGGCACCCAGAAGAACGTTACTTCTGGCGCACAGACTAACGTCAAAAGAACATCACTTCCAGTTCCTATACATCATTTCCGGTCTGATCCCTTAAAGCAGCCATCCTTGCAAACCCACACCAGTTGTGTTTTGGACTTATTCTTGTGAACATCTCTGTTCCTTTAGAAGCCTTTTTCAGTCAGGGAAATTATGCGAGTGGCTGCCCCAAATCTTTTTGAGTGTGTTGAGTCTTATCCTTTCACACTATATAAGCTGTTACATTAAACCTGTCTGCCTACACTAGTTGCTTATGTGTTTTTTAAAACTTTGCCAGGATGCACTTTTTTTATTGAAATTTTTTTATTGAAGTCATCATTTTACACTTAAAATAATTTATGATTTGCAAAATGGAGTTTTGTGCAGACCACAAATAACATTATACAGTATAAGCAAAATACCGTAAGTTGCTGCAGGGGGCTACCTAAAATGTTTTCCTGCCCATGTAAAATTTGACAAATGTGTGTCTCCTTTCTAATCACAATTAGTAGTAAAAAACTGGGCAGGTTAACTGCCGTCACTGTAAAAATGATTGAAGGCTGCCATGCCTCCTTCCAAAGTATCCAGTGTATGTTTTCCTGAAGGGCAAAAGTAGATAAAGGACAAGGAGATGACATGTTTACCTTCAGACAATCCAGAGTCAGGAATCAAACTATACAAAGTGCAATACACAAACCAAAATCGAAGAATTCGTCAAACCAGAAAGACACGATTAAAAATGTGCTTATAAAAGATTTATGAAAGTGACTCTTAGATGGCACTAGCTTCAATAATGTTGCATTGATGACATCCGTCATGTAACTTCCAAGCAGTGGACACCTGCCTGATATGCTGTGTTCACATGCTATTGGACAGATGGTGAATACAAAGTGACAAACTCGGAGATACAAGTTAGACAATTCAGAGAAAACAAACCTACCTAAATTCTCCGAGTTGTGATGTAATGCATTTTCCCTTAGTTAATTATATAAAATTAAAAATATAACCTGGTTATCCAGAAATGCCTTTTTTGTGGTTGAATTGCATTTGGAACAATATGATGAACATTTAACATGTTTAATTTGCTTTTAAATTTTCACAAAAAATATCTTTCATTGCTTTTTTTTTTGCAGACCAAATCAGTAGTCAACAGTGACCTTACATTTCTCATAATATAAATTCACGTGAATTCACTGAAGTGGGAAGGTGAAGTTTCGCAACTTAGAATACTCTAATAGCACATGAACGCAGCATCAGCAACATCTGCAAAGAATGGCAGTACTGAAAAGGAAAAATAGATGGCATCATGGTAAACACATAATATGACTGTAAAATAAAATAACAAATCTCAAATTTAAACAAAATTAAAAAATTCAAATGAAACTAAGTTTTGCAGGTTTTAAAACCGCAGAAAAAGATAACAAATCCCAAAGTAAAATGGATTCAATCCAGAATAAATTAAAGGAACTAGGCTAATGTAAGACAGGATAAGTGAAAGACTCAGAGTCACACAGGGATTCAGATGCAGAGGTTGAACCAGCACTCATGTGGTTTAAGGTCCATCACCTAAGCCACTACATCACACTGTCTTATGTGCTTAAATCCATTTTTACCACTGCACAGGCATTCATTTTACACCATGGCTTGTGCCCTAAGGATATGTTTAGGTGTGCGTCAGGGACCAGTGTAGGTCTCAGCCCACTGTATGTCTATAGTTCAGAATCTTCTTGGTGTGTCAGCCCTCATAGCCGCCTCATGGCATTTCTGGATATTTTCCACATCATTCTAGTTTATAAACCTCCTGTGGAGATTTAATGGGAGGGAAATTCTCAAGTTAATTCCTGTCATTCTTACTGAGTGCATTGTTTATTGAATTACAGGGAAAAGCGACAGTTGCCCAGTGTATGCATCCATGTTAAGTGCTGCACGAAGGGGCTGTTATATGTCTTTCCACACGTGCTGTTCAAGGAGTAATGTAAACGGATGCAATCTTTAACTAAAGAAGCAATTGTTTTCAGAGATTCCTTCCGTAAGTGAAACAGATTTCATGGCAGATCTGCTGTTACTTGAAATGTTATTTAGTAGTTATCCTGAAAAAGCATTCTTCTCTCATTATCTGATGCATTAATGAAAATATCACTTTAAATTGCTCTTCAGTCTTATGTAGTATACCATATTGTTTCTTTTTTAATACCTTGGAAGTGTGATTAATTTTTTTCAAGCACTGACACATTTTTCCTTCACTACTGTAACACCAATGTGCTTAGTATGATTTAATCATTTATTTTATAGGCTACCAGTACCTATAAGAAGATGTAAATGGTGTTCAGTGGACCTATGACTACAAGCATGGTGTAGCATCCCTTCTAAGCATATAGTGGAAATCTTTTGAGGAATCTAAGCAGAAAAAATGATAGATAGACAGATAGATAGATAGATACTTTATTAATCCCAAGGGGAAATTCACATAATCCAGCAGCAGTATACTGATACAAAAAAAAATATTAAATTAAAGAGTAATAAAAATGCATGTAAAAACAGACAATAACTTTGAATAATGTTAGCGTTTACCCCCCCGGGTGGAATTGAAGAGTCGCATAGTGTGGGGGAGGAACGATCTCCTCAATCTGTCACTGAAGCTACTCCTCTGCCTGGAGATGACACTGTTCAGTGGATGCAGTGGATTCTCCATGATTGACAGGAGCTTGCTTAGCATCCATCGTTCTGCCACAGATGTTAAACTGTCCAGCTTCATTCCTACAATAGAGCCTGTCTTCCTAACAAGTTTGTTCAGGTATGAGGCATCCTTCATCTTTATGCTGCCTCCCCAGCACACCACCGCGTAGAAGAGGGCACTCGCCACAACCGTCTGGTAGAACATCTGCAGCATTTATTGCAGATGTTGAAGGACGCCAACCATCTAAGGAAGTATAGTCAGCTCTGACCTTTTTTACACAGTGCATCAGTATTGGCAGTCCAGTCCAATTTATCATCCTGATGCACTCCCAAGTATTTATAGGTTTGCACCCTCTGCACATAGTCTTCTCTGATGATCACAGGGTCCATGAGGGGCCTGGGCCTCCTAAAATCCACCACCAGTTCCTTGGTCTTGCTGGTGTTCAGGTGTAAGTGGTTTGAGTCACACCATTTAACAAAGTGTTTGATTAGCTTCTTATACTCCTCCTGCCTACTCCTAATGCAGCCCACAATAGCAGTGTCATCAGCGTACTTTTGCACGTGGCAGGACTCCGAGTCGTATTGGAAGTCTGATGTATAGAGGCTGATGACTTACTGTTGGATATTTCTTTTATATCTTATAACATGCAATAAACTACAGATGTGTACATCTCATTAGGAAGGCAGGCTCAGATATGGAAATCACTCTGGGCACCCTATAGGTACTGGTGAAGGAGAGAACGATAACAAAAGTGAGTGCCATTATGAACAATGCTGCACATCCTCTATCTGATACACTGACACTGAGTCATTTCAACCAATGAGTATTTCAGCAGAAGAGTTTTAAGAAACGCTCTTGGGGCTTCTTTATACCAAGAAGAACATGCCTGCATAATGTCTCATTCTGACTGAAACTGCTAAGTCAGACATTTTCTTTCTTGTTAGTCATTATCTATCTATCTATCTATCTATCTATCTATCTATCTATCTATCTATCTATTCTCCCGTTTGCTTCATTATGACCAGTTGAGCGAAGGTTTGGCTCAGAAAAAAATCAGTCTTACAGAACCATACTCTTCAATGCAGGACCCCACCAGCCTTCATCCCTCCGAGGAATGACCCTTCTCCTGGAGATCACAGGGAATCAAGGTGACTATCACCAAGTGTCATCTGCCTGGTGTGTGAGATTAACAAAGATGAAAAGTGAGGTGCTTGAAGAACTGACATAAAGTCCTGATGCAGGTCCCAATATCAGTTAAGTCAGTTGACTGCTTTAAGATGTTTGATTTGTTGACATTATTAATTGTTACTATCAAATAGATATCATTGTTCTGTGCTCCAACTTAATGTGAGGACATTGTCAATTTTTACTAAATCTCATTCAATATTACTCTTGGTTATCTATCTATCTATCTATCTATCTATCTATCTATCTATCTATCTATCTATCTATCTATCTATCTATCTATCTATCTATCTGCTGGAGTATGTGAATTTCCCCTTGGATTAATAAAGTATCTATCTATCTATCTATCTATCTATCTATCTATCTATCTATCTATCTATCTATCTATCTGTCTGTCTGTCTGTCTGTTGTGGCGTATGCCAGGATGTCTCCACACTGGAAGGACTTGGGGAGGGAGTGTATCCTGAGCATTACTTCCCCTGTAGTACTAGGCAGCAGCCCCCCTGGGTTGCAGCAGTGCCTCGGAATCCCGCAGGGCTCCGTGAGACCTATTGGGTTCCGTGGGTGCTGCATCTGCTGATGATTCCTTGTGGGCTGCTCTTCCACCACACCTGAAAGTGCTGCAGGAAGTGGAACAGCAAGCACCTGGAGCACTTCCAGGTGCCTTATAAAAGGAGCCAGCAGCCACTACTCCAAGAGCCAGTCTCAGGTGGGAGTAGACAAAGTTTGTCCAGAAGAGTAGAGGAGGAAAAAGAGACTGGAGAAGAAGAAAGAAAGAAATGAGAGAAGGAAGAAGAGTATTGTGCTGTGCTGCGATTTTGCTATACTTGTGGTAAACAGGGGAAGGTGTTTCCCATGAGGGAAAAGGAAAAAAATAAAAAATGTGTGTGCTGGAACTTGTGTCCCACGCCTGTCTGTATCGGGTTTGGGTGGCAGTGCGCCTCTGGTGCTCCACACTGTAAATATTATTTCTATTAATAAGTTTCCTTGAGTATGCCTGGTCATCCAGACTCCTTAAACCCTGCATTAAAATGAACAGATTCAGAAACTGAATGGGTGAAGGACTTTGAAGTCTACCTAATTAACAGTATTTGAAGCAGCTAATGAAGTCACATTATATGAAAGACGTTAAATAAAAAAAATATATACATATAGTTGATTTGATTGAATACATCTATTATTTGAGGTGAAAATAATGAGTTTCACAGTAGAAGATAGCCAGTATTACTAAAGAGGTATTTAAAGTAAAATTTCCTACTATGCCGTAGTTTGATACTTGGGTTCATATCAGAGCCTTCTCTTTCCTGTCACATACCCAAGTCAAGCAGATTAGTTTGATTGGCAGATCTAAATTGGCCCCATACTGTATAGGCAAGCATGCAGATGCACCTACGAGTGCCTGGTACTCATTTCAGGGTCGGTTACTCAATTGCAAGCAAAGATGCTAGCATAGATGGTAGTCCATTGTGTTCCTGGACCGTAAAATGTGAGTTCATGGAATTTAATGAATCAATATTTTATGCTCATGTTGCTTCTGTTGTGTTTTGTCTCTCTCTTTTGCATTTGTTTTTAAATACTAATCTTCATACTACAACTTAATCAAAAAAAAGATCAGTAAAGTCTGAAGTTTTGTCAGTCAATTAAAACAAACATTAAATTAAATTAAAACTGTGCATCAAAGTGTTTTCAATTTTTCATATTTATTTGATTGCAGATGATCTGTGGCTGGGGGGCCTTGTTGGCAGTTTTCAGTTCCCCTGTGCACTGGCAGGGGCTGTTGTAATTGTACTGAGCTCCTATCGTTAATGTCAGCAAGAAGAGAATAGAAGGTGACAGGCATCTTTGTTATTGTGCTTCAGTAAGAGGCTGTTCTTCTGTGTCAAGAATAGCAAGCTTGTATTATCTGAAAAAGTAAAGGGTGTGGACAATGTGATACACAGTTAGTCAGTACTGTTACTGTTTCATGTGGAACAGACCAAGTGATCAGCTTACTCAGATTAGCCGGGATGATTAAAAGGTTTTGGACCTGAACGTAATAAAGGTGTTCTACAGTTCTGATTTTTTTAAGCGATTCACTTATTTACTACAGATTTATTTATAAGTGATTTTTATTTTAAGCAGAGTGTAAAATTAGATGGAATCACTTTTGGCACAGTGAGCACTGGGAACTCAGTGTAAAAAAATATTAATTTACAACTGCAGCCTTCTGCGTGAAGATGACATATTGTTAATCACAGTCCAAAATTAGCACAACTCCTCAGCAGAGAGTGAATGTTGTATCTGAGGACAATATTTGTTCTCTCTTTTCTTGACTCATTTTAAAAAAGAAGACTCTGGGATTAAAATCCCTAGCCTTTGTGGTGTTAGAAACAATCCCATTTAACTGTAATTTATTACATTTTTTCATAGAATTACATTTTACAAACTACAGATTAGTAGATTAGTGCTTTAAAGTATACAGCACTCAAGTCAAATTTATGTGCACATTTCTAACTCCACTTGCAGTACACAAAACCGATTATAATCAGAAAATTGGTTCACAATTTTCATTTTCAGTGCAATTTTTTTTAATATATAAAAGATAAACCCAATTGTATTAGGGAGCTTTGCTGCATTGTACCATATACACTTAAAGGCCTTTTAATAAGTAAGTAAAGCAGCAACAATATAAAATGCCAATATTTATATATGAGGGGGCAACCAAAAATTCCCAAAATTTTTAAAACTTTATTATACAAATTTCAACAAATTCATTTTAGTCACTGTCAAACTCACCTTGAGATGCAATACATCTATCCCAGCACTTCTTCCATTCCTGGAAACACTTTTTGTACTCATTGTTATTTTCCATGTGTAGAGCCTCCTATAATTATTTTTCCTGGACTTCCAGGAAATCGTCTTCCCTTCAATCTCAATTTTAATTTTGGAAGCAAAAAGAAGTCACAGGGAACAAGATCTGTAGAATTCAGGGGTTGCAAAGCAACAGCCACATTGTTTTTGTTTAAAACTCTTTGCCTGACAATGCCTCATGTGCAGGTGATCTGTCATGGAGCAGTGGTGTGTGCTGTCATGGTGCAAAATGCAGTTTTGCGTACATTGCTGCCCTCCATGTTACTTCCTGGTGCTTTCCCACAGACATGTCAATATTCATCCATCTATTATCCAACCCGCTCTCCTAACAACACGGTCACGGAGGTCTGCTGGAGCCAATCCCAGTCAACACAGGGCACAAGGCAGGAAACAAACCCCGGGCAGGGCGCCAGCCCACCGCAGAGACATGTCAACAGCTCAGTGTAATTTTGCTGATTCGCAGTCTGTTCACTATTAAACAAACACTTTATTAACGAGTCCATCAATGTTGAGGAATGCAGTAATCGTTGTTTTGATACACAATATGACCTGATGTGTTTTTTTTAGATTGGAGAAATAAAATCACTAAAGTCACATGCATGACAGTAGAATAATTTTTATTAAATTAAATCAGCACAATTAAATCAGCACTTGGTGGACCAATTAATAAAATAATAGGCATACAATTAACAGTAACATAGTTGATAACTGCTCTCTATTTCCATGCTGTTGAATGATTACAGGAGTTTTTGGATCTCTCTCCCTAACCCTACCCCTAACCCTAATTTATATTTTTTAAAATATTTTTAGATGTGTATCACTGTGAAGGTGTGGGTCAGCTTCACGCTACCGGGTCCCACTAGGAGCGTCTTCAACCCGCCGCCACTGATAACGTTTCTGAGGGATGACACCCACACATAGCAAACGGAACGTGTAAAATGCTCAGTGATTTTATTAAAAAACAAATAAAACAAGTGTCCAAAAAGTGCGGCGCAAAGTTCAGTAAATAATCTTATAAAAAGTGAGCTGGAGCTGGTGGTTAAAATAAAAAAAAAAATCCATTAAAACAAGGTTAAAAACACAGCAGGAAACTGTCCTTAAAAACCATGAGCCTGGGTGCAGTCCTTAAAAACTGACAGCTCCTTGAGTTAA
Source organism: Polypterus bichir lapradei (assembly GCA_026402145.1). Lineage (NCBI taxonomy): Eukaryota > Metazoa > Chordata > Cladistia > Polypteriformes > Polypteridae > Polypterus > Polypterus bichir. Next base: position 55,470,709 of record JANRMT010027041.1, on the reverse strand, counting down.
CCCAATACGGGCTCTTGTAGCCAAGGGGGGCGCCTAATCTGCAGTTCACTTACCCTTCTGTGCTGCTCCTAGGCTTAGGCCCCTTGTAGCCCTCTCTGGCTCCAGGCAAGGCACCCCATGAAGTCTGCGACTCCCCTGTGGTCCATGGCACCACCCGCAGGATGCCACTCTTAGCCTCTCACTTCCATGCAGCCGCACTGCCTCTCTTCGGTGAGTTACTACAACTGAGCAGCACTTCTGCAACTCAGGCTCCCAGGTCACTCGGCTACAGTGGCCATCAGCCCCCAAATGCCATTCACACACTACGAGGGAGTTCCTCCTGGCTGTCTGCCTTCTTCACCCTTCATTTGCTCACTTGCACCATATCTCTCACTCACCCCTGCCTTTTCATTTCATTTCACTTATTTTTCTAACAAACCTTTACTTTGTTTTCCCCCCCTTCTTGTGCGACTCATTCTTATAAGGCTCAGTGGGCTCAATGTCTCAATCGCACACTGCAGGAAGTCGATGAAGGAATTGAGAAAGACTGTACTTTCATGTGCTGGAGTGTCTCGCCCCAATTACTCCACTAACTCACCACAACTGCATGAGTGCGCACACCCGCAGAGAATGAGCCAGCCAATTGTTTATTTTTAAAAAATGACCTTTTTTCCTAAGCCGCAGACCCGCTATACCACAATCACCTTTCACATCAGACCAGTTTGGTATCACACTATTGAAAGGAGGTTATCAAAGTTCACCAATCCCTTTGGGAATGGACCCAGTTAGTGTTTATTAGGAGCAATTTAAAGTGTGTTTGTAAAAGTTATGCTCAAAAAAATCAAGATCTTTGATTCCGTAAGGTGCTAATAGTTTTACTAACTCTCATTCAATATTACTCTTGGTTATCTATCTATCTATCTATCTATCTATCTATCTATCTATCTATCTAT
>JANRMT010027041.1:55459229-55469767 GCA_026402145.1 Polypterus bichir lapradei | reverse complement strand
TATCTATCTATCTATCTATCTATCTATCTATCTATCTATCTATCTATCTATCTACCTATCTATCTATCTCACTTCGAGGTACTAGATGATTTGATTTAAATGTAATAATTCAATCACGGGAAGTGGCCTTAATTTAAGGTAATATTTAAGGTAATATTACAGATTAATCTTTGATTGATGAGATATGTCTCAGATCGCAGAACACTCCTGAACTGCACCATTTCAAGGAAAATAATGCACATAAAGATCCTCCAAGCCTGTTTGCTGCCATTAATCAACATGCCGTCTCTGTAGCTGGCTTTCTAAAGGGAGCACAGCTGATACCTTCTTCCCGTCATCCTAAACAGTGATGCAAGGAGATCAGTAGGTCAGGAACCACGTGAATCGATGCTAGAAACATGGCGGTGCTCACAAAACAACACAAAAAATGGTGCAGACATCAAGAAAACTAACCACAAAATGGTGCCACAATGATGGCATTGTCATTATGTTGCAATTAATAAAAAGAAATACAATTCTAAAAATAATGGGAAGACTTGTGACAGTGACTACATTCTCAGCATGTCATGATCTAGGGGACATCTTGGAAGCCTGATCACCAACCATTTAATGGCAAATAATTTTCACAGTTACAAAAAAAATTGGATTTAGAACCTGTTTTGACTGTCAAAGTATTCGTATTATACATCTAAAGACTTGGTAGTAAAAGTATATTTTTGATAAAGTTTGATTTTGTTTAATAATTTTTTCCTTCTGTCAAAAAGTAAACTCAGGAGGTCCAAAATTCTATATTCTTTGGTATGGCCAGAAAGCTTGTGGTTCTCTGAGTATGGCTTTGTGGCACTAGCCACATATTAATTCACACCACACAAAAATCTAGATAGATAGATAGATAGATACTTTATTAATCCCAAGGGGAAATTCACATAATCCAGCAGCAGTATACTGATTAAAAAAAAATTATATATATATATATATATATATAGTAATAAAAATGCATGTAAAAGCAGACAATAGCTTTAGAACTTTGAGTAATAAAGCATACAATAACTTTGAGCAATGTTAGCATTTACTCCCCCGGGTGGAATTGAAGAGTCGCATACTGTGGGGGAGGAACGATCTCCTCAGTCTGTCAGTGGAGCACGACAGTGACAAGAGTCTGTCGCTGAAGCTACTTCTATTATTATTATTATTATTATTATTATTATTATTATTATTATTTAAATCTGTCTATTTTTTAACATAAAGGCCTCCTGTTACTACAAAACCATTAAAACAAAATGAGCCCTTTGCTTAGGGAATCCTAAACAACAATAAATTGACAAACAAAGGATGTCCTTCAAGCCTAAAGGATGTACCTCTAACTGTTTTTCTTTGTGCTAATGCTGCTGGCCCTATTGCTTACCTGACTCAAATCCTTTTCCTTTTCCTTTCCCTTCCTCATTTCCTACCGTATGGTCCTACCTCTGGCCTTAAATGACTTCTTGAACATGTTGGCTGCTACACTACCTGAACTGTATTGCTAATAGCCAGCTATGTATTAGTAAGTTTCAGAGGGTATGTGAAAGGTCCAGTCCTCCTCAATCTCTTTGGATCACAGTTAGATTGTGGTGGCAGTTGCTCAGGGGCCTAAGTGAAGTTTTTTAAAACAAGGATGATAAACTGAGATTTAAAAAGTGATTGAGCCAAACTGTTTCATAACAGACCTTATGTAGATGTCTTCAGTTCAAACTCTACAGCAATCCTAACTTGCCAAGTGTGCCACTGGATGGACATACTACATGTCAGTTGTTGGCCAGAATAGGTAAAGCACCTGTGGTTCTCTTTCATGAGATATTTACTGGGGTTGAAGCTTGTGTTTTTGTGTTCTGAAAATGAAATCCAATTACCCAACTTCTTTATTTACATTTAACATCTGAAGAATTAGGAAAATCCTGATCAACTCAAATGGCAAAGCAAAGTAGATTGCTCAAAAAAATTAAAGGAACACTTTGAAAACACATTAGATCTCGACGGGAAAAAAATATCATCTCATATGGACTGGGTAATGTGTTAGGAATGAAAGGATGCCAAATTGTTTGATGGAAATGAAAATGATCAACCTACAGAAGGTTGAATTCAAAGACACCCCGCAAATTAAAATGAAAAAATGATGCGGCAGGGTAGTCCATATTGCCGAAATTTCATTGGAGCAACTCAAAATCGCACTCAGTAGTTTGTATGGCCCCCAAGTGCTTGTATGCATGCCTGATATGTTGGAACATGCTCCTAATGAGATGACGGATGGTGTCCTGGGGGATTTTCTCCCAGATCTGGACCATGGCATCACTGAGCTCCTGGAGAGTCTGAGGTACAATTTGGTGGCGTCAGATGGACCGAAACATAATGTCTCAGAGGTGTTTTATTGGATTTAGTTCAGGCAAGCGTGGGGGCCAATCAATGGTGTCAATGCCTTCATCCTCCAGGAACTGCCTCCATACTCCCCTAAAAATGAAGCTCAGTATTGTCGTGCACCAGGAGGAACCCAGGACCCTCTGCACCAGCATAGGGTCTGACAATGGGTCCAAGGTTTTCATCCCAATTCCTAATGCCAGTTGAGGTGCCGTTGTCTAGCCTGTAGAGGTCTGTGCGTCCCTCTATGGATATGCCTCCCCAGACCATCAATGACCCACCAACAAACCGATCGTGCTGAATGATGTTACAGGCAGCATAATGTTCTCCATGGCTTCTCCAAACCCTTTCACGTTTGTCACATGTGGTCAGGGTGAACCTGCTCTCATCTTTGAAGAGCACAGGGCACCAGTGGTGGCTCTGCCAATTCTGGTATTCTATGGCAAATGCCAGTCAAACTCCACTGTGCCAGGCAGTGAGCACAGGGCCCACTAGAGGACGTTGGGCCCTCAGGCCATCCTCATGACGTCTGTTTCTGATTGTTTGGTAAGAGACATTCACACCAGTGGCCTGCTGGAGGTCATTTTGTAGGGCTCTGGCAGTGCTCATCCTGTTCCTCCTTAGCCCAAAGGAGCAGATACCGGTCTTGCCGATGGGTTAAGGACCTTCTAAGGCCCTGTCCAGCTCTCCTATAGTAACTGCCTGTCTCCTGGAATCTCCTCCATGCCCTTGAGAATGTGCTGGAAGACACAGCAAACCTTCTGGCAATGTCACATATTGATGTGCCATCCTGGAGACGTTGGACTACCTGTGCAACCTCTGTAGGGTCCAGGTATCGTCTCATGCTACCAGTAGTGACACTGACCATAGCCAAATGCAAAACTAGTGAAAAAACAGTCAGAAAAGATGAGGAGGGAAAAATGTCAGTGGCCTCCACCTGTTAAACCATTCCTGTTTTGGGGGTTGTCTCATTGTTGCCACCCTAGTGCAACTGTTGTTAATATCATTGACACCAAAGTAGCGGAAACTGATTAACAACCCCCTCTTCTACAGCCCAGAAGTTTCACTGACGCGATGCTATACTCTGATTCAAAAGTTTTCTTTTAATTTTTTTAAGCAGTATACATTCTCATTCTAAAACTCAAGTCAGGATATGACACATGAATCAGTGTTAAATTAATTAAACTGTAACTTTTTTTACTGCATAAACTATTTAAATAAAAAGTACCTTATTAAGGTGGAACTTCTTAGAGTTTAGACTGTAGGTTCCCCTCCTTCAAGCCACCATTTTGTAAACGTTATAAATGAATAAATGTTGACTTCCAATGTTGAACAGCAGGCTGTAGCATGAAAATACCCTGTCTTGCAAAATGCTCTCACATCTGCAATTCATGCACCATCTTGGATGTCCAGCAAAAAGGTGGTAGAACATGAAGGGCTCTTACCCTTTGGGTTTCCTGGTGCTCAGAATTGTGACTCTCCTATAGTGAATGTTTAAATCTCAAGCTGGTTTACCTGCTACCTGTATGAATTTCAAGTGAAACCCCATAAAGCTTCACAAATACTTCCCACCCTAACATTGTCAACATACAGAGCCTTTATACATCTCAATAGAAGCAAAAGGTTTGGGATCCAATGAAAAAAGACATAATCACAGGTAACTTTTTTGTCTCTTTCATGGCTAAAGATGCAGCACGCATAAGCAAAGGTGCCTTTAAAGAGTATGTAAAGGTGTAATGATCACTGTATTGTATTGGCTACCCACCAGGCAGATATGTGGTCCAGTCCCATCCCCCATAAAAAAGACCATCTATCTGCAACAGCCAGGTGTTATGTGGGTGTCCCTTTGGCCTTTTTTAGCTGCTCAGAATCTCAACAATGAGGATCCTGTGAGCTGGAGCACCCACAGGGAATCGTGCCACATGGCCATAGTGTCGTAAATGACGCTCCCTCACAATGCAGGTAATGTGCCTTATTTAGGACTTCATGAGCAACTGCTCGTTCGACACAAAGTCAAACCAGTGGTACCCAAGGATTCTACGAAGAGATACAGTATTGAAGGAGTTCAGTTTTCATCTCAGGTCACTGGATAGCGTTAATGTCTCACAACCACATAGCAAGACAAGAAGCACCAGGACTCTAAAGACTTGGACCTTTGTCCTTTTGCAAAGATATCGGAAGTGCCCACACCCCTTTCCAGCGACCTCTTGACCACCCGTGCTCTCCTAGTCCATCTACTGACTTCACAGGAAGAGTCACCAGAGACGTGAATATCACTGCCGAGGTAAGTAAACCTCTCAACAAGGTCAACACTCTCTCCGCAGACAGACACATTGCTGACGACTGTGCCTAAGAGGTCATTAAACCCTTGTATTTTGTTTTTTATCCAGGACATTCGCAATCCCAGACACTCAGTCTCTCGAGAGCCCCAATCATATTCTCCATTGACTCCAAGATTACAGCATCTCTAGCAAAGTCAAGATCAGTGAATCTTCTTTCACCAACAGATGCCTCACAGCTGCTGGACCCCACAACCCAGCCCAACACCCAGTCCATGCAAGCATTGAACAGAGTAGGAGCAAAAACACACCACTGAAAAACCCCGGAATCAACTGGGAAAAATGTAGAGGTTCTGCCTCCACTCCACACAGCACTCACAGTACCAGTGTACAGGCTGGCTATGACATCCAGCAAAGTCTCAGGATGTCCCATGGGACATCCCATGGGATGAGACAAGAAAAACCCTCCCTTGCAGCCTTTCAGAGAATGTATAAACTCTTCACAGGAGTTCAAAAGAAGTCTGGGGTTTTGTGTTATGGACAGACGATATTCTGTTATTAGTCAGTAAGTAATTATGTCCGTTGTGGTCGTTACAGGTACTGTTGAGCCAAACTAAAATGTTGCCTGTGAGGCAAAACAAAGTAAAATCAAAAATCTATTCCTTTATGCAACAGTTTTACTGAGTCAGTAAGTATGAATGTCCGGCAACTTCATATCAGTCAAATACTACATACATTCTATGTGCCAGCTTGCTACTGCTTGGTATGCATTATTCACATTGCATCTTTTATGATGCTTCAATGTATGTATTTGTGTAGAGTGAGCTCTTTACAAGCGAATGCATTATACACATGCATGCAGTGAAATGAATATCAGTGCTGAAAAGTTCATTTGTGTTAAGTTACTTTGGCTGCTCCTCAGCTCACAAGAGTCAGTCAATATTCTGTAGAAATTGCAATAGATTTTCCAAAACAACACCTCCACTACTTGAAGTCCGAGGTCCACGTCCCCTGCCCTGAGTAAATCTTTGGAATCAGTAGACTTCTCTGCAGTATAAATCTCTGGCATTATCAAGCTTTATATGTGCTACAAGTTTGACTAATAATATGGTAATGAGCACCAAGATGGGAAAGAAAGACGTACATTGAGAATGAGTGGTTTGGTGAGTTGAACAAATGGGCATATTTATTTTTTTTTGCTTCTCAATACAACAGGCAATTCTCTGCACTCTGCTGTTGAGGGCTACGGGAAACACCTAAAGTCATGATGCTTTGTCTCTTGTCCACACCCAACTCATCACAGCCCATTCTGTAGCATGTGAATTGTCTTGTATCCTGACTTCTGTCATCCACACATGGGTTGTACCCAGGGGCATCTTTGGGGGGAGCTTCTGATCTCAGGAGTCCAGCCCCTGATATACCCATCCCAGTTCATAGTCTCAGGCATTTAGCCTCTTATCTTTGATAGCCCAATCCTCCTTCCTCCAGTTATGTGCTTCAGCATGCATAGACATCTCATGTGAAGCTTTACAGGGGAGTCCTATAAAGTCTCACCTCCTACCACCAGAAATGCTGAACTTGCCCGGTGACCGTGGCACTCATATTTAAAGCACCAATGTGGTGAAGGGCCTGCCACCTAGATGGTGCTTTCTAGAAAGCTGTGGAACACATGGGATGCTTCTAGAGAGTTTCCTGTCAAATAGCAAGCAGGCCTTATTCCAGCTGTAAGTGCTGCCCTGAATAGGAAACACTGCAGATAGCCAGTCCCACTCATCTGATAATTGGTCTTGTCTGCAGGCCAGTATAAAATAATATAAAAAAATCTACAGAAAAACACATTTTCAGGTATACATTAAATTTATGAAAATGGAGCTGGCACAGCCAGGACAACGTTATTTATAATAGAGGGAAATGTAGAATGTCAGAAAACTGCAGGATGAAAAGAGAATTTTTACAGTTGCTATAAAATTAAATAACTGCATTTCTTTCCACAGAAACCACAATAATGTAACCACAAACATTCAGAACAGATCCTGCCTACAATAATAAGCCACTGAGAAGCAAATGTTTCTGAAACAAAAGCGACAAACAGAACCTGTGCCTATTTTACACTAATCCGTTACAATTATGTGAAGTCATACTATTTGTCAGTATTAACGTGTGAGAGATGACTGTCAGTGCTGCACTGTCATTAGGACCAGTTGATTTTGTTGTCTTTCTGATTTGCTAAACACAGAGAAAACATTTTCTTAACATCAAAGGCTTCTGTTTTGGCAAACTAATCCAAGGAAAAAAATCTGGGTTGTTCAGAGTAAAAGTTTATTTTAGAATTGGTATTGCGCTCTTGAGAGCGTTTCTTGTGTAGCATAACAATACTCACCTACTCATTTTAAGCAATGCCTACAGTGACTGATAATAACTGATAAGGGGCATTCTGTCATTGTTGACATACATATTGAGTGATATGGACAATTTATACAAGGGACTGGAATTGAAAAAAAGTTATGGTGTACGCAATATATGCAGCAAAATGCAACAGTAAAGATGGGATAGCTTCATGACAACATCAGAACAATCTAGACGAGAGCAGGCCATTCAGCCCAACAAAGCTCGCAATGTCCTATCCACTTATTTCTTCCAATAAAATATGAAGTCAAGTTTTGAAAGTCCCTAAAGTCTTGAGTCTTAAAGTTATAATTTTACTCATTACTAAACACTGGAAACAAACGAAAAAAAAACATTCACTTCTTGGCATTGGCTTTGTGATATTAAGTCAGAAATACATTTAGTGTTATATAACAATAAATCACATAAAGGAGGAAAACGTTTTGGTGTCTCAGGTGTAAAACAAAAAACATTTAATACAGGAAGTGCAATGAAAGGTGAATAAAGACACCACTGACATTGCTTGTGGTACAACAGCACTCCAGTACAACTGACTGGGCACCTTGCCTGAAAGCATTAACATTCATACTACAGACTACAGTTACAGTTTGTCTGTAAGGAGAGAGCAAATGTGTCAGTTACAGTTCTTCTAGAGCTAAAAGGACAGCAGAGAGTGCAAGCAAGCTAATCTCATATAGTGTTCCCCGTCTAAATACTGGAAAAATTTAATGTACAAACTTTATAAACTGATCTTCCGTCAACATGTACACTTTCAGTATACCCAAAAACTGGTCAAATGATCCAGTAATGTGTAAATGTGTTACCCATAAATTCATATGATCAGAGAGTATCCATTTGAACAGCCTCAGTTTTATAAAACTGATACTCTGCATAGACACTATATATAAATTCCAGTAATTCCTTGCATGAACTTATAATAAAGTCTTGGATCAAACCAGAACCACCTGAAGGAGAATATTTTATTACTTTATTGGTTGTTCCTGATGCTGTCTCTTTTTAAATCCCTACTTATATCCTACTGCTTGTCATTTTTAGAATTAAATCTTCCTTGTGACCACAAAATTTTATTTCATTACTAAAAATGAAAAGGGAAGCATGAAAATACCCAACTTAATAGCACAGAATGTTGTTGGACACAGCCCAAATAATATCCTCTCCGGGTTAGGTCACAGGCACTAACCTTTCACAGTTTGCTTTAGTAATGCTAACACTGGGACATGCTCATATAACTGTTTCCGTATGCCTACATCACTGACCTATTGTCTCTCCCTTCCTGCACATTTTGTGCTGTCCTAAATGATCTTCAGATCCTTAACATTCAGTACATTTTCAGCGATTTCTGTGTGATTCTTTTCCTGAAAGTCACTTATAACCAACCATTCCACACTAAAATTGTTTATGCAGGGGATGCTCACACGTTACTTTCCTTTTTTTATTGCAGACAGACATTGCAGTCTATTCTAATCTCCAAATGTCGGTCAGATAGATAAAGTCTGACATGAAAAAAGGAATTCAGTTTAAAATGCTAACAAACTTCTAAAAAATATTTAAGCATTTATTTGTTATTTTCCAAATAATCTTCCTCAAGTCCACTACAGGGTGAGTCAAAATCTTGCTAACACTAATGGTACTACAATGTATATACTTATATACTATTTTTGTGGACAATTTATGTTCCACATATGGTACATGTGTTGAACATGATGGTGAACAGGTTGAGACATTCCTGTAAATCATCTTGCACATATGAAGTATGTTTTGTGAATTAATTGTTTCTGCCATTCAAATGTTAATATAATTTTGACTCACCCTGTATATGCCACTAAAACTGAATTGATCATCTTTAAGATACACTTTCCTGCTAAACCTTAGCCATCTACAATGAGGAACAGCTAAAAGACATAGCCAAAGTCCTAAAAGACTTGTTTTTTTCCCAGAATAAAGAATTCAAATGTATGGTGAAGGTCATACAATTCTAAATATTATTTTTTTCCAAAATAAATATCTCTATTATAAAAAAAATCTTGCGACGAGACGTGATCTTTGGAAGAGTGATCTTTTGAAGAGAGAGAGACACTTTCACATTCTGCAAGACAGACAAGTCATGTCATACTTACAACCTTTGGAAGAAAGTCCCATGATACACATGCAGAGCAGGTTAGAGATAATGGAAGCAGGAAAATTCAAAAGTCTCAAAAAAATGAGAATAAAGATCGCATTAGCACAAACAAACGAAAAATATTACTCTGTGAAATAACGGAACAGCGAAAAGAGTTTGCATAGTGCAGCGGTTCTCAAACTTTCGTATTTCGCGCCCCCTCTTTTCTACTTGGAATAATTCTGCGCCCCCTGCATAATATAAGATAGATGAGAATAACCCATGATACAACTAACAAAGGTATGATACTCATGCGGTGTCACGGTATGCTATCATTTTTACTTCGATAAGATTTGCATGTGTTCGGCTAACTTCGATGAAATATCTGCAATTTTTTTTTTTTAAGTGCTTTAATAACTGTTAAAATGCCTTGTGTGGTTTTTGGTAGTAATTCTAATCCCAAAAACAAAGAATAAATTATTTATTCTTATTTAATTATTTTTTATGTAAAGAAACGATTAAATATGTTTTCATTTTTAAAAATCTTGTAAACAAGGACACCGATGAAGTCAAGCTGCGTGAGACAAACGTATTTTCGTCTGACAAATATTATACCGCTGTTAGTTGTATCATGAAAATAACCCAATACGCAATAAATTATTTGACTCAATTTGGCAATATTGGCTATGCTGCCAATGTGGTGCAGTTGCGCCGCATTAACACCTGATGTACTGTTACCCGAATGTTCACAACAGATACCGATACGTCTCGAACTTTCTGGATTGAAAATACGCGACTATAAAAGCAGCAGCAGCGGCGCTGCTCATCATAGAAACAAACCAAACCTGGACAGGCTGTGTACTTTAAAACAGGCACATATTAGTCATTAGATCTATGCCTTAGAAATGTTTTATTTTAGTTTTAGTTATAATGCATTCGTTGTGATTATGCAAATTTAAATTTGAAAAAAAAATGTAAAAAATTAGTTTTAATGTCTTCTTCATTTATTCAATGCCTCCTTGTACAGCTTCAGTGCCCCCCCAGGTGGGTGCATCCCACAGTTTGAGAACCGCTGGCATAGTGTTTGAGGATGTCTGGGGGACAAGAGAAACAAGGCAGTGAGACAAAAGGACAGCTGCTGTACAGGCTTTTAAACGTTTGAAGCACTGCACGAAATTCAGATCATGTGGCATGGCAGCAGCAGTAAGCCAGCAGCTGATGGAGCAAAGAGGAGGTAAAAAAAAAAACAACTGTTATTTGTTTCCCATTGTATCACCGTTTAAGAGGGGGTTTTGGAGGAGCGGCCGTGTCTCCTTGGAGTATGTTCAGCCTCCCTCTTCACAACGGTGCCTAGTGCTGGCTTG
>JANRMT010027041.1:55400398-55459129 GCA_026402145.1 Polypterus bichir lapradei | reverse complement strand
GGCGAGGAGAGAAGCGAGCAGGGGGAGGAGTCCCCTAGTCCTTACATAAATAAATATACTTATTTACATAGATGAACTTATAAAACAAGTGTAAATATATCCACTCATCCATTTGCTGTTTAATTAAATTGTATGGTTGAATGAAGCTAAAGACCATTTCAGCAGCATAGGGCGTACTCACGTATACACCTGGTATATATACAGAACATACTGTATTTAATGTATAATGTAACGTAAACTAAGAGTCTAAAATAAAGGAAAACACTTAATGTTCTGCCTTTAATGGTTTAATGTTAGCTAAATACTGAATGACTGTCATTCTCAAGAACCCCAAACCACACACAGACAAACGTCTGAACTTCACTAATAAATTGCTTAAAATGCCTCCAATGACTTTTAGTTACAAAATAATCACAAGTTGTACATAAATTTAAGGGGAAATATATTAAAGAAGTGTACAACTTCGAATGGTACATCTGGTCACATAAAAATACATCTTCCTGATTGTAGGCATACTGCACATTTTTGTGAAATTAAAATCAAACTACTCCCTGAGTATCTGCCAGTGTGAACTGCTCAGTACCAAACATAATGACAGGTGCAGGAATTTTCATATTGAGTTATGGAGAGGATTCTGTCAGGTGAATATGATAAGACATTGAGGGGGTAATGTAGTACGGGGTATCAAAATAGATTTTTTGAGACAGAATGTGGTACTGTCGCTGTCTTTGGACTTTTACTATTTTCTGATAAATAAGCAGTTATTTTCTTCCAATATGATCTTAGTTTATGGCATTCCTGATCCACATAGCTTACTGGAGCAAATGCTTAATGACACTGTTAATAATTCAAGACTTGACTCAGAAATGTGAGTATTTTGGATAATCCTAGTCAAGATAACTGTGTGTGATGTACATGTTTTCTTAGAATTACAGCATACTTTGCACAGATTTATGAGAACTTGTCAAGGGATGACTGCCATTCATTATCTGAAATCGTAATTAAAAGAGCCCATAATTGTTTCATAAACGAGGGTCAGTGCCACTGAAAGAAAAAAATCATCTAAAATATTTCATTCTTTTCTATTTTACATTTCTCAAGAAGTGAAGTTTTGATATGCTTTCTATATAATACATTTAATACCGGAAGATCATAATAAATCCAATTATAAAAAATCATCAGAGAATTTCAAGGACAGCCAGGTATTGTCTTCATTAGCACTGCTAAGGCAGGAAGTTGCAAACAATTTACATTTGATAATTAACATTCCAGTCAAGCTTTTTCTTGCTACATGCTTTATTCCTAGCCAAGAAGCAGAATATAAATTATTATCAGTTGATAAACAAATATACATTATTTTGCAATAAACCCATACAAGGAACAGGTCATTTGTTGCTCCTTTGTGCCCAGTTCTATTTCTACTTATAGATAAAGTATAAAACTTGAGAAACTTTAAGATGAATCTGGATGAGATATTAGGACAGTTTAGCTTTTAGCTAAACAAATGAGCTTGATGGACTGAACATTTCCTCCTATTTGTCAAATTTCTTATGTTCTAATGGCACACAACATGAAATTTAACTCCTCACAGCCTAGGCAAAACCTGTGGGTAAAATCCAGTGTGTGTATTCACCCTAGGCTTTCAGTGGCATCAAAAATCAGAAACGCCATCTTGGAAATGCAACATCAAACAATTGAAAAGAATGACCAGCTCACCAAATTGGCTTTAATACACCTGTAATCTGAAAACACAGATGTTACAGTTGTCTTCACATTGAAGCTAGGGGCTTTTTTTCCCAATTCCTTACCTGGGGGTTGATGGAGAATCCAGACACAAAGAAATTTCCACTAGAAATAGCTTCATGCAAATAAATGACCTGGAGCCATCTATTTAACTGAGGTAATCATATTCGTAAATAAATTATTTTTGAATTTTTCCTGTAGTCATCCTGATATGTCTACCTAGGGCACTCACACCACAGACTTATATATATATATATATATATATAAATAAAAAACTAAGGTCTCACAAACCACTGGCTGACAAAAAAAGAACAGCCGTAACATCTGCTGAAGGTGAGGCAAACTGCACAGGTCAATCAAACATGCGCCATCTGTGGAATACGTAATGCAGGCGTGACAGACAAGGACAGCTGCCTGCATAAACTGACATCTGCTCAGGTCTTTACAGTATTTAATTTTCATCACAACCAAAAGTCATCACTCTGGTCACAGAACAAAGTCGTAAACACTGGGTATAATAAGATCCACAACCTCAGCATCAAGCCAAAAGTAGGAGCCACTTCATTCATGATGAACGAGAAGTGATGAGATGGCAGGGCACTGCAACATTTGCCAAAGAGAGAGGTCAGTCTGAATATAGAGCCATTGAGCAGCCTGCTAACACCGTGTTTCCCATCGCCTTGTCAGACAGCCTGCACAGTACAGAGTGCATGGCATGAATTTGAAGGCATCTTTCTGTAGTTTTCTGTGATATTCAGAAGGAAAAAGAAGCCATGAACCATCTTTTTTTTTGAATTCCAGTTTGAAAATTAAAATAGACATCAGACATGCGTACACTGCAGTATCAAAACCAAATGAAATGCTAAATACTGTGGAAGGCAAACACTTGTGATCTGAGTCAAAATGTTCCATCTGTAGGGCTAGTATAGATGTAAATTATTATTACCTCTCTATTATAATAAAAAAAATCCTGGGGCGAGACAAGGCTTTTTACCCTGGGATGAGACGTGTCTTTTCCAGAGAGATACTTTCATGTCCCGCAAGACAAGACTTTGTGCCAAGAGATTTAACCGCCTGGGGCTGGAAATAAAAGACAAAGAGTAGATGACAAAGTAGAATGTCGTAAAGAATTTAAAATGTTGGCATGATACACATGCAGAGCAGGTTAGAGATAATGAAAGTACTAAAATACGAAAGTCTCAAAAAAATTATCGTAAAGATCACATTAGTGTAAACAAATGTAAATTATTTCTCGGTGAAACAATGGAACAGCGAAAAGAAATTGAATATATTGTTTGGATTTAAACTTTAAGTTGGAGACTTGTAGATTGTCAAATTCATGTTGCCATCAGGGAAAGTAGTGTCTCTTCACAATGAAGTGACGTATCTGCGAGAATTAAAAGATTTGTTGTTTGGTGAAAGTGAAATACACATATGCGAGCAGCAGAGATGTGAAGTGGCTGGCGCGTAGCGTATGCCCATGGCGACCGAAGTGAGCTGGGGGCAAAGCCCCCTAGTTTTTACTTATTATTGCTACAAGTTCTCATATTCAATTTTTATATAGTTGTAGTACAAGTGGGCAAAATGATTCAGGCAAGGTCTGAACTGGCAGACTTTCCCTGTCTGATATTGTAGCGTTTTTCTGATATTTTAGCATTTGATTTTTCCCAATTCAAGAAGCATCATGTCTTTTGTTTCTTGTTAGCCTGTATCAAGGCAAAAAAATTCTCAAATCTGCTTAATCCCATTCAGAGTCACAGTGCAGGAGTCTATCCTGGCAGCACTGGGCACAAGGAAAGAGCCACTCCTTGACAAGAAGCTAATCCATCGCCATGCCCAATCACACATACACTCACACTTTTACACATACATAATGCAAATGAAAAAGGCATCATTACTTTGGGATGTGGGAGGAACACCAGAGAATCTGAAAATCCACACAACCAAATGTGCACTCTTTCTCTAGATTTTTTTTTGTGTAAAATAAATAAATAAATAAATAAAACAGTTGATTTGTATTCCCCCTGAGAATGTGCAGAGACCCTGAATGCATATGCAACTGCTTACATTTCAGTTTGAAAATAAAGCATGCATGATGAGATAAGAGCTTTGTTGGATTTTATCATTGATTTTATTTCATAGCTTAATGAGCCACACTGTATGTAAAGTAAGATTCATAAATGGTGTTAAAAGAGAAAAAGATTTCCATTAGTAGACAATAATGTGCTTGTCTTTTTGTTGCGGGAAAAAGTACTCCAAGGAACAATAATTTTCATCAAAGTGATTAAAAAATGCATATACTATGTGTCCATCAGAAACTCATTATGCTGCTCAACACCTCATTACAATCAGAAGCTCCGTGCTAATTGGAATTTATTGTTCAGTGAGCTATATGTGCACATACGTGTGTGCTTCACAGCTCCTTTACGTCTTAATAGTTAATACATGTGAGGTGCTGGTATATTTAGAACAGATGAAAATAGGCGTTAATTGCATTGTCACATCAGACACATGTACACTATAGCTTTGATGATAAAAGAGCTCACAGAATGGGAGAAATAAATTTAACAGCTAATCCGTGCATGTCTTTCTCCACCTCTCCCTACTTTCTTTTTGAAAACATCCTTCATTTCTTAACAGTAATAAAATTCACATTTAGTTAATTAGAAATTTGTATTTAATACTCTGCTCATGTTAAATGGTAGTTATCATAGTTATAGTTAAATGATAGCATATCAGTTTTTAGAGATTTCCTTTTAAAACTGTTTTCATAAATAATCAAATACCTGTACGTAGGACATGTCCACAGTGGTCACCATTTCAAGTCACTTTAAGCACAGATCTGTGGTCCATCTGTCCATTTCCTAAATGCTCATGGCCTCAGGATAGAGCTATAGTATAACTGTGTTTTTACACACAGAGCACAAGCTCAGAGGCACACAGGGAGTCAGAGCTTGGAAATGAACCTCAGAATGAAAGCATAGACCCTAGTTAGTTAGACACTGTTATATACTTTCTGTATAATTTCCTATCTTAACTGACCCATATTAAAACAAGGGTGTAAATGGTAAAAACTGCCATTCTTTTGGGTTAAACACCAATGTTTTGGCCATTGTCTATTTTACACATATTTACACACATTTTCTGAGACTATTTAGATATTTGGTGTAAAGGAATTACCATCAAAAGCCCAAAAACTGGTCATAGGAGCTGCAACCTTTTCAAATCCCGCAGCTTTAGAGTGACGGAGAAACCAGAAATGAAATGGTTAGATTTACCTGATTGACAAAAAGACTGTGAGAATCATTTAAATGTAAATTCATTTGGAAAAATGCAAAAGATGGCAAAATGTAGATCAGTTTTAGTTTGGAAATTAAACATTTAATCTAGTAGTGACTCCAAAAATACTGACAACACTGAATACTGACACACATAGCCTTACAGTAACCTTAGACCACACAATCTAAAGTTGTTTCCTGCTGTATGCCTAGTGCTGGTGGGATAGGCTCTGAATCGGATTAAGCAGATATGACAAGATTATGTTATATTATTCCTTGGCAGAACAGACATCCTGAATTTCCTGGAACAGTTCTATAAATTTGCCGTAATTATTCTTAACCAGTAACTGCGCACTGCATGATGACGTGCTGTGAATACACTTGACTTGAGCATTCCTAGTTTTCATCCTCTTTCTCTGTACGTTTCTCATTCGTTTGCTCAGAGGTTGATGCCCTTGCTGCTTCCTGAGCAGCTCTTCTTTTCTCCACCCTAGCGGCCCGCTTCTTTCCTCGGCATCTTTTCGCGTTAAGTCAGTGTTTGTGTTGCAAATATTTAGTACGTTTTCCTTGATTTTTCACTTAAGCTGGCACTTAAGTGTTCAATCTGCCTCAAGAATAATTTAAGATATGAAGAGGTAGGAGAAATGACAACGAAGGTGGTAGGGAATGAGAATGGCGCCTGTATGCATGCACTGCACAGCCTCCCTGCTGGCCACTGCAGAGAGTTGATTCTACAATAAAATAAAATAAAAATAAAAAAAGGAATAACCTTGGAGGTCAATCATCACCCTGAAAGCGGATAGTAGACGTCACGTGGTGTATGTGTACCAAATTTCAGATCAATAGTTCAAACGGTTTGTACGCTACAGGTACAAATAATATAATAAATAATAATAATAATATAATAATAAATGATAAATAATAATAAATAATAATAATAATAAATATAATTATATAATAAATAATATAATAATATATAGGTATAATCCTGGACAGACAAATGAACAGCTATGGTAACGTATTATATATAAGGATGTTATCCATCCATCCATTATCCAACCCGCTATATCCTAACTACAGGGTCATGGGGATCTGCTGGAGCCAATCCCAGCCAACACAGGGTGCAAGGCAGGAAACAAACCCTGGGCAGGTTGCCAGTCCACCGCAGTATAAGGATGTTAAAAATTCTTTATTTATCACATATTTTAATTTCATTCATTTAAACTTACACTGTGTACATTTTTGCTGACAAGTCTGTGATAGCTGCATACAGACACTGCTTGTAATAATCAATCATATCATGTCTATTTAAAATAGACCCAAGAGCTGACCAATCAGATGTCTTGTAATTCTGAACATCACACTTATGTCAACAGGCACGCTGAAATAACAAATTACACACCCAGTGAAGAAGTGACAGATCCAGTCCTTAGTCAGAAAACGATCAAACTTTAATTGTAAAATATGGCCTGTAAACAGAGAACCCGGCAGTTAAACATCTCTGACTAAGAAAGAACATTTTTAAAATCTACTTCAGTAAATGACAATGTCTGTGTTACTAACATTTCTGATTTTGATGCCAGGTTTGTCGTCATTTGTTTGGTGAGTAAAGCTTTGTCAATAGTGCACAAAAAACATGATTTGCGAGTCAGTGTAGAGCCTTGCTGTCAGATATATAAGTAGCATTAATGTGGGTGGGGGGCTTTCTGATACCAACATCACACATGTGTGATTGACAAGAAGCCCACTTAGCAATTGCTTACTCTGTCCCTAACATCCAAATGAATGATCATAAACTCCTCCTGCCAGGAATAATTCTCCCCATCATATAATATTTCTGGGAAAAACTTGGACAATCTGCTTATGGCCACTTTTGCCTGCGTTTATACTCAGTCTTGTGTGATGAAACCTGCCCAAGAGAAGCCAGTAAGTTACACGCATCTGGTTCTGAGAGGTTTCCCAAACTCTGCAGATTGGTGTTATGTTTTTATCTTAGTAAGAATTAATAAGGTATTCATTAAGACACTTTAAACATTTACCTTCCGAGCAACTTTAATCCACTTTAATAAAGTCTGTATGTTTGTCTGGTTGTTGTGTTTCTGTTATTCCAAAAGATGGCACTTGACAAACAGTAACACTGCTTTTACAAATCCTATACCAAATGTCATAAAACAGAGATAAATGGGGTGTACATGCACTGCAAGCATTATCACTGAGGTCTACATTGATCACTTAGATCTCAACCTGTCTTAGATAGTTTGGTATAACACGCTAAACAATTCATGTGTTGTAACGTATGTGCATCAGAGGATTTTCATATGGGCTTTGTCGAGGTATGTAATAACCTGCAGGGACAAGAGGCGGAGCTATCACTAACACTGCCATCTCTCTCTCTCTACTGGCAATATCAAGGAGTCGCCCAGTTAGGACACATGACCCCGCCCCTTCCGGTTCCCCATCTGTACAAGGCCCAGCTTCCCAGAAGAAGGTGTAATTTTGGCAAAAGCGACCCGCTGGACAGACCTCCCAAGCAGACTAACTCTGACTCTGACGCCGAATCTATTCTCAACAGTCTTTTTGTAGCTCAAACACGAGGGTAAAAACGGCAAAGAAGTAAACATTTTCTTTATTTTTTTCAATATTAAATGGGACGACCCCAAATTTTCTTCCGGCACCCGTCATTCCCGCACCCTACCACAATGTTAAAATTCTTTTAAATTGGTATAAAATATTTTTAACTAAATACTTTTAGACAACTCAGCTGTGGTAAAGAGCAGTGTATGTAGGATGTGTGAAATAAATAAGAATGTATAAAATTCTCTAACCAGTTTAATGCTATACAATGTCATATGGTCAATAAGAACTTATAAAAATAATTTTGTAAATGAAGACTTTGTCCAATTTTCATTTGTAATAAAATATGCTGTATGTTCAAGTAAAATGAATTATTTATTTAAAATAAACTCACACACACACAAATGTCACATGTGAATGTGGTAATTACAAAGAATGACAGTAAGAAGTATTAGACTTCGAAACCAGAACATATTACTGTAACAGTTAATACTTGACTGGACCTTTATGAATAATTAATTTGTAGTATAAATTGTTTGCTGTACTCAATAAAACAAATTTCTTTAGCAGGTAGTTTGCTTTCACTAGGTGCCAAAACATGCCAACCCAGCATTGGAGTGGTGCCACATGCACATTTGGGTTCTGCCTTGGACACACTGCTGCTCCCACCACCTAAAATAAGATCAAGTGGGTTTGAGAATGTTACTTTAACCTGCCATTTTTCTCATTTAAAGTCTACATAAATATACAAAACATTTTCCTCTAGGAAAAGAAGCAAAACTTTGTGCACATATGGCTGGATCCTAATGAATTATTGACATTTCCACAAGCTGGCATCCATAATATAATTTCTGAGTCAACATTATGTTCTTATCGCTTTCAAAGAACTTGTTGATATTGGCTGGAAACCTGCTAATAAAGAGCAGCTGAACTTTACAGGTGTGATTAATGTGGCCTTGTTGAGGTTAGTTAATCACTTTTCGATGTAGCGCCAGTTTTTCACTACTATTAATAATATACTACACTGCTCAGGAAAAGGAGGTGATGTTGTTCACAAAATATGACTAAGAGACGCTCCAACTTCAGAGTCATTAGCAAGCTGTAACAGAGCCTTGTCGGACACAGCTCCATTTTTTAATATCTTTTCAAAACTCAATGGCATCAATGAGTCTGAATGCCCCTGGTCCATATTTAGAGAAAAGTATGCCTGCAGATATTAGGAACACAATCCAGGATGCATTGAGTATTTTTCTTAAAGCGGAGGTTTTTAACCTGAGACCCAAGGAGGTTACTGACATGCGATCACAAATCACTTGCATTGGTCATTTCTTGTATGCCTATGTTTAGCAAATGATACTGCATGATATGTTTATAGATTTGTAGAGTCATTATTGTCTCTATTGAGAGTACAGTGCCAATCAACTCACAATATTGCCAGTCTCCAGCGCAACCATAAGTGAATTGAACTACCTCATCTTGATACGTCTGTCTATGTAAAGGCTTGTAATCCATTCATAGTCTGTTTGTCTGTCAAATCACTTTAATAAAGCAGCTTATGAAGCCTCAAGAGTTTGTTGCATTGAACAAAAATTTGAATTGTCAGGGGGACAAACAATTTGAAATCATGAGGTTTCATATAGTGTACAGCAGTTGCTTAAATTTCCCATCCTACCCCCCACTGTTTATCATATTTTGCTCAATTATGCCTTGTTTAATGCACTGTGTATAATGTCTCCATAGAAGATGGAAGTGCAATACTTTTCATTTCAAACTCTATTCCAGTTTTCGGATAATTCTTCACAGTCTTCCACTTCTGCTCTATTGAGTACAAATAAAGTGTTCAGTCCAGTAACCATTTATTGACTCACTAGCTGTGCTACTCATCCAAGATGGGTTGAAGTCTAAGTGATTAATGCAGGCCTCAGTATTAACGCTTGAAGTGCAGTGTGTCCATCCAATTGCTATGTCTCTGTTACATACCATTTGGTACAGGATTTGTAAAAGCAGGGCTAACTATTGTGATGTGTCATCTGTTGCATAGCGGAGACATAACAAACCAGATGGACACACACATAGACACGAGGACACTTGTGTGTTTATTAAGGTGGGTTGATATATTAATTAGGATCTATGTGCGTTTTCAGACATGTCTCATGGACAGTAATCACAATCACAACTTCAACGTGCTGTCGACCACCAGTATCCTGAATATAAAGAATTATTTTCCTCTAGACAACATCAGAAGGCTCACTAATATAAGTGTTGGTTATTTATGGGAAGTTAACAATTTTATTTAGAGAGCTGTTCAAGTACAGGAAATTGTAGAGTGCATTTTTGATTATTAATAAAACTAGGGGGCTCTGTCCCCTGCTTGCTTTGCTCGCCAACCTCCCCAATCCCCCCATCCATTGCCTGCGCTATGTGTCGTTGTAAAGAGGGGGGCTGACTGCTCCTCCGAAACCCCTCTTGAACTGTGATACAATGCCTTTTCTCTCTTATCCCCCAGACATCCTCAAACACTATTCAATCTCTTTATTTCACCGAGTAATATTTTCCATTTGTTTGCACTAATGTGATCTTTACTATCATTTTTTTGAGACTTTCGTATTTTCCTACTTCCATTATCTCTAACCTGCTCTGCATGTGTACAAACGTTTTTGAATTCTTTACGACGTTCTACTTTTCCGGCCCTGGGCATGGTTAAATCTCTTGGCACAAAGTCTAGCCTCGCGGGACGTGAAAGTGTCTTTCTGAGGAGGTTACATCTCGTCTCTCTGAACAGGTCTCGTCTCTTCCCAAGTTTTTTTAATAGAGAGACAATTAGGAGGTTGGTTTTGTTCTTAATAATTGTAAAACATTGTTCTAATTTATCTTTGGTAAGCGCTCCTCTATATTGGTATTTTTAATGTAGATTTGATTTACCTTTACCAGGTAAATATCTTCTTAGCATATTTTTCAAAGAAACATGTTGATTTGTTATTGTGCGGCTACAGGTAGAACTAGAGCTTCCGCGCTCAGTAAAAAAAGGGTGAAAACCACTGCTATAAAGTATGAGTATATTCAGGGCTGGAGTATTATACAGGGATGCCATTGACCAATGAGACCATCCATCAATCTATATCTTTAAAGGCCCGTTTAATCCAATTCTGGTTTGCTGGCAGAATCAGATGCAAGGAACACTGGATGATGTGTCCGTCCATTGCAGGGCCACCATAAAGGGGCCAAGCAGAGTTGCCAGTTAACCTACGTGTAGCTTTTTAACATGTGAGATGAAGGGCATGAGACTTCACACTGGGAGTTCCCAGACTAGAATTATAACCCAGAGGCAGAGTTTATCATGTCACCCAACATGATTGTGTTTTCACTTAAAAAAAAGTAATTGAAGCATTATATAGTCAGTATATAGCCAGTCTTAGAAAGTTAAAGCTTTAAGTTAAAGTCATATTAATGTTTGCTTAATTTGAATAGAATATAATTTTCTTTCATAGCCATAGACAATGGTATAGCCTTTACCCCCCGTAAGTTAATATGAGATAGAACTTTCTTGTTATAACTAAGATACAGTGTGACAATTGTGTCAGTTGTTGTTTAGAACAGGTCCTAGTGCTAGCAGCGATCCAAAAGACCCATTTACAGCTTGAAAATGGGATAGGCATACAGTTTTCTGACCATTTAGAAATGGTTCAGCTGTATGGAAGAACTTAAAGAAATGAAACAAGGATTTTAAGCTTTATACAGAACTTTTCTTTTCTTTGCTATATCAGTTTTCTCTTTTTTGTGTGAACTGCTTTACTTTAAATTTTTACGAAAGTTTTTAAAATGAAGATATTTTGCCTGTGAAATCATTTCAACATGTCAAGCCTATGCTAAACCCCATTAACAAATTAGAGCTACTGAACTTTGGTAATTTTGGGTAAACGCAACCACAATAGTGTTGTCTCCTCAGTAGCCTTTCACATCTTTGCCATCCTCTACTCCAATTAACTACATATACAAAATCTTTTCTGTCTTTCACAAACAAATAATTTCATTATGGAAAACCGGCATGGCATAGTGGTTAGCATTGCTAGCTCACGGCTCCTGGAACTTGGGGATTGAATCTTGGACCTGCGCAAAATTTACATATCTTCTTAGGTTACTATGTCTCTTCCCAGATCCCAAAGACTGGCATCTAAGCTTAATGAGAGGCCTGCTTAACTTAGTATGAATGTTCATGTGAGTGTCTGAGTGTTATGTGATGCTTTTGTTCCTGCATTTTGTTTACGTGAAAAAGTTGTTTAGAAAATGGATTGATGGATATGGCGATGATAAATGCAAGCACATGATTTAGGAATCATTCAAAGCCAAAATGTCTGCATCTAAAGAGAACAGACATTTTATAATCCCTTCAAAATGGTCAGTAAGTGGATGTATTTCAAAATTCCTTCTCACAAGGCTAAAAAGAAGGTTTGGGAAAGTTTTTACATCTACCCAATGTGTAAGTCATTGCGACACAGGGGCTGCAGCCTATACTAGCAGCATCAGATGTAAGGCATTATCCAGTCCTGGCAAGAATGGAGGTACATTGCAGAGTACAGTCACACTTACTCAGCCTGTGCCAGTTTAGAATTGTAAGGCATGAAATCACTTTACATGCATGTCTTTGGGTAGAAATAGGACTTATTACTATTAATTATTATTTGGCTGATGTCTTTATACAAGTTGACTTATAATACTTCAGAGATACAATTGGAGCACAGGGGGATGAAGTGACTTCCACATATTTACAGGGTTAGTAGCGGGATTTGAACCCACAACATCAGGGAAGCCCAAAGCCTTAACCACTATGCCAAACTGCCTGCCGTATGACACACAGCTGTATTTATCAGTAGCACCTGATGACCCCGATTCTATTGACTCACTAACACAATGTCTGACTTGTATCTCAGAATGGATGAATAGTAACTTTCTCAAGTTAAATAAAGAGAAAACTGAAATCTTAGTGATTGGCAATAAGGGATACAATGAGGCTATTAGAAATAAACTGGATACATTAGGATTAAAAGTCAAGACGGAGGTAAAAAGCTTAGGGGTAATTGTTGACTGTAATCTGAATTTTAAATCGCATATTAATCAGATCACTAGGACAGCATTTTTTCACTTAAGAAACATAAGTAAAGTTAGACCTCTTATATCACTGAAAGATGCTGAGAAATTAGTTCACGCGTTTGTTTTCAGTCGACTAGATTACTGTAACGCACTCCTCTCAGGACTACCCAAGAAAGACATAAATCGTTTGCAACTAGTGCAGAATGCAGCTGCTAGAATCCTAACTAGGAAAAGAAAATCCGAACACATTTCTCCAGTTCTGATGTCACTACACTGGTTACCTGTGTCATTCAGGATTGACTTTAAAATTCTGCTTATGGTTTATAAAGCCTTAAATAATCTCGCCCCTTCTTATATATCGGAGTGTCTGACACCTTATATTCCAAATCGTAACCTCAGATCCTCAAATGAGTGTCTCCTTAGAATTCCAAGAACAAAACTTAAAAGTGGTGAGGCGGCCTTCTGCTGCTATGCACCTAAAATCTGGAATAGCCAGCCAATAGGAATTCGCCAGGCTAATACAGTGGAGCACTTTAAAACACTGCTGAAAACACATTACTTTAACATGGCCTTTCTATAACTTCAATTTAACTTAATTTAACTTAATCCTGATACTCTATATGTTCAATTTCCTCATAATAACTATTCAGGGTAGCTCTACAATCCGTACTGACCCCTAATCTCTTTTCTGTTTCTTTTTCCGGTTTCTTTGTGGTGGTGGCCTGCGCCACCTCCACCTACTCAAAGCTTCATGATGCTCCAACAATGATGGATGGACTAAAAGGCAGAATTCTACTTGACCATCATCATCAAGCCTTTCCGTGAGAACCCTAAATCCAAAGAGGACTGTTTCATTTATGTTAGGTAGCATGCCCAGAGGGGACTGGGCGGTCTCATGGTCTGGAATCCCTACAGATTTTATTTTTTTTTCTCCAGCCGTCTGGAGTTTTTATTTTGTTTTTTCTGTCCCCCCTGGCCATTGGACCTTACTCTTATTCGATGTTAATTAATGCTGATTTATTTTGTTTTCATATTGTGTCTTTTATTTTTCTATTCTTTATTATGTAAAGCACTTTGAGCTACTGTTTGTATGAATATGTGCTATATAAATAAATGTTGTTGTTGTTGTTGTTGTTGTTGTTGTTGTATTATCTGTAGAAAAAGCCACACAGACACTAGAAGAACATAGAAGCTCCACACAGATTGGCCAGAGCTGTTAGGCAGAAACAGTTTACCACCACGTCATTCAGAAAAGAAAAATGACTTATTAAGCGTCAATATTTTGCAACAAACATCTCACTTTGGCTGCACTGTATATGCAAAGCTTAGCGTTTAAACTTTTCTATTAATATTACATGAACAATTGACACCTGTGTAGGTGGTTTTTCTTTGGTTGTCGTGTTAATTTTACTAAACATCAGGGTTCCTCAGAGCGTCAAAGTCTACTGCTTATGAAGATCAGAAATAAGTCATAAGGTTATTAAGCAAAGAGTTGAGGAGTGAAGCGCCAAACAGCCTTGTGACAGAAATGAGTTACAGAGCTATGTGCTGGGATTCTTGATTTGCGCTGCAGTGAGAGCAAGGGAGATGAATGCTGGGCACATCAACCTATTTTAAAGAGTGTTTTTTATTTTTTATTGCCATGCCAGAAATTAGTTAGCATTTGTCAGCACCTGTGGCAACAAATACCACTTAACTATTCATTGCTGTCCCCCATGGTCCATCACTCATTTGGACAGCTCACAGCTCTATTCCTCGATATTTCACTGCCTGTGTTTATGTCAGTAACACCTTGGGCTCAACAAGATTAATGTAATAATCAATAATTAAAATTTGAATTGTAAACAGAGCATGGTTTAGAAAATCTAGAAAATAAATGCGGCAGTCCAATTCTTTTACAGGTTATGTGCTATGAGAATTCTCAATATGAGGAGTTTAAATAAAATTAAATCATTTTGTAATGTTAGTGGACAAAATATCTTTAAAAATATTGTGCCTGATGTTTGCTGGGCTAGGCTCCAGCTTTCCTGTGACCCTGCCATGGAAAAGTGGGTTAAGAAAATGGATGGATGGATGGACAGATGGATAGATGGATGGAATATCAGCCCAACAATCCATGTGTTACAGACACTGTTTGAGTAACTGCCTAAATCATGGTATACATTAGCTAATTTGCATAAGTGCTCTTTTCTTTTCAGATTGAAGGAGAGTCTGTCTGGGCCTTGGCCTGTAAATGTTTGTATTATACATTAGTTTTAATTAGTATTATAGTAAATACCCCTGCTATTAAGAAGATATTCAAAAATTTCATTATACATTCATTTTGTGCAGGGATTACTTTTCTTTCCTGAGGGGACAAACTAAGTATGTCTATGATACAACTCTTTGGCACCCACGCCTAACAGATCTTAATAAAGGATATAACACTCAGAATACTGAGCAGGGCAGTTTACTGTGAAAGGACTGCATATCCAAGTTTTAGCAGTGGAAGGAAGTCCTTGGCACTTGGCTGCCAGAAATAAGTCATGGCAAGGTGGCTTTCAATGTCATCCTGTGCAAACTTGGGGAACTGGTGGATCTTATTCTAGCCATGATGTCACAGAGTGTATGTTGTTGTGAGATGATTGAAATACTTGTCGTGAAGCACAGATTTTGATTATCTCACCCCTCTTTCTTGGTCCTTATAAAGAGTGGATGAAAATAATACAGTTGAAATTCCATTACAATGAATATCAATACAACAAAATTTTCATTACAACAGAGTATTTTTATGGTCCTGACAGTTTCCCCATATGACAGAGTCTATAGAAATTATCGTTACTACGAAATACATTCAGCAGATACTTTCTCTACAACGAAGTACCCAAAAGACCTTGAAGTGCCTGAATGAATCATCCACAAAGCAGTTAGTTCTGTGGTCGCAGCTCAGTTGTGCATAACGATCCCCGAACACAAACATTGTAAATTTTTCTCTTTCTTCGAACTTTTCTTGAACTGTTTTGTTTTGCTGTGTTTGTTTTCTGTGGTTTCCAGTGATACCTTTTGCTTATTGCTTGTCAACATCTGAAAAACATCCATTGCAATTTAACTGGAATTGTCAACCTCCTATAGAAATGATGCTCGTTTAATACACATTCTTATTAGCGCACCACTCTTTCAAAAAAAAAGCAAACTCACGCTTGTGAGGTCTCTAAACTCTTTTGGGACCGCCTCCAATGGAGCGACACACCGAAGAGTGTCCTGAAGTGTGATCATCAAGTCTGTGGAAGACTGTTTATCCATTGCCAGGGCAAGAGCAAGCTCTCAGCGCTGCAGCAGCTCGCCGCCGATGCAACTCCAAAAAAGATCTTGATGGGTGATGCAAGGAACATTATAAATGCAGGGAACAGTATTACTTGGCAACTAACCTGGTCACGACCATGCCTGACTGCTGTGTCGGTGTATTGAAGATCCCGCTACAATAAAAAAGTGCTGTTCCTGTTTCAAGCTGAATACAGCTGGTTTTGCTAAAGTACTGAGACTCAGCCTTGTGTTTTGGGGTACAAGATTTTACTGTCACCTGGGGCTGGCTAATTCGCTTTCGGGATCGCTTTTGAATTGCAGCCAAAGCAATCTGTGGAGAAGAATCTGCAGTTCCAATTGAAAAAGCAAACAAATGGAGTGCAGATGAAATCAGGAAAATCTTTTCAGCTTATGAGCCTGAAGACATTTACAATGCTGATGAGACTGGAATCTTCTACCAGCTGTTACTGCATCGCAATTTAGCACTCAAAGGTGATCCATGCTGAGGAGGAAAAAAATCTAAACAAAGACTGACAGCTCTACTTTGCTGCAATTCAACTGGCAGCCACAAAGTTATTCCTCTCATCATTGGCATATCCTCTGTGTTTTAAGCATGTTACATCCATTCCCTGTGAGTATAAATTGAACCAGCAAGCTTTTTTGGATTTTCTTCTCTGGCGCTCTGCTGCAGCACTGTGAGCCTGCGGTTGCCTTGCCCTGGCAATGGACAAATAATCTAACACAGACGTGGCAATCGCGCTTCAGAAACCTTATAATATAAAGAAGAAGAAGAAGAAAAGGGAGATTTTGCTTCTGATTGATAACAGCATGCTTCCATATTTAGATAATGTTCGAGTTGAATTCCTCCCACAGCAGTTGTTCAGCCATTGGATTAGGGCATTAACTGCACTCTGAAAGTGTATTATCGCAAGGAAATGCTGAGACAAATTCTTGTCAGCATAACTTGTAGACAGGAAGTTGAAAACTAACGTGAAAGAAGCTACTGAAATGATTGCAAACGCCTCAACGCAAGTTAAATCAAGCACTATAGCGGCAAAACAGAATTTCGTTACTACAAAATTTTTAGGTCCCTAGCACTTTGTTGTAATGGAATTTTACCTGTAGGAAATTATAATAACAGGAAATCTTGTGAGAGTCCATAAAAAGAGAGAGAATTAGTATTCTCTCTCTAAATAACTAGAATTATTAGAATTAACTAGAAGTAGAATTATTTATCCTGAGATTTTTTTTGGGTTATCTAGAAACTTGGCTGCTGTTCTGTCAGGAGTGGAAAATAGCAGAGAAAAATGTTTTTGAAAGGACAAGGACATGTGGAAATGTGTTATCTAAAGACAAAGTGATTATCAGAAACGCAAAAAAGTTAAAATGAAACCAAAACAACAAACTAGGAATGCCACCCATCAAAGTTGAAAAACGGTCTAAAGTTTTTTGTCCTGAATATTTTAAGTAAACTATCTCCTAACATCTCAAATTTGTCTTTTAGAGAATCCAGAATCTTGGACATCATGATGTGCAGTGTTCCAACTTCACGTGGCAACAATAGGAATGCATTACCAACCAAAAAATGGCCAGTAAAAAAAACTGTAATACAAAATTGGAGATCAAAAAATATAATGACCACAACAATAATTTCAGATATCATTTTTAACAATAATCAGTAACCTAATTGTGTCAAAATTAATATTACTACACAACAACTGGATACAATCATTACAGACACTAGCGTTACTATGATGCCATCTTAAGTATTGCACATAAATGTAATGTGATGTGTGACATCACTGTCAACTATGATACTGCTAATAAGTGCCATTGCAACAAAACTACTGTGGAACAGAAGCAAACTTAAAACAGGGCCAAGATGACGTCACCAATGCAACAATATAAAAGAATACATTACATTTTAGTATAAAATGAAAAGCAGTGCAGTAGAATTTCGCTTTAAGACACCAAAATAAGAATTAAGACAGTGAGTCTGTTTAATTGTCCTCTACTTGCCTTACTTTTTTGGTTCTCATTTTGTGATTAATACATTCTGCTACTAAAAATCAAAGCAATGGCACATATTTACTTTACTTTGGCTGCATTAACACATGTATGTAGTTCTGTGTTACTAAAGTTTAAGTTTAGAAAACTATCCATTGACCCATCCATCCATATTGAATACATTTCATTTTTTTCAGACTGACCAGTCGGGTCCTTAAAATGTTACTCATTCTGCTTATAAGCTTGTATGTTGTGTTTACGTGTTTTGGGAATTTTCATAGTCACCATTTTGTTGAAACACCTTTCAACTTTGTACAATATATGAGAATGTTATCTGCGTATGCAGTAAGAGGCCTGATTCAGTGTCTTGGATTTTTTGTTAGTGTTCATTTTAGTTTGACTTACAATATTTGCAACATTTTGTTGAACAAAAGATTCCTATCATGTTTAATGAAAATTTCACAAATCATTCAATCCACATTCCTTTCTGGTTGGAATTTTGTGAGAAACAAATGGTCAAATGTTGATTTCTACTCTAGCAACACAAAAACAATTAGAGATTCTCATATTTTGCCAACAAAGGCTAGGACACGCATTAAATGAGTTTCACATTGATTCAGACGTAATGCCACCACAAATAATGTTTTTTTAAATGTATATTCAGTAGCTAAATGAAAGGAAAGGTCAGTACTATGTCACAAATCAGCAAACCTGTCCTATTGGGAACTATACTTGCAATCGCATTCATGTGACATTTCTCAGTGAGAAACTCATATTTCCCACAGGTCATGAATGTTACATTAGTTACTAAGTAATTGGACATGAACCTACAAGGTCACGCTACTGCTATTATTGTACACTTGGACCACACTATGTGATGCTGATCAAATCTAGTTTAAAAATCACCTTGCAGGGACTTGCCTTATTGTAATGCCAAAAGGCTTTGGAATTCTTGTTGGCTATAAAAGTGCTAAATAACAACTGAATTTAGGCGACTTTAGAATCACCATACTTCAATTTACCTATAGGACTTACAATAAATGTGTTTCATTGGCTTGCACTATTAAATTGTAAACTAACGAACATTTAAGTGGAAATGTGTTCTCTTTTATTATAAGTAAATAGTAGTGGAAACAATATTTAAAGCTGATTTTTCATTTTGTTTTTTGTTTCTGCAATACCAGACCTCAATGCATGACAGCAGCATAAGCCCCAAACCCAGACATTCATACATTTTCTGACCTTACTTATCCAGCTCAGGATTGTAGAAAGTAGAATCCTTTTGCAGCAATAAAAAGACCGCCATAAAATCAAATATTATTTGATAATTAATTCACCATACTTAATTGGCTCACATTAACATAAAAAAATAACTGGAGCCCTCCCCACAGAAAGCTCCTGTCTTGCATCCCCCTGGTCTCCAGAAAGCCTAAATTGGATAAAGCAGGTATTAGTGTTGTGTTACTTTTTTTTGATCACTATAATTGGGTTAATTGCATAACATACTCTTATTATGTGTCAGGTGGTGTACAAAAAAGAGGCCCTCAAGTCTTGGAGTGTACCTTCAAATGCCCATTGTGGCACATCAGTCTGTTGTGTTAATTGACACCTTGATTTATGAGGACTTCTTACCACATGATCTGCAACATCCACAAGAACCTCTGGGATATGAACAGGGCGTATATGTTTATTTTTTTTCCATCTGTTCCTTATCCTCTAAAAATTATTAATTATGAATTCCAGGGTTTCTGAGAACAAAAAATGCATTGTTTTATTGAGTTTTTAACATTCTTCTGTGGTGACATCTTGCTTTCCTTATGGATGCCATTGTGGGCTGGTTGCTTCGGTGTGAGTCCACAGAGCTGGGAAGTGGTTCCTGGAGGTTTCACATCATGACATCACTAGTGTGATGTTTTAAAAAGCCTGCACCTTGTGAACTAATCATCCAGGATTTGGATTTGTATTTATTAGTTTTTTAATTTAGTGGTTATTATTTATGTCTTGTATTTCTTGGCTCTGGTTATGTGTTCCCTTTTTTGCTTCTGACTTTCTTCTCTGTTCTCCGACCACAATTCTGGCTTTGTTATTTAATTATTGTCTTCCAAGTTACCACCCTTGGCTCTTGCTTCTTCTGATTATGTTTTCCCTCAAAACTGCTGCCACCTTGTGCAAGCGGGTAGTACAAAGGGTTTCTTGGTTTCAGTCTATTGCACATAAGTGGTGATACTCTGTGTTTAAGACTGAAGACCAGAGAGTGGGAGCTTTTTTATCCACTCTCATTTGATTGATCAAAAAGTGGGGTAGGAGGGCTGGGGTTTTCCCCTTGGAGCAATACAAGTACAGTCATGCGAACAGCGGCCAGAGAGGGTTACCCTAAAAGTTTTGAGCAGTGTGATACACTGACAATCGTTTGAACTGTAGCTAAGGACCTGCACAGCTATCTGGAAGGTTGCTGGTTCAAATCTCATTGCTGCCAGAAGGGATCCTACTCCATTGGGCCCTTGAGCAAGACCCTTAACATGAAAATTACTCCAGGGGCATTGTATAATGGCTGACCCTGCACTCTGACCCCTAAAGGCAATGTAAAAAAGACAATTTCCCCCAAAGAATGAGATAAAATAAAAAAATCAAAACTGGTATTGCCATATAAAGAATCATATACATATTTGTTTACTTGCCAGTATATAAGGAGTGATTTTGTTCTCTACATCAGTCAACGAGGAAATAACAGTCGTGGCACACTTTGCTTCTTCTCTGCGGCACAGAGTGTAGGCTATTAGAGATTTTGTTTAAGATAAAATAACAAAAACAACATTTATTTATTTGTTTGTTTGTTTATTTATATAGCACATTTTCATACAAATGATGAAGTGCTTTACAACTTGAAGAAAGAAAAAAGAAAAATATAAAAATAAGATTAGGCGATACTAAGTAACAAAGAATAATGTAAGGTCCGATGGCCAGGAGGACAGAAAAAACAAATAGAAAAACAGCAGAGGTCTGGAGAAAAAAATCTGCAGGGGTTCAGAGGCCACAAGACCACCCAACCCTCACTTGGCATTCTACCTAACATCAATGATCTCAATCAGTCCTCATGGTTTTCAGGCTTCACATGGAAGAATTAGACGATGATGGTCATGTGGACCTCTGGCCTTTGATTGATCAATATAGGGACTGCACGGTGCTTTGATCAGGTGGTGGTGGCACAGAAAACTGGAAAAAGAAAAGCAGATAAAGTAGGGGTTAGTATGGATTGTGGACCCATGAGAAAAATAATAATTCAATGCATATACAGAATATCAGGGTGTAGCAGGACACCTCCACGCTGGGAGGACCTGGGGATCAAGCGTTGCCAAAGTGTTACCTCCCCCAGGATGCTAGACGGCAACCCCCCTGGGTTGCAGCAGTGCCTCAGACTCACGCAGGGCTTCTTGGATGTTGGAGTTTGGTGCAGCCCTGTTGGGATCCGCAGGCTCAGCCTGGGGTTGCTGCAGCAGGAGTTGCTGAGCTTTTATGGGCAGTTCTTCCACCACACCTAGAAGTGCTGCCAGAAATGAGTCATCAAGCACCTGGAGCACTTCCGGGTGTCTTATTAAAGGAGCTAGCAGCTTCTACTTGGGGAGCCAGAGTTGGGGGGTGGAAGACGAAGCTTGACCAGAGGAGTGGAGAAGGAATTGTTTTGGGTTTGTGCTTGTGCTTTGGAGTAATTTGTGCCTGTGGGAAATGGGGAAGGTGTTTCCCACAAGGAAAAAGAAAAGATTAAAATGTGTGTGCCATGAACTTATGTCCTATGCTTGTCTGTGTCGGGTTAAGCTGGCAGTGCCAACCTGGGTGGTCCACACAGGGTTATACTAAAATTAAGCTATAAGAAAGCCATGGTAATATAATGGTTTTTAGGCAGTTTTTTTTTAAAGTGCTCCACCGTATTAGTAAGCTGTTCCAGATCTTAGCTGCATAACAGCAGAAGGCTGCCTCACCACTTCTTTAAGTTTAGCTCTTGGAATAATAAGCAGACACTCATTTGAAACTCTAAAGTTACGATTTGGAGTGTAAGGTGAGAGGCATTCTGAAATATAGGATGGAGCGAGATTATTTAAGGCTTTGTAAACCATAAGCAGTATTTTAAAGTCAACTCTAAATGGAACAGGTAACCAGTGTAGTGACATCAAAACCGGAGAAATGTGCTCATATTTTCTTTTCCTAGTTAAGATTCTAGCAGCTGCATTCTGCACTCGTTACAATCGATAACAAGTATTAACTGATTCTTTGTGAAGCCTTGAGTCGGAGTTTTTCTATAAAAGTTATTGGTGCAGTAACCCGGGTGTCACCCTTTGCAGGGCAAGGAATGACTTTGTGGTGTAGGAAGAACGAGTTGTACGGGTAAGAACTTATCACACAGCGAAGAGTAATTTGTATAAGTGACAGCAGCAGTCATGATGCATTATAAGGCAGGAAATAATGGAATAATTTAACTGGTGCTATACGACCAGAAAAATGATGGCTGTAACAAAAGAACTCTATTTAATAGTGGCTACTGGACGTCTCAATTGATTAGGATGCATGGAAACATTTGCTTTATATGTGGTTTGAGTGGTATACAGTATGTCACAGAATTTGGTGGATGGAAGGAGGAAGTTGAATTTAGGCACAAAAGAAAAAGGGAACAAGACGCTATCAAAACTTTGGCTGCCTGCTTCTCCTTCACCTTTGCCAGCTCCAGCTACTCCAACTTGACGCTATTTTGAGTGCAATGGTTTGACAGGACATTGCTTCTGCCTGTGGTGAAGAAATGGAAACAAAAGCTGTTCAACCAGGAAACCAGAATAAAAAAGTTGCCAACTCAATGGGAAGTCCTTGAGACCCACTTATGGGAAGCTGACAGCTGACGTCACATTATCAAATGGCTCAGACAGGGAAGATGAGGAAGTGACAAGACACCTGCTGTACAGTTTTCTTCTTCTCTGCAGCACTGCATGTAGGTTTTACATGTTTTTGTTTAACATAAAATAATGAAAACAAATATTGACAGATACAATGTGAAGCCACAAGCCTGAATTCTTCCACAGCAATACACTGCCATAATACCATTAAGTTCTTACGGTTCAGGCCTCTTTAGTGTGTTCCAAACATCCATTTCACAACAAGTAAATTTTATTTCCGCATTATGGCTTTCATACTGCACTACTGTCCATCACATTCTATTCTTCCTTTGATTTGAACTTTAGAGTTTCACTGAAAAGCCCCCTTCCATTCTCCTTTGGGACTTTGTAACTGCTTTTGATTCACCTAATGATACCAGAGCCCATATCTTTGAATGTAATTGTACTCTCACTTCCTTACGACATCATACTAACCTGGCCTGGTAGCCTTGAAAGTTCTTCTTAGAATTTTTCAATTTATGCTAACACTTTGCACCTTGATTTGTAGTTTTATTTCCAAGGCTCCATCTTATTGCTTTGTCTGTCATTACTGAAATGTATCCTCTCTTCCTTGCACTTCCAAAATCCTCCTGGTATTTATGTGTTGTTTTTTTTTTTTCTTTCTAATATTATACTGCAATCGTATTAGTGTTATAAAGTGCCTTGTGGCTGGGCATGATGTTAACAACACAAAATAAAGTGAGGTTTGATTAATTGATTTAAAACTACACAGGTCATGTTTGAATTAAATCCGGCGAATCATTTTTAGAGGCACATGAAGAGACATTACAGAGAGTACAGTTCAACACCCAGATCTCTGTTCCTGAATTATTCCAATATGGCACTTTCACATTAAAGCTTTAAGTAGTTCCTCTCCACAGCAAATGGGACATGGGGGGCCTGACACATTTTTCACCTCAAGAGGAAATAAACTTGCAAAGCGGGAAATCTAATATGACTTGAGCAGCTGACATTACAATGTTAAGCAATGGGTAACCTGAGTGACAATTTGATTTATTTTGCTTGTCAAAGTAAAGTATGCTCCCTTATCTATCATCTCTTTTATCCCAGCTTTATTAACTCTTCTAATTCCAGGATGCTTAAACAGTGTTAAATAAAGTACACAAATGGAAGGCCTTATATTGCATTTTGTCCTAAGAGCCTCAGAAAGAAATGTGTCTCATTTGTTCTGGCAAGATAAAATATATTTGCTTGACATCTAACTTCGGGATGTTGTACAGCTGTTGAAATGCCACCAACTAAGATAATGTTTTTGGTCATCCATTCTCATCTATTTGCAAAGGTTATCCTTTGAGCTTTGCAAAAACAGTTTTCTTCACCAGTATTCTTATTCTCCAAAGGCTTTTAGAAGGCCAAGTGGCAGGCATTCTGGATCAAGTGTCATAAAAGAAAGATAAGAAAAAAATGTATTATGTCATGGCTTCAAGGGCAATAGTCATGACACACTTTATAGACAGAGGCCCAGACATCAAATGAAAGTCAAATAGTTTTATTTTTAACATAAATCAAAGGAAAGAGATAGTGATTCACTGCACAGATGGTGGTGGTGCGTGAATACAAACAGTAACAAAAGGGCCAATCATAAAATAAATCAACAAAATCAGTTCTGTCACAATACGCTTTCCTAAAAATCAGAGGACAGATTGTGCATTTTCATATTATATTGTCTGCGGTGGGCTGGCACCCTGCCCAGGGTTTGTTTCCTGCCTTGCACCCTGTGTTAGCTGGGATTGGCCCCAGCAGAACCCCGTGACCCTGTAGTTAGGATATAGCAGGTTGGATAATGGATAGATGGATTTTACAAGAGCACCAACTTGTAACCCACTTTTATTTTACCTCTGCTTGGAATCACTTCAGCCCAGCTGGATAATCCTTCCTAGTTAGTGTACATGAGTAAGCTATGGAGTGACACCAAGAGCTACCCAATGCACGATTTATGATTAAAGATTTACTTTTAAAAAGTTACTAGGGAAATTCAAAAGAACTGGAAAATATCAGATATTCCATTTTATAATAAAAGGTGATCAAGCAGATTCAGCTATAGGCCTGTAAGTTTAATATGCACCACGGGTAAGTTAAGGGAAGAAATTATTAACACTAGAATCCCTGAAGCCTATGAAAAAACTCGTAATCCTGGCCCACCTTAAATTCCTTCACACCTGTCCTCATCAGCGTCTTTTGTTTTGCAAATGTGTCGCTCAGCACAAGCAGCAAGCAGCCTGCTGTCCCATCTATAACCCCCCAAACCCACCGACGACAGTTCAACTCGGGCAAAAAGTTCTCCTAGCTCAAGTCTTATAAATCTGGATGTGAGGTCCCTGGAGTTGTATAGAGTAAATATTATATCGTCAAATGATATTTGAGTTTGGGTTTTTAACTCATTGACAGCAACATGTATATTGAATAATTTTTTTTCTTTGGTTATACTCTTGAATTAAAGTGTAGGTGTTTATTTGATATTTGGACTAAAGTCTTCACACGTTATACACGTCACGTCATTATTAGTATAACATGGAAAATGTTTCTGCTTTAGGTATATACTCAGCATTTCTTGCGTCGCATTTCTTTTCATCCTACATTTACATAGATCATTATAGACACAGAACACGCATGAAATGCATGTGTTCCAAATAATGATATATTATTTACCATATACAACTCCAGGCATCTCATATCCAGATAAAGAAGATCTGAGCTAGGAGAACTTTTTGCTTGACTTAAGCTCTGTCTAGGGGGTTATAGATGAGATAGCAGGCTGCTTGGTACTGCGGCGCAAATCACAGATAATTTTAATGATAGTTATGTGAGTAATGTGTAATGACAACAGTGCATTGAACCCTGCTTTGAATGGGACCGCGTAGCCGCAGACCAGTCATCATACTCAGGTTAACACCAGACGCTGTTGAAAATGCTTACTTTGGGTAGGCAAGCATTAGAACTGCATCTTGGTTCAATAGAAAAGGGCTGGTCTGAAGAATCTCGTTTGTGTGTTATGTGCGCATCATTAACCAAGATGAACCAAGTGACATACGCGTTCCAGATGTCACTTCACAATTTCATCATGTGGTGTAGAACATAACATCTCTTGACATATATGACACAAGGCATGCCATATAACCAAAGTCCTATTAGTTCGCCTAGGTGAGGAAGGTGATAAGTCTACATCACCCTCATTTGTTTAATTATATTAAATACTGTATTTTATTTCCTGGATGGCTGTTGCTTCATGGATCTGTTGTCCTTTGTTTGATCCTGTGCCCATATATTCTCCTTGTGGAGGTTTTGCATTATCCATGTTTCTGTGCAGGCTTTCTTTTGGTTACTTCTGCTTTCCTCCCACATCCTCACATAAATGTTGGGTAAGCTGATTGGTGATTCCAAATTGGCCAGAGTGTTGTTGTGTGCCTGGCCTATGATTGATTGTCTGGGTCTGTTTCTTGCCTTGCACCTAATGCTGCTGGAATAGGCCCAAGACCCTGCAACCCTGAAATGGGTTAAGTGAATTTGAAGCTGATGGTCAAGACAAAAATACTTGTGAACAACTCTGTGATGGCCAGTGCGATTTTCTATGCCGTGGACTATGGGCTGGTAACATCACTTCAGGAAAGGTGCATCGAAACAAAAAGCTATTTAAAAAAGCAGGTTCAGTTATGTGACACACTCTCGATACACTGGAGGCACTGAAGTAGCGATGGAGAAAATGAAAACAAAACTGAAAAAGTATTTCAGAAGGGGTTTGTTGTTTGTCATAATATAATATAATAATATTTATCTATTCAATTAACTTCTGTAAAGAGCTAAATTTTTCCATGGGAACATACAAAATACTATCTATCTATCTATCTATCCACCTAGAGTTGACTCCAACCTTGTGCCCGATGCTGCTGCATCAGCTTTCTGAGATTCTGTAATGAAAGTAGCAGAATAGATGGATGGTACTTTTGAAGGCTGTGCAACTTATTTAAAATGAGTGATCACCAGACTCTACTGTATATGTCAAATAACATGAATTTACTGGCCTTTTTCTCCAAGAAAGAGGGATCTGTCATGAGATACATGTAGTCTTATTCTAATGGCTTTAAAACAAGCTTTGGTACTCAATACCAAAGATGAACCCTCTTACCCTCAGTCCAAGCTCTGGCTTTACATTTGGGAGTTTTAGTCCTTTTTTATTAGACTAATCTTATATAAGGGAATAGTATGGAAGCATGATCTGCCATGACATGGGGTGCTGAGGATTATTGTGAGCTTAAAACAACTAGGAGATGGCTGAGTAATGAGAAATCTTGGTCAAAAAGACAAGAGTCTGAATACTGAAGAAAAGAAAAAAACAGATGAAGTGACCAGAATCAAATAGCCGAACAAAAATCAAATCAAATACAGAAGATGACTGTAACCAAAACACAAAATTCTAACACTAGGACCTACTTAGAAATAAAGCTAATTATTGCAATGAAGATCGGAAGGTTTTTTTCATCTACTTAGGTATAATGTAAAGTGAGATACCTGCTGCATTATATTTAACTTCTGTTATCAATGTGACAATTGAGATCATGTGACCTATTTAAAAAATTACAGACATAAATGAAAATTAGCTTTCAAATTGCAAAGCAAAAAGTGAAAATAATGAAATAATGTATAAACAAAAATTATCGACGCATTATCTCAAAGCGCCATGGGCTTCAGTCTGATTAGTATCCCGTACACTGTTAATCTGCATGTTCTCTCCTGTCTGTCTTTTCCCAGGCTCTCCAGTTTTCTTCCACATCCCAAGATTGTGTATGTTCGGTTGACCGGGTGCTCTAATTTGATCTGTTATGAGTGAGTGTGAGTATATGGTGACCGTGCCCCTTGGAGGACTTCATTCTTCCTGTGGTCAGTACTTCTAGAACTGCCGTATAACATATTGATAAGTGTACTGACAAAACTGCAGTACATTATTTTTTGAAATGTTGGACTTTACAGTCTTACTAATTTACTGCTTTTGTACTATATCCAGAGAAACAGCAGGGCTACACCAAGCACAAGAAGGAGAAACTCCTGTTCAGAGAAAATGGTCAGGAGGGCTTGATTTTTAATTAGAATATGAACAGCTCTATTTAGACTGCGATGCGTTAGCTGGGGGAAACCAGATGATACAACACAGACTGCATGATCAGGTTAAGAAAGTTCTGGGAACAATCTAGTACACTCTGAAAACATAATTATAATGTTTGCCATGGAAACTAAAATATTTGTGCCAAGCACTGAAAATATATCTTGGCCCAAATCCAACAGAATGAGATCATTATTACAAATGATAAATGTGTGGTAATCTCCAGATTTTAACTATATGAAATATAAAAGTATTTAACCTTAGCGGGAATATAACTAATGGACAGTTTTAAGGTGCCATTGTTTACAGCAAGTTGTTCTAATAGATCATGTTTATGAATTAAAGTACATTACACATAAATGACCAACTCACCAAGATTGTTAATCTATTCCCTGTACATCAAGTTAACTGGGTATTGTGTATTTTCTCTTGCCCATAAATGGTGGACAGTGTCTTCCAGATGTATTTTAATGGGCTGTACATGGTGCCCAGGGTCTAATCATTTTTACATTGTATAGCCTCAGGTAACGCTCCTCAGAAAACTGCCTTATTGCCGTAGCACCTCCTGGGACGCCAATTCAACCCTCGTCAATTACTGTGTCTCTTTGAAACGGCTTCACACAATACAGGGCAATAAACCTTGGGTCAGTTGCTGAAAACTCACCCTTCAGCCTTTCTTCTTCACAATGAGGCATTGATTGAGACTGAAGTGAAAAAAAAGTGCTACTATCTCTCTAAGGTCACACTGAAAGAGCATTTGTGTGGCAAGGAAAAGCTCTTTCCTGGTAACATTTTGACTCCCATTGATTTCTGTTACAAGCAGAATTGTGACTGCCTGGATCTGAGTTTCCTTAAAATGATTAACTATGACAGGCTTGTTTTCAGTGATATAAAACTCATAAATTCAATAATTTGAGATACATAACAAAAACAAAAAGAATATTTCAAAACTTGCCAGCTTTGTTTTTTTGGAGCATTTCATTATGTTTCACCCACCTTTTGCTGTTACTTATTCAGTCATTTTTCTCAACTAATACACATATATCTATACACTGTAAAAATAACCTTTAACTAAGTCAAAGTTACGGGGACTGCAGCCTAAATTGACAGCATCAGGCCCAAGAAAGCACCCAACGCAATAGCAACTGCAGTTTGCACTTTACAAATATCCATTTAAAAAAACAAAACTTTGCACAATTTTCTAGAATGGAAAAGTTACAGTCCCCCAATGGAAATCATCCCCCAAGTTAGGGGGTGTCAAGTTCAGTTCTGCAGGTTTTTGTTACAATCCAACTGCTTAATTAGAAGGCAACCCTTGCTGAATACAGAACTTATTATCTAATTTTATGGCTTGTTAGTGCCATCATTCCACCCTGACAGGTCGTTATTATAGCATACATTTTTACATTTCCAGGAATAGCATCTAAATGATATTTGGCCTGGAGCACATTACTAATCCTCAGTCCTTTACTTTTGTTTTTTTTTTTCTTTTCAATTTATTTCCTAATATTTTATTGGAGCACATACCTCTCAATGATAACACACACAAGGTATATGGTGAGCTGTAGGTTTATCTATAACATTCATCTCAATAGTCTCTAATTAAAAAACAACAAAGAATTAAAAACGTTGAAAAAGTTAAAGATCACAAAACGAAGCTCCAAAATGTTGTGCAATAATTACATCAGAATCAATAATTGGCATCTTATTAGGAGATCAGGTTGGAACAAAAACCCTGCAGCCACTGCAGCTTTCCAGGATGGAACTTCATAACAGAAACTTCTGTCAGTGTCAGCATGAAAGAAAAACCTGAGCAAGATGGTTCTGCTAATGTCGACTTTTAATTGTGCAATGAAGGTGTGAGCAAGTGGGGCTGAGTTGTTGTCCATGTTTATTATACCTTGACACAGCAAATGTGAAAATAAACCAACTCTATCTATCTATCAAGATGCCTGAAGAAGGGGCCTGAGTTGCCTCGAAAGCTTGCATATTGTAATCCTTTTAGTTAGCCAATAAAAGGTGTCATTTTGCTTGGCTTTTCTCTACATTCATAATGGCTAACACGGTACAACACTCTATCTATCTATCTATATATATATTTCCACCTCCATTTACAGTAGTTGCTGATGTTCCAATGGATGATTTTTATGCTACTGGGAAGTTTTTTTTGTTCCAGAATGACTAGTGTCAGATTTCCTAAACGTTTTAAAAACTTTAACTCAGATATGTCCATATTACACACGTTGAATATGGTACATACAGTAAACGTTTTGTTCTGCTACTACAAAGCTCTCTTGCATCCCACGGTCTGTTTGACAGAAATGAAAAGTGATATTGCATTTTTTTTTTGTTATTTAGTTCATTTCAAATTCACTTAGATATGTCGGAATTGTCTCTCTGGCATTTTTTTGCCCCAAGGGAAACCAGATTTGGAGGAAAAACAAATGGAGGAAAGACTGGTAGCACTCAAGAACACTTAAATAAACAGGCCGTACCAAATGATTTGCAGGTGTCAGGTCAGACGGCCATCTGCAAAAATCTTGATTCCTGTCTCCCTTTCCTTTATTTATGCTTCGTTCTATAACTGGATAAATATTATGTAATCAGATCAGCTGTTAATATGGCTCAGCTGGTGACAGGACCACTTACACTCCATGTAAAGAGTTATTTCAGTTAGTAGATGGCCTCTTATGGCCAAGCCAGGATTGCTTACTTATATCAGCATACAGTTTTCTCTCTTCTCTCTCATATTCACATTTTCAGGTTCACTCACAGTTTGTGTCAGGATGGATTCATTTGCTTTTTTTTGTAATAATGCAAATATTTGGATGGTGCACTTGTATATGTTGTGAGCTCACTTCTGTCTTTACAGGGTCTCATGGACCTGGGGCCTGTTTATGGTTACAAAGCTGGATCAAACCCTTGACGAGTCAGTTTGCCACTTATCACACTCACACAAGGTCATTATAGAGTTGCTATTCAAATCTGTAATTGTTGTCTTTATTAAGGAGGGATGAAAATGAAACATCCAAAAAATACATTGAGACTTTGATCTGTTAGGAATCAAACTCAAGCCCTTGGAGTTGTGAAGCAGTAGTGCTAACAACTGTGTTACCATATACTTCATTTTTGGTAGGTCTTAGTATTCAGACTTTATGGCTTAATATAGTGTAAATCATTGGTTTTATAGATCTCCATGTGCAACTTGCAGTCAAATATAAGGGGAACTGCAGAACAATACTGGTGCTGATGGGTGGAAACTACAACAACAACAACAACATTTATTTATATAGCACATTTTCATACAAGTGATGTAGCTCAGTGTGCTTTACATGATGTAAAGGAGAAAGTTACAAGAAAAGAAGAACAAATAAGATTAAGTCATAATATTAAAGAATAAATAACAAAAATGGTAAGGTCAGATGGCCAGGGGGGAAGTAAAACCAAAGAAAAATTCCATTTAGGCTGGAGTTAAAAACAAAATCTGCAGGGGTTCCAAGGCTAAAAGACCATCCGGCCCTCACTGGACATTTTACCTAACATAAATTTTCTTAAATCAGTCCTCATTGTATTCAGGGTTCTCATGGAAGAATTTGATGATGACGGTCATGTGGACTTCTGGCCTTTAATCCAACAATGTAGGGACATCACAGTGCTTTGATCAGGTGGTGGTATTATGCATGGAGTACCCTATAAAAACTACAGGTGGGAGCACCCATTACACAAA
This sequence comes from Polypterus bichir lapradei, assembly GCA_026402145.1. NCBI lineage: Eukaryota > Metazoa > Chordata > Cladistia > Polypteriformes > Polypteridae > Polypterus > Polypterus bichir. Next base: position 55,427,395 of record JANRMT010027041.1, on the reverse strand, counting down.
GGAATGATGTATGGCCTGGTCAGAAAACGTGCTGTCTTAACCCTGCATGGTCGAGGGGAGTTGAACCAGAAGGTTAGAGTGTTGCCTGACCATGTACCACATTGAAGGAATAGTCAAGAGACACCTGAGGCCTCTAGAGGGAGCTTTAACCTGGAATCCATGGAGCAAAGGGAAGGCTCCCCTAACCCCATATGTTATCCTAGGAGTGGTCCAAAGGAGACCCTCGTTTGCGATTTAAAGTCTCCTGTGTGAGTGGGAACGACAGAAGGAAGAGAGAATAAGTCACCCTAATTTAGAGTATTCATAAGAAATGATATGATTTACTGCATGAAGTACATAATAAACAAGGATAGTTACATTAATTATTTGAAGTACTAAAATGTATGCTTCAATTTAAATATTTTGTTAAGTCTAAATATTCTTGATTGTAGTAAAAATTTGTCATTTTTCACCCTTTGATAGAGGTCCGTAGAGGGCTACATACAGAGTAAAGGATCAAAAATCAAAAATAACATCATACTCGTATTTGTAATCACTGACCTTGAAGTAGTCTAAAATGAAATCCTAAAGGCTTTTATTTGACATGTGCCATATTTAACCTTCTAGTTGTGACTCTTAGAGGGCTAGGAGCACTGGTAAAGAATTAAATATCAAAAATATCATCATATTCGTGATCAGCAACCTTGAAGTAGCAGAGAACAACACTCCACATGCATATATTACCAATCCCCATTTTTTCACAGTTTTGTGAAAAGGTATAATTTTGACCCCTCTTATGCCATTAGGGAGTGAACCCTTAAGATCGGTTGATGTGACAAGCACAACTTGAAGTCCTTCCGATCATTTTTGCTGAAGATACCCATTGATTTACTGTTTATCATTAGGGTGTAATTTCCTGCACAAAATCTAATCTAAAAGTGAGTGTTTTTTTGGGTTTAGAAAGCCAAAATTAGGGGGGTACCTCAACAAATTAACGTATGCCGATACTGAATAGTCAGGAGGAGGCGATTGACAAAAAGAACAAAAGTGATATCACACCATTCCTAAGTAATTCTTAAGAAAACAAAAGGATTTTTTTGGAGATTATGTGAAAGAAATAGAGAGAGGAAAAGGAGAAGAAGAGGCTGAGAGGATGAGAAAGGGACATCTTATTTAAAATAAAGAAGAGAAGGGTACAATACACCCTTTGCAAAGCATGGGTGGGGTACAGCACTTGCCTTGTCAAACCAGAAGTTAGAGAACCCATGTTACCTTAATATTGGATCGTGTTAATTGATGTAAATAAAGAATTTACTTAAGCTTGAGATTTAATTAAGAAAAAAATGATACATGCGTAAAGCTATAAGTTTATGCTGGACAATCAGAGCCTATCCTGTCATCAGCCCACACAAAGACTGGGTCCACATGTCAGGACTGGGACACCTCAGTTGTTGTGCATAAAGCAAAAGCCATATTTTATTTCCACTGATGATGTTCTTTTCATAATTTCATATTATAGAAGATGGTTATAACCCACAAATATTTAATCTAGTCATAACTTCTGTCTTTGCTGAGCTAAACATTTTCACTGCTGATGGAAGGATGACTTCAGATAGCCTCGGGAAGATTGTTTTGTTCACGCCATTTGGCTTGCAGAACTGTTTTCGCTTCTCTGTAAGGGGTAAGTTGTTTGTAAGGATATGCTAATTTCTGGTGCAGTATGGTGCTCTCATTCTTTGTCACTCACACCTGATTCTGCTCAGTGCAAATTACCTGTGGTGTTTAAGAATAATATTCATTATACATTCATTAACAATATTGTCAACAAAGAGTAAATGGATAAGTTCTTGTATGCAGCATTTTAAACTAAAGTGAAATGAGATTAAAAAGACCAGCATGTAATCGGTGGAGGGGGGCCAGCAATCCTGACAGAATAGTGGAGGGACTCGGCAGGAAATCACAGGAAGTGACAGGAAGGTGCGCAGTGCAACTGTACACTGTATACATTATCTCTTATTGTTAATGATGTTAACTATATGTTTGCTATCATGATGCACATTCTCACTTTTTGCTTATCGTTATTTAACACATATCTGGGGTTACTAAAATGTAGGTAGCAAAAAAATGGAATTGCTTTATTTAGATAGAATGAAGGGTTATGCCCTTCAGTGCTCTAGTACCAATAACACACCAGTTAATCAAAGTGATGAGAAAACTCTTGGATAAGCTCCTCAGTGAACAGCAAATACATCCTGAGTGGAAAATCTGTCAATCAGTAGTTTAAAGTATGCAAACTGTAAGACAGAGAATATTTGGTAAAGCGTATGGACAGCTGGACACACCATATACTAGACAGTATAAAAACAACATAGTCTTAACTGTACTTGGTAATCATTACAATTCCAAAGGCACTGGAAGTAGGAATGACTACTCCTGTGTCTGTATAAGGTGGGGGTCTCCTGACCTTCTCATTTCATTGCTGCAGGGTAGGAAGGTGCAAAGGTTGTGCACTCCCATTGATTATACTGCTCAGAGTAGGAAGGAAGTCACATGTTGGAGGTCATCTGGATAACTGTGCCCATGTTCAATGTCAAAGGGTGACAGGAGGAAGAAAGACTGTGACAGAAAACATGTGAATGTAGGCCACACTCATGAGAAAAGAGGCCATCTAAATAGTGATGTAAATAGGTGGTTGAGATGTGAGGCAGATGATGAGATACATTCAGTCTATGTCCTTGACTGTGGACGGTACTCTTGAATTTTAGCAATGTACTAGGGCAGACAATGATTAGTCTTGATTAAACTCTTATTTTCTGTATGGTATTATAATTTTATTCTATTTTGTTTGCTGTTGAACTGTGATCTGTAGTGATAGTAGGGAGCAGGTTGAGGAGACCCTGGAGAGGTGGAGATATGCTCTAGAGAGGAGAGGAATGAATGTCAGTAGGAACAAGACAGAATACATGTGTGTAAATGAGAGGAAGGTCAATGGAATGGTGAGGATGCAGGAAGTACAGTTGGCGAAGGTGGATGAGTTTAAATACTTGGGATCAACAGTACAGAGTAATGGGGATTGTGGAAGGGAAGTGAAAAATAGAGTGCAGGCAGGGTGGAATGGGTGGAGAAGAGTGTCAGGAGTGATTTGTGACAGACGGATATCAGCAAGAGTGAAAGGCAAGGTCTACAGGATGGTAGTGCGACCAGCTATGTTATATGGGTTGGAGATGATGGCACTGACCAGAAAACAGGAGAAAGAGTTGGAGGTAGCAGAGTTAAAAATGCTAAGATTTGCACTGGGCGTGACGAGGATGGATAGGATTAGAAATGAGGACATTAGAGGGTCAGAGATGCTGAGTATATTGGGAGAAGGATGCTAAGGATAGAGCTGTCAGGTAAGAGGAAAAGAGGAAGGCCTAAGAGAAGGTTTATGGATGTGGTGAGAGAGGACATGCAGGTGATAGGTGTAACAGAACAAGATGCAGAGGACAGAAAGACATGGAAGAAGATGATCCGCTGTGGCAACCTCTAATGGGAGCAGCCGAAAGAAGAAGAATTATAATTTTATTTTATTTAGAATATTTAAAGATGGGGCGGCATGGTGGCACAGTGGTAGCGCTGCTGCCTCGCAGTTAGGAGACCCGGGTTCGCTTCCCGGGTCCTCCCTGCGTGGAGTTTGCATGTTCTCCCTGTGTCTGCGTGGGTTTCCTCCGGGCGCTCCGGTTTCCTCCCACAGTCCAAAGACATGCAGGTTAGGTGGATTGGCGATTCTAAATTGGCCCTAGTGTGTGGTTGGCACCCTGCCCAGGATTGGTTCCTGCCTTGTGCCCTGTGTTGGCTGGGATTGGCTCCAGCAGACCCCTGTGTTCGGATTCAGCGGGTTGGATAATGGATGGATGGATAATTAAAGATGTCTCTATCTATCTATTCTTGTGGCTTCTGACAGTTTACAACTCAGTCCCCAGACCATGATTCCCACTCTTATTTGCACATTACTCTTGGCTTTATTAATTGTAAAGAGTCTGTCTAGATCTTCCTATTTAGTTGGGAAAATGAACCCCTAGGCATACTGCATTATTTTTTCCCAAAAGACGATTCACACTTCAGAATTATTTTACACTTCCCAGCCCTTGTGCCCTACCTCCAAACTGGGTTATTATTTCTATTTGTTTTTCATGTGTTGTTGTGGGTTTACTCTAGTGAGTCCGATTTCTAACCACATTCCAAATGTTAAGTAGAAATTGTGACTTGCCATAGAATGGTTTGTCCTGTAATGAACCGGCATCCCATCTGGAGTTGTTTTATGTTGCATGCCCTTTACTGACGGAAGCAGGTCAGGCTCTCTACCACCATCAGCTGGAATATTATTAAATGCTAAGATGAGCGGACAAATATAAGTAAGTCCTGATATTTGGAGACAGGATAATGATTTGACCAGGGTAGAACAAATGCCAATCAGTTATGGGCATTAATCTTGATAGAGCCACTTTAGAACTGCAAAGCACAAACAAGACAAAAAAAATGAAAAACAAGTGAGAGGTAGCAGAAACAAAAGCTATCATTCTTAACAAAAGTCACCATACACTTCATAGCCTAATCTTGTCTCTCTATATATATAAAATCCAACATCTGTTTGTTTGTCCGTATGTCTCTCCACTTTTCACGAGAGAACTACTTAACGCATTTAGATTGGGTTTTTTCTATAATTTGCTTGAACATTCCAGTTGATTTTGCGACTTCTCTCATTGTGCTAAGAATCATAGCTTGCTTGCGGGAGCGATATATTTGCGCTAATCTGAGACAGAGGCTGTTTGGCATGAGCGCAGGATTGGGGAGCCGGTAGGGCCCTTCTCACTGTCCTGTTTCACTAGTTTTCAATATATGTTCAAATCCAGGTAGGTGAAAACCTTGCTTGCTGTGCAGTTGAAACAGAAAACCACAAACATTGATCTGACAGCATCTCTCTAGTCTAGGATAAGAATAATGGATAATGAGAAAGGTATTTCCCTGCCTTAGTCCCGTCCCAAGAAGAAATGCATTTCATAGCAAAGTGCAGCTCGAGGTTCTGTTGCAGTTTTTACTTTTGCTGCTCTTGCTTTCTCTAAGGAACCTGGTAGTGAATGGGAAGGTTGGAGAAGCCCAAACAAATCCTTAACCATAGCAATGCTGGCCCACTGACAGTGATCGCTCCAATGAAGTTTTGCATGAATTTTTCATGACTCCCTCTTAAAACTGAATGTCTTCAAGGTATTGATGCCCCTCCAATGTTCATGGTAAGCTGAAGAAAAAAAGAAGAAACTCACATTAAAATACCATTTCATTTTTCTAATAAGGGATGAGTCTACAACTGAAATGATTGTTAGCGTCTGTGCACATTCCACTTTTGTCAATAAGAACATTTTCCGTAAGTGGTTTATTTAACAATATTGTAAAAATACATGTGTTTGGGACAGTGGTGTTACTAGGGTTGGTATCATTCAGTGTGGTAATCAAGGCTGGATTAAGACCCCCACAGACCCCTGGGTGTCTTGATGAGCAGTTAACTGAGAGCTGATCATACTTCAAACAACACAGCACATGGACTCCTAGTTGTTGAATGCAGTGCGCTGATTCCCACAATTAATGGCACTTAATGTTTCATTGAGTCGGGAGTCTCCACTTGGATGATTTTAACACAATCACTTGATCATTTCAAAGTGTTATAGATACTCATCTGCGTGCCACACTAAGGGGGTCCACACACCCTTAGCTACGCCACTCCTTCGGAACATTGTGAGCAGCACATGACTGGATGATTTTCATTGTGGATTATGCGACACAAGTAACGTGAGATTTTTTTCGTGGACATTGTTGTTATTTGCTGTTGTCCAGTGCTGTTTACCATTGACATGAGATGAAAACATGAGATTAAAATTTTTTCTTTGCCATCACTACAAAACTACATGAGGTAAGTAGCATAATAAAAAAGATATAATTTTTGGATGGTGCAATCCTAAAGACAAAACAGACAACCAAAATGAGAATTAAAATGAGACGATGAACCTCAGCACTCCCTTAATGTAACTGGAATCTCTGGAACTGTACATAACCATCAAATGATATTTAGGGTACACAATAGTCATTTGACTGTTTAATTCAATTTAAATGAAAAAAATATTCCAGTATTAAATTATGTTGATTTTTGGTAGAAACAACACAATTATGGACTACTCCCTGTTTGTGTCGCATTATCTTAGATATCACTTAAGGTATTTTCCCACTACAGGAACTTTGTTTTCAAGAACCGATAAGTTCCTGTATGATGCAGGCCTTGGGACACTTATGTTTGCTGGCCTCTTTCATGTGTTGCATTCCCACTGCACAGCAGGAACTTTAACCTATAGGCAAAATATGTGATATGCAAACAGAAATTCATGAGGGACCCAATCCCGTATTGCTTAGACACACTCTTGACTTCATTGTTTTAATGCAGAGCATTATGTGATGCACCAGACAGGCAGCTATGAAGAGTGATGTGGTGCAAAGTGAGGTATGATCTGGAGTTCACGAGAGACATTTTATTACTTCAAAGCCACCATCAGTTCACGAAGGACATACTGCAGTGCATGGTATGGCACACCAGGGAGGCGGATATGAAGAACTAATGCTGTGTGAAGTGCTGTGCTTCACCAATAACTCTCCTAAGTCCAAACTCCTAAAGGTTTGTAAGAAGACGCCAGTGCTTGTGATCAACCAATCAGCACAATTCATTGCCTCGTTACCTCGTTAAAGAGAAAGAACATACCCTGGAGTAGAAACTAAAAAAGTACTAGGAATTATCTATCAGGAAATACAAATGGCCTGAGTTCATGCAAGAAAAGTTCCTGAATTTCTAAAAAGTTCCTGGTTCCTAAGGGTTCCTGCAGTGGGAAAGCATCCTTAGATAAAATATGATAATTGCCTCATGGGTCTAACGTACTTAATGATTAATTAGGGTAGTGTGTTCACTGCAGTGTAGAAAATTGTATTGTTGTCCGCATATTGATTTGGCAAAGTTTTATACCCCAAATGGGAGCAGCTGAAAGCAGAAGAAGCAGAAGTTAACTGCAGTGTAGAAATCTTTAAAGACTAAGAAGCCATGACTGACCTTGATCTGCTAGAAGACTCCACCAGTAGCTTGATATGCAGAGAGGACACTTTCAGGTATCAGACACACCTTTGCTGTTGTTAGCCTCCAACAGTCATCCTTATGGACCTCTCTCTTCGCGGTTGTGTCCCACCCTGCAGAGTTCTACTGCACATAATCAAGGTCTGATTATAAGGTGCTCTGAGCAGAGGTCAAGATATTCTGACGTGATCTGTACAACAGATCGCACCCTTAAAAGCACCTTAAGTGAATGAAAAACAACAACATTTACTAAATGTTCAAATTCTCTGCTGCATCACTTGCCATTTTTAAAGAGTTAATTGTGGGTGATTTCTTGCTATTTATATTGCATTATCTCTTATCATATAAGGATATTTGAAAGAGTTTCTTTGGGCAGAACTAACAGGCTTGTTATTTTAGCACAAATTTTAGATAATTTCTGATTTATAAACCGGCTGTGAGGGGAACGCATTTAAGAACATCAATTTATGTGTACAGCTGTTTTATACATCATTCATAGACCTATTTAAGAAATAATTATACTTTCAAATTAGGATAATTCTAAGAACATTTTTATAAATGAGTCTCCAAGCATTTATTCAGTCTCCACTCTTTGTAGTTTACTGGTTTACAATTCTGAGCACTTGCTTGCTTTCTTTCTTAACTAAAGGAGTATGCTGTAAGTAACAAGGTGAAAAGAAGTTAGTGCCATTTGCTTGCGTGTTTTCATCATAAAGTATCTAAATATAAAATTTAGGAAAAGAAGGGGAAAATGTCATATTGAAAGTACTAAAATATTACATTTATAAAAAAAAACACATTTTGTTTACTGTATCAGGAAGATAAATACAGTCAGCATGGCAAGAAAATTTCTGATGTGACAGAGCAAGAGCGGGAACGTGAAATCATTTTGATTTACCATTTCAAGCAAGGGTGGCACGGTGGTGCAGTGGGTTCGCTTCCCGGGTCCTCCCTGCGTGGAATTTGCATGTTTTCCCCGTGTCTGCATGGGTTTCCTCCCAAAGTCCAAAGACATGCAGGCTAGGTGCATTGGTGATCGTAAATTGTCCCTATTGTGTGCGTGGTGTATGGGTGTGCCCTGTGATGGGCTGGCACCCTGCCTGGGATTTGTTCTTGCCTTGCGCCCTGTGTTGGCTGGGATTAGCTCCAGTAGACCCCCGTGACCCTGTGTTAGGATATAACGGGTTGGATAATGACTGACTGACATTTCAAGCAAACTTGGGAAGATTATAGAAAATGCAAATGAAGTGATCAATTGGATATTTACTACAAATAAAATAATAAGCCATTTCAAATGCTCACCATTACACTACATGTCAGTTCAGGTTTCCCTCCCACATAACTCGTTTCCTCAACTGAAGCAGACTTCAGAATCTCCCTGTTCTTTCTGCCTCACTAGCATGATCTGCACATTTAGCATGGAGACATTTCGAGAAGAACTCCAGTAATAAACTCACAATTATAATAGGTGCAAATAAACCAGATTTTGAATATACAGAGGTATCAGCATGTTTTTTATTAGGTTAAATCTCACATTTGGCATGCCTGGCTGGTTGTCAATGTGCAGGGCTGTGCATCGCATCTGATATGATGAATGATAAAAGACGCCCTTCTTCTTGTTTTGGATTGTTTAGGAATAAAAGTTCGTAGGTCATGCACTTGTGAGTAATCCACAGATTTGTAAAGTGGGTCCCTCTCTCACATGCACATTTGTGAGTATAACAATGTCGTACGTGCAGGAATGCAGGAAAAGATGGACCTCAGCGCCAGAATTTGGACAAGAATATGAAAACAGTATTGAGACACTGGGCATAGTGGACTTTTACAAAAGTTATTACTTTATGAATTTAGTCTAACAAAGCCATAAACGTAATCTATTTTGACAAAGAGGGATATATGCTCAAAAAATAAAGATAACTTAACTACTAAAATTAAAGCTATTGAAGAAATCTGAAACACATTTTTTTAAAAATAATATTTTAGTATATTAAATTAACATATTAAATTATTGTGCTAAATTTGCCAGTTCTACAGCATACATAATACATTTCATATTACCAGTGTCGGCTTATATTAGAGATATTTCTGTACAAAGTGGAAAATCACATATGCTGAAAGGTTTCAAGGCAGCCCCTTTCAATGTTCCTGAGGTAAAGTAAACTTGGCTTTGCCCTTACCCAGGAATATGTACTGTATGCATACACATCCATGGCTTCATATATATAGTGGATTAAGAAAGTATTCAGACCCCTTCACTTTCTGCACACTTTATTGATTTAATTTTAAATGGATACATTTGTCCATCAATCTACACTCAATAACCCACAATGACAAAGTGTAAACATGTTTTCAAAATGGTTTGAAGAAGCATTAAAAATCAAAAACTGAAATCTCTCCTTCACGCAAGTTTTCAGACCCTTAATTCAGTACTGTTTTAGTTCAGTAGGAGCTCATTTGGCTGCATTTGCTTCTTGGGTAAGTCTCTACAAGCTTTGTACACCTGAATTTGAGCTGTTTATCCCATTCTTTCTGGCAGAACTTGTCAAGGTCCATTAGATTGGACAGGAAGTGTCTATTGTAAGGTTTCTAAACTCTTTTAGGACTTCCCCCAATGGGACAACACGCCATAGAGCATCCAGAAGCGAGATTGCTGTGTCTGAGGAAGACAGTTTATCAGCTGCCAGGGCAACCAATGAGGGAGCGGCTCGCAGCTAAAGCAGATATAAGTTCATTGTGGTCATGCTATAAGCACTTGCCGTCGATGCGTGATGCAAGGAACATTATAAATGCAGGGAACAGGATTACTTGGTCACTAACCTGACCACGACCCTGCCTGATTGTTGTGTCTGTGTATAGGAGAATGGTAGATCCTGCTACAATAAATAACTGTGCTGTTCCTGTTTCAAGTGGAATAAAGTTGGTTTTGCTGAAGTACTGAGACTCAGCCTCATGTTTTGGGGTGCAAGACAGGGATTCACACGTCACACTATAAATTGTCACCTTCAAGTCTCTCCACAGATGTTCCATGGAGTTTAAGTCGGGGCATTGGTTACACCACTTAAGGACAGTCAGATTCTTTTCTCAAAGCCATTTTAGTGTGGTCTTTTGAGTCATTGTCACACTGAAAGGTGAACCATTTCCCCAGTCTGAGGGTGCATGTCATCTGGAGCAGGTTTTGTTCTCTGTATTCAATTGTATTTATGTTTCCCTTAATTATGACTAGTCTCCCTATCCCTGCCGTGAAGATCCACTCCCAGAGCATGATGCTGCCACCACCATTCTTCACTGTACATATGGTATTAGGCAGGTGATGAGCCATGAGAAATTTTGTCTAATCACATCAGAGAATATTTTTCTGTACGCTCTCAGAGTACTGTGAATATTGTTTGGTAAAATCCAAGCAGAAGTTAGCCTCTCTACCATAAACACCTGATTGATAGAGAGCTGCTGAGATGGTAACCCTTTCAACAGGTTAGCCCATCTCAGTAGAGGACCTCTGAAGCTTTGTTAGAGTAGCCATTGGGTTCTTAAATCAACCTCCCTGACCAAGCCACTTCTGGCCCAGTAACTCAGTATGTTTGGACCACCAACTGTAGGAAGAGCCCTGGTGGTTTCAATTATTGAGGTCACTGTGCACCTGGTAACACTCCTAGCTTTAGAAATGGCTTTATATCCTTGCCTTAATATATGTCTGACCATAATTCTATCATGAAAGTCATCGAAGAGTATGACTTCGTTTTTGTCCTGGCATACATTGTGATTTGTGGAACCTTATATACATACAAGTGTGTGCCTTTCTAAACAACATCCAATTAATTCACCTCACCACAGCAGGACTCCAATCAAGTTCTGAACACATCGCAAGGATAAGTAAAGCAAACAGGATGGACCTGACCACAATATGAAGTGCTAAAAGAGTCTGAATACTTTCATAAATAAGAGATTTGAGTTTTTGATTTTTAATACTTTCAGGTTTCTGAACTCTTTTAGGACCAACCGGGACGATACACCGAAGTGTGAATGCCGTGTCTGTGGAGTACTGCTTGTCTATTGCCAAGGTAACCACAGGTTTGCAGCAGAAGAGCACAAACAACTACAAGCTGATCGAGATCACACTATACGCATCTGTTACCGATGGGTGGTGCATGGGATATTGTGAAGGCAGGGAGCAGAATAACTTGACTATGCCCATTTGCTGTGTCTGTGTATAGGAGAGTGGTAGCTCCCGCTGCAATAAATAACCCTGCTGCTCCTTTTTCAAGCTGAATAAAGCTGGTTTTGCTAAAGTACTGAGACTCAGCCTCATGTTTTGGGGTCCCAGACAGTGACTCACACGTCACAATGCATTTGAAAACCTTTCCGAAAACATGTTTTCACTTTGTCATTATGGGCTATTGAGTGTAGATGGGTGAGCAAAAATCTGAAATTTCTCCAATTTTAATTAAATCTACAACACAACAAAGTGTACAGAAGTGAGGGGGCCCGAATGCTTTCTGAACCCACAGTAAATGAACATCAGTATCTTTATAAATAACCTACAACGTTTTTTTGTGGGTGACTCAGGCTGTGCGCACAAGGCTACTGCAGAAGGCTGATAAACCACCTTGAGACACTCCGTAGTTTACCAAAAATAATGGTAAGCCAGATGAGATAAACATATGTGGAGTTAGATGTGGTGCGTCAGAATGGGAGAATATGGGAGGAGCGTGTCTTAGTTTTTAACTGTACCACCATGAGACAGAGTGAAAGTATGGGAGGATTGCACCTCTCTCTTTCTCACGCCACCACAAGCCAGAGTGAGTCACAAAGAACTGAGATACAGGAGGAACATGTCTGTCTCCATCTTTCACTATACAAGAACAAAAGGCAACTTTCGGCTTCCAATGTAAAGTTCTTTTCATATAAGATGAGTTTTCTGCTATCTTCTTCTTATTTATATTGACTGCTAGGAGAATCCTTGTTTATAACAGAATGAGATAATATAATAATTATGTCTGTTATGAACCCTGAGGTCCTCATAATCACCACTTTCACAGCACTGCTACTGTGAAGTGTCACAGATGGCCGGAGTCCTTGTCTGGCTGGGACGCCTCTTCACTGAGAGGACTGGGGGAGCAAGCGTGGGCAGAACAGTATCTCCAGCGGGACGCTAGTTGGCAGCCCCCATGGGTTACAGTGGTGCCTCGGACTCCCACTGGGCTTCATGGGAGATGGAGTTATCTACAGCCCTGTTGGGATCCGGAGATGCCGCCAGGGAGCATTGCAGCCGGAAGTGGGTCAACGAGCACCTGGAGTGACTTATATAAGGGGCCAGCAGAGACTATTTGGTGAGCCAGAGTTGGGAGGAGGGAGGCGAAGCTTGCCGAGGAGGAGAGAAGAAGAAGAAAAGAAATAGAAATAGAAAAAGTAAAGTATTGTGTTTGGTCCTTGGACTGTGTTGTGGGCTTGTGGGTACCACAAGTGAAGAAATAGAAAAAAAAAATTGTATTTTTGTAAATGTGCCCCCTTCATTTGTCAGTGTCGGGGTAAACGCTGGTATAGTGGCACCTGCTGTCACAGCAGTTATACCCCCCTTTCTGTTGAAAATAAAAGCAAAAACCAAATCAGTTATAATACTAATATAGTATCCCATCCTAATAATCATAGGCTCTGAAATAAAAGGGAGAACAGGTCTTTCCCTCTTTGTAAGTTTGGAAGTGAATCCAGTCTTATATGGTGAATCATATTCTGGTATGAGACACTCTGTGGCAGGAAACTTTTGATTATCACTTCCTTTTTCCAGTCCTATGCATCCTTTGTTAAACAAAAGAAATCTGCACATTGATTACAGAATAGGGCTAAATGAAGTGGCTGTCTGCATTATTTTTATTCATTTTTAAAAAATGTAAGAGAAGACTGTGAAAACACTCACATCCTGCTTTCATCTAACATTCTTTCTGTAAATAAATTGAATAAAAGAAATTAGTTGTGCGAGAAAATGGGATGTTCAAAATATTTGAATAAATCCCAAAGTGAAAGCATTTTTAAAATGCTTTGTACAAAGGCAAAGTGGATTACGCTGATGGGGAGACTAAATGTGTGTTCCATGTTTACTTGTGGTGATTGTGGCTTCATGTTTAACTTTTGCTGACACGGTGGTTTACAGATTAATGGTGGCCTCCCCCGCTTCCCATCAAACCATGCTCCCTTAACAAGAACACACACAGATATTGACGTATTCCTTGTAATTTCGGGAGACTCAGACTTGAGTTTGGAGAGTCTGAGGTGCCAATTTACTTCTTATCAGTACACCCTCAAGTACTTCAAAACTGTTTCTCAACCTTGCGGGTGTTTGGATAACATTCTCTATGAAGCCATTGTACAACATTCACAACTGCCAAGAGCGGAGAAAAAAAAAAAGTTTACATATTGTGAGAATTTGCATTCGATTGAACCGTTTGTCCCATGTGGCAAGGTTGTTAAGTGATTAATATCCATTCTCCATAATTTGGAGACAATAACTAGTTGTTTGACCAATCGAATTTCAGGAAGTAACCTATGGCACTGAATAATTTGCAACCTAAATGCCTCCAACACAATTTAACTCCCCTTTCCTTCAGCCTGAAAACTTCAAATTAGTTCCGACTTTGAGCTTTAAGTTCTGAAGAAAGCCATCTCTGTTTTTTTTTTTTGTTTTTTTTTTAAAGTGAGCTTCACCTCAGGATTCTGGAATCCAGACAGTATGTTCTTAGAAAGTACGAGCAGTGGAGATTTATGAGGTAGACAGCTAGCGCTAGATACTGCTACAAGCTGAGAAATGCTTTAGATGCTTCTGTTCAATTACATATTACCTTCTAAAGTTTTCATTTGAACTTTTTGTAAGTACTGACCACCTTGTTCTTATATATTTTACTGAGCAGCTATTGCTAATTCTGTTTTTCTTTGATAATATCAAACCTAACAAAACAAGGCCAAAACTTCAAAAATGTAATTCATTGTTGTGGCATTTTTTTATGTTTTAACTATTTACATTTTAATCAAACTAGTTTATTTTCTGTTGTTATTAAAAAATAAACTCCTATATCCCATGCTGTCCTTCATGTCTACATAACATTTTTATTGTTATAATGCTGCTAGTGCCAGTAGTGCTTTCAGGGGCACAAATGTTTTATACGTTATAGGCGTCAAGAAGGAAGGACAGACATCCTGGCTGAGATAAAGGAAAGATTCATACCCGGCCAGGATGCCATAATGGAAGGAGCAGGAGCACTAGCCCACTGGAGGCAGCTCATTCCCCCACACAACAGGCGGCATTGTTCCTCATCCACAGGGTGGTATGGCAGTTAAAGTCCAGAGACACAGTGCTATTGGGGTCTTTGGGGACAGCCAAAGGGTGCTGCCGAGGGAGGACTACCCTGGTTTGTGTATGAAGTGCTTCAGAGGACAGACACCGGAAGCCGGAAGCAATTCCTGGGTCGACTTTAAAAGAGCCCACTGCCTTACTTAGATTGACTCAGAGTTAGGAGGCAGCGGACAAAACTCTTGGAGGATGGAAGGAGATAGAATTTGTTTGATTTATTTGTATTTTGGCAGCTCTTTGCAAGGGTGGTTATTGGAAGGATGCTTTAGATTAATAAATATCTTTTATTTAAATCCAAAATGTGTTGCCCATTGTTGTGTCTGAGGTTTGTGGCTCAGTGTGCCCCCTGGTAGTTACAATGTGTAATGTAGGGAGAATACCTGTAGGAAGTAGAATAAGAAAACTCCTTCACATAGGAGGTACATTGGAGTGGAGAACATATTCATCTCACTGCATATTTTATAAGGAAAGCCATTTAGGAGCTAGCAGAAGTTCTTGTTTTTTTAAGAAAAAATTACATTTAGGGCTGTAGGGATACAAAAGGGAGTTCTGGGGAGAAGATCTCAGGAGTTCCACAGAATGTTCCTGACCCTTGAAGTATTTTTGGAGGAGTCCATTTAAAGGCTGTTCCTTGCCAGGGATTGAATGGGTGTGTTGATGAAAGGTGAGCAGGGAGAATGCCAGCCTCCACTATCCAAAAGGTGAGAAGTCAAGGATTAGCAAGAAAGGCAGAAAAAGAAAGAGACAGACCAGAGATGAGAAAGGATGTGCTTTAGTGTGATATTACCATAGGCCCACCATCACAGTGGGAAAACATGTCAATATTTTCCATTTATTCTTCACCGTGTTTTACTCCCTGTGCTACAACAGAACCTCTTACTATTTGAATGTGAGAGTCATCATTAAATGATGTGGCATGTGAATGACTATACCTTGCAATAGACTGACACTTCATTTATGTTCCTGACTTGAAAAAGTTGATTCTGCAGTTATCTGTCTATCTAATGAATATGTGAGTGTGTATGCATGTATTGTACGAGTAACCACTGAATTTCATTAAAAATTACTTTGTTTTCTAATTATGTGTTATCTAAATCAGAAATGCAAAAACATGGCATTTGTTTTGTAAAAAAAAAATCCTCATCTATTGCAGACCAAAGCTGTCTACTTGCTAACACCAGTCAATATAAGACAAGTGTGAACAGTAGGCCATAGAAACCAGTCCCTCTTTCACAAAGAACACACGGAGTCCCAAAACTGAGGATATTAAGCTGGCATTGTGTCTACTTTGAAGACAAAAATGTGAGAAAGGAGGAAGAAGAAAGAACTTTGCTTGTGTAATTTTTATGGTGTTCAATTAAGTTATTGTCTTTGGCCATTCCGCTCCTGTGTGGGAGTACAATTTTGTGGGGGTTAATTCCAGTAGGAATTCTTCCTGATGAGCTTCAAGGCTTTTCTCTATTTTATTTCTAACATGGAAATGTCAGATTTGAATTGTTAATTTTACGAAAAGAAAGGATAAATGCATGCACACAGTTTAAATGGTAGTGGTTCACTTTATCTTACATTGAGTGTACTATTGGATAATTTCTACAGGAAACCAAAATTATAAAAAAGTGTCATTCATTTTTTTCTATACTTGTCTTCATAAGCACCATGAGGTACAAGAGAAATTTATCTTAACATAGCTCTCTAAAAAGTCAAGTGAAATTCTGGATAACAGCTTTAGGGTAATGTGGTTGTCTACCCACTCATCCATCCCTTTTCAAACCCTTTTATTCCAGCTGAGGGTGGCAGAGAGCCTGACCTGCTTCCATCAGTAAAGGGCATGAAACATAAAACAACTCCAGATGGGATGCCGGTTCATTACAGGACAAACCATTTCTGTGGCAAGTCACAATCTCTACTTAACATTTGGAATGTGGTTAGAAATCGGACTCACTAGAGTAAACCCACAACAACACATGAAAAACAAATAGAAATAATAACCCAGTTTGGAGGTAGGGCACAAGCGCTGGGAAGTGTAAAGTGTGAATCGTTCTTTTGGGAAAAAAATAATGCAGTATGCCTAGGGGTTCATTTTCCCAACTAAATAGGAAGTTCTAGACTGACTCTTTAGAATTAATAAAGCTAAAAGTAACATGCAAATAAGAGTGGGAATCATGGTCTAGGGACGGAGTTCTAAACTGTAAGAAGCCACAAGAATAGATAGATAGATAGATAGATAGATAGATAGATAGATAGATATTTATTTCTTATTTTTAAAACCAAACTTTATTGAATAAATACAGGAATAAATCACAACAGTAAACCAATCTCAATCTTAATTCTAAACTAACAATGTAAACGCATTCCTAATGATGAATATCCTGTTTCAAACCATTACATATTCATATTTTTCTTGGAATAAAAAATATATTTATGTAAGCCCTCCCATTTTTTCCACCCTCAAATCCCACTTATCCTTAGTATTACTTATTATCCCATTTTATAAATAAGTAAAACTACAAACTCAGAGCACAAACTGCAAATTATCATCATCACATTTACAAAGTAGGGTCACGGGGGTCTGCTGGAGCCAATCCCAGCCAGCGAACCTGTGTTAGGATATTGTGGGTTGGATAATGACTGACTGACTGACATTTACAAAGAACATTATTCACGCACCACAATTCCTTAAACTGTACTAAATTATTCATAGACTTATAAAAATTAAAATCCACTAATATTCTATTTTCACACACCTTTCTAAAAAAGATAATAACATCTTGAATCCCACTTCCAGTAATCTTGTTTTTACGGGTCTTCCATATTGATAATTTTGTGTGTCCGATAGTAAAATTAATTAAGTTCATATTAAACCATATAAACCAGAAAATATGAACTTAATTAGATAGATATATAGATAGATAGTTAGATAGCAAATGCACTATAAAAGTTCAAGCACATACAGAAACAATCATCAAATAGTCAACCAGTTGTCTAATAAACATCCTTCAAAAAGGATTCAGTCCTAATTAAAAATACACAAAATATAATCAAAGACGGATTTTTAGGTTTCTTTCTACCAACAGAACATTGCTTACATTTCTAAGGTTTCAGTTGGAGGTATGAGCTCAGAAGCAAATGTTGAAGCCACTCAGCGTTGCGGAATGTACGTAACCAGAGACTGTATGTCACGGCTAATACTTACAGGGACATGAGAAGGTGGTTTCCCATGAAGTGCACTGTGGTTTATTCATCAGGAAAATGAAAGACTTGAGGTAATATTCCTGCAATGCGATTTTGAAAACCATTTTCAAACATGTAATCACAGAAGATTACATTTTATAATTAAAGGACAGAATATTATAGGAAGCTGTGAGAGAATATGCAATTTTCCTAACAAGCTCTCCCATCTTGAATGCTTCATATGAGACATTGTTTTTAAGGTTTGTTGTGAAGGTTTGCCTTTTCAATGTTTATCTACCCACAACTTTGAACTCTCTCCTCATTTTGTTTCATTTTGTTTACAGGTAGCTATATTAGATTATGATTTTACTAGAGAATTCAGTTGTGCTTTCTATTGAAAGAAAGCAAGTGTATAGTTTTGTTTTTTTTATATATATTTCCTTGATTTGGAGAGCATTAATAAATGATACAGGGTGTCTGTCCTTTTGCAGCCAAACATTTTTCAAGCAGTGCTTTCTGATGCATTTGTTGAATTCCTTCACCATTTGACTGAGATTAAATCAAAATATAGGTAACTCAACAAACTTATAATGGATCATTCTTGTCTAATTAGTAGTTTAAAGGAATTTTTTTTTTATATGTTGCTTATACCATGCACTTTGAAGTGGTGGCCAAGAAAACATTTTAATCACACTTCTTCATGAAGAATGGAGAGAATAAAGTTTATCATATAACAGAACTCAATGGTTACCAGTTCAGTACAATGGCAAACAATGTGAAAAACATCCATGGAAAAAGAAAAAAAAAAAATCTCACATTACTTGTGTTACATAATCCACATGACTCTTATCCAGTTGTTAGCTCGAAACGTGAAAAGTGAATGCTTTTCTTCTTGAATTATGTTTCTCTGGTACACAAACAGTAAACCCAGAGACTTATGGGAAACAGAGAGAGACATCTGCCACTACAAAGTGCATGGGGTAAGTAACATATAAGAAAATATCATTTTTAGGTGGAGTATTCCTTTAAGGAACCCACCGGCCCACCCAGTAGCATGTCATTTTAGGTATAATACACAAAATAACATTTATTTCTGTCCTAGGTTTGGCCAATTTAATGTCATACTAATGAAATTTTGTCTAGCCTTTCTAACCAGTGATCACTTACTTTAATGTAATATATTTAGAAAGTGAAGTGGTAGCCTTTTAAATACTGTGATGGATACCCGGGCACCAGCAAGCCCAAACCCCAACACGAACACACACGTGCAGTCCCGGATTCAAATCAAGGCACATTTTTTAATCAAATCACCTCTAATATGTCACACAAGCACAAAACACAGGTTTTCTCTCCACAATACCTTCTTCCTACCTCACTGCCCTCCTCCACTCAAGAATTGATCCACTACCTCCCAGCTCCAAATCGCCTGGATAAGAGATTGCGGGAGTACTTCCGGTGCCAGGGCGATTGCCTTATGGAAGCACTTTTGAGTCACACAGAAGTCCATTATAACAGGGAGCTTGTCTCCCTGCAGTGCCCTCTTGTGGCCCCCAGTGACTCCAGCAGGTCTGCTCTGTCGAACAACATTTCCTGGCATGCCTTGTTAGTTTCCTAGGGGGCACCGACATCTGGGACTGCTACCATCTAGCATGCTGGGGGAATAAAAAACATCCAGTGACATCTCTCTTTTCCAGTGGGCTGTCCGTCCATCCCTTTTGGTCCTCCCATCTGGGTAATGAACCATCCTCTCTCCTGGCCGGGATGTCTGTCCAGCCCATGTAGCATCTACAATACCTAATATCAATGTCATGTAAAAGGCTGCATGTCTAACACAAAATTCAAACTCTTTCCTCAAAACCATATGGTTCTTACTTGGCAGCCCCTGCCACAATGACTTCTCCAATCACCAATTTAATTTCAAACAGTAATTATTTGGGAATTGCCCTTGGTTAGCTGCCTAACTATATAGCAAGGTTCCTGTCCCACATGGTTTTCCCTCCTACACCTGATAGAAAGGGGTATTAATGACTAATGTCAAAAATTGTAGGAGTCCCAAAAACATTGGTTCCCTGTGATTAGCTCACTCTGAGAAGAATACAGGTGGGTCTAAAATGAGAAATCTTTGTAGATCCTCTCATGCATCTCTGTGCTTTACTGGACAAGGGCATGCAGAACAGACTCTCTATCCTTATTTAATATACTGCTGCCATCTATTGTCCTGGGTACACAGCTCTTGCCTTGTGTGTTGTACAAGGTTCATTACTATACTGTTATTTTGTTCATTCTACACCGCCTATGTAAAGTTTACTTGACTTGATGACTTGACATGACTCAATTTATTCATCTGGAAAATGAGAAATAAGATACTAAAATAACATGCTGCGGCAAAGTGGCGACTCTGTGGCCAAGGATCTGTGTGGGCATCTATAAAGCTGCTGGTTCAAATCCCATTACTGCCAGAAGGGATCCTACTCTGTTGTGCCCTTGAGCAAGACCCGTATCCTGAAAATTGTTCCAGGGTTGCTGTACAATGGCTGACCCTGCACTCTGACCCCCAAAGGTCATGCGAAAAGAAAATTACACCTCAGGGATTAACAAAGTATATCAAATCAGAATACTCTGCCTTATAATGTTCTTTTTCTTCACTCTTTATGTAAAATCCTGTGCTGATCTGGTCATTCTGTAGAAAAGAGCTGACCATTTGATAAAGTACAACTCAACTGATTATAATTTGGTAGTAAAGTTCTTCGGCAAGGCCTAGGAAGCTAGCTTTGAGCATGACTTAGGCACAGATTAAATGGTTTATTTTTTTGGGTGCACATGTTTTTTCTCTCCATGGCCCTCAGTTTTCTCTCTATTTCCAAACATGTTCACAATTGATTAATTACAGACTACTTCTAGTGTGTTTCCATAGTCAATCAAATTTCTATACAAAGAACATGTTTTATATTACACTGTCTACATAGCAAAAGGTGCATTGTAATAACGCTTTTACTTAGTGCTGTGGGTTACTAAATTAACAGACACCAAGAGGGTGTGACCTAAACCAACAAAACATATCTGTGAAAATGGGTGGTGAAACAGACAAGAACGAGAACGGGCAGATATAAAATAAAAATCAGGCCAAATCCACCCAAATGTATAAACAAAAATGGGAAAAACATGAGCAGCAGGCTTAAAGGTTGAAGCCTGCTCAAAATAGTCATCATTTTATGATGTGTCCTTTTATAATTAGCGTGAAATATGAAGACAGGGGATCAATTCAGTGTCATGTAAACAGCTTTAAACATAAATGTTTGATGTGGGAGAAAAGAAGAAACCAAGACACAATGACTTTTATGACGAAGAGAGGATTATCTGATGAGGACATATACACTGCAACTGAATGGATGTGGATCTATCACATAGTATTTCATGGACATTACTATCTGTGGACAAAGGCCAGTGCTCAAATTTGAACAACCCTAGCATTGCCATCAAAATGGCTTGTTATTGAACTAATGGTAAAGCTGTAGTGCTGGATGTCTTGGACCTTTACAGCACAGAGGAATTTAGCAGAAGAGCTAAATTATCAAAGGATTTTTCAGTATATGACTCAGGCAATGTAAACCTTTTCCCATACACTGTTCAGTTTTTTAAGTGACCAAGGGTCTAGACTATGATCTACTTAAATTCTATGAAGATTCTATTGAAAGACATGGGGGCAATTTATCAGCAAATCATTAACATAACAGAATATGTTAGTAAAAATCATTCATTCAAGATCACTTAATTAGCTCTTCAGACTACCTGAAGTCCTCCAAATTAAAATTTCTGGGTGCCTCTGAAAATACGTTTTAAACAATTCCACAGTAACAGGAATCACATACTGCCCCTTTCTGAGTTTGCTGACAGTGCAGCACAGCATGGCTAATTTGCACACATAGTTAGCTATGTGCTGCCCTTACAAAAAGTCTTAGAGAAACCCTGCTCTTTTCCCTCCTCAAGTTAGAATGAGACCCTTTGAAATGATAATACAAAAAGGTTTATTACTATTTAAAAGGTGTTTCTAACTTCTTGATTTAAGAAAAAAACGCAAAGTATCTGCACAGATAAATTAGAAACAAAGAAGACTTTAGAGCTGCAACTTTAAACAATGGAAGGTCCGACTTCCAAACCGGTGCTTCGTGGCACAGCCAATGTGTGCTCCACGATTGGAGCTCTATGAGCACAATGATATATATATATATATATATATATATAGTCAGAGATGGCTGGGGGGCGACCCTGCCGGGATGCCCAGGAAGACCAGAGGAGGACTTATGCCTTCCCCAGGCCATGTGGGGGTGACCACCCTGGTACCTTTGGGGGCCACGGGTACACAGCTTTGAAACTCAACCCTGTAGGGGCCCGTGGTCACTGCCAGGGGGCACCCATATGCCTTTGGAGCCCTGGACCTCAGCACTTCCGCCACACCCGGAAGTGCTGGGGGGAAGAGGAGCAGGGACACCCGGAGTGCTTACAGGGATGCAGCCAGCACTTCTGCCACACTGGGGCGTGTCGGTGGAAGATTGCTGAGACACACCAGGAGCACATCCGGGGGATTATAGAAGGGGCCGCCTCCCTTCATACAATGGCTAGAGTCAGGTGGAAGAAGGAGACAAGGTCTTGGAGGAGGCAAGAAGGCGGCCTGAAGAGAAAGTGAGGCATTTTGTGTTGGCCAGGACTTTGGGGACTTTTGGGGTTGTGCACTTGTACATATGGTTGTTAATAAACGTGCGCTGGGTGATGTCAACGTGTCTGTGTCCAGGCCACTTACCACAATATATATATATATATATATATATATATAGTGAAATAAGGCGATATATAGGCGCCCGACCCGGCACAGATTCACACTGAGGCACGTCTCAAACACACAAGACTTTTATTTTTCTTCACCTGTGGGGCATGTCTTCCCCATGAACCCTACAGGCAATACACAGTCCCAAGCACTTAATCAAAAGAACCAACCCTTCTTCTGGCACCACCACTCCTCCCAAGCAACCTCGTCCTCTTCCTCCCAATTCTGGCCCTGAGTGGTGGTTGCCGGCCCTTTTTATAGCCCAGGTGCTTGATCATCTGCTTTTGATTGCACCTCCGGGCAGGGCTGTAGAGTTGTCCAGCTGGGCTGTGGAATCCATGCAGCACCCCCTGGCAGCCACCCACACTTCCAACTGGTCTGTTGAGGACTCCATCTACCATGGAGCCCTGCAGGAGGTTGAGGCATCACCGCCGGCCAAGGAGGCTGCCACCAAATATCCCAGGGGAGGTATTGAGTTGCTCATGGTTGCTCCCCCGGATCATATGCAGCAGGGACATCCGGGCCAGGCATGGAACCCGGCCGCCTGACACTATATATATATAAAATCCTAAGCCTAAAAGTGCAACAATTTTGTACAATGATTTTATGTCATGTTTTTATGTCACTTTTTTGTCACACTTTAAATCAGGCTTATCTTAAAACCTACATATATATGTTTGCTATCATTCTTTTCAGATTTTATCAAACTTTAATGTGATGTTGTTTGATTTTCAAATTCTTATTCCGTTTTTAAATTCTAAACTAAAAAATATCAAGAACTCATGTCCCGCGAGACGAGACTTTGTGCCAAGAGATTTAACCATGCTTGGGGCTGGAAATAAAAGACAAAGAGTAGGACAGCTGCTGTACAAAGCTTTTAAATGTTTGAAGTGCCACGCGAGATGCAGATCATGCAGCACGGCAGCAGCAGCAGCTAATTGAGCAAAGAGGAGGTATAAAAACTGTATTTGTTTCCCATTGTATCACAGTTTAAGATGGGGTTTCGGTGGAGCGAGTGTATCTACTTGGGGTGCATTCAGCTCTTCACAACACGACAGGCAGAGATGTGAAGTGGCTGGCACATAGTGCAGGCCATGGGGGATGGCAAGCAAAGTGAGCAGGGGGCGAACCCCCTAGTATATATATGTATATATCATTTGTCTTTTGTTGCTTGAGGCATGTTGGCGGAGTGGTTAGCAGTGCTGCCTCACAGCTCAGATAACATTTTTGTCCATGTTATTCAGTCCAGGATCATAACCCTCTGGGTTACTTGAAATACCATTGCACCATTATAATAAGCTCAGAATTAGTTCAGGTCCTCCTTCCCTAGTGACTTCAAAGCATTTTGCAGAGATTGTCGAAGTTCCCAATCAGTTAGATGCCTTTGCCGAACTAACAGTAAAGTGAACTTTGTGGTGTTCTAAATGCCCTTTAGTCATTTGCATCTCTAATGCTCTAAAATCATTTCTAACAAAAGTAGTTGCTGAAGGGCAAAAGTGAAAGAATTTTCTTAAAGAAGACTTGAACGTTTTAAAGCAATAATACTGATGCAAAAGGAATAGCTTAGTAAACCTGAAGATTATGATCAATCAAAATAAGTAGAAGAACATGCTGGCCCCTCATTTTATAAGTTCAAAGCTCAGATAATGAGAGCTATAAACTAGCTCAGAAAAACAAATGAAACTGTAGAAGAAGCAGAAGAGCAATGTTTTTAAAATTCTCAAAATGAGGGGATTTGTCAGTCATGGAGAACCAGTAAGACACGCAAAGAAGTTGCTGTAGCACAGGCATACATACCTCAGTAAAAGTGGCTCCTGATATGACACTGTGTATGCCCACATGACCAAAAGTTACTCAAATTTAATTTAAAAAAATGATAAATTTACCTTTTATTGTATTGTCTTTTGGCCTATGCAAACCATATCACAGACCTATATATTTTAGTATCTAGTCCTTGATAAATTGTTTACTATTGGTGTGGCGTTTAAACCTAAGTGCTGAAGCGTCATTGGCCTTCTCATCTACAAAGTTTATGCAGTATTCACAACAGAGATCCATTGTAACACAGTAAATCATTTCTCCATTTGCTAATGCAAATTCTGCTAAATTTTTCAAGGATTCATATATGAAAGTTTAAGTTTACAATTTAATGTCAATTGGCATCCTGGTATACTTATTTAGAGTTTCACTGGCCTTTTGTTTCAATTTTTTGTGGCATCTGCCTCAAAGTCTGAGAATTGTCACGTCTTCTGATTCATTTGCATGTTGAAATTTATGTGCTGTGGTTTAAATTTCATGTCAATGGTTACATTTGTTCTACTTGTATGCTTTGTTGCAGCTCTTCTTTCTAATTTTACCTTTCACTGTTTAGCAGATTCATTTTGTTGAGATTGACGCACTCTCTCTGCAGTCTTTTTTCACGTTTCTTTATTCAGATTTTTTATCACTGACTGCTTAACATTCTTGAAGATTTGGTTAGAGTGCTAATTTGAAAGATTTTTACCATGAATCTCAGCAGAACTTCTTTCATCTGAAAGCTTCCGTTGATTGTAACTTCTGAACAAACAGAAATCTACTTACATTATATATCTATACTAATAAAAGGCAAAGCCCTCACTGACTGACTGACTGACTCACTCACTCACTCACTGACTCACTCACTAATTCTCCAACTTCCCGTGTAGGTAGAAGGCTGAAATTTGGCAGGCTCATTCCTTACAGCTCACTTACAAAAGTTAAGCAGGTTTCATTTCGAAATTCTACGCGTAATGGTCATAACTGGAAGCTGTTTTTCTCCATTTACTGTAATGGAGATGAGCGCGAAAGCCGTGGGGGCGGAGTTTCATGTGACATCATCACGCCTCCCACATAATCACGCAGTATGTAGAAAACCAGAAAGACCTCCAAAAAGCGCTGAAGAAAACATGCATTATATAATTGAGAAGGCAGCGAAACAATAAGAAGCGAGCGAGTGACATACAACCATATTCATGAGTGCTGCTACTACGGAAACAAAGCGCGGTGTAAACCTAAACTTTAAATTAAGTTCATAGACAGGCTGCCGCTGGCGTTTGTAATTTAGTGCCTGCCCATATAAGGCCGTCCGTCAGTGGCAATCCAATAGAAACACTGCCACTAAATATTCACGGGTGAAGGACTGTGCTTATGCAGAGGAAGATGAGATGGTCAGAGTGGTGTTTGGCACAAACTCAGCGAAACTGCGAGAGAAAGTTTTAAGTGCCGGGACTTCGGTAACATTAAATACAGCCATGGACATAGCACGACATGGCACCAGCACAGCTGGGAAACTTCGATGCATGTACACCGAGCGGCTCACGTGAACTGACGCAGTGCACAGACAAAAAGCAACAGTTCCAAAGAGCGCTGAACAAAAACCGAATTACACAATTGAAAAGGCAGCAAAAAAATATGAAGTGTCTGATACATACATGCATATTCATAAGTGCAGCTACTGCGGAAACAAAGCACACGGTGGAAAAAGTCAATGTCCCACTAAAGGAAGACAGTGTAAAAAAAAACCCGTGCATGCAGTGTGTCAGGTCTCAGATAAATAAGAAGATGAGCTGTTTATTGATGCAGTAAGAAACGAATCGATGAATGAAACCTGTCATCTTTACAACGATTGACAAACACGGAATGTAACTTGAACACAACACATCCTACAAATACGAACCTGATTGAAAGAAATAATGATAATCAAGTCCTTGATGACAGCAACACTCAATAACACTCACAGAACAATTACTGTATATTGACAGTCATGTTACGTTATTTTTAAAATGTTCCCTTTTCTTTTTCATAGCTTCTTTAACACACTACTTCTCCGCTGCGATATGCGGGTATATATATATGTATATATACCCCGATCTACATACTGGAATAATGGATACTTTATTCGCCATCAATGATTGTTTTGGTAAAGCCATACTCAGTGTATTCATTAGATGAACGGTAAAAAAGTAACAGCGAGGGGAGGGTGACTTATTGAGGCATGCAGGCAAAACCACAATAGCACGCGGGCTCGATGTACGAAAAAATATATCTTTTCAAGTTCTATTTAGTCCATATGTGTCAAACTCAAGGGCCGCGGGCCACATCCGGCCCGGCGTGTAATTATATCCGGCCCGCGAGATCATTTTATATACTGTATTATTGTTATTAATGGCCCGGGTATATGAAGCGCTGGTAACACAATAAACTACAGATCCCATAATGCAGCGCTTCAGCTGCCTTGCCGAACACTTACCGCGTTAATCAAGTCTAGCTTATGATGCTGCAAGTTATTGCGAAGCTAGCCCACACGATGCTGAAGAGAAAAGTTGATTCTGAAAATAGAGCCTTTAAAAACCGATGGGAGGCTTTGTATATGTTTACTAAAATTGCCGGTAAACCCGTGTCTCTCATTTGTGGAGCTAATGTGGCTGTAATTACAGAATTTAATCTAAGACGGCACTATGAGACAAAACATCAGGATAACCTGAAAGACCTGAATGCAATGCAGAAGATACAGAAAGCAGAAGA
>JANRMT010027041.1:55302830-55395398 GCA_026402145.1 Polypterus bichir lapradei | reverse complement strand
TTGTAAGCTTACAACCGGTTTCATCGATAACTTCACATCCAGCTTTTGAGAGTTTAAACATTCATAAACATCAAAGTGTCCACTACTGAAATCGTCACCTGTGAATGTAAGATGTTTAAGAGGCATTGGCGGTTGTCGAAAGGTGTAATATATTTGACCATTTCAGTACACTTGAAAGCACCAACCGAACAATTCAGCGGCAGCCATCAACTCACATGCAGAACCATAGGTGAAGGGCTTAAGCATTTCACTCTTCTAGTGCTCCTGTGTAGTATAATTATCTCCTGTACCGTCATCAGTCCACACCTTGAACCTGTCCCAGTCATTCAATACATAAGACACAATGTTCTTCCGGATATCAAGAGTGAACCTGATATGGCCGTGCAATATGTAACACAGAGAATGGAAAAGGTAGGTGCCATCTCCGGGCAAGGAAACCACTCGGTAAGTGACAGTTCTTTGATCGATGGTGATTACCTCGATAGACATGGTAATGGGGGTTGGAATGATGAAGGAAATGGGTACCTGAGTAACGTAAAGTAAGTGTAAAATACCTATACAATAACTATAATTGTAATAAACAAACAATAAAACAGCGGAGAAGCCGTGGATTAAACAAAAAGGCTGTAGTTATCAGCAGGGAGACGTGAATCCCGTGGCGAAGCAAGGAAGGGAATGTAGAGACTGGAGCGATGGACGGCCTTATATAGGCAGGCAGCCAACAACGTGGGAGGCGTTGGGATGGGGGACCCAACGCCGCCTCACATGGTGACCAAGCTGCAGGCTATGGACGTATATATGTACGTAAGTAGGATTCAGTTAGCGTTGGGAACCCGTGTACCAAATTTCTTGAAGATGGGCCCATAAGTAACAAAGACTGTTGAAAAGTTCAATATGGCGGCCGACAGTGGCATCATACCACTGAAATAAGTACGTACATTGGTTTCGGTTAGTGCAGGGAAGCCGCCTACCAAATTTCGAGAAGATGGGGCCATAAATAAGAAAGTTCAACATGGCGGACGTTGTTGAACGTTATGACCGTTACGCGTAGAATTTCGAAATGAAACCTGCTTAACTTTTGTAAGTAAGCTGTAAGGAATGAGCCTGCCAAATTTCAGCCTTCTACCTATACGGGAAGTTGGAGAATTAGTGATGTTGGAAAATTCAATATGGTGGCTGACAGTGGCGTCATACCACCGAAATAAGTACGTACATTGGTTTTGGTTAGCTCAGGGAAGCCACCTACCAAATTTCGTGAAGATGGGGCCGTAAATAAGAAAGTTCAACATGGCGGACGTTGTTGACCATTATGACCGTTATGCGTAGAATTTCGAAATGAAACCTGCTTAACTTTTGTAAGTAAGCTGTAAGGAATGAGCCTGCCAAATTTCAGCCTTCTACCTATACGGGAAGTTGCAGAATTAGTGATGTTGGAAAATTCAATATGGCGGCTGACAGTGGCGTCATACCACCGAAATAAGTACGTACATTGGTTTCGGTTAGCGCAGGGAAGCTGCCTACCAAATTTCGTGAAGATGGGGCCATGAATAAGAAAGTTCAATATGGCGGACGTTGTTGATCGTTATGACCGTTACGCGTAGAATTTCGAAATGAAACCTGCTTAACTTTTGTAAGTAAGCTGTAAGGAATGGGCCTACCAAATTTCAGCCTTCTACCTACACGGGAAGTTGGAGAATTAGTGACGTTTGGAAAATTCAATATGGCGGCCAACAGTGGCGTCATACCATCGAAATAAGTACGTACATCGGTTTCGGTTAGCGCAGGGAAGTCACCTACCAAATTTCGTGAAGATGGGGTCAGCCTTCTACCTACACGGGAAGTTTGAAAATTGGTGACGTTGGAAAGTTCAATATGGCGGCCGACAGTGGCGTCATACCATCGAAATAAGTACATACATCGGTTTCGGTTAGTGCAGGGAAGCCGCCTACCAAATTTCATGAAGATGGGGCCATAAATGAGAAAGTTCAACATGGCGGACGTTGTCGACCGTTATCGACCGTTATGACCGTTACGTGTAGAATTTCGAAATGAAACCTGCTTAACTTTTGTAAGTAAGCTGTAAGGAATGAGCCTGCCAAATTTCAGCTTTCTACCTACATGGGAAGTTGGAGAATTAGTGATGAGTCAGTCAGTCAGTCAGTCAGTCAGTGAGTGAGTGAGGGCTTTGCCTTTTATTATTATAGATAGATACTTTTTCTGTTTACATTTTCCTTTATTAAGTTATATTATCAGTTTGTCTGTTGCCTCAATTATGTCCCATTTGGCATAAGATTCTCAACATCAGTGCTCATGTGCATTGCAGACATTAATAGATAAGTTTGGAATTTTTCAAGTTGAAGTTATTTCTTCATAAGCATGGTATATATGCATTTCCCACACAAAGCTGTGTTTAAAGTTAAACATTTTCTATAGAATTTTAGAAAATACATGGCCACTTCTGCCAGTTTATAATGAAACCTTATGGGATATGGGTCACAAGGAAAACATAACCCTAAAAACTTACTGAATGTGCCCATATTTCAACTCAAGGAAACTGTTGAGCATTGATCTGTGTGTTGAGATTACACACACATTGTAAAAGAGCTCATGCATGTACTTTAGAAAAAAAAAACACCATTATTTTATGAAATTTAACCATTTTAAAAAAAGACTATCAGTGCACACTAGCTCAGCGTTTATCCTCATTCTGCATAAACCTTTCACACTACGAATGGGTATTCATCTCAAAAGACCAAATCACAGTAAATCTTTGTGTCACATGTTAATTTATTTTAATATTTATATGAGAATTCCTTACAGGAAAGCCATTGATACCCCACAAGTGAAAAGTAAACATATCTCTACTTTGGGAAAAATAGTTCTTGGAATATGCAATAAAGTGATTATTTCCAGATCCCTTTTGTTGTGGAAACATGAAATTTGTGTTTTTTTTGCTGTATTCAGGAAGATTTTAGGCTTTTATTCTCCAGTGACGCTCTATGCCCAAAAAATGCTATGACTGGCTATGTATTTTTTTTTTATTTATAGAAAACGCTTTACTTTAGAACAAAATTTTTTCCTTGGCAAATGGGAGGCAGCTTAAAGGCTCTAGAGAATGTAATTACCCACCCTGCCTGGGGTTGGCGCTGTTTTCTGGTTCTTTTTCTCTTTTTCCCTCTGTGGACCAGGGTCCTCATGTATAAACGGTGTGTACACACAAAAATGTTGCGTACTCCCATTTCCACACTCACATCGCGATGTATAAAAACTAAACTTGATGTAAAGCCACGCACATTTTCACACTAACTCAATCCTTGGCGTACGCAAGTTCTCCACTTGGTTTTGCAAACTGGCGACACCCAGCGTCAAAGCAGTGCTTTTGTTCCATTGTGGTTTCCAGTATGGTTTCCCTTTCTTTTTTTAGATCCACATCCCTGACACGGCTTTATCAAATACACTGAAATTAACTGCATATTGTTTATTAGTTTAAGGCATCTGATTGTAATTACCCTCTAACAATATAATGGTCCACAGAATGGTCAAACTATTCTAAATACCACAGCTGCTTTAGCGTTGTTACTTTCACTGCACCTTCTTCTTCTTCTTTCAGCTGCTCCCGTTAGGGGTTGCCACAACAAATCATCTTATTCCATATTACTCTCACTGTACCACTCGGAGTATTTATATCACTGTATCTGAGTGGGGAATCACAGCTCTACAGCAGCTGATTGGAAAGAGAATTATCGGTATATAGCATCAAGCAATCAGTGCCTCAGCACTGTATTCTTGCTGGGGCTTGCGCGACACTGGATGAATTGAATAATTAAACATGTACTATGAAGATATTTCAATGTTCCTGAAAAATTTTGAAGAATCGGAGTTCTAAGCTTACAGATGGCTTAATGTCTATTACTGAGCTGATTGTGTGGCGATTGGGAGAAAGAAAAGGAAGGACAGGAATTGGGGGTTAGTACGTTTGAAAGAGAAAGTACTGCTGCAATAAAGTATTTCATCAAAGGTCGTGCGCAGTGCAGCAAGCATCTTGCGTGAGACAGGAACAATCTCTGGATGGGACGCCAATTTGTCACTATCACTGCGCCCCCGTGTTCCCATGTTTAATACATGGTTTCATTTTTATGATATGAATACTGAAATGATGTCAAGTATACATCTCAGTATTTAAATTATTCAGAGAACTGTAATATCACGAATGTAATGGATTCTGTGTCCTGTTGGAGGAAGAGAAAGCCCATTTAAGAAGCACGTAGTGATTCAACCACCTAGAGCACATAGAAGAACACATACAAAACAAAGCATTTAACGTGCTACTTTAGTTATGATGGGATGTGAGAAACTAGTAAATTAAATGATTTTAAGATGAAGTTTATGATGTTCTACTTTAATAAAAAAATAAACAATGTGATTAAAGTAGAAATTTTGACATTAAAGTTGACATTTCAAGCTTTTTTCCCACTGTGTCCCTATTTTTTTTTTCTTTTCTCTGTACCCTAATAAGCTTTCATATGACATTCAGACGGTGGGCTACGACTCGCCTTTTCATGGCGACTTTGATATCTGACAGCTTCTTTTTTATTTCGGGCACTGTGCGACTTTGTGAACTTGAGCTTTTGAGTTTCTCCGACACTCTATGTCACTCAATCAACTTCCTTTTGTTGTTTATACCACTGTTTAAACCAACAAATAGTACGTTTTTCCTTTCCTCCACTTGGTATTCGCTGAAATTCTTCTTTTTTCCCCAGTGCTTCTGCCATTGCCTTTTCACAGAATGTTGAGCTTAAGGGCTATTTATATTGATTTGCATATTCAAAGAGGAGTAATTCGGGGAGGAGTTGGGAAGTGGCAGTAGGCGCATGCGTTACTTTTCATGCTGACCAGGATTTATGGAGTGGAAAAACGTGGAAGTTGGCGTTCGCACCGATTTATATATCTGGACTTTTTTGTGCATACGCACATTTACACTTTTGTCCGTACGCCATGTTTTAGTATGAATTCTACGCACGCTATTATGTATGAGGCCTCTGGTGATTGAAAGCTCCACCATCACTGAAGTCATCTCTTTTGTTCATCCTCCTGGACCCACAACATCCGACAAGCTGCCTATTTCAGTTAAGTTTTGGACTAGTGTCTGGAAAGATATTTCTTCAAATAACTGCATGTTTATTTCCATAAAACCTGTCAAATTGTACAGTGTCATCAAGGAGGTACCCCAACTCTTTGTCTGTGTTCTTTGTATCTTTTTATGCATATCCAGTATACTATGTTTGTGAAGAAAAAAATTTAACTTTAACTTAAAATACTGAACTTATCCTTTAACACTGAACCAACTAACTGCCAGATAGATAGAATTCAGCTTATATTACACAATATTTTTTTCTATTTACATGTTCCTTTATTAGATTATAGCATCAGTTTGTCTGTGCAGTTATATTGCATTTGGTATAAGGATTCTGAAGAGCAGTGCTAATATTTGCAATGTGTCATCTATTTAAATGAAAAATGCAATCTATTTTATTATTGCTTGTGCGACAAAATCCATTCAAATAGATGGTACACCTGAAACATTAAGGCTTAATATGCCTAATAGAGCTGGATGCACAGAAATCAGTTTATATTTTATAGATATCTCTGAGGCTCCTGGAGTAGACCTGCATGCTCTGCAGACTTTTTCTATATACTGTACTGTATGTTGCCTAAAAATAATTTTAGTTTGACATCGAGACTCACTCATCTGATCTGCCTTGTGCAAAGGACTGAATGGTAAGTCTAAAGAAATGTTCAGCATCCTGTCAGACCATCAGACCAAAGTAAATGTCTGAATGGGTTGTCCTCCCCATCCCAAAGACAAGGGTGTTAATTGGCAATTTTGATTTGGCCTCAAGTGACCATGAATGTGGATTGGCAACACAAGGCTGCTTACATGGTTTGTGTCAAAACTACCATAAAGCTTTGGCCCTCCTTGCTAGACTGAACTGGATTAAAAGTGTTTGGGCATATTATTTTTTGTTTTTGAAAGATGAATGATTTGTTCAAAAGTAAAGTAGTATCTGCAAACAAAATGTGTGCACTTGTGTGAGAAACAGTCTTGAAATGAAAAGACACCCTATACGTGGAATCTTTCTTACCTTGCATCCACAAAAGCCCCCACAATACTGAAATGGATTACAATTATAAGAGGTAATAAAAATATGTAATATACATTAGAAAATGAAGGGTGGGCAGACAAATGGTATAAAAATACTTAATTCAATGGGGCTAGCATACGGGGAAGCATATGTGATATATTTTAAAAGTATCAATCAGACTTCATTTCACATCATTCTTTAGCCAGCGAACACTATCAGAGTTTACAATACAATAGACCTAACTTTTCAGCAATCTAGCAATGTGCACCTACAGATATGACTAAAGCACAGATGATTCAGGTATTTTAAATCGTGAAGTGACTAGAGAGGACAGATGGATCAATTTCAGCAATATTTATGTGATGATTAATTAATTATTAATATAGTGCTCCGATTTGCACTGCTAGTATTTAAACTCTCAACTCCCGCATGTGACCTTTCAGCCTACAAGTGCTGTTGACACTGCCTGATGAACCACAGAAGACTTTGTGATTATAATCTGCCCAGGCAGTTTATGCTGGAGGAAAGACAGCCCCATTAAGACTAAGATCAGCACTAATAAATCTGAAGATGAAAGAAAAGATAACAGCAGAGCCTTGCTCCTGAGGTCACCTGTCAGAATAGGTGCAAAGGATAAAGACCAAGATAGCAAATAAGGTCAGCAAATGTGAAAAAGACGAGGGCAAGTCACTTTTTAGTTTCAAATATTTTAATTGCAAATGATTGTGATTAATCTGTGCAATAATCTAAAAGCAGAATATTAAGAAATCTCATCAAATCAAAGAAAATGAAGGTAGCTAAGTGATACGTCTTATCCAAAGAATAGTGCCAGTTATTACAGTGCAATTAAGGTGGCCAGGTTCTGAAAAAATGTATAGCCTAAGGACAGCTTAAAAATAATAAATTTACTCCCAAAAAAAATAGCCAAGCATCTGAGATAGACAAAATGACACACGGGAAGGTGGTGGGTGTTGTCAGAGTGAACGGTTTAAGAACATACCATCAAGGTCTTGTCCCTTCAGAGATATTTCAGAGTGATAAAATGGGAATATACCATTAAACAACAACAAGGGGGAGTCCCCCTCAGAGATTTTACAATGGTAACAATATATACTAGAGCAAAGAGCAGGAGAAAGGGTGCCAGATGGATGACAAACATGCTAAAAATGGGGGGGAGGGGGGATTTAAAAATAGTCCAAAATACCAAGTTGTTTTAAAAAAGGTAGCCAAAAAAAAAACTTGACTCTCACACTCACATACAGAAACGTGTATCAAAAGGAAAAAGAATATATTGAATAAATAATGAAGCAAATATGTATAAATATCATGTATATAGAAACCCACCAAAATCCTTGACAATCATAACACATACTTAACTAAACACACATCAACAAGAAATTCAACTAAACAATTAACTCTCAAGACACAGTCCAGTTTCATAAATGCAGATGATGGCAGTGTAGTTATTAAATGAAATCCCCTGTGAAAAGCCACATTTAAAGTTATGTGAAGTGTTGTCCTTTCATGATGCTGATGTAAGTAAAGCTAAGAGCTCTCCACAGAAGAAGGTGTTTTCTAACCCAGAGGAAATCACACGAACAAGTGGGCATAGGACAAGAATATAACTTCAGAGAACACTGTAATCTGATGGGTGTTAATTGTGCAGTGAAGTGTTGAAACAAAAAGACACCATACAATTGCAGTCCTGCTGTCTTCTTATAGCTCCCTTTTAAAAGTAGCACCCCTGTAGAAGCCACTGAAGCTGCCCAGTGGCGCGGCACTTCCAGGGCTGCTAAGTGTGAACTGGGACCCGGACACAGGCAGACGGACAACATAGTTCCACCACACACTGTTTATTTACACTATTTACAAATTGTTCTCACGTGCACACAAAACCCCAGTGCCTCCAGCACCGATTCCCCCAATGTCCAGGCCACACTCTCAGTCACTGTGCCTCTTTCTCTCGACCTCCTCCCGTCCTCTCTCCAGCTCTGTCCTCTTCCACCCGACATCCACTACCGACTGGAGGGAGGCGGCCCCTTACATAGGAACCCGGATGGGCTCCAGCTGCTTCCCGGCACTCCCCCTTGGACACACCCCTGTGTGGCGGAAGTGCCGGCTGTGCACCCGGAAGCCGTCCGGGTGTCTCCTGTCTTCTTCCCCCCAGCACTTCCTGGTGTGGCGGAAGTGTTGGGCTCCCGGGATATTCAGGCACTGGGGCGCCGCCTGGCGATGGCCACGGGTCCCTACAGGGCTGGGCTTCCAAGCCCTTCACCCGAGGCCCCCAACATAACCAGGACGGACGCCCCCTCGCGGTCTGGAGGCGGCACAAGCCCTCCTCTGGTCCTCCTGGGCGTCCCGGCCGGGGACCACATAAGATGTGCAGTCCATTTAAATAGCACTGCAACAGAGTCTTCTGTGGTTTTCCACAGTAGGTCACCAAACTCACAAAATAGTTTCTGTTTAGTTATTGATGACAATAGGTGGATCCGCATATTTTAAACCAGCGAATCATGAGGGCTGAGAGCAGTTTTAACAAATATAATAAATGAGTGTACAGTAAGTGCTGTCCCCATCCTGCCCACTCATCTTATAACAAAAGAATATTAAAAATTTGAATTTCTGTTAAAGGTAGTTTAATATTAGAGTATCTGGTGAAAACCATCTGTTGCATATGTAAGTCTATCTGCCAGTTCACCAGCCTATTTTCAGTATCTCCCATCTTGCCATTCTGCAAAGAATGGCTGTAGAAATGTCAGTTGTAAGAGCAAGAAGGGTATGGAAACCCAAAAACAGTATACTGTATGGGATGCCCCTCTATCAGTAATTTCAGCTCATCCTATAACAGACATCATTTTATCAGAAGACACCAAAGGATAATTCACTTTTATCTCAGTAAGAAAGCTCACACAAACAAGAAAGATCATGAAAGTCCACACACAAGTTAGCACTTCGTGGTAAAAACCAATACTAAAATCACAATGTAATATAACTCAGATTAATTTATTTTGTGTGAACATGAGATTGACATAATATACGATTCCACATCATCTCAAGTTTTTAAATACTTTTTCTAAGTATATTAAAACTTTTAAATAGAGGAATGTGTATGTCAGTGATAAACTTCACTGGCAAATATTTAACCAACCTTTTGCTAACTCAAAATAATTTGAAGGATTTAATATCTACTTTTTCCCAGAGAGTTTTATTTCACTTCTTATCACTGACTTTTTCCTTGCTCGTCCCAATCCCATGTCATTGATAAAACCTTTAAAGGTAGGCAAGCTGAGTTATCTGCTTCACCATTTCCCTTAAATCTGCAATTTCATTTTTCCAGAGAAATAATCAAATACACCTTATGCACATATTCAAAGCTGTTGAAAAATGTGTTTCATGAGACTTGCTTCTGAAATGATTTTTAAACTGAAATCTTTGTTTGAAATATATTCCAAAAGATAAACATTTTAAACTTGTTAATGTATTGCATATTTTCCAAAAGCCGAATTGCTTCCATCACATATTAGAGATACAGAAAAATATCAATAGTTTTAGGCGTCTGCCCAAAATAAACATTCTCATACCTGCTTAATCCATCTCAGGGTCATGAGCTTAGCCCAGTAGCACTTGGCATATGATAAGTAACAGGGTGCCAGTCTGTCACAAAGCCTGCTCATGCACATGTCCAGACTGGGGACAATAGTGACATCTCCAGTTATTAGTTACTTATTTGCCTGAAGTGTTTAACCAAGGAGACTTACAACATTTGAGATATAATTGGCAGCATTTTGTTCCAGTTGGAGCACTTGTGTAACTTGCTGTTTGTCACACAATCTCATTAGCAGGATTTGAACCCTCAACATTAGGGTTTAACTTGACCACTATGCTACAATGTCTGCCTAATTAATTCAATCAGTACTATTTGGGGATATGGGAGGAAAAGCCATGCAGACATCAGGAGGATTTGCGCAGTCCAAACAAACAATAACCTGGTGTGGGATTCGAGTCCAGCACGTTTATGAAGCAGCAGTGCTAACCACTGCACTACCGTGCCACCCAACTTAAATATACTTTTGTCAGATAATAATAATTATTCAGAATGAGACATTGATTATGAGTCTCCATTAAACAATAAACTTTGTAAGGAAATATTCATTGAGTAAAATAGATTGATTAGTATTAAAAGAATCAACCAGTCATCAAGAGTTCATAAAAACAGATGTTTCCAGCATCAGCTGGGCTTCAAATATGACTGACGTCTTTAGCAAAGTTGGGAGTATGCAGCCAGGACAAATGGGTTAGAGTTGGCAGTCCCAACTTTGATGTCTTTTAAGACTAGATGCTCTTTCAGTGGGACATAAGTGAAGAACCATTAATACTGAAATAGAAAATACAATCTGTAAAAATATTAATATGCAAAGCCAACATCGTAAAACAGCAAAAATACAAATAAGCAAGCCATCCACACAACAATAAAAGCATTACAAAAATTTTACAAAAAGCAATTGTCAATCCTGATTAAAGCAGCTCAGGAGAATAGTGGCCACGGTGGTACCTGGGTTCAAGGAATGAAGTTGTACTCAAAGCATTGGTCCATGACATGATCCACTCATGTACATGCCCACAAAGTACATTTTCAAATCACCATGCAACCGAACATGCAAGTCTGAAAATGTGGGAAGAAACCCGGAGTGCTTGGAAAAAAGCAACATAAACACAAGAAACACAGAAAATGATGAGACTTGATTGACATCATTCTGTTGCACGACATGTACATTTATACTTCTTTTACACTCCAATACACTCCAATAAATACAGTAATCCCTCGCTATATCGCGCTTCGACTTTCGCGGCTTCACTCTATCGCGGATTTTAATATGAAAGCATAACTAAATATATAACGCGGATTTTTCGCTGCTTCGCGGGTTCTGCGGACAATGTGTCTTTTTACTTCCTGTATATGCTTCCTCAGTTGGTTTGCCCAGTTGATTTCATACAAGGGACGCTATTGGCGGATGGCTGAGAAGCTAACCAATCAGAGCACGCAGTTAAGTTCTCCTGACTGAGAAGCTAACCAATCAGAGCACGCAGTTGAGCTCCTGCGTGCTGAATGCAGTGTTAACCAGGAAGTCTCGTCTCACTCATTCAGCATCAACGTGTTTCGCTGTGTAAAGAGTTGTGCTCTTTAGTGTTTATCTTTGTGCATAGTCAAGCCCTTCATTATGGCTCCAAAACAATCTGCTACTCCTTCAGGGGCCGTGCCCAAGCGCAAGAAGAAGATGTTAACGATTGCCGAAAAGGTAAACGTTTTGGATTTGTTGAAGGCTACGATTCTTTTTATTTAAAAAGTAGGAAAGGAATATAAGATCTACGGCTGCAGCGTCCTTTTAACCAGGGTGCAAAACGAGTTGTAAGTGGATGTAATAAGGCAGTAGTCTGGATTGAATCTGCTTTAGGGATTTGGATTGAAGACTGCCAGAAGAAGAACGGCAGTGCTACACAATCGCCTGAAGTGGCTCCTTTACAAGGGCTGTAACGCTCTCCTTTGTTGTGCAGTAAAATTAAACTCATTGTTATCGGACAAGTCATCGTGTCATTGTTGGTGAGTAACCATAATTAATTTTCTTCTTACAGTGCTTAGTACATGTACGTACGCTTAGTGTCACTGTACACACATTTACTGTATACTATTTTTCTTGCATTGTACGTATTTATTGCTGGTGACCTGTCTATCGTAATGGCTGTAACATATGTGATATCGGAGACACTCAATATCTTTAAAATAATATTTAGGTTTTACTGTATATAAAGAGTGTGTTTATATACATAATTTCAATGAATCTTACCTAATATCTAAGAGAATACAAAGGGATTATGCTGTATAACTCTGCGGGGAATATTTATAAACAGTGCGGGAGAGTTTATAAGGGCTTAAAATATATAAAAATAACCATACAAACATATGGTTTCTACTTCGCGGATTTTCACCTATCGCGGGGGGGTCTGGAACGCAACCCCCGCGATCGAGGAGGGATTACTGTATGTGCTTTTCCTAAAATACTGCATTTTAAGTGTGAAATACATGAGCTTTACATATTTTCCACAGATTTATGAAGGTACTATAATTTTGTGTAAAATTTTATCTTCCATTTCAGTCTATTGCAAGTTTATATCAATTTTTTTACATTTACAATTAAAAAAGGACCAGCTTTGTTGACTTATTACACATCAGAAGTGAGTTTCCCCAAAAGCATGTTAATGTTTCTCTCGATAGTAAACTTACATGGATTTACGGAAAATTCATCGCAACTAAACTGGCAGGTTAAATACTTAGTAATCTGCATGCTCTCTTACATACACGCTAAGCACTAAGTAAACTGACTGCCTCATACGCTAACCATAGCAGACAGCGGATGGCAGACTGAGAACATTAAATTCACATCATCACAATTAAGAAAGTAAGATTGGAATGTTTGGAGTTGGACAGTAAAGCTGGAATAAACAAAACCCCTCAGAAGAATATTCGTCGAATTCCATGTCGCATCACCACCCCATGAACTCAACACTCATAAGTTAAATCATTGGGCTCCTATCCTCTTGGATCCTACTTACACTTGCTGGAAACATCCTCTGAATCAAATGTAGAGGTGATTTATAATCACTAAGGACTTCTCATGGATACTTAACCTAGGAGTACCCAATAGTCTTCATATGTGGGACAGTTCAACAATGTGTTAAAAAACAAGAAATGGAGCATTTGTTGGTGGATGACTACATGTTTTCACTTTACATGCTTCCACTGGGATCTCTCATTAGGAAACATAATGTTAATTTTCACTCGTATGCAGATGACACCCAGTTATACCTTTCATTTAAATCAAATGAAGTTTCTCAGATGTCTTTAATTAGTTGTGTTAGTGAATTAAAGGAGTGGATGAATGAGAACTACTTGTCTTTAAATACCTATAAAACAGAGAAGTTAATTGTTGGAGGGAATGACGCTGATCACAACAATATTTTGTCATTAATTTTAATTAATTAGTTTTACTGAATCAGCCCGCAATCTAGGAGTTATCTTTGACTCTAGCATGTCATTTAAAGAGCATATTACAGTTGTCCAAAACATGTTTCTTCCATCTTAAAAATGTTAGGAAATTAAGGCGCTTTCTAAATAAACAGGATTCTGAGAAATTAATTCATACATTTATCTCTAGTAGGATTGACTACTGCAATGCTGTGTTTACTGGCTGTTCAAACTGTTTTCTATACAGCCTCCAGTTAATCCAAAATGCGGCTGCAAGAATTATTACAAGAACAAGAAAATATGAACATATAACTCCAGTTCTTAAATCCTTACACTGGCTCCCGGTTAAGTTTAGGGCAGATTTCAAAATCCTCCTTTTAACATATAAAGCATTAAATGGCCAAGGTCCGGCTTACTTGTCTGAACTTATCATGACTTACAAACCTGAGCGCACATTAAGATCTCAAGATGCCGGTCTGCTTATGATTCCAAGGATTTATAAAATAACAGTGGGAGGTCGAGCTTTTAGTTGCAGGGCCCCTAAACTGTGGAATAGTCTGCCTGCTTTTATAAGAGATGCCCCTTCGGTCTCAGCCTTTAAATCCCGGCTGAAGACTCACTACTTCAGTTTAGCATATCCTGACTAGAGCTGCTGATTAACTGTACATACTGCATCTCTGTTGTTAGTCATTACCACTAAAACATAAGTAACATGACAGTTATAATTGAATACTAACCCTCACCTATTCTGTTTCTCTTCTCTGTACTCAAATGTGGCACTTGGTGCCATGGCCCACCTGCCAAGTTGTTTTGCCTGCCTATGGTAAAGTCATCCCTGATGGAGGATCGCAGGAATCATGGGAAAGAGGGGTCCTTTCATCGGATTGGCTG
Source organism: Polypterus bichir lapradei (assembly GCA_026402145.1). NCBI lineage: Eukaryota > Metazoa > Chordata > Cladistia > Polypteriformes > Polypteridae > Polypterus > Polypterus bichir. The sequence continues at coordinate 55,381,343 of JANRMT010027041.1, read as the reverse complement.
GCCCAGCAATGTTTCAGCCGTGGAATGGCCAAATGGGGGAGGCAGCTTGATGGATGAGGTCTCCAGGACACTAAAAATATCCAAATCTTATTATGTGATATCATCTACTGTTAAATTCTGCTCCGTACTTCTAAAATTTTTTATTTTTATGCTGTATTGAGGATTTGTTCTGTTCTGTGTATTGTATTGTATTGACCCCCTTCTTTTGACACCCACTGCATGCCCAACCTACCTGGAAAGGGGTCTCTTTTTGAACTGCCTTTCCCAAGGTTTCTTCCATTTTTCCTTACAAGATTTTTTGGAGTTTTTCCTTGTCTTCTTAGAGAGTCAAGGCTGGGGGGCTGTCAAGAGGTAGGGTCCGTTAAAGCCCATTGTGGCACTTCCTGTGTGATTTTGGGCTGTACAAAAATAAACTGTATTGTATTGTATTGTACATGGAGTATTCCCCTCGTTCATGCCTGTTGACATCTGTAACTAACTCCCAGACAAAGGCAGAAGAAAAATACAGCTCACAATATCAGCAACCCTGTAGTGTGGTGGAACACAAGGTAAAGGCATAGTATTTTGGACAATCCACTGCCATTGTCTTCATAAATCGGCATATGACACCTGATTTTCATCTTAACTTTGCTGCACTATGATAGCTGTATGTGCAATGCTGCATGACATTGCTATTAGTGAAGGTGTACTCCTGTCAAAAAAGATAAGGAACTGAGGATGCAGGATGGAAATGCAAAATTTGATGATCATATACTAGGCTGGTGTGAATGCGAGGTAGGTTATTAACATTATTTTTTTACATAATGTGAAATGAACAGCCTCGACACACAAAAAGGTTTGGGGCAGCCACCCATATATTGCCCCTCGCTGCAAAAGAGTTTTGAAAACGCACTCATGTGCATGATTTTGAGTCCTGAACTGAACTGACTGGATGTTGAAATGATGGTGGCTTTAAAGGCCAAAACCAGAAGTGACATCGTCTGTGGTCGGAACCGGAAGTGATGACATCCGTGGTACCAGAACCGGAAGTGATGTCATTGATGGTGCATCTGGTAGGTTTTCCCATATCTGGCCTGTAGAAACAACAGAAGTAGGATAGTGCGCCTTGCCACCCCCTGGCCTGGCGGTTAATTACCTCCACTTAGTCCACTTAGTTTCCTCCTACTCGCACATGTTTGACAGTAATTATTTGTTGTGTTCACTTGTTTCAAATTAAAATACTTTTCTTGCATTGCATTATATTTAAGTTATTCCCTATATATGAATAAATAAGCACACTGTGCACAGTTGGAACAAGTTTTTTTTTAATAATAATGGCATTTGTTTACTTCATTTAAAGATAGTAGAAGAATATGGTTCTATAAATTAAATATATACACAAATAATTTACAAATTACCACTAGGCTGCCCAGGTGGTGTCCATGTATTTGAAAAGAGAGTAAAGTTTCATCAGATATGAGGCAGGGTGTAATCCCAGATTGAGCACTAGTCCACTGGCTGACAGCTAAATACATGTATTTTACGTATTTCTTACATTATTTACAACAGCATCAGGACTGTGACCTCTGATTTGGACACTGCTGTTCTGCTGATGTTCTGTATCTTCACATTCATGTCACTTTGTATTTGGTCTCCCCAAACTGTCTAAAAGGAGATCAACTCTATAGGTCATTTTTATATTTTCAGATATAAAATCATAGTTTAGATACTGTACATTCTTATTCTAACCTGTTTATTTAAAATATAATTACATTTTTTCAACAATCTATTTTTCTGTGACACTTCCATAGGTACCTTATGCTTCCTTTGTTTATGTGGTACAAAACTAATCAATAAATCAGTTCAAAAAGTTCACACCGAAGGTCCAACTTTATCTTTATTTGCTATATGTAACAATTAGATTGAAACTCTTATTTGTATTTATTCTCATAGTAACAAGAAAAATGGAAATAATTAAAAATAAATAAACTGAAAGGTAGATTGCAGGCACACAATGCACCCTAACAGCATTACACATTTAACAATCATCTTACTTGGTTAGTTAATAGCTAACTTGCCCCAGTACATAATTTAAATGCTTTTTAAACACTGTGAAAGTTTCTGCTTCATCTATGTGGCTTGGTACTTTGCTACAGATTTCTACAATCCTTTGTGTGAAGAATTGCTTCCTGGCTTAAATCTTACATGCACTTTCCCTTAATTTTGGCCAGTGTTCTCAAACATGTGATTTACAGTTTAATGGAATGACATCTTCCTGATAGTTTTATCAATGTCTCTGATAATTTTGAATGTCAGGAACAGGTGCCAATGCAGCTGTCTCTGCTTAAGACTTAAAAGATTTAATTCACTTAGCCTGTGAGAAAAGGACATGTTGTTTAGTCAGAGGTTGCATTTGATTGCCCTTCTCTTCACACATTAACCATTAGTGTGACCCAGTCTCGGAAGTCTAGGTAGATACGGTTAAGCCCGAGTCAGACACTCAGGGTGACATGTAATGAACACTTTACAGTGCTAAGCCAGAATCACTCTTAAGATAGTATTCCGATGCCATCAAGTGGATGAAATAACATCATGCTGCAAATAATCATGAATTTCTCTGCCACTTTAAGGTAACGCTATTGTAACTCATCAATATTCATGAGTGGTGTGGAGATTTCAGCCAAAAAAACAATGGCAAACGAAAATCCATAAAGCCAGTTTTAGAACAAATTGAAAATGAACCATTCCTTGAACCGAATTATACTGGTGATGATGTGAATCCATCATCATATGTTGATATGGACAAGGAAACTGACATGTGGTCGGATAGATTCTGGCATGCCAAGTTTCAGTGATGTTCGTGTTTGGTGTCCGCTTCATACTACTGCTAAAAATCCTGCACCTCCTCATTGTCCATTTATGAGAAACCCAGGTCTAAAGATGCCTGTTTATCGTTATTATCTAGACTATTTACAATTTGTCATTTATAGCCTGGTGGAGAAAATAGTTGTTGCAATTAACCACTTCGCTGAGAAGTGTCAGAAAAGTCACAGTGCACCATTTGCTTGTTGCAGGCTGTCACTGCAGACACCATTTGGGTGTTTTTTAGTTTCATGATACTGCACGGCATATTTGATAAACCAGTCCAAAGATGGTTTTGGTTCACATACCGCTTGTTGCAGAAACATTTTCTGCAGAGTTACAAAGGACTGAGTGAGTGTCATTTTTCACTCATTATAAATTACCTGCATTTCACTAATAGCGATGACTATGATGAAGCCGATCTCCCAGCACTGAAACTGAACAAACTGTGGAATGTGTATCAGGCAGTCATCAAAATTATGCAGAAAGTTTATGTTTCTAATCATAAGTATTGATAAAAGTCTCATGGGTTACATGAGTTTTTTAAAAAATTTAACTTTTTTTGGCTAATTGTAAAACTAAAGAGGCTACTGAAGCAAATATGTTTAGAATTTAGGGTTAGTGAATAAGATATCTGCTCAATCAAGTGCCTGTTTTGGTTTTAGGTTAAATGAGGCATAGATCAAATCAGAAAGCATAAGTAGTTGTGTGATAGCAACAAAATGTGTGCACAGTTAAGGACACTGGAACCATAAACAGAACCTATAGTTTTAGGCAACTAAAAATAGTGTAGATGCCACATGGGCTGGACTGACATCCCGGCCAGGAAAGGAAGCAGACCCAGAAGGAAGAGATGGACGGACAGTCCCTATAAAAGTAGAGATATCACTAGGGAACTCTTATTCCCCCAGCACATTAGATGGCAGCAGTCCCGGTTATCCATACCAACTGGGAAGCCAGCACGGCATGCCGGGAAATGTAGTCTGGCAGGGCAGCCCTGCTGGGGAAATAGGGTGCCGCAAGAGGGCGTTGCAGGGAAACAAGCTCCCTACTCTTATAATGGACTTCCGTGTGACCCGGAAGTACTTCCATCGGGCAATCGCCCTGGCACCGGAAGTACTCCTGGGTCTGTAATAAAAGGGACCGCACTCCCTTATTCAGGCGAGTCGGAACTGGGTGGTAGAGAGGCAACACTTGACTGGAGGAGGGCAGTGTGGTGGTAAGAGAGTATATTGTGGAGAGAGAAAGACCAGTGTTTTTGTGCTTCGTGTAATACTTTTTGGAGGTATTTCAAATAAAGCATTCATTTATTTGGATAAAGGACTTTGCTTTTATGATCATGTCGGGGTTTGGGCAGGCTGTTGCCCGGGTGTCCATCACAATAGCTACATACTGTACGTTCTCACACCTGCTAAATCTGGTTCAGCACTGTGATAGATGGGGGAATTTGTCCTAGCAGTACTTGGCGAAAGGCTAGAAATAATCCTAGACAGATGATACATCCATTAAAGACATCCACTCATGCACACACCAACATTTACATAATGCTAATTTAGTACTGCCAATTAATTTGACTTGAAAAACTGAAAATCAACACAAGTGCACTGAAGTAAATGTTAATCAACATGACTGGAATTAAAGTCCAAGTCAAAGTATTGACCGGTGAAGATACATTTAGCATGGCCATGGTAATATAAGAAAATGTGCTTGGTCTGTCATCAGAAGAGCTATGAGACTCTCCACAGAACATCCGTAATGTCGGAAAGAAAGCAAAAAGGAGATAAGAAATAAACAAACACCACAGTGCTACAGAAATGTTATAATCTGATAAATATCAATAATCCTACCTTTGTCTGCAGCCTGATTACAAATTAGCATTAATACATTTTAAGTATTTACTTATGGTCTCCTACTGAAGTTGCATAACATTTATAAATGAGGCAAATGATTCCAATGTTTTAATTGATAATTGCTAACAAGTGAATTCTTTTAATGTGCCAAATTTATATAGACTGGAGCCAAACTAATTTATGTAGATACATCTGAAGTAGCACTCCCTAAGCTTATTAATAATGATTCATTCCACAAGACTGTTACATGCTTGATCATTTTATTGCCATCTCTTGGGACACTCTAACACTGCTGACTGCCCAGATTCTGCTTTAATTCCATTTCCAGTACTTTCCTTTCAGAACAGCCAATAATATAATTTGATGAACTAGTCCCATATTTTTGAGTACTTTAGAACTATGACTAATTATAATAACTGGCAAAGCACATACACATGTTAAGCCATAAATGATACTGTATGTCTTTGTTCTATTGTAAAGGAGGTGCTCAAGAGAATGTGATACACAACACAACATATAAAATGGAGTGCAGAGTGGGCAGTGTTACAGTGTGCACTATTAGTTTTTTCTATACACCCTGAATAGAATGAAATAGTCCCTAATCTGTGTGCCATGTTATGGTCGTGTAAAGCGTGAACACATAGCACCCTGTTTTAAACAAAGAACAAGTAAACATTGTAGTCATTGTAATGACAGACCTTCCAAGAGTCCTGCTTATGTGCATAAGATTTATGAGTGTGGCTTGTACAACTGGCACTGTCAGATAAAGCAAGAATAAAATTAATGAAATGAAACACTCTAGTTTTAATATTACTTTCTATTAAATCCTTTTTTTCTTATATTTGTCATTATTAATGACAAAGGAATAGACATCCATCCATTTTCTAATCTGGATATCCATTTCAAGGTCAAAGTAGATAGATAGATAGATAGATACTTTATTAATCCCAAGAGGAAATTCACATAGGAAGTGAACCTAGGTGGACACCTGTTCATTGAACACACACACACACTACTAGTCAAATGTTTAACAACACCACAATTTTTCCAGTTTATATTAAAATGTAAGCAGTTCAAGTTCAGTGAATGACCTAAAAAGAAGTAAATGTAATCAATAAAGTACCAATGGTTAATTAAAAACAGTTTAGCTTACCAAAATCTGAAAAATAATGTAATTAGGCGTTTTTAGGGAACATGTAATGGGTTAACAGCTTACGGCTTTTCTGCAGCAATAGAAGGTAATTAAGCCTTGAAAGCTGATGCAAACAGTTCCTACAGGTGTCTCAACTTTTGTTGATTACTTACAAACCCTCTATCTGTATAAAAACAGTGTTGGAACACAGTGTTGCTACACCGGAAGCATTATTTGGGTAATATTGCAATTTGAAATATATAGCTTACATAAAAGTGAGAAAAAGGCAATTAACAAAAACAAACTGACCAATATAACATTTAAAAGTATACGTGTTTCCTTCAGAATACTTGCAAAGAAAGTCAAGGTGTCAGCGAGTACAGTTTTTTAAGCCATCAAAAGGAAGTTAGAATCTGGAGAAATTTGACAAGAACAAGTCAGGTAGACCCAAAGCCACAAGTCAAAAGGTTTCTGAGACTCAACAGCTTGCTTGACAGACACCTCAAATGACAACAGCTTCAAAGCTATGCAGTATTCATATCTCCAATTATTTGTGTGTTCTATGCTTTCATTTCAGAGTACATTGAGACCGGTGGTGTTTCCAGGCCCAGGTGAGCCTCGTTTTCTTATTGTGCAGTTTTACCAATGGCTTTCTTACTTCTACTCGACTTGTGAAAACTGCAGCTCAAAGCCCTCTTTTCACAATTGAAAGTGACACTTGCTAACTTGCAACCATTGTTAATCAGTTAGCAGTTCTCTTTCAGATAGATAGGTAGATGTACACAAACAGGCTTTTCAGCATATGCTGTATATCACATAGTGTTTTTTGTATTTCAACAATAAGCCTACACTATCAGAGGGGCAGTAGATGAGAGCTTATTCTAATGGTGGTGTGGCTAAAGTAAAGGCCAATTTAAAGCAGACCACAAGGATCTGGGTTCAGCTCCTGCTTTTAACATTGGGTGGCAAGACATTTAACCTGCCTGTTCCCTTACTGTACCATATTCTAAACCTGTAAGTGTGCAATTACAAAATAACAATTTAGGTGCAGTCCTGAGCCCATACTTACTCTGTGTCTCAATGGTAACACTCAAGCTGCCATTTTCCATTGGCAAAACATAACTACACTCCTCTAAGTCTGGGATCATATTGGTGAAAACTATCCTACTGCTAATTCACACTTAAACAGGAAACCTAGTTCCCGCTTCTTCAGCCTGGAATCTTATGTTGTCACCTGTCCCCCAGCAGAGGTCTTTTGGCCTTTAGAAAGTCCTCCATGGTGCCTATTTCATAATTTAAGGGTTAGTCATCCCTTGGGTCTCCTGGGCTGGTTGTAAGCTGGCATGCTAGAGTAACTTTATAAATTTCCTTTCAGGATCCCACATTCCCTCTCTTGCATTGGCAATCCTTCTTGTTTCACTTTTTTGGCACCATACAAGATCGGGTCTGCTTTTCTCTAGTGATGCTTGCCTTCCCATACTGGAATATAAAGGAAGTTGCCTATGCCCTTTGCCATCTAGTCAGTACCCTTACACGAGGTAATCTTGTGTCATGTCCACCATTTTAACAACTATTTTACTGTGAATTATTTTGCAAATGTGTATACTACTTGTAAATGTTAAATGGGCTATATACATTTTATGGAATCTAATTGTTCTATGAAGACTTTAGTGTCTACTTATAATTCAAAGAGCTAAACTTAAAAGAAGTGGTGAGGCAGCCTTCTGCTGTTCTGCACCTAAAATCTGGAAAAGCTTAATAGAAATTTGCCAGGCTAATACAGTGGAGCACTTTAAAATAACTGCTAAAACCTATTATATTAACATGGCTTTCTCATAGCTTCATTTTAGTGTAATCCTGATATTCTGTATATGCATTTAATTAGCATTTTTATCATGGCTCCGCAATTTGTACTAACTCCTACTTTCTGTGCTGTTCTTTTTCTGGTTTTCCGTGGTGGTGATCTGCGCAATGATCACCTGATCAGAGCACCGTGCTGTCCCTACATTGATGGATTGAAGGTCAGCGGTCCACAGGACCATCATCATCAAATTCTTCCACATGAAGCCTGAAACCCATGAGGACTGATTGAGATCATTTATGTTAAGTAGAATACCCAGTGAGGGTTTGGCGGTCTCATGGCCTCAGAACCCGTGCCGATTGTTTTTCTTTCTCCAGCCCTCTGGGTTTTGTTTTTTGTTTTTCTGTCCTACTGGCCATTGGACCTTACTTTATTCCTTGTTACTTAGTATTACCTAATCTTGTTTTTATATTTTTCTTTCTTCATCTTGTAAAGCACTTTGAGCTACATAATTTGTATGAAAATGTGCTATATAAAAAAATGTTGTTGTTGTGCTGAGATTAGAACAAAGAATGAGTATGAATGTCAGTCTGGGGGAGATCACTGTTAAGGTAGGCTGTAAGAAGCTTCTGCACACATTGTGTCTGTGCTGCATTGGAGTGTTAAAAGGAGTGAATGCAGATTGGCACTGCATACAGCAGGGGTCTGCAAAGCTGGTCCTGGGGGGCCATAGTAGCTGCAGGTTTTTGTTGCCATCCGATTGTTTAATTAGAAACCAAATCTTACCAATAACAGACCTTTTTTAAATTCATGGCTTGTCAGCATTTTCATTCTGTCACATAAGGTAATTTTTAGATTTACTCCTTTCCAGTGGTACCATCCAAATGATTCGTATTCTGAAGCCAATAAGTAGTTCTCAGATCTTCACTTTTTGTGTTTTGTTTCCTACTTAATATATTTATTAAACCAAATAATTTGACAATGAACACACAGGTGAAAATGGACACAAGACAGATGGAGAACTGCTGGTTCCTTTGTCAGTTGCATCTTATTGCTAATATTAAAATGAAAACAGTGAATGCAACTGGTTAAGATTAAAATAAGAAATTAAGGTCGGGAAACACCCTTAAAAGTGAGATGACTAAAATGAAGTACAAAAGTGTTGCTTGAGCAATAACTGCTTCAACTGCAATAATTGACTTGAATTTAAGAAATTAACTTGAAACAAAAAATCTGCAGCTGCCGCAGCTGTCAGGACTGACTTTGCAAACCTCTCGCCTATAGTCACAATTAACATTGACAGTATGACAAAGCAGGGGCAAATTTGTACCCAGAAAGATACTAGTACATTTCAGTGAAGGGTTAAAAAGGTAATTTACTACACAAAATGAAATATACCATGAAGAGTAAAAACAGAAGGAACAAAACAGGACAAATGTGAACCAAATCAACAAAAGGCTTTGAATTCTGGGTCTTCAAATACACTTCAGTGTCCATATTTATCAAGCACCTCAGAGAAGGAAAACAATCCTAAATGGCTCAAAACTGTCAGATTGTTACAAATTTGGTCCTATCCATAAGAGTATGAGTAATCAAGTTATAAGTTATCAATTTTCTTAACTGTAGGAAAATACCTCTAACCGCACCATGATTTAGGAGAGTTCATGAAATATCAAGTGTTGCTAATGTGACATTTTTGTCACAGGTTGCAGGTTGTAACAGCAATGATTTGGAAGTGTCAAACCGTTCCATGATTTTCCACACAACTTTACAATGGTTGAGGTAATACGCATTGTCACATTGTACGCATGGGAGGCAGCTAAAGGGCTCAAATGAGGGTAATTCCGTGCCAAACCAGGGGGTGGTGGAGTACACTTATCCTGGTCCCAACCCCGATGACATCACTTCCTGTCCCTACCTTGATGATGTCACTTCCTATGTTTTTCCTCAAAACAGCCATCTTTGCCTCCTTCAAGTCAGTTCTGTTCTGGACTCGAATCTGTACACAACTGTGATTGGTGGCATGCATATAAAGATTATTGCCCCAAGTGTGGATAAACATGCATACTACCCCGAGGATATGAGTGGCTGGATGGGTGATTGAAAATTTTCACACAAGTATGCTGAGCTCTGCATTCCATAAAAACTTGGAACATACAAGTTACACTTTACAAACCTGGTAGGGTTCAAGAAGACAGGTAGAGACTCCCAGAACATTGGATAAATAGAGCCTCAGAGATGTCAAGGGAGGAATCACGGAGAGCGGCATGGCACGCAACTCTGGAAGATGATCAGGAACACTGGAAAAGGGAATGTGATTTAGGAAACAGTGCTGGAATAGCCTTAGCTAGTTTCTATAAAACTGTTAATTTACGAGGCATTCCCTATGGCCAAAACAACAGGGCAGTAATTTTTTTCGGAAAGAACAGCTGTGGATCATTGATTGTTAAATAGATATGCCCATTATTGAACTTAACTCTCATTTGGTGTGTGTCTTGGGTCTTTCCATCTCATTGCTTGCTATGGTATACATGAAATTGCTTGGTGAATATGAACAATGGTCTATTTTTCCAATTGTAGAATACAATGCTCCTTTCTATCTCACAGCCTTCCTGTTCCTCAATACGCTGGCCTCCTCTCTCTTCTCACTAAGCAAGCCCTTTCCGCTGCTTCCCTGCCAGCTTTAAGCTCACATGGCTGAGGGTATGGAGGTTTTTATACTGTAGGGTAACTCCTGGGAGGACTCCTGGTGCCAGTCTCACAGAGACTCCTACAAATACTAAAATTCCCAGGGGCCTCTGAGTGAAGCTTCATCCTTGTCTTACATATATATAAACGTCTACATGTGTAAATGTGTGTGTGTCTGTCTGTCTGGCCTGGAAGTGCGAAGCTACAGCATGAAGCTCAAAGAGCCGGCAAGTTAACAAGTCAGAGACAAACTTAGCTTAGCCGCTAATACACAAGCAAGGTGAGCACACCGACAAAACGAAACCTCTAACGAGCGAGAAACTTGCTTAACTGCTGATAGACAAGGGGGGCGAGCACGTCCGCAAAACGAAACCGCTGACTCTGCAATTCAATTTTTTTTCTGACGATTTCAATAGTTTCTAGGAGCCCGAGCTTCTTACAGCACGGCCTTACACAGTTAGTAGTTAAATAAAACTGCTGTCCACTTGCAACCTGGGCAACTACTGCTTCTCTTACAGAATATATGGAAGAAAGAATAATCATATAACTTCTTTCACACTAAATTTTTGATCCCACTTAGGCTGCAGTGTAATATAGAGAATGTAATATACAACTACCATTTTGAATGAGAAATCCTGTCCATTTGTTGTTCCTGTTTTTTTTACTAATCTGTATCCAAACACAGGCTTAGTCTGTGTGTATGTACATCCAGACATTCCAAAGACAATCACATTATAATTAAAATGTTAAAAGTCTACTCCTCATTGGAATTCTGATAGGTAAATCATAAAGCAAACTTTCTCAATGACTTAAATGACTGGTGGTCAATGATTAAACCAAACATCATCTTAGATATTTTTGCCTGTCCATCATAATAATAAAAGATGAGACTCTGCTATTAAGTTTACCTCCATTTTAGAGAATTTCTGAATGTACCAAGTTGTAGTAATTACATGCTGCCACTCAAGGTACTACTTTTCATCCTATGATCACCTACAATACCCACTTAGAGTAAATTGTGGATCTATTAGTCTGACCACAAGGCCCCCTTTAGGAACACAACATGCTTGATCCATTCAAAGATTCAGAGCAAATTAAACTTCAATGTCCAAAGACCTATGTGTTTTGTTACAGCAAATTTGGAAGGTATAAAGAAGTACCTTAAAATGGAGGCAAAAAAAAAAACATCTAATCCAATCTGAAACCTAACAATTACATGTGAAGGTGTCCTCCCTTTTTCTGTGACAGCCAGGCCTATTATGCTGTAAAGACTGTGTTTTTCTGTCTCCCAGCAACACTTCCTCCAGACTACATCCTTCTGCACCCCATATGCTGTCACAAGATTGGGAGTCACAAAGCTAAGTGATTTAGACAGAGGCTTTGTGGCTGAGATTTGTAAACTCTTTAGCTGCTTATACATTGTTTTGAAGAATTAAGGGTGTTTTTACTTTACCAAAGCAGTACACAATGGTATAATATATGTTGGAATGAATCCAGAAAGAATATCCCCACACACATACACATTCATAATGTAGCCATCAATAATATAATACTTTAGTCTAAATTTTACTACATTATTTAGTAAAATTGGGGTTGATGTGGAAATTTGTAGTGATGCATCATATACAGTTACATACTGTACATTTTGAAGCTTTCTTAATACAATACAGGATTATGGGGCAGCCAGATTCTACCCTGGTAACGTTGGGAACAAGGCAGGAACCAACCCAGTCAGGGCAGTTGATCATAGGGGACACTTACAAAAATGGGACAATCAGGATTCTCCAATTATCATAATGTAGGCATGTACAGTATGTACAGTTTTGCTATAATTGTTGCCAAAGGGGCTTCTACAAAGTTCTGAATTAAGGGTCTGAATACGTATATGAATGAGAGAGTCAGTTTTTGATTGTTAATAAATATGCAATACTTTCTGAAAAGATGTTTTCACTTTGTCATCCTGGGTTATTGGGTGTAAACTGATGGGCAGAATTGCAAATGTGTGCATTTAAAATTAAATCTACAACACAATAAGGAGTGCAGAAAGTGAAGGGGTCTGAACACTTTCTGAATCCATCGCATGTGCAGTATGTATGTACTGTACGTACGTGTACAGGTTACAGATGTCATGAATGTCACTATGTGTGCTGCTTCACAATGCCTTTATTGGGACATGTATGTATTCCACTGCAATGTGTAAACTTCTCATACTTAAGGTTAAAAGTAAGGCAGGATTCATGACTTTCAAGCATGTGCAAGAAAGCAGTTGACAGTTTAGGACCTCAGAAGTTTAAATGCTGTGCCACTCCTCTTGATTAAAAATTGTTTCAGTTACAATATCCATCCGTCCATCCATCAGTTCTGAATTAAATCCAAACTGTTATCTTTATACAAACAGCAACAGTGAAAAGACAAAAATCCATCTTATATAATTCATCCCAGCCCATAAAAGGTATATAAATGTGGACGGTACTCAGAGTTTGTAATGTAACATGGCGGAAACACTGCCACTTGGGAAATCACCTTGAGAAAATGAGATGGGCACGGACAAACATGCAAACTCCGCTAGCTACTTTTGGATCTAAGTGGTGCCTGGCAGTATACATATGGTAGAGAAGCCCAAGCAAAAAAACATTGCTACAGACACCTCAACAGAAGATCCATCCATCCATTATCCAACCCACTATTATCCTAACTACAGGGTCATCGGGGTCTGCTGGAGCCAATCCCAGCCAACACAGGGAGCAAGGCAGGAAACAAACCCCGGGCAGGGCACACACACACACACACCAAGCACAAGTTAGAATCGCCAGTCTTTGGACTGTGGGAGAAAACCGGAGTACCCGGAGAACATGGGAAGCGAACCCAGGTCTCCTAACTGCGGGGCAGCAGCGCTACCCACTGTGCCGCCCTCAACAGAAGATGGATAGTGTAAAACATTATTGACTAAAATTATTCCCTGTTTATCTGATCGTTTTTGATTCACAATAAGCCCCAGATGAGACATAAACCTAAGTTTTAGCCTAGTGCCAGTTGCTAATATGGCAAGTGCATGATTGGATTGGATCTTCAATTAGCAGCAAGAGCTGGACAAATACTTTTTAAAAAAGCAATAACACTAAATACATAATTATTAGTTAGGAGAGGCAGAAAATCAAATTAAAGAAGAAAGCTATGAGACAACATCTGGAGTCATTTTGTTGTTTGGTCTCTATTATAATGGTATTACTGGAATTTTTGTAAAAGTTCAGAGGAAAGTGACAGGGTTAATACCTGGGATGAAGACCACATTACAATAACCCATTTATACAACTACACCTGACTTTACTTAGCCCAGAGGTCAAAGGAGTAAGGGTCTTATTAAGGGAATATTTCACCCAAAAAATATATATTTTTTAATTTGTTACTTACCTCATGTAGTTTGTAGTGATGGCTGAGAACAAAGTTTAATGTCATGTTTTCATGCAAAACACAGATAACAGCTTTTGATGTAATAGGAGTCTATGGTGACCAACACTGGACAACAGCAAACAATGAGAAAAATTCCATGAAAAAGTCTCATATTAGTTGTATTGTGTAATCCATTTGTAAAGTCATACAGTCACATACCTAAAATATCGTTAAGTAAACCACATCTGAAAAATGCTCTTGTGAATGAAAAAAAAAAACTTTCAGCGATGCCCAAGCATTTGAATTGAAGACCTACCTTCCTGCTTCATTCATTGGTCAATCCAGCCTAGAAAGAGCTTATTCATTAGTTAACATTGTGCTTAATGTGATATCAATAAAAAATTGTACACTTGGAGCCATGTAAAACTAAAGTGAAAACATTAACAGGTAGAGGATATGCCCCCACGATACTTCAGTAAGCAGAAGGTCGTTTGACCCTGCAGTTTCACAGACTGCTGCTAAATAATTTTGAGGTGCTCCGGTTGTGGATATGAATTTAATTGTACCATTGGGGGTGGGTCTGCAATTCAAATGCTCTTTCACGTCTGAGCATGTTGCCATTTTTTCACAAGATTATTTTCTGGAGGTGGTTTATTTAATAATATAATAAAAATGCATGTGTTTGGGACATTGTAAACATACATCTGTACTGCATGATATGTGGATTATGCAATACGTGTAACATGGGATTTTTTATGGGCGTTTTTGATATTGTTTGCTGTTATCCTGCATTGATCACCATAAACCACTATTATATCAGCAACGTTTTTATATAATCGTTCTGAGATTAAAATTTTGTCTTTTCGGCCATCACCACAAACTAGATGGAATAAGTAATATATAAAAAAAAATCTTTTTTGGGTGGTTTATTCCTTTAAACTATGGTTCAGTAGATTTCTTCGTTAGATTGCATGTAATTATTAAAACATAATGAGTGATTTGTAACAGGTTATGCTTATTGGCTTGAAATATCTCTATATACATAAAAGTCTGTATGTCTGTCCACTTTACTTGAGAGAACTACTTAACGGATTTAGCTCGGGTTTTTTTCTATAATTTGTTTGATCATTCCAGTTGATTTTGCGACTTCTCTCATCGCGCTATCATAGTTTGATTGCGGTACCAATTTACTTGTGCGAATCTGAGATAGACACAGCAGACCTAGGAAAGGGGGGCAGGGCCCACCTCACTCATGCGCCAGTCTCAATGTGTATCTTACATATGCTTAGCTAGCGAACGAGATAACTACTTAACGGATTTAGATTGGGTTTTTTTCTAGAATTTGCTTGAGCATTCCAGTTGATTTTGCAAATTCTTTCAATGTGCTAAGAATATATTCGATATATTCGCGCTAATCTGAGACAGAGGCTGTGGGCTGAGGGGAGGGGGAAGCGTGACATCAGGAATGGGGAGTCGGTTTACCTCTGTGTTTTGGAGCGTAACTTGTCTCTGCTTAGTTAGCGACACCTTTTTTGTTTATTGATTTTTAAAGTTTGTCCTGTTTCACTATTACGTGGGCAGAGCTGCGGGGAACAGGTAGTTCTCCATATAAATGATGTGCAGAAATATGTTATAAAGCATATGTTTAGTAAATGTTTTCCTTGTTATTGGTAATGTATTTGTGAAACTCTTTTTTGTATTTTTTAGGTCAAGGAATCTGGTTCTCTTCTTTATTCTTTGCTACAATCTATAGTTTAGGTTTTGGAAACTTATTTCGGCATTATATCATTTTTTTTTTGTTTATTGCAGATACCACTGTTTTAGTTGCCCACTATTTAGATTTAGCCATTGTTACTAGGAGTAGAGCCACAGAAGTCACAGAAGACCCAGATGCAAACTATGTAAGCAATTAAAAGGCCATCATCTGATGCAATTCATAATCCAAGTTTACAGATATTCTACAACTTTCATGTGTTCTCTAAACTAAAATAATCCTTTCAAGTTATATTTGACCTTTGTTTTCTAACCCAACTTAAATTTTTGCTTTGCATTTTGGTTTTATCACATGTTATCTCAATCTCCCAGTTTGACCTTTATTTTGCTGTGGTTATGTCTATTCTCCTGATTTGTCTCAAAAAATGTCTCCAAAAGATTGTAACAAAATAAGCAGAGGAAGACAACATAAAAAAGGGCTGGTGTTACACAGTGAATGTGTTTAATAGCTACGGAAGGCTGAGATAGTAGGGCAACTTCAAAATCTTACAGAGTAGAGTCACCACTACTCCTACCCGCATTGGATAAGCAAATGGCAGCCACTTCCTGTGGCAAAGGGCTCTTTAGCAAGGAGGCCAGAAGAGGCATAGTCACTGGTCTTCATCCAAGTTTTTTTTCTGATGGCTTGTCTGCTGACTATGCTTTGGTCCACTACTACAAACATGAATCCATCTCTGTACTTTTCCTGGCTCTTTTACATCCTTAAACATTTCTTGTCACCAATATGTTCAATCCACCCATTGAGTCGGGCTATGGAATCAGAGCTGTGTCAAAGGCATGACTGGTGGGAGAGTGACCAGGGTCTATGAGAAGATACTTGTATAGGATACTGTGGTAGGTAAGGTGACAAACCACAAGACGATGCAAGAAAGGGACTTGAACCAGTGAGGATGACTGGTAGGAGAGCACATCCTCTTGTTAAAATACATTTCAATCATGTCAGAGTGAAATTTCCCTAATACTTTATTTTTCTAGCCAAAGTTGGGATGTCTTACTGTTTCGTTTTCTTTTTGATCTGCCCCAGCTTTCGAGGAAGACAAGTGAGTGAACTCCACTTGAGTATTCAGTAAGCAAAACAAATTTTGATTGCAAAATAAGACCAAAACTTTATTTACATTTATTATGTTTTCCTGGAAAAAACCCATATAAGAAATAATTGATTCAAAATAAAGAAATATTCATGTTTAATTGAACAATGATGTATAGTTCTGTTCATTTATGGGCGCAGGCACTCAGTTGGCAGACTTTTGTTCGTTCTCAGATGCAGAGCACACATCCTACATCTTGATTGCGGAACATACCGGGCTGTAAGGAATGAGCGACATCAGAGTGCCGCGCCCTTCTCATGACTGCACTTTTAATCAGTTCCTGTAGAGCCCTCACAAATGAATGCTCACCACCCTACTGCTGAATCATGTAGTTTTTTTCAGTCTGTTTCTTATGTTATTAGAGAAACAGCTGAACCAACATTTTATGTCAAATGTAAGTTTATATCCCTATAAAGCAAAACGGGGATTCATATTTAATAGGCAGTTTTCACATATAAAATGAACATAAATAAAACTCAACCATATCAACATCAGCGATTGAAATTCAAAGAAGTTTATGAGAAAACACCGCAGCAAACATCTGTCACAGAATGCCTGAATTATTTTAGAGCTCTGGAAAAAAAAATGAAAACTGTCTTCTGCAAGCCTGCAGATATTCATCTAAAATACTTCAAGGAAGTTGTAAACTGATCAGGATGGTTTAAGGAAGCCAGCTCCACTCCTATGGATAATCCCTTCAAGAGCAAGTTTCCTGAGATATTCTGGAGATTTCAGCACCTTTCACAGGAAATCCATTTCATTGTGAACTAAGTCCTTTAGATGATAATCTTCCATCTCACCCTGTCAAGACTTCAGTGCAGCAACGGAACTCCTCCCAAACGCTATCTGATTTTCCAAACCATTCAGGTAGTTTGTCATTTATTAATGAAAACCTCCAAACAGCTTTGGGCATTTTCTGGCTGGCGTGATCATCAGACACAGTTCAAGTATCCAGCATGCTACATTTGTAGCTTATAATAATAATAATAATCATACATTTTCTTTATATAGCACATTTCCTTTAGACATGTATTAATGTATCATTGCTAAGAATTTTTTAATTTAAAATTATTCTTGTATCGTCAGAAAAAAAACTTTGAATGCATTAATTAATTAATGATGCTTTAATCAGTGAAGAAAAGCAAGACCTGTAAGAAAAGAAGAAGCATCAAATTGATTTTTTTCAATTTATCTATAACCCTTTTTTTAACAGAAATGATTACTGCACAGTATCAGTTTGACAATACAGTTATGTTTCATGAGTTATAACAATTTAATCCTGTTCTCTTATGGAAGGCAAACGCTAGAAATACAATGAACCAAAAAGATGCACTAGTATGTTGTCATTATTTATTTTATGCTGTCTGATTTCCTCATTGTGCTGTCCAAAGTTGATTGCTACCTCGTGCCCAATGCTGCCAGGCTGGGCTGTGTGCCAACAGCCATGAAATGGATTAAGTGGGTTTGAGAATGTGATGTTACACACTACATTTTTTCTACAGATGACAGAAAATTCTCCTTAAGAGTTTTCTTATTGAAAACTGAATTCATGATTGTGCCAATAATGGCGTTAATAAGGATAGAAAATCTACAATTTGCTAAATGCGACTACTAACATTCAATTTGTGAGTTTTGAGGGTAAAAAATTTGCAGGTTGTGAACTATGACCCCCTATATTTAATTTGTGTGTTTTATTTTGGTGTTTTTTTATTTAGGATTATTTAAATGTAGCTTTTATGTGAATAAACTGTGTTGCTAAGATTGTAACTATATTGTAAGAGCTCACTAGATAAAGCTGGCATTGTCTGCATTGTGTGGTCAAACTGTTCAGTAACCGGAACAGCAGGCAGGTGCAAACAAGCTCATTAGACCAAAAGGACAAATGATTTGCATGTTTTTCATCAGAGACAAAATACAGAACAGAAAAATATGTTTGGGACTTTAAGGTTAACATGTTTCATGATTTGCTAAAAGTAACTTAACTAACAATCAATCAGATGATGGGAAATTAATAGCTGACCAAGTCTGGCTGATGCAACGGCTTACGTAAAGTAGCCATCAAAGGCTCCCTGTAAAGCAGTGGTTCCTTTGCCCTACATCCCTAGAAAATATTTGATATATTTTCACACCCACCACACAAAAGAAATATTACATCTGAAGATGTAGAAGTCAAATTTCTAATTTTTGAACCACAAATTGAACCCCATACAGTACTGTGGGTGAACAAATTGAACTAAAAAAAATAGGGTTTTAACTCAGTCAATAAAATGTAAATATAAATTAATGCAATTTACCTTTATAAATCTCAATAATCTTGTAAATGTGTCCCTTGTGAAGCTTAGACACTTGATTGATTATTCGGAGGTTGGGGTGCTCTTTTGGTTGTTGTGATTTCAAGACTGAAAAATAAAGAGCATTCTAGCAAGTGAGAAGCTGTGTACTTTGTAGATTCAACAATTTACAGGCACAATACTTGATTCTTTTCATATCATAGATCAGGAGCATAAACTAATAAATAACCTACAAATAATGGCGCACTGCAAGACAGCAACTGCACCACAATAAAGTCAGACAACGCACCTCACTCAATTTTGGAGAACTGCAACACTGCCTTCCTCTTTGTTGCACCCCCTGGAATGCTATCTTGCACCCCCAGGTTGGGAACCCCTGCTATAGAAGACAGGAATTTAAAAACCATTTTGGAGAAATATCACAAATGACAGAGAGAAAAGACAACTCAGTTTGCCGTCTACTGTACCAATGCTCACAAGCATCACACCTGATTTGAATCGTTCATGTTGTATGTTTTTATATCTAACATCTCCTCAGGAATTTCCTTGGTGAAATTATGTGCTTGCGGAATATTTGACTTGAACAGGAAGGGTCAAAATAAGTGAAGTTTATACTGTACAGGGCTGGTTGAATATCAGATCGGTTATCATTTTATAGCTTTAATTGGGTTGATTCAAATAGGGGGTAATTACTTTTTCACTCAGTACTTTTTACACTCAGTCAGTGTCAAATCTTCTTCTTCTTCTTCTCGTTTACCACTTCTATGCAGGGTCAATGTCCTTGATCAACCATCTCCATGCAGCTCAAACCTAACTTTGGTGAAATAAGTTTAAAAAGATAAAAATCATACTATATGTTCAATCAGCTGCTCTTTGTCTAACATTTGATTTTGGTTGAAGACCTGAAAACTTTAAATTTCAAGCATTTGCAACACTACGGTGTTGTACCATTTTAGCCATTATGAATGTAGTGAAAAGTCAAGCAAAATTACACCTTTTATTGGCTAACTAAAAAGATTACAATATGCAAGCTTTTGAGACAACTCAGGCCCCTTCTTCAGGCAAGCTGTAATGCAGAAACTGGAGTTTCTTGTGTTTATATACTGTGACAGGTAGGGGGCGCTGTCGTCCCCTTGAACTCTCAGACTTGACGCCAGACACCAGATAAAAGTCCAAATATTGACTTTATTAAAGTAAATAAGTGCACAAAGCACCCTCCTCTCCTCAATACTCATAAATAATACACAATACACTAATCAATAAACAATCCTCCACTCCCAGACGCGTTGCCACCCTTCCACCCAGCTCAGCTCATTTGTCTGGGATTTCCCAGAGTTCTTTATATTGCTTAACCCGGAAGTGTTTCATCCCTCAGTCAATGATTCCCCATCACTTCCAGGTTAGATAAAAAGTCCTCTTTTCTTCATCCCGGAAGTACGTTTGTCCTTCCGTCCCCGTGACTATGACGTACTTCCGGATTGTAGTGAACACCACTGTCTCTGGGCCTCCCTGCAGCATCCCCTTGCGGCCCCCATGGTATTCAGCAGGGCTGTGAAGGAAAACTCCAATATCCATGATGCCCTGCTGGAATTCATGGCACCTCCATGCTGCTGGAAGGGCTCCATCTAGTGGCGTGGGGGTACTGGCCGGGATGAACGGTCGGCCATAGTCCACAATACACATTAGAACAAGAAATAACATTGGTAAATCTTTAAGTGAGACGTCTTAAATGTAAAAAATTAATAGATCGGCTAGATCGGCCTATTAATTTTTTAAATTTAAGATTTCACACTTAAAGATTTACCAATGTTATTTCTTGTCCTAGTGTGTATATAAACATAAGAAACACCAGTTTCTGTATTACATCTTGCCTGAAGAAGGGGCCTGAGTTTCCTCGAAAGCTTGCATATTGTAATCTTTTTAGTTAGCCAATAAAAGGTTTCATTTTGCTTGACTTTTCACTACAAGCATTTGCAACAAGAGAGAAAAACTGTAAGGGACAAATACTTTTTATGGCACTGCATATGGCATAAATGTATGATTAAGAAGGACCATTTTAATTGGTCTTACTGTTAAAGTTTGAGCTACGTTTGCTGCCTTAATGGCAGTGTCTTTGTTAGTACTTCTTAAATCTTAAGTAACATGCAGTCCAAATAATTAAATAAAACTGACTATGAATGTGGCTGAGCCAACACTAATGTTGTTTTCTCAGATTAAAGAAATCTATTTATAAAAAGCTAAGTGGCATTGCAAAATCAAAATAAAAATCAAAACTCCTTTTTAAAGTTGCTTTCATAACTCATACTTTGAGCCACACAGCCATCATACTACAAAGCCTCTCGTGTTACGTGCCACATGAATTATCTTGCAAATACAAACTCTCTTCTGCCTTATTTGAGCCCAGGAATGAGGATTATTCAAATCAGGATTCAGCTAGCTTGTGATCCAAAGCATTTTTATAATGTGTGTATATGAGTCCATTGTTTAATCCATCTATTTAAAGTGAAGACTCACATTGCCTTGTAAACACTGGCAGGGCGATGTCTCTTTTAATCTTAACCACCCACATGTGTTGTCCTTTCCAGGGTAGCAGAGAGCTACAGCCAATGGCAGGGGCACTGGGAGGAAGGGTGCAGGTCTGTCACAGGGCACTCACACACAGTGAAGTCAACAGATAACGAGATTAAACCAGGGAACATGAAAGAAAGAACTCGAAAGTTACACAAAGATGGTAGCCTAGAACTGAAGTTTGTGAGGCAGGTATTCTCGTCACAGAGCTACAGTACCTGCCTTCACTATTATCACAATGAGTTAATTTTGAATTAATGCACTTCTTTTTTTTACTTTCAGCACCAACAAGTTTTAAAAATCAGTTAATAAACTTTAATGCAAATTTTCAAAACCCAGTCCATTTTTGATATGATGGAATATTTCTATACAATATTAAAAGGGGCCACGAGTGACAAGTCCACATATTAACACTCAAGTTATTTATCCTTTTATGTTTTGAACCTGCTTTGTCTGTTACAAGGTAGTGAGCAGTTGTCCCCCTCCCTACAATTCAGAAAGGGGATGCCAGTGCACTGCCAAGCACACCACATATGCCTGCACTGACTCATCTCCAAGCACCTTACCAGTCATTTCCTGGGGTAGTCCCAGCAGTGATGTCCCCATGGTAAGGGCAAGAACCAGGGCTCTGTGGAATGGAATTGTAGTGTACAGATTCAGCTTTCTGGAGTCTTTTAGTGAGTTCTCTATTTCCATGCTTTTTCCACTGCAGGGCTGTGGGGAGGTGAACTGATTCCAGCAGCTTTAAGCTCAAGGCAGGAAGAACATTAGTACAATCTAGAGAAGAACAGGCCATCCAGCCTAACAAAGCTTGCCAATCCTATCCAAAAATAACATCACACTACATGGCAGCTTATTCCACATGTCTATGGTTTTCTGTGTAAAGAAAAACCTCCTAATGTTTGTGCTGAAATTTACTCCTAATGAGTTTCCAACTGTGTCCCCAAGTTCTTGATGAACTCATTTTAAAATAACAGTATCAATCCACTGTAATAATCCCCTTCATGATTTTAATTTTGCAATCGCCTCTCCTCTTAATCTTCTTTTGTTTAAACTGAAAAGGCTCAACTCTTTCAGTCTTTCCTCATAATTCATCACCTGTAGCCCTGGAATCAGCCTAGTTGCTCTTCTCTGGACTTTTTCCAATGCTGCTGTGTCCCTTTCATAGCCTGAAGGCCATAACTGTACACAGTACTCCAGATGAGGTCTCACCAGTGCCAGAAGTTGGGCAGGGTACTTTCTCAGGGTACAATCACGTATTAACTCATACAGGCCAGTTTAGACCTACAGTATCTGTTTATTTGATTCATGTATTTAGGATACTGGAGGAAACCTGACTACTCAGAGGTTACACCCTCACTACTACATTTTTGTTTAAAAATTCAGACATTAGGCTCCATTTTTTGCCTTTCATCCACAAATACCTGGTGTTTTTAACCCCTGAAAAATTAGTGTTTAGAAAATGCTCTGGAAATTTTTATTTTTTTATATTTCTGTCCTGTGTGGACAGATCTGATTGGTTTGTGCTGATTACGTAGCCCTTCACTTATTGGATCCTGCTCATTGCAATGTCTCATTCCCTGACTGGTTACCCTTCATGTAAGAAAACCACATTCCAACATAGCAGAACAGAAGACCTGTCTTCCATGGCACTTATTTTGTTGATTGCCTATGTGACTCTAAATTGCGTTTTGTGTAGTTTCAATGCTGCAAATATTCCCAAAAGGCAAATTATTTACTGGTTGCTACAGTTTTGTGATAAATCTCGTGGCCAGCTGTGTTACCATCCCATCAAAGACTTTTTTGTCGAGTCACATGCACTTCCAGTCGTTTTAGTGTGGATGGAGATATTTTTGTAGACAATGTGAAAATTCTATTATGGACAGAGACCGTTTTTATTTAAAAATGCTGTTTTTAAATTAAAATGTAGTAGTGAGGACATAGCCACAGAAAGCCAAGATGGATAAAAACCACATAGACAATGACTGGCCTTGCAGCAAATATTACCAGAGTTCAGTTAACACTTGAAGGGTCCATTTAGCACTGTAACAGTTCATTTAGCACTACAGATTTTGCTGTGCCCTGATACAAAGCTTGGTCATTGGAGCTTTCAGACAGCAGCATTACCCTTTCCAGAAAGCAAAAAAAAAACCCAACATACTTTTTTAAATTATACTTACTGTAGTTCACTGGGCGGCACTGTGGTGGGCTGGCAGCCCTGCTGGCTGAGATTGATTGTTAGGATATAGCAGGTGGGACAATGACTGACTCACTGACTTAGTTCACTGAGTGAGCACTGGAAATTTGCTGTACAATTATTTTACATTCAAACTGAAAATTGCATATGCTTTTTTTTTGAGACTGCTCGAGAGTACTTGACTTTTGCTGAGAATTCAGACTCTCTTATTATTTCATATACTTTTTTTGACATACATAGCTAATGTGGTACATTCTGGTTTAGTTTCACATCCTTGTGCAGCCCCTGTTCTCTGAAAGACTGAGAATGAAGCTCTTACGATAGCCTAGGGTAACTTTGTGGGAAAGAACATGATGTCTCTTCGTTTGTGAAGGTCTGCAAAGTGCCAGCAGCTTTGACTGTGCACACCAGAATCAGCTTGTGGACCATTCAGTCGTTTCTATAACTGATGTCACAAGATTCTGGAGTTCAGTGTTGCCTTTGCAATGCTGTGAGTAGCTGCCAGAGTCCACTTGTCCCAGTACAGGCTCTCAGATAGCCATGCACAAGTTGGAGACAGCCTTAGACAAGAAATGAAAATGAAATTTAGCAGCCACCTGTTTACTTTCTCATCTGAATGGCACTGCTATTTGTTTTTTGTTTTGCTTTATCCATTTAATTTCTTTTCTGGGGCTTTACTATTTTTATCTCACAAAGTTTTAATTTCATTGACTAAGCAATATCGCATAATATAACTTAAATGATTGATTTAGTTGTCAGCAGCTTTTTTATGTGCCATATCACTGCCAACTAAAAAATGATCACTATGTTTTACAGCCTTGTTATAGGATCTCTTCCTACAAGTGTGGAAATTTCCAAATGGACCACTGTAAACACATGTAAATGGTTTTGGAGTTACACAATTAATAGAGGCTGCAGCAAGTGTAGGTCTAAGCTGTAAGCAGATACCTTGTAAATATTATATATTTATATTGCAAAATTTGGGAGACACAGTAGTTAAAACAGGTGACAAATGGAATCGTGGGCTTCAATCTGGTCAATGTTTATGTGGAGTTTGCAAGTTCTCTGTTTGTATGTATGGGTTTTCTTCTGGAATTTGACCACTCTGTAAGTGTGTGTGAATGTCGGCTATGAGAAAGTCTGGAACTCTGCCCAGGGTTGGCCCCAGAGCCTCATGACGCTGAACTGGGTTAGGAGGCTTAGACAATGTATATCCATCTATCTATAGATGCAATATACATAAATACACACAAAATATATATATATATATATACACTCACCTAAAGGATTATTAGGAACACCATACTAATACGGTGTTTGACCCCCTTTCGCCTTCAGAACCGCCTTAATTCTACGTGGCATTGATTCAACAAGGTGCTGAAAGCATTCTTTAGAAATGTTGGCCCATATTGATAGGATAGCATCTTGCAGTTGATGGAGATTTGTGGGATGCACATCCAGGGCACGAAGCTCCCGTTCCACCACATCCCAAAGATGCTCTATTGGGTTGAGATCTGGTGACTGTGGGGGCCATTTTAGTACAGTGAACTCATTGTCATGTTCAAGAAACCAATTTGAAATGATTCGAGCTTTGTGAC
This sequence comes from Polypterus bichir lapradei, assembly GCA_026402145.1. Lineage (NCBI taxonomy): Eukaryota > Metazoa > Chordata > Cladistia > Polypteriformes > Polypteridae > Polypterus > Polypterus bichir. Next base: position 55,356,126 of record JANRMT010027041.1, on the reverse strand, counting down.
ATGGTGCATTATCCTGCTGGAAGTAGCCATCAGAGGATGGGTACATGGTGGTCATGAAGGGATGGACATGGTCAGAAACAATGCTCAGGAAGCCTGTGGCATTTAAACGATGCCCAATTGGCACTAAGGGGCCTAAAGTGTGCCAAGAAAACATCCCCCACACCATTACACCACCACCACCAGCCTGCACAGTGGTAACAAGGCATGATGGATCCATGTTCTCATTCTGTTTACGCCAAATTCTGACTCTACCATTTGAATGTCTCAACAGAAATCGAGACTCATCAGACCAGGCAACATTTTTCCAGTCTTCAACTGTCCAATTTTAGTGAGCTCGTGCAAATTGTAGCCTCTTTTTCCTATTTGTAGTGGAGATGAGTGGTACCCAGTGGGGTCTTCTGCTGTTGTAGCCCATCCGCCTCAAGGTTGTGCGTGTTGTGGATTCACAAATGCTTTGCTGCATACCTCGGTTGTAACGAGTGGTTATTTCAGTCAAAGTTGCTCTTCTATCAGCTTGAATCAGTCGGCCCATTCTCCTCTGACCTCTAGCATCAACAAGGCATTTTTGCCCACAGGACTGCCGCATACTGGATGTTTTTCCCTTTTCACACCATTCTTTGTAAACCCTAGAAATGGTTGTGCGTGAAAATCCCAGTAACTGAGCAGATTGTGAAATACTCAGACAGGCCTGTCTGGCACCAACAACCATGCCACGCTCAATATTGCTTAAATCACCTTTCTTTCCCATTCTGACATTCAGTTTGGAGTTCAGGAGATTGTCTTGACCAGGACCACACCCCTAAATGCATTGAAGCAACTGCCATGTGATTGGTTGATTAGATAATTGCATTAATGAGAAATTGAACAGGTGTTCCTAATAATCCTTTAGGTGAGTGTATATATATATATATATATATATATATATATATATATATATATATGCCCAATAGTTATTTGCTTCTTGTTTAAAATATGTTCAATAATGTCAACAATGTAGAAGCAATGATGAAGCGTAACAGAGACAGTAAACTTAGCTGGCCACACTGTGCCTGTACATAAAAACCAATCGTTCTATTCAAACCATTGTACATATTTGAAACCAACCTTACCTATATATCCAAAGAGATGTTTCTCAACCAGTCCATATATCTAAACCAATCTATTTGAACCAATATATATATATATATCTAAACCAAAGTATATCAACCAATATATATATATATATATATATATATATATATATATATATATATATATATATATGTATTCAAACCAATGTATATACACAAACCAATTTATCTCAACCAATGTATATATATATATCAAAACAGACCTTTACAAATGTATGTATATATCTCAACCAATGTATAAACCTAAATGTATGTGTCCAATCCAATTTATATATTTGAACCAATTTATATATTTATATACGGGCCGGCTGTACGCTGGGGCAAGAGGGGGCAATGCCCCCTTAAACAAACGTCCTATCCCCTTAAACCAAACTTTTAGAAGTTGAGAAAGAAAATAATAGATTGCCCACAAACTGAATATGGACAAAATTTACTACAGTAGCTGAAAAATCCACTGGAAAAGGCATAAATGAGATGATTGGTTTCACCTCTTGTTCGCTCTTTCCCTCCATGCTTTGTTTGTGCGCAGCTCACACAGTACTCCGTAGAGATCCCCCACTCACCCTCCCCCAGCTAAACATCCAATCACTGTTAGTATGCAAATGACCCTGTGTCAGGTTTCTAAGTAGGCAGGGCAGAGCAAAATGAGTTGCGCAACAGCGGGAGGCTTTGAGGAAGCAGCAAATCTCTGTCGTCAACATCATAGCGACTCGTGATATAATTAACAACAACTAAAAAATACATCTATATTTGTACAGTTAATGGGGGACTAGTCCATTGTTCTCACAGTTTCAGTCTGGTAGAGAAGTGTTTCTTTCTCTTTTCCTCAAGCACCACTGTCTGCTGCATAGAGCCGACTGGAGGACCTGTGTCTGTCCGTCAGACCCAACACAAAGCCCCGCCTCAACTTCAACTCTGCACTCAACAGTTTTCTCGTTTCATATACTGATGTAATCCCAGCGATTTTAGTAAAGATTATTCACTTTCCACCCAGCTTCCAGCAGCTCACAAAGGGAAAGTTAATGCTGTGAGATGCATCCTTTTTTCCAAGCTTTTAAAAAGTGTGGCGCTGCCCCTGCCTGTACCAATAGCAGTAGCAATGATGCTGCTGCTGGTACATCAGAGACATCAGCTGGCATGTCTACTCCTGTGGCATCAACAGGCACTGGTTCTCCTGTACCTCTGCCAACAATTGCTGCCCCAAAGCAACCCGCTCAGCTACCCAGTGACTTAAATGGCAATACACCATCCCAGCCAATTCTGGGTAGTTACCCCAAACGTGTATTTGGTGGTACAACATTAGGATCATTCAATCCTGCCAGGTACCGCACACAACCATGCCTGGAGTACTCTATTGTGCGGGACGCATGCTTCTGTTTCCCCTGTCGGAAATATGGCAGCACTGTTAATGAGAGGGATGTAGTTTTTACCTTAACTGGTTTTAACAATTGGAAAGCAGCACTTGATCGAGACAAGGGGCTACAGAGGCATGTGTCCAGCCACAACCATGTGCATGCTTCAACCATCTGGACTGAGCATAAAAGCAGAGAGGCCACAGGGAGGACAGTGGATTCAATGTTGGCTGGTAAAACACAACTTGAAAAAAACCATTACTATGTCAAGAGTATTGGTAGTGCTATAAGGTTTCTCTGTGTAAATGAGTTGGGGCTCCGTGGGACGGCAGAAACCTTGAGACATGATGCAGCGGGTAATGATGATGACATTGCTTCAGGTATTTTTCTAAAACTGATGGAATATACCTTAGAGAAGGATGAGAAGCTAGCAAGCATTGCTAAGGGTATCCCAAAAAATGCAAAATACACATCTAAGGATATCCAAAATTAAATTATCCAAACACTGGCTGACATGGTGCTTGGAGAAGTCAGGAAAAAATATGAAAGTGCTGATTCTGCAGGGTTTTGCCTCAAAAGTGATGGGACCAGGGATAGGTGCAATGTGGAAAATTTGTCTGTGATAATACGGTTTGTCAGAAATTCCATGCCAGAGGAGCATCTTATTGGGTTGCTTGACTTGCAACAACTTGATGCAGAGTACATCACCTCTGAGATACTGTTACACCTTTCTGATACTGGCTTCAGTGCTGACAGTATACTGAGCCAGTGTTATGATGGGGCTTCTGTGATGAGTGGGGTTAGAGGTGGGGTACAAGCTCTGCTCCAAAAGAGGCATTGACAGATATGTCCCATATATCCACTGCTACAACCACCAACTGCACTTAGTGGTTGTGCATGCCATGCAGAGTGAGCTGTGTGCAAAAAGATTTTTTAGCCTATCTAGTTCACTCTACAACTTTTTTCACCACCACTATGTGCTCAATAAACATGATTCACCTTGTCTAAAAAGGCTGCTTGAGATCAGATGGACAAGCCACTATGAGGTGACAAGGTGCACTGTGGACAATCAAGAACAAATCCTTAGTATCCTATCTGAGATGACAGAGGATGATGATGCTGCAGTTGACCTGTGTACCAAGGCATCAGGCCTGCTATGCCAAATTAAGAGGCATCACTTCTTTGAGATTGGAAAGTTCCTAGTGCGGGTGCTTGGTGTCTTGAAACCAGCAAATGCTATTCTACAGTCTCAGTCAGTTGATCTGTGCAGTGCTTCTGAGGTTGTTAGTGCAGCACTGGACTCCTTAAAAAACATCCGTGAGGATGACTGTTGGGGAGTGTCATCTCCTGCTGAGGATGAGTCACATCCAACAAAGAGAAGGAGAACAATGAGCAAACACCTGGGTCAAAGTGTTGTGCTCTCAACTTTGGGCCATCCAAATGGTGACCCTACCATTTCCCCCCATCAGTCTCTGAAAAGATCCCTGCTTAACATCCTTGACAGGGCCATTTCAGAAATGGAAACTAGATTTTCACACAAGAATATTGAACTGATGAGAGCCATATCTAGTCTTGCACCCAAATCTAGCGCATTTCTAGATCCCACCCTGTTGCACCCTCTGGCTGTGATGGCTGGCACTGTAGCAGATGTTGTAAGTCTGAAAAATGAAGTTCTTGTGGCAAAACAGATGCTGCTCAAAAAATGTTCAAAGAAAACAGACCTGTCCACTGTGTGTAAACTCCTGCAGGAGTACAAGGAAGCCTTTCCTGAGTTGCATAAATTGTATGTAACAGCCCTGGTAATTGGTGTATCTTCAGCATCGTGTGAGAGTTCCTTCTCCACTTTGTCACGGGTCCTAACCCCCTATCGTCGCACCATGTTACATAAAAGAAAGAGGAATTTGGTGATCTTGGCCCATGAGAAGTCCATAACAAATAACTTGGATATGGATGAATTTGTAAGAGTTTTTGCAAAGGGAAACAGGAGACTGTTATTGTAGAGTGGATTGAGGAGAAAGGAGAGTGGAGCTGCTCAGTTGCAAACAGAGAGTTCAGTTGCTTACAAAACAAACAACCTGAAAACAAGACAAAAAAAAGAAGAAAAAAGTTAAAATGTACTGTTCTAAATCTGTTGTGTTTTGCAAATTAGTTTGAGAATTGTAGGAAAAGACATGGTGAGTTGTTTTTTTTTACATTACTATGCCAACCCTTTTTAGTTTTGTAAATATTGGCTATATTGAGAGGTCTTATTTTACTCTTACTTTATTTTGCAAATTTATTTGAGAATTAGGCCATCCAATTAAGATAAAATTTATATTGTTGGTTGTAAAGATGTGGATGGATATTTTATTTTATTCATTATTTATTTATTTTTTTATTCTATTTTTCAGTTTTATTTTTCAAGACTTGGTGAATTGATTTTTTTTTATAACTTGGCCTACCCTTTTTAGTTTTGTTAATATTGGCAATAGTGAGTTGTGTTATTGTTGGGTTTGAATATATTTGATATAGGTCATCCAATTAAGGTAAATGTCATGTTTTTAGTTGTTATGATCTGATGAGGAATATTTTATTTTATTTTTTGTTGTTTTATTTTTCAGTTTTCCTCCTGAGGGATTGCCACCTTATCGTGGTCAGGGGGTTTGCGTGCCTTAGTGACCCTAAGAGCTACACCAGCAGAAGCTTAGCCTTTAGGTGGGACACCTAAGTTGGACAGGTCTTAGGGTAGAGGCCTGACAAAGTGCAATCCAATTACATGACAAAAGCAGTCATACAGAGCACCCCCTCCACCACCCCACCCCTTTCCCACCTCCGTCGCCACCATGTGCCCCCTTCACATTTCTGTCTGCCCCCTTAAATATGCCTGTCTAGAACCGGCCCAGTTTATACACCAATCTTTTTTACCTGAATGGTTCTTCATAGTATATATATATATATATATATATATATAGTCACGCATGCCATGCGCCTCTCTGGACTCCTCTCAGGTATGTAAAGCCATTTCAGTTCCCACCGCAGCATGAAGAAAACACCCAATGAGAGAAATTGGCTCCCCACACTATAAATCTTGCTGCTGATAGGAGAAGACATTCGATCTTATATCTTATAGATCTAAACCGGATACTGGACAGAGTTAGCTATCTAGCCTGATGGCATGCATAGCGGCCCTGATTGATGATTGATTTAACTGGATTCCCGGAATATTCAGTGACTTGGATATTTTCTTGTCACCATCCTCTGACTTGTGCTTTTTAATTAACTTTTCGCAAAGTTACATTAAGTTTTCTTTTTGTCTTCCTTGTGTAGGTTACGTGATGATACTGACTCTTCACAAGTTGGATCTTCCAGAGAAGGTGCATTTAGGCTGCAATCAACTGAAACCCCAGATGGGTTTAATTCTGTGACTTCTAAAGCCAATTGGCTGCACCGCTGATGATTTAGGGGTGTTGTATTAAAAAAGAGTGAATACGTAGACAATGAAGTATTTAGTGTTTTATATTTGTAATTAATTTAGACCACTTTCCTGTCTTTTTCTGTTGATCAGTGTCAAAAAGCCAAATTAATCAATTGTGATTTAATGTTTTATTAAATGTGAAAACCTTCAAAGAGGTGAATGCTTTTTATGAGCACTGTGTGTATATACAGTATGTTGTAGCTTGTTTTGTCTCCCTGATGATGTGTTCATTCTAGTTTAATGCCTCAGTTTTCATTTACTAGTGTCAGGCTAAAGCCCCTGTCACACTACAAAACTTTGTCAGTGTTTTTCAATTGCAGCCTTTATTTATGTAATCAAAATAGCAGTCATGTAGTGTGATATTCCTAGCAAATCCGTCATGGTACACCGCAACTAGACATAACAGAGTACAGAAAGGATTGATTGATGGCCAAACTGTATTGACCTCGCAATACTTTTGCAGCTAATAAGAAAATGGAAACTATGCCGAAAAGTCATTAGGGACTTAAGTAATCTCTCAGTCACTCTGATTCCTAGTCATGGAATATGACATCCTCAAGTCAATGAGATCTAGCAACCAGTCATTAAGTGTGACACACACTCTGTTTTGAAGACGTGTAGTGCAATACCAGCCTAAAACTGTAATGTATATTGCCTAGACCCATCAATCCAATCACACGGCAAGCATTAAAATACTAACATATTGTAATGTGTGTGCACATGAGTGACAGCTTAAGGGCTATAGTGATGGTAAAGTTGCAGTGATGGTGGCAATGAGAGATTTGTCATCCAGCTCTGTGAAGAGACTACTTGTGATTTGTTTTGTGTATTGTATTTACCCCACATTTTGATAGCCAATGCACGCCCAACCTAGCAGAAAAGGGTTCTTTCTCTCTGAGCTGGTTATCCCAAGATTTTTTCCATTTTTTTCTTTTTCTTTTTTTCTTTTGATTGTATAACCTGGGAACTGACCATCTAGTTCTGTTCTGAACTCATGTCTGGCAAGACATTATCGCAAATTATTGTGTGTTGCATTTTTGTGCAATCCTTCAATTAACCATGAGGTCACAAAGGTGGTGCCTTAACTCTGGTTTAATTTTGTCATGTCTTCTTTATACAGTATACAAGGTGTAAACTGTGAGCATGGGACAGTAATGCTTTTTATAAGGAATTCATAATAGAAATAGACGGGCACATGCTTTTTATTTCTCGTTATTTTCAGTTAATATTAGAAATTCCATTTTGGCGTTTCTGTAGTCAGCATAAAGGCTTGCTGAGGATGGACATGGACGAGAACACACTAAGAAAGTTTTTTCAATCCTTCTGATGTCAGGGCTCACTTTTTCCCATGTAAGTGTTTTTGTGAACCAACCCCTTTGTGAATTTAGCAAGGCAGTTGGAGGGTGAGTTGGGGTGACCCCTCCCCTTTGTGAATCGAGCAAGATCATCAGAAATAGGGGGTGGGGGTCTTTTTTGGTGAATCGAGCGTGATCGCCAGTGCGGGTGAGCAACTATTAGCAATACAAACAATCGCAATGTGAAACCCACTGGCTGGTACAGCTACAGATACAGTTTGATAGCTAGACTACATTTACATTTATTAGCTGGGCGGAAGCTTTTATTCAAAGCGACTTACTACAGAGGTAAATAATCAAATTACATTATTCCAGGGTCTGTTTGTTCAGCAAGTGTAACAGGACATGTAACAAAAGTTGATTACCACATGTGAAAAGATGTAATAACTAATAATGTATAATCATAGATTGAAATTGATAAAGTAATTAAACTTAAAACAAATTAACCAAGAATATAAAAGATTACACAGCATATTTTTTTTTATTTTTAGACTAGAACACATGTGAGCAGATGGGGAAGACTTTTGGGTGCAGGCAGTACAGAATAAAAATATTCATAACTGAAGTTTGGGTTGATGGGTGAAGAACAAAAAATAAAATTAAAATGACTTGAAAAATGCTTGGCATTGTCACACATTACTGCTCTCATATTCATTTATTATGTTATGATATTTCATGGTTCATGTCAAAAAGCATATTTGAATAAAGTCCTCATAGTTTAGTGTTATAAAATGGGACTAAGTACATTGTTACAAATAAATATAATAAAACACATAGTGCATTTAATAAAGAAAATGGAGGAATACTTTCTGTGGTGCAGTTCCTGCTTTCCAAATTCAGTGGTGGGTTGAGAGGAGCTGGATATCTCTACTTTAGCTGTGACCTTTTCCTCCTACAACCCTAAAATGCAAACTCAGATCTTGCTGTCTATAAAGTACGCCACTTGCGTTCAACATGAATCCAGCCAATGCATAACAAAATGAACAGCTCGGATGACTCCCAGATATGGACTCCTGTAAACTTGACGACTTGTTTTCAGTACTCAATGGCACGCATTTGTTTTTAGATTCCCAGGTATCAAGTCACACACTTTTATAATGTCAGTTGCTGTGCGCTTTCCTCAGGTCTTTTAGATGGCTTTCAGCTAGCAAAGGGAAGACACACATGGTGTTTTCTGATAAGAGTGTTAATTCTTTCAGTTGTTGACATCTCCCTTCGTGATACGGTTTGTACTTCATTAAACAAACACAGACTAAGACAGAGTGCATGGTATCAGGATGAGAAGAAACATCTCAGGTTTGTTTACTCTCCTATTATGGGACCATCTTTCCAAGCAATGGGAAAAGGGTGTGCTTGAAATGTCCAAACACTGTGTCACAATTTCTAAGAGAGTTCCTGACACTGGCCAGGGCAGCTTTGCCTCTAGCTTTGTTTACAGATCGAGTGGTGATAACAAGACAGCTTATCAAAGGCGTTGTCACCCATGATTAGGACCAGTCATTCCTTTTCCATCATTCTCTGAGGAATCAGGGAATGCTGCCCACCACCCTCAGTATTTGCTGTTTTCTGTGAAATCTAACTGACCTGCTTAAGTGTATCACCAAATACTTCAAGCTTGAAAAGGAACAGAAACGTTTTTTTCATTTTATGCTACATGTGATTCAATAAGCAGTATTCAAAGTGTACACCATTATTCTAAACAGCGATCAGTCTTTTCTCTTTTATTAGCACACTGCATATTGAATATTACTGAAAAGCAACTTAAAAATCACTCAGTCAGTCATTGTCTAACCCGCTCACTTCTGAATAGGGTCATGGGGGTCTTCTGGAGCCTATCTCAGCTAGCATAGGGTGTAAGGCAGGAAAAAACCCTGGTCAGGGTGCCATTTCATCGCAGGGCAAACACACACATACCCCAATCACACACACACACCCTAACTATACACCAGGGCCAATTTAGGAATGCCAATTCACCTAACCTGCATGTCTTTGGACTGTGGGAGAAAACCAGAGCACCTGGAGGAAACCTACACAGACAAGGGGAGAACATACAAACTCCATGTAGGGAGGACCTGGGACATGAACTCTGGTCTCCTTACTACGAACCAGCAATGCTACCACTATGCCACCATGCTGCCCAAATTAAAAATCAATAAATAAAATTAAAATATAAGTTACAATGCTGTATTGCTCTGGAACATTGAAGAAAGAGACTGACATGATGAAATATTAGAAGTTCAGACAACAACAACAGCATTATATAAAGAATGTATTATAGCTCAAAGTGCTTTACAAAATGTCAATGAAAAAGTTACAAAAAACAACAAGACTAATTAGGAACAAATAAGAATAATAATGAATACATAAAATAAAAAGTACAGAAGAATTAATCAGCACACATTTATATAAGACAGATATAAAAGTCACAGATAAAGTAGAGTTCTTATGTATAAATTTGTTAAGTCTTTAATGATAAGTCCAATGCTATGGTCAGATGACCAGGGAGAAAAAAAAACAAAATCTGCAGGGGTTCCAAGGCTAAAAAGACCACCTAGCCCCCACTGGACATTCTACCTAACATAAATGTGCTTAAATGGTTCCTTCTTGTTTTTTAAGCTCCATCCTAGAGATTCAATGCAGTCGGTTGTATTGACAGTTGGAGCATCCAATTTTATTCCAACATCATAGCCACAGGACTTTGATCAGGTGATGGTGACACAAAATGGCACCACAGAAAAAATGGAAGTGAAAGCAGGGAAGAGTGGAGATTAATAATAATTACAAATCCATGAATAATATGATAGTTGTATGAAATCTATTAGAAACAGAACTGAAATGCAGTTAAGAAAAAAACATAGTTCCTTGATTGGTCCTTAGTATGTGGATCATTAGAAAGAAGAGATGGCATTGGTTTCTATATAGACGCCTACTTGTTTCCATCATTCTATCCCTGATAGGTTTCTGTAATTTTTTTGATATTCAATATGGCTGTAGACACATAATATGAACAAAACACCGGCTGAGAAATGCATGGTGATAGGTCTCATTTGTCAAGGTATTGTTATTTATTGATTTTTGAATATGTTAAACCATATTTAAGGATACATTTTCTAAGCTGCTTATGGTAATAGACATTTGTTTCAGGAGAGAAACTATTCACTCTGAGCAGTGATGACCGAAATAGGCAAGACTCAGTTTGCACACAGTCCTGCAAAACTGAAACAAAAATTAATTTTGCATGCGATTCCGCAATTACAATATGCAAGCCGCTCTAAAAGTAGTTTTTCAGTGAAACTCCCTAAAGCCTCATTCACACTTGTGTGCTTACCTGCTCTCTTTTCTTCAGCTGCGTAAAGCACCTAATTTATACCACACCCATCAAATCTGTTCTATGTATGCGTCTTGCTCACATCACTGTGGAGGAGTGTAGTATGATGTGCTGCATATTTTTCACAAGAGGACGCCCTAGCATGCACCACCACACACATTACTGTGGTTTTCTCCACAGGGAAACTCAGTGCAGCGAAAATCGGCCCTGCAAATCACCCCCCTTACCTAGAAATTGCCATATTCAAGCTGACGAGATCCACACTTATGGTGGTTCTTTTTTTCACTAGAGAGCTTTATTTAAATGTCAAATGACAGGCAGGCGCTTGCAGAACTAATGCATGAAAACACTTCCAGATGGAGCTAAGTGTTTTTCTTCTCGTGTGGATGGTAAGAATTTCACAATTTATTCCACAAATGCTTTGGTGAAGTGAAACCCTGATTGTCACCACAAATTAAATTTCTTGTGAATTGTTTCCCTCTTAATTAGGGTCCAAAGAAATTGGTCATTTTGAAAAATATCAGAATCGCACTAATGAATTCTGTGAGGAAGTTCTATTATTATTATGTGTAGTAGATGTAATGTCACATGTACAGAGCAGAGTGAATTTCTTGCTTTCATGTCCAATCAGTATCGAACGTGTTGCTTCCATAATAATCCAGTAGGCATTGAAGAACATTACTACATTAAAATACATAACTTCACTTTATTCAATATGAAACATGAATCAGCTTGTCTGATATACTGTAGCCTTACTCAGAAACTGGAAAACTAGACAACCAGGAGAAAAATTCACACTGAGACAGGGAGAACATGCAATCCTCAAATGGACAAAGACAGAGCATGGGATCCTTTAACAACCTGGCCATCATACTGCCCTTTAATGAAGAAAGCAACTGATATTTCTGTTATATAGTACATGTTGATAAAGTTGCAGCACTTAACACATGCTCACCTCCAAGAAATCTGGAGTCAATTTGTGTTTGTATCTGGGTGGGCTATACTAGACACTGTTATATTCTCCCAGTGCCCCAAATATGCTTTGGGGTTGGGATAAATGTCAACTCGAAACTTTCCAGGAATGAGAGAGTGTATCCTGATCTGGCATGCTGTCCCCCACTGCATCAGTTCCCTCTGTGCCACCAGGACAGGCTTCATCTCTCCAGGTTCCTGTAGTAGAATGAATGTATTCAGAAAATGGGTTGTAGATCAAATCCATCCAAAACTCTGCTGCTCTGCGATGTGCAGTCTGACTTTATTGAAAAGGAAATCAGCTGGTATGCTTTCCTGTCTAATATTGACCATTAAGTGTGTCTCCTTTGTAGTGGAGTAATATGGAAAAAATTGTGTGCGATGTTCTCTCTGACTTAAAGTCAACCTAAAATGGTAATGTGAAGCGCGTAGATCCACGAACCTATTGGCATGGCAACCTTTAAGAGAGTAACACAAGAAGATCGAGTAAACTGTGAGCGTGAGACAGGCTTTTTATCAGAATGCCACTTAAGAAATTAAAGGATACATGCTTTTCCTTTTTTTTATTATTTTCATTGAACATCAGATATTCAGATTGGTGTTTCTGGGGTTGAGGCTGAGTGAATAGAAATGTCCATAATAACCCAAGTGTGTTGAAAGACAAGAAATAAAAAGCCAAAATCAGTCAAAATGTGCACACCATTATCATATATTACTGATTTTCCTGTTAATTTATTACATTCTAATATTTCATGGTTTAAGGGAAAAACCATATTTGATGAAATTCTTTGGCAGTTCTTTAGAAATGAAAATTAAATTAGGCAAGCATGTGTCGTGATAAATGATGTTCACATGCATTCAAGGAAAAAAAATCTAATGTGGTGATAAGGAGGAGCTTTATCATGCTCAGTATTGTCATTTGTGCCCTTCTGGCTGTGTGAAACAAGGTCAGCAATTTTAGTCCTCTAGAAGGAAGGCTACGTTTTCCGAATATAGAGTGCAATGTACATATTCTAAACAGATGTTCTTGTTGTTAAATTATGTATCATTTCACCAAGCATGATGTTGGCAAAGCTTTGTCATTTTACCCATTTGCTATTTGTTAAAATTCTGTAAAGACATACCTTAGTGGGACACATAGAGAACATGGCAAACCCATATAGACAACTAAGTGGTTGGGCATTTAAATCTTCTCATATCATTGCTGATGAAGTCAGAATGTCCAAGACGTTGATTGTAGGCTGATTAGCACATGCATGTAAGAATTTCACTTTACTTTGTGTTTGGGACAATAAAGACCCCATAAACGTATAAACCAGGGGTGTCCAACTCCAGTCCTGGAGGGCTGCAGTGGCTGCAGGTTTTCAATCTAACCATCTTCTTAATTAGTGACCACTTTTTACTGCCAATTAACTACTTTTGCCTTAATTTTAATTAACTCCTGAATTCTTTTTTATTTAATTAGCAGCCAAGCAATAATGAGGGGAGAGGCACAGTCATTCCGGGAGGGCCGCAGTGGCTGCAGGTTTTTGTTCCAACCCAGTTGTCTAATAAGAAGCACTTATCGGTCTAGTGACACTCAGTCATTAAGATTTTGAGCCCTTATTGCTTATTTTAATCTTAAACAGCTGTTTTCTTGTTTTTTTAATGGCTCCTTATTAGCAATAAGATGCAAATGACAAAAGAAACAAACATTTCTCCATTTAGTTTGTTATCATTTACACCTTTGTGTATTTATCGTGCACTATTTGGTTTAATTAAATACTTGGAAGAAAAGTGAAGAGAAAAAAGTGATGGATTGAGTATTGCTCATCCATTTTAGACTTGAGATCATTTGGATGATATCCTTAGAAAGGAAAAAAAAAATCTAGGATATGAGAATAACCTGACATGGCAGAATTAAAGCACTAACAAGTCATAAAATTGAATTATTGGCAAGGATTGTCTTTTAACTAAGCAACTGGGTTGGAGCAAAAACCTGCAACCACTGTGGCCCTCCAGGACTGACTTTGCCCACCCCTGCATTAATGAGACAAAATACGATGCTAAGCTGCGTCCATCACACAATATCTGTAAATAAAGAAAGGTGAGGGTCTCAGTAAGGTTGATCTGCTCAGGTCACCAAAACATTTTGACTTTGTTCTTAGAAAAAAAAAACATGGCAACAAACCATGGAATTAATTAAGAGCAAGAATTGGCTTTTCATTAAGTAATTGTTTGGAGTGAAATTGGTTGGAGTTTAAATCCCGATTTAGCTGGTCATCTAATGGCTCGCTTCACATCTCATTTCTATTTTGCTGCCATTTAATGAGGAAAAGAAAAGATGACTGAATCCTTAACAATAGGGCTATTAAAATGAAGAGAAAGGAAGTCAATTAGCAGTGGAAACTGGTCACTGATTAAGAAAAGGGTTAGAATGAAAACCTGCAGTGACTGTGACCCTCCAGGTTCGGAGTTGGACATCCCTGGTATAAACCTACTGAGCACCGTATTCAAGCCTAGGATTCCAGATCCTTCAGACAGCAGCTCTAGTCTCTGGGAAAGCATGTCGCCCAACACTTTCAAAAAAAGGAAACAAACAGACTTGTAACAAACAGAGTCACCGCCTGACAAATTCATCGTGTAGTTGAAGCTGAAACCGAATTAACTGACATCAGTAACTTATATAATAGTCTTGGTAAAGTCCCCATGAGACTTACTGTTTGTGAAATACAGTTGTGGAGTTAAGTAACAGAAAGTGATCCTTAGCTGAAGGTGACAAGCTCAAGATTTGCAGTACTATCCTTACCATAGGCAACACATTATCTCAAAGCCTTCTGTTTTGAAGAGAAAACTGTGGTTTTGACAAGGACTGTTTCGATTTGGAATGTGTTGTTTTAAGCATTCCAAAACATGTTAGATTTAAAGCGTGTTGAATTAGCTACACCTGTTCAAGGCACAGCCTGATATTCACAAGGCATGGGGATCATTAGGTCTAATTTAGTTCTTTGTGTGCTCAGCTGGTCGTGCGACTGCTTTAAAAGGCGTTTCTGGGGAGATAGGAGAGGGCAACATTTGAAGAAAAGGCCATAAGGGGGTACAACAGATATAAATGCACCTAAGAGAAATGGACTTGCCTGTCTCTGTGGACTTGCTGTTATTAGTATTCACAGAAAAAGGCCAGGCAAGTTGATGAAAAGTCCTGTAACCATTAATATGATTCAAATCTAGAAGATAGATTATCAATGTCACAAATTCAATGATTAAGTTTATTCTGCTTTGAACACTCCGGAAATGCACCATAGTACCAGAAGTCCTGCTGCTGCCTTCCAGCTCTGGGTTTGGATCTTGGCCAAGTCTTCATACTAGTCATTTTTCTGACTCCTCCAGTTCCTTCCATCTCCCACATTAACCATGGCTCAAGATTGACCCAGTCTGAATATCAGTGTCTAAGTGAATATGGCCCACGATAGACTGACACTCCATCCAGGAAAGGCTTCTGCCTTGAACCCAGAGAAGCCACGAAAGGGTCTGGCCTCTTCAACCATAGAGTGCAAGAACAGATTTGAAATTGGATTCATGCCTGGATTGCCAGTATGACTACTAAAGTGGTTTCTTAAGCATCCCGCTTTGCAATTTTGCAAAGCATGTTGTTGTGTATGGTCATACAGTGGTGCAAGCGGTTAGCCCAGAGTCTAAATCCCAGGCTGGCCATTGTCTGTATGCGTTTTTCTGTTCTTTCTTCTCAATTTTTCTACCATATCTCAAAGATATGCAAGCTAATTAGCAACTCTAAATTGCCCAGTGTGGTGTGTGCATGAGCGAGGTCTGCTATGGACTGACACTTTGGGAGGGAACATCAAATCCAATGCAGGTGAGAAAGGCTTCTGCTCCTCCTTTTCTAAATAGGACTTGAAGAGGTTGGGAATCATGGACATTACTGTCTGTCTAGTTATTTTAAAGGTCATAATGTGGTAGATGTTTACCAACGAGATGCTCCTTGGTATATTTGATAGAGAACTTAATTTAGTAGACAACTTTGTAGGATAGATATTATGCAAAATATTAAAATTCTTTCAATGAATTCAATCATTTCAAGTTTGTTTGTGGATTGTGGTTTTATACATTTCCACATCCAACAATACTATGATAAAACAGAGTCCTCTGCAATGGTTGATTTGCCCATGTTAGATAGTTACACCCAAAACTTTGCAAATTTTGCTTTCCTGGATTTTCTTTATTCAGCTTCCCACAGGTTGTCATCCCCTCCACATCAATCCTGGTCATTTTCTGTCTTTTGCTCCTCATACTCTTAGCAATACGCCAAATGCCATTACCAAGTTAGTGTGTTTTTCTTTAGCATAACAATTATTATCACCTCCACCCAAGTCTTTCTCTTAACCCTGCCATTTGTCTTCCTCTCACTCTGTGGCACTTTCCACACCCACTTGATCATTTTTCTCTGTGTTCTTTCCATCTTTGGTTCATTTTCCACATTCTTTGGCTACATCTCACTACCACTGGGCATACTACACCTTACATATTTTTCACAGGCTACTTTAGACATTAGAATGCGCAGCTCAAGTAATTGCTTCCATGCCCCTCTCACCCTCACTATGACAAAATTTCCTGCACTTGTACTTTCACTGAACATGAAAATTCAGTTCTAAGTATCAACACTTCCCTACTTTTTCCAAAACTACACCATTGACAATGTCACTTACTGCATTAGCATTCTACGCTCCTCTTGCACACTTTCTACAAACAAAGGTTATGCTCTCTGCAAGCAGACCACCCTTCACACCATTCCACATTTTATTCACTCAATTCTGATAATCATGCATTGGATTTAGTTCTCCCAACACCTCTACTGCACACACTACACTCACCTTTTTATGCTTTCTATCCCTTTACCTCCAGGCATCCCCTTGGCCTTTTCTGTACTTATATTAAGACCTTTCACTTAAAGATTAGCTCTTCCTTTCAGTTTCTTCTCTTTTGAATTTTGCTTCACTGTATGCAATCAATACTAGATCATCCATATACAGAAGTTCCAATAGCAGTTCTTCATGCATATACCTTCTCCCAAAGCTTAACTGCTTGCAATGACCTGCACTCCAGTGGAACACCAAGGCAATGAGCTTAGTCCTTTTCCAAGTTTCAAAAATTCTCCCATCAAAAACTATCATGTTGCATAGGTTAGTCACTGAAATTGAATCATCCATTTTATATAACAAAAAAAATTCTGTTATGAAATAATTAAATAAAAGTCAAAATAATTGGTGTTGTTGGTTGTCAGGCTATGCCATGTCCTGCTACTCAGGACTAGTCTTCCTGGAATAAAAGGGAGAGCATAATGTGGAGCCAGGCCTAGAACTGTGTCATAACAGAATATTTCCTGAGACAGTGATACTGTGTTACTAGGAAGGGGTTAGGGTGATTCAGATGATTTTGCCAGACAATCGATCAGTTCTGTATACTGTACTTAAAAGAACACTCCACACACAAATCATTTTTTAAATATTTTACTTACCACATTTAGTTAGTAGTGGGGGTTGATAAAAATAATATCATGTGTTTGTGAAGACGTACATAACAAACTCTCAGAATAGGACCCAGTGGTGATTGACACTGAATAACAGCAAACATCAAAAACATCCATAAAAAAAGTAAGTTTTTTTTTTAAAGCGTTGTATTGAATTTATTAAAAGCAAGTCAAATTCTACAAAACTACATTCACATTAAATCAACCCCTAGGAAACCACTTTTGAATTGAGTACAGGGCTCTTAACCAATGACTAAGCTTCCCATTTGTGAAATGTTTTCATTTATCCGAGTTAATCATTTCACAATATGTCATCAAATAATATCTGCATTTCGCACGTTGTGAGCATACAACTTGATGCCTTGATGGGTGGAGTATTGCTTAAAGAGTTAATAAAGATATTGTTTATAAATATGCCATATTGAGATAGTAAATAACACAACAGGAACAAAGTGACACAGTTATACGAATAAATCTACATGAACGAGAGACAATTGAAATATCTGCGTTCCATCATTTTAGAAATAGGACATCTGCATGATGATAGAACATGAGATCTTCACATTTTAGTCTCCAGTGTATATAGAGAATTATCCCTATAATGTGGAGTTAGAAAAGGTCACCAATACTCTTAAATAACATTAAAGGGAACTTTAGTAATGGAGATTGGCTTCAGGATGGACCAACAGAAATAAAAAAGCTTCTGATTGTAAACTTCCAAAATTTCATGGATAACTGGCCAAGCTGAGTGAATGCAGAAACTGCTGGAGAGAGGCAGGAGAGAGAGAGAGAGAGATTATAGCACATTACAGAAAATGATAAAGATAAAGTACTGAGGGAGTCATCATTCTGAGGGTGCAAACACCTCGTTAATGAGGTTATAGAGGACAATGACCAGACTCTTTCAAGTTAACTGAAATGCCACAGATATTCGAATAACAACTTTTTACAACAGTGGTGTGTAGAAGGGCATCTCAGAATTTTCAACCTTGAAGAAGAAAGACTATAAGACCAGAAGACCACCCTAGGTTTTGCTACTGTGAGAAAACAAGAAGTTAAGCTTACAATTCACATGCAAGCTTTACCAGTACACAGCTGAAAAACAAAAACATGTCGCCTAGCTTCACAAATCTTATTGTCTACTGTGACATACAGATAGTAGGGCCAGAATTTCATGTAAACCACATGGATTCATCCTGCTTTGTGTGAAACATGTAACAGCCCACATAGTAGTAGTAGTATCACAGGATAGGGAATATGTCTTTGTCACATATAATCCTCTTAATAAAAAAGGTCTTTATTTGAAAACCAAAGTTACAATCTACTTTATTATTTATTTTAAAATAAATTCTGCAACAGAAACACAAGGACATGGTTGGAAACTTGTTAAATGCAGATTTTGCATAATAGGAAGGTTTACTTGATGCAAGGAACCATAGACACATGGAATAAATGACCAAATAGTGAGGTGAAATTTTAAGGACCTTCATATATCGAGTGGACAATCTAGGTGAAGAGGATGGATAACTTGTTGGGCTGAATGGCAGGTCCTCATCCCTATTGTTCTAGGGTTATTTTGAATCCTTGTTTTAAGGAATTTAGTTGTTAAAGGCAAAAGTGGGACCTACCTGGATCTATACAGATGTTTCTACTGAAGTGTCCACCAAGTCTATGTAATCCAGCATTGACCTGACAAATTTAAGGAACGTTTCACTCACCTTTACATCTTTCTATATTCTTTCAGTGTTCTTTTGTTTATAGTGTCTTTCTTGTTATTTCTTTCATCCATTTCTGTAGTAAATCATTTCAAATCATTCACCCATCTACTCATTTTCTGATAATGCTTATTTTGTACTGAATTGTGGGATGTGAGATCTATCCTTGCAGCAATAGATGAAAGGCATAAGCCAGCTCGGGATGGGATGCCAGTCTATTAGAGGGCACTGACTCATTGCTCTGATGTATTTTTATCAGTTTTTCCCCACATTCAGCATCTTTTCATTTTTTGAATGTGCTTGTTCTATTGTTGTAATGAAGCAGAGCTAATGCATAAAGTATAAGCAGGGAACCAGTTTTGAATGGAAGAGCAATTTGGAGGTGTTAATTAACATAAAATGCAAGTCCTTTGGGATGTGAGAGGAAACCCATGACGACACATGGACATTTGCAAACTGCATAAAGATCCTAAGGACTGAACCCTGGGCCCTGTGCCACGCTCTTCCTTTTTCTAATCACGTATCAAACAGCTAAACCATTTCACTGAGTGGACCTGGCATTACTGTCCTGTCACCATCTCTCCAGGTTTTCATATTGTGAACTTTAGGCATGGATTTAAGTTTTGCATTCCTTCAAAGTACATGTCATTACAATGTTGTCCGAAAGGCTCAATTTCATTGCTTTTTTGGTGGGATTATCCACATTCCATTACGATTAAAAAAAAAAAAATATAGACAAACTGCATATCTGAAATTCCTGTAGAATGGCTGGTGAGATTTGACTTCTTTTCATTAAAAGTAAGAAACTGTTGGCCAACTTCTGCATATTTGTTTTTGCAAAAAAAAAATAAAAATAAAAGCCACCATAACTTTTGCTAAATGTTATTTTTTTTCTGTGAGATATAATTAAGTGGGGCTAATAATACCTATATGTTTAAAAAGTAAATTAGTTCCAGTCCCACAGTATGCCCTAGTTCTGGACTCCTCCTGTCTGTTATTAAATACTTTCTGCTATTTCTCCTTGTACTTCCATTCTTAATCTACATACTTTGAAAATGAATATCCATTATCCTTTTTAGCATCTTTGTGGCCCTATGCGGGGTACCTATTCCAGGGTGATGTCCCCTTTCACTGCTGTTCTCACTCCTTTTTGGGATCACTTAGTTCTCTTATACCAGAAAACAGTGCTTCCAAAATGCATTCAGTCACGTTCTGCAACTGCTAATAGTGTCAGTAATGACAAGCAGAAGATAAGATGGCAGAGCACACACCTTCTCACTCACACATTCATACTGAGAAACCCCAAGCCACAGATCAGTCTAAAGTTGGTCAGACAAATTAACAAAAACTTACATTGTTATGAGGAGAACCAAAGCCAGGATTAGAACTCAGAGCTCTGGAGCCGTAAAGCAACACTGTTTGCTGCTCTCCCACCTCTCAAATATCTATTTATATTTAAATTCATATTAATTTTACATATTGACAATGACTCTAGAGTTGGTTCCTTCCTTGTGCTGTTTTTGTCAGGATAAGCTAAAGTCACCATCACCAAGGCTCAATTAAGACCCCTACAAAACCCCATGGGTTGTCGAAACTGACCCAGTACCCCCACCAGGCAGATGCATATACTCACGCATTACGAACAGCACATGTCGATAATCAATCAGATGCAGGCATTGAAGATGGCAAAAAATGGCAACGCTTTATGTAGGGTCAACTTCACAGTTCTTTCTCTCTAATAGTTTATGACAACGAATATAACAAATCAAATGATGAGTGTAACATTACAACCTCAGAACTTTAACCTTCTTCTGATAGTGCAATTAACAAACATCAGCTAAACATTTTAAAAGGCCTATGCCACTTTGTAGCAAAAACATAATATATGTAACGGAGCATCTTGGGTTTGCATATTTGCACTAACTAAAGTAAAAGGCTGTATAGCGAATCCTTCATTTGGGTTTGCCGTTGCTTGGTGCTTCATATTTTCTGCAGTGGCCTCAATGTTTTTCTGCATTGTTATTCACATTTATGTCGGAGTTATGGGACTGCACCGTCATTTTTTTGACTATCTGTAAGGTTTGGTTCATTAGTCTCACAGCAGTATGTTACGGCTTATTCAAGTCATTATTTTGACAACTTCTTTATTTATGTTAAAGCTGCAAATGTAGGGTGTAGCTTCCAGAGTATTTTGCTTCACTCTTTGTATCATTTTTTTTTCCTTTTGCTATAACACTGGGCCCTCTCTTTACATGACCATCGATTTATTTCATTTCCAACATCCAACATCTCATAAAAGTGACTTCTCTAATTGTGCCCTATTCACTCATTATTTCTTTCTTATTTTATTATTTTAAATTGATCGGATAGGTTTACAATCATGAGGATCAAAGTCTAGTGGGGTTAACTGCCTGTACTGTTGACTTTTACACTTTTTGGCCATTTTTTTCTCTTGCATATACCAAGGCCCCTTTGCCACACCATAATCACCCATCACATTTTCATTTGGATAAAATGGTAATGAATAGATGGACAGAGTGATTCACCTAACATAACATATTTGTGAATGTTTCTGATCTCTTCTGTTGTGGGACAGAACTAACTGTACTGTAGTGATATTTAACTACTATAACCATTACCAAATACACCTGACAATGGCATATACTGTACACCCTAACAAATTAAAGCATACATTCTTAAGCAGTTCCCACTTTCTGTATGCTAGGCATGGACTAGACGTCCTCTTTCAATTCCTTTTGCTTCTGCTTCCAAGACGTAGACAGCCTAATGATAATATTAGCATGATAGTGACTTCAATAATGTAATCAACATAAAAAGAAATTTCGTGACAGATTACAGTTAATGAATACTTTCCCTAAACAGGAACACATCACTTGTTGGGCCATGCTTAAGATGTCAGCCTTCCAGCAGTCATGACATGATATTGTGGGGGAATTTGATCCTGTGACCTTTGACACCAGCATTAACCTACGCAGTAAGCCCGGTGTACTGACCCTTTTTTCTACCCATTGAAATGTTTCTTTCCCATGAGAAAGTGTTGATTGTTAGAAATGCTGTAGTGTAGCTGACTAACACATAACAGCTGTTTGTTTCCTACAGTTATGTTCTAAACCGAATCAACTTCACAAAATGAAATGACACAACAAAAATGTCTTTCATTGATATCCGGGTCACTAACCTCACTGACCAAGGATCACAGGTCTGTTCTTTGTGGTACTAAAATAACTTGGTATAAATGGAAACAGCTTCATAGTCACACTGTTGCCTCCAGCCAGACATATCCCTTTTTAAATATAAATGATTACCATTTTCTGTCAATGAAAGCCCTTTGTGTTTTGTTTACCATGAAGTTCTTTGTTTATCTGGATTACGTTGCATGGTATAATTAGACGTGAAATTCCCTAATTATCTTATTTTATTACACTACACGTTAACTTGCTATATTTAAACCGTCAATGTTTTATCTTAAAAACTGCAAACAGAACTTTTAAGACTAAATGAGTTGTATAAAATCTTTAAGACTAGAAATTTGCCTTCTTTACAATCCAGAACAGTGACAGTAAATGATTTGCTAGCATCAGTGATCAGTGGATCTACTGTGCAGAACAATACTATACCAATACACAGTGTTGTGTGAGGAAAGATCAATAAATTTAACAATATTATTCAATACAATCAACAAATGATAAACTTAAATAGGCAAAAATATAATTAACCGTAACTAACCTCACTAATATCTATAAAATTGCATTTTTCTTGTACTTGCTTGGAAAGCACAGTAGTGTGGTTGTTAGGGCCACGGCCTTGAATACAGTGTCCAAGGTCCAAATACCATGCCCATTGAACGTCCTTGTTAAATCTGTATGTTTGAGTGGTGTTTTCCTCCTGGTTTCCTTCCACATTCCTAAAGATGTGCTTGTTAGGATAACTGGTGATTCCATACCAGCCCTCTGTGGATCTGTGCATGGGTACAAAGGATTGACACCCCATTCATAGCTGGCTCCTGCCTTGTGCCTGATGCCACAGATGAAGACTCTGGCCACCTCTGACCCTGAGCTGTATGACGAAGGTTTAAGAATGTCATGTTATGTTTATTCACCTGCACTTACGTAACTGTGGTAAAATTATTCAATAAGTAATAAAAATAAGACGTTCAAAAAGAATTAAATAACCTGGAATGAAGCATTAGTTTTCATTTAAGAGAATTTTATTTTATTTTTATGTTTTGTATCCTACACATATCTTTCCTGGAAGATTTGCCAAAGCATGTTTTTTATTTATTAATTAGAAGTTTATTGTGCTTATTCAGCTCTTTAAGGTGGTTTACTGGCCAAATCCCCGGAGTCTCTGAATGCTTACTGGGCTTTCAAATGTGATGGATGCAAAAGAAGACACAAGGCAGAGAGTTAAATGTAAGTCTAATAATGAAAAAAATCTCAAAAGTAAAGAATGCTCATTTTCTGAAATAAAAAAAGATAAAGATAATTTGAAATATTATTTTTTAAAGGTATTCTCCACCCAAAAATGATATTTTTTTAGATGTTACTTAAACAATTTAGTTTTTAGTGATGGCTGAGTAAAAAAATGTATCTCATGTTTGCATGCAGAACAGAGATAAAAAACGTTCTGATATAATAGCTAACAATGGTGGCTACTGCTGGACAACAGCAAGCAATAACACAAAATCAATGAAAAAATCTCATATTACAAATGTCGTAAAATCCACACATCAGGTCACCCAGTTGTACGCTCACATCATCCCAAATGCATACATTTTTTACTAATACATCTATCTTTATCTATTATTATAAAAAAATCTTGGGTCGAGACGTGATCATCTCGAAGAGACACCGTGAGGCTACTTGCACGTCACGCCCTACTTACAAACAATTTCTCTGAGACACTTTAATGCCCTGCGAGACAAGGAATTAAGACAAAAGGATAGCTGCTGTACAGGCTTTTAAATGATTGATGCACAGCGCGACAAGCAGAACATGCATCTCCTTAGTGTGTGTTCAGCCCCTCCCCCCCTTCACAACGTGAGCAGCAGAGACACAAAGTGGCTAGTGAGAAGTGCATCCCCGGGGGAGGGTGTTGGGGGTTGGACGAGCGAAGCAAGCAGGGGGCTTTGCCCCCTAGTCTACTATGTAATAAAACACTAAGTTCTGTGTGTCCAGTTCCTCTGAGAATTTTGATTGTTCAGTTTGACTTTGGTATGGTTGGTCAGTTTAGCATCAGTAAAGCATCAAAAGAGATAGTGTGACTGTGAGACGGGAGGAGTAAAGGCATATGAGGATGCTTAATTCAAAGAAGGCAACTATAAAACCAAACAGGAAGTGAGAAAGGCACCACAAATTAATGTCAATTTGAGAAGCAGGCTTTACAGGAATGCCCTCTTGAGATGGAGCCTCAGTGAAGATACCTTCACACACGCAGTTACAGAGGAAAGGAGCTGAAAGTACACGTAGGGCAAGAGATGGCAAATATTTTTATTAATTACACCATTACATAAACCACTTCTGGAAAATACTCTCGTGAATAAAAATACATGTGCTGGCACATTGTAAACTTACAACTGGATGACAATGCGATTATGTAACTTAAATAATTTGAGATTTTGTTGTGGATGTTTTCATATTATTTGCTGTTGTCCATCATTGGTTACCAAAGGCATCTGTTCCATCAGAAACGTTATCTCAGCTCTGCATGAAAATGAGAGGTTAAAAAAAAGTTTCATCCATCACTGTAAATAATATAAGGTAAGTAACATATCCAAAAATAATTTAATATGTAATGCAAACTATCTACTTTATTTACTTTTTTGACTTTAGAAAATGTTTCAGTTTTGATATTCTTTCCTTTTTAGACTTAACTCTTAACTCTCTGCCTTGTATTTTCTTTTTTCAGCTGTCACATGTGAAAGTGTTAAGCCAACTGAGTGTCAGTTTCAGAGAATTCCTTTTTCTCTCTCATTTTTCTTTCTGGCTTTTCACTCCAGTTCTAAAGCATCCGGCTCAAGGTAGAATATTGTGATTGGTTGGCAGCACATTCATGGTGTGCTGAATGAGCCACAGGAAGCTAGAGAATTTGATCAGTCTACAGTCAAAGGAAATTAAGAAGATACATTCAAAGGAGTAGCTAGCTGTGTACTCTCCAAAAATTACATTTATTAATTTAATAAGTTAACCAAATAATCAATCCAATCATTGTCCCTGTACACAATATTACTTTTTTTTATAGTTGCATATAATCATTGCTGGTGGAGGATTGCAGGAATCGTTGGGTAGAGGGGTCCTTTCATCGGATTGGCTGACTCAGCTATGGAATGGCTAATAGGGGGAGGCAGCTTGATTGCTGAGGTCTTCAGGACTCTAAACAAATCCAAATCCTATTATGTGATATCATCTACTGTTAAATTCTACTCTGTACTTGTAGTATTTTTATTTTATATTGTATTGAGGATTACTTTTGTTCTGTTCTGTGTATTGTATTGTATTGGCCCCCTTCTTTTTGACACACCCAACCTACCTGGATAGGGGTCTCTTTTTGAACTGCCTTTCCCAAAGTTTCTTCCATCTTTTTCCTACAAGGGTTTTTTTTTGGGGGGGAAGTTTTTCCTTGTCTTCTTAGACAGTCAAAGCTGGGGGGATGTCAAGAGGCAGGGCCAGGGCTATACAAAAATAAATTGTATTGTATTGTATTGTATGTATGAGCTTTTTCCTGAAGAACTGGATGCAGGGCAGGAAGGTGGTTGGAATGCCAGCCTGTTGCAGGGAATACGAATGCTTCCCATTTACATCTGGTACATAAATTCTCAAACTCAATTCATTTCAAGATTAGAGGAGGTAACAGGCTATCTTGGTAGCACTAGGTGCATGGCAGATAACAATCCTGGACAGGGTGGCAGTCCATCACAAGGTACACACATGCACGCACTCCTACTCACTTATGAGCCAACTTGGTGTTCCCAAATAATATGTGGGCAGGAAACCGGAATACCTAGAGAAAAATCCATTGAGACACAGGGAGAATGTAGGAACTCCATACAGAAAAGGACAGGGCATGGGATTCTTGCTCTGGACTCTGAAACTGTGGAGCAGAAAATAATGAACCACTGTGCCACCATGCTGCCTGCTTTCCAGTTAAAATAACAAAACTCATGGTGCTGAAGAGTGGTGATGCGATGCATGTAGATTAGCACATGCAAGTAAGAATTACACTTTAATCTGTATACATAACAGTAGAACCCTATAAACCCATAAATGTGCTTGAGGTAGGAGAACTGAAGAAAGCAAAAAGAACAACCACAAAGACAGCAACCAAGCCAGCAGTCAAGCTGAAAACTTTAGTGTTGTGAGGCATCAATGCAAACAAATACACCATGCTGAAAGTCAAATACATATTTTAGTTTTGTTAGTAAAATTAATTTTATGAGTTAATGCACAATAATAATTACAGTAGATGACCTGCAATTTGTAGAAAATATCTGTAGTTGTTTGGTTCTTGTGTGTTTCACTACGTGCTTCTAAGGGATAAATTCAGTATTTTTCAATTCCAAGTTATTTCTTCACAAACATGATGTATATGCATTTGTCACGTTAAATTGTATTATGACGTTACCGGTAAGTGTTTTCTATAAATGAAAAAAGTATATCTTGCCCACACTGGCACTATACAATGGGGGCTCTGGGGTATGGGGCACTACTGTAAAATAAAAGCATAAAAATATACCAGTGAGGCAGGAAAAGCTTAGCAAACAGTAAGATAACATGCCTTCTGTTTTTCTGATGCATGTTTTTGACAATAAAATGGATCAGGAGGCAATAATTTAGCACATATTCCAGGTACTATATTTCTCGTGGTAAGGATACATTTTTTATTCATTTGTGTGAGTTCTCTCAGAAATAAGGAAGTAAATTAAAACAAAACCAATAGCGTAAAACTAAAAGTTTACTGTGATTTGTTCTTTCAAGGGGAAACCACATCCTGGGAGGATAAAAGATTATTGTGGAAAAAGTACAAATGCTGAGGTGGTGTGCACATCTGGTATTCAAATGGTTGAATGTTGTAGTATCTCATATTATTGATGTTTTTTTTGTTTAAAAATGACACTATTTTACAATGTGTGTGTAATCGTAAGACTCTGATCAGTACTTGACAACTGTCTTGGATGTATTTGGCATGTTTTTAAGCTTTTATTTTCCAGTGGTGCCCCATGCCCCATAAGCTTCCATTGTAAAGCGTCACTTCAGGCAATATATATATATATTTTTTAATTTGTAATAAATGCTTAATTTTAGAACACAATTTTTGTGGCAAATGCATATATACCATTTTGCGAAGAAATAACTTTGACTTGAAAAATATCAAACTTCTACTACGTCGTAAAATATTAAGGTCTATGTGTGTGTCCAGTTCACCCGAACAATCTGATTGGTCAATTTAGCTTTGGTGATATGATTAAAAGACACAAGCAGCGGAGTAAACACATAGGAGCCACACTGTCAGGTGCCTTTAAAGACAGGAACAGGACACCTTGAAATGACAGAATTTGAGGAGTAGGCTTTATAGGAATGCACTTGACTAAAGGAGCACCGGTCAACAGAGGTTCAGACACACAAGGACACAGAGGGAAGTAGCTGAAGGTACACGTAGGGTAAGATATATATATATATATATATAAATTTTTTTTAAAATTTATTCTATTACCTACATGGCTTGTCTTTAATAAATCACAAGTATGCAAAAAGTGTCTCCTTTTCAATTTCCTAGATGCACAGATGCAATGTTTTGATCTCTGTTCAATGTAAAAGTTAAACATTTAAAAGCTAATTCCATTCAATAAATGATCGGTTTTTTGAAAATTGATTCAAAATCTTTTTTTTAATACAATACATTTTCAGCATTATCTTCCCAAGATCCACACGTACAGCATGAAGTGGTGAGTAGAACTGGAGACTGCACACATCAGTATCTGACTGGGCTGTGGCTCAGAAGTGCTCTCATTTAAAGGGGATTTGAGTATTGGGTGACAAGCATGTGTTGCCCCAACAGAATCCAGAGAAAGACACTGCCAGGGAGTGAAGTTCCAAGTGGTTGTCACTGTGAAATGCGTACTGGAAATGCACTTGGTGGGGGCTGTGATAGAGGGCTGCAGTAGTATAAAGACTCTCACAAGACACTGTGGTGCACACTTTCTCAGAATGAAATCTGAGGGATTTATTGTCTCTAAGCCAGAATGGGCAAATGCTGTAAGTTACCTGTTTGGCTGTTGAGGCTCAAGGGCACAGTAACTCTTGTCACTTGAGCTAAAAAGGAGCTGTCACAATGCCCAAAGTAATTCCATGGTTTAGCCAGAAGTTATCCAGAGAGCTTAGATAAAAGTGCCTACTTCCAAGAGAGACTTTCAGTGCAGATTAAGAAAGAAGGGTTTGGTAAACACTCAGCTAGTAGTAGGAAAAGAGGCAGGGTTAAGCCAGAGAGAAAGAGAGAGATGGGTGATTTAAGAAGGTACAGAAATGATACATGGATACACAGATGGGCATGTGAAGAGCCAACCAATCTGTCAGAGAAGCAACTTGTATTTTATTTCTTTAGTCCTTCCTTTGTCTTTAAAAATAACCAGAGCATCATTCTATGTGATTGGGAGTATAAGGAACAAAATGTTTATTTTTATTTATTCATTTTGACACATTCTTGACAATGTTGAAAAACAAATATGTTTTACTGAGGTGTCATTTTGTTTTTGACATGGTTGCCACTATTTAGTACATTTCCTTTGGTCTGGGTGCCAAGCAGTTGCTAGCTGTGTGACATCACCAGGTCAAGGGTATGAAAGTTTGGGTCAAACAATTCCTGGCTTGTCCAGGTTTGTGGATACTCACTAAATTCTCAGTGCTTGTTTGATACCGTACTTCTTGATTTTCTGACTATGACATCTTTTATTTTAGCTTTGTTTACTTGAAACTCTTCTGCCTTTGAACTTTCTTGCTCTGTTATCTTTACTAAGATGTTGGTTTCTTGATTATGACTTTGGCTAATATTTTGACTTTGTTCCATCTCCTGGTTATAATGAATATTCTATACAATCGTCACCCATTGCAGTCAGCACACTGTGGAGTAAGGCCTGGAAAGATTGTAGGTTGATTTTTTTATTATTATTGTTGCATTGCTGTTGTAATCCTCATTTTAAGTTTAAACAACATGGCTCGTTCTGTGTATTTTGGGCTCGTCTGGACATTATTTTAATACAAATAGCACCCCCCTTATGGTTTATACACACTTTAATTATGAAGTCTTTTATTAACCCACTTTAAAGTCTAATTGTATAGAAATAAGGTGTTTACATACAGTTGAAAATTATGTATTATGTACTATAAGTATTTCACTTAGACACTAAATGTATAATTAACGACACAAAATGATAATAAACAAAAAGGACGCCTATAGATAGTTGAATTTCATCTTGGGACATTATCTATCTATCTATCTATCTATCTATCTATCTATCTATCTATCTATCTATCTATCTATCTATCTATCTATCTATCTATCTATATATCTATTGTCTCACCGTGTGCTTGGGGAGCAACTGAAGGGCTCAACGACATGGGAGAACACAAAGAAAGTGGGTTTTGTACAAGGCACTAATGTCTGTCTCTCTCGTTCTACAGAAAAGGGGAAGAATAAAACATACAGTAAGAATACTGGCAGATGATTTCATTCACCCGTTAAACCCACCACTTCTGACCTTAGTTGATGACTA
This sequence comes from Polypterus bichir lapradei, assembly GCA_026402145.1. Classification (NCBI taxonomy): domain Eukaryota; kingdom Metazoa; phylum Chordata; class Cladistia; order Polypteriformes; family Polypteridae; genus Polypterus; species Polypterus bichir. The sequence goes on along the minus strand of JANRMT010027041.1, from coordinate 55,326,510 downwards.
CACTTCTGGCCTCTTCATTCCACATCATGTCCGCTCGACCTTCTTCCCAGCATTCCCTCTGTGTTCAATTTCCTGTCAGTCTCATTATATAAATGTCACTCATGCATTGCAATTTGTCCGTTGTATGATTCATTATTTCAGTGAATGCATAAGCCAGGAAAGGCTATTCTGGACCTTACAGTATACAGGACTCAAACCCCAAACCTTTATTACGGTGTGTTGTCCACTTCTTTTCTATCTATCTATCTATCTATTAGGCTCAGATGAATCATGTAATTCCAGGGTCATTTTACAACCTAAAACATTTGTGAGAATAACATTACATATTTAAATGTTAATGAGGAAAGGAAGTCAGAGGAAGGCCAAAATTGGTGCAGAGTGAGAGAATGACCAGTGGACAAACACACCTACATATTAGGTATTAGAATTTTTAATTTAGAAGACTGATAAGGAAGTGTCAGATGTTATTTTTGGGATAGTTAAACTGGTTTTGACTTTCTCTACTGTATTTACGTAATCAGAAAACGTTATACTATTGTTACAAAACACTACAGATTCAAAGATATGACAAATAAAGATAAACAGTATTTCTCAGAAGTCGGCAGTTGAAGAGCTCATTACTCAACAGTCTCCATCAGGGTGGTGCACTGAATGATTACTACTGACAATTTGGTTTGACATGTCATTGCAAACCTAAACAAAGTTCAGATTTGAGGAAAATTATAAAGCAGTCTTTGTTAACTGCTGTTGAAAGCTACTGAAAACAATGCAAACAAGATTTTCTACTTTCAGAAGTGTTGATCTGTGATTAGTTTGTGCAATACATTTGAGGATCACCCTTAAGTAAACTGTGGCTATAGGATAAAGTGAATACTAAGTGGTCACGAGAGATAAGCCGAATGCAAAAGGACATCTTTGACTGCTTCTGGGCTCTTGTGCTTTGAATAGATTTCTGTGTCATGAGGTTAATGATGCTGACTGACTTAATGGGGCATAATTATCAAGGGGTAGTGTTGTGTAGTGGTTAGAATTGGCTGTTTCATAGCTCCAGGAGATTGGGATGAAATTAGTGTCCTCTTGTCTGCATTTGGGTTTTTCTGATTTCTGCTCATTTCTCAAAGACACAACAACAGGCCAAGTGGTGATTCTAATCTGGCCTGGTATGGCGGAGTGTATATACAGTATGTGTGTCACATTTACCCTATTCTTGGCAGATCCCTATCTTACGCCTGATGACGCCTCTTAACCCTAAAATTAGATAAAAATCTACAGCTTAACCCTAAAGTTAGATTAACAGGCTACATACAGTAAAGGGGTGGATGCATGGGAATTTGTAAATTTAAAAAGACTGGCTTAGTGCTTGAACAATAAGTTCAGTTCATTTTTCTGAATAACTAATGTGATCATTCTGTAAATTCAATGACATTTAGTCTAAATTTAGGGATGTTGGACTGATGTGTAGGCTTGTTTATTCATACCTGATTATCAGGACAATGTTTCTTCTAAAGGAAAACATTGAAACATAAAGAAAAAGGGTTAAACATTGTTTCCATGCTGTAAAGGAAAGAAGGTTAAAAACACAATGCTTTGGCTGTGTAGCTTTCATGAAGTGTAAAAGAGAAAAAGAAAGGGCAGGTAGCATACATAGGAGGGCAAGGAGAGAGCAATACCAGGGCAAATGAAAGGGGAAAAGGTGAGAGTAGGTGAAGAACATCTGCAACTGGAGAACATGAAGGGAGTGATTATAAAGGTAGTCGGTCACTAAAGCCTGGAGAACTATGTGATCACAGACTAAGGAGCTTAGCTTCTTCTCATTTTCTTTGAGTAGTCTTTGTAGCCCTGTGAAAGAAAACAAACACAGAGATCAATGTGGCCATGATCAAGAGATGTGATGTTTTCTACAATAGGCTTTGTAAGGACTTTGATCTTAACAGCTCGAACATGCTCGCTGATATGGTCTGCTAGCCGTCTCCTTGTTTCTCCTAAGTAATGGCTGGACACTACCCACAAAAAATGCAGTAAGCCTGCTGAAATTACCAGAGGGACTAGATACGGGAATATGGTTGCTGACATATTTGCAAGTGATACAGCAGCTCTTGTTACAGGTCAAAGTGTCCGGTCAGGAATGTGCTTTTCCCCTGTGAAGTGAGCTGTGGACAAGACGTTTACGTAGGTTAGGTGGTCGATGGAAGAAGATCAGTGAAGAGTCAGGAGAAAGGCTTCTTTGGAGGGATCATTCAGCAAAAAAAGTTTTATTTGATGACATGAGGGAGAGAAAGAGTGTTGGAATGGAAAGGTCGGCAAGATGCAGGTTTTATTATTGGGGCTCATCTAAGAGTGGATGTCTACTCCTGGTTTAATGGAGACGCCTATCTACTAAATATGTAGAAATCTTATGTGTAGAGTTGTCTGAAGCTACACAACTGGCTTTTCCTCATTGATTTTCTGGGACTTCACATAGCTATAGACATACTGCAGTAATCTGTTTTCACAGAAAGAGAGAAATAAAAATCTGCATGTTCTCATGATCTTCCTATTACTATGTCATATTTCACAAAGTCCAATGACTCTTTTCAGATTTTTCCCCATTACTCCTCCATTACCTATAGAGCTTTACCTTATATATCTAATTCAACCCTTTTTAAAATAACACTTTTTAAAACACAATGCACAATGGCACTGGTATTTAAATTTTTCTAGTTTAATGAGTTACTTCATCCAGGAAGAGGCACTGACTTCCTGTAAAAACACTTCCAAAATGCTCTTTCGTTTTCTTTTACCAGCATTACCATTGATTTCAATGGAACAAACATTTAGCTGAAAATGCTCAAAAATTACTGCATACAAGGGTTTTCTAAACTGCTCGCTGATAAAATACTTAGATGTGGCATTGCAAACAATAGCAAAAAACTTATCAAGCAATTTAGGAGTGTTGTGATCCAGTGCTATGAAACACTAGAAAATAGCTTAGGTGTGAATGGGCCCGTTAGTTTAAACAAACAGGGATTATGAGGTGACATGACTGAAGCATTTAAAATCCATCCATCCATCCATTATCCAACCCGCTGAATCCGAACACAGGGTCACGGGGGTCTACTGGACCCAATCCTAGCCAACTCTGGGCACAAGGCTGGAACCAATCCCGGGCAGGGTGCCAACCCACCGCAGGCATTTAAAATTATGATAGATATTAATATTACAGATCCCAGATATTACAAAAAAGGTTTTCCTCAATAAGAACACTGCAAAACAGATGGAAATGTATTATGGGTACATTTTAAACAAAAGGTTTTTCTTTAAAGAAAGGACAAAAGACATTTAGTAAGCAATGTAGTAGATATTAGTATGTTAGGGAAAATGTGACTTGCTATTATTTTGGAGAAACTAAATGAATAGGATTGACAAGTATTGTTATGCTGAATGGTAAATTAAAGGCTACCTACTATTCACATTGTATCGCTCAGGCCATAAGTGAAGGCGGGGGAATTAAGCATTGATGAAAACTTTATAATCCATAAAAGAACACTTGAAGCATTCAATATAACAAATATTTGCTCCATAAAGGAAGAATAAAAGAGAAAATTAAACTAAAACACATTTGTATAGGGCCTGTGACAAATCACAGATTCTCATTATATAGATAAGAGGATGTGTACCAGTTATATTCATCCCTAGTTTTGAATGTAAATAGATTAATGAAATATAGAAACATTTCTTCACTTTAAAAAATGTTAATCTAAAAACAGCAAAATTTGGTTCTTCAGCTTAACAGCTATTCTACATCTATAAATATCAACAGTAATTAAAAACTTGACTTAAGTTTCATGTGGTATGAATCTTGAAGAAATGGAATCGGCATTGTTAATGAGACTCGTTTAGAAACTACATTAATCTTGCTCAGCTATGATATGATATGAATAAAGCATGTTCACGCTTACAATGCTGCAGTACTGACCTAGGGAGTTAAAAACCTTCCTTGGCACTCAAAAGTAGGACAAATCACGGCTTTGGTATAATTCAAGCTGCAATTTTTTTGTTTCTGTTCATTTAGAAGTCTACAGTGTTGGAACTTTAACAATGGCCATACCAGAGATAAGAGACAATAAGTAGTAGATGCAGGTAAATTCTGTAAAGATTCTACTAATTTGGAAATTATCTTTTCCAAGGAAATGACTGTTTAATCAGCGACTGCATCACATGTGTAGACAATACTGCTTAAAGCAGAAAGGCAGCTATCTATGGGTCATGTGTGTGCAATTCAAAAAGTCAAATAGTCAAGGTAAAAGATTTAAATGATTTTGAACACGCCAAGATTACCAGTTTGCAGTTGCTTTGTGGGAAGAAATGAATAATTTTTCTACATGGAAGTGTCAAGAGTGTAGTCATTACCTAAACATATTCAGCCAACAGTTGTCCTGCAGTTATATAAAATTATATAAAACATTAAAACATAATTAAGTTAAATATTCTTCCCCTTATCCATATAATATACAAACATAAATGAAATATAAAAACCAACATGTATTATGCAGTAAAATAACCCAGCCACAGGGGATGCAAAAACCAGTGTGTTTCTTAGTGCTGGTCCCAAGCCCGGATAAATGGGGAGGGTTACGTCAGTAAGGGCATCCGGTGTAAAATTTTGCCAAATCAATATGCGGACAACAATTTTGGATGATCTGCTTTGGCAACCTCTAACAGGAGCAGCCGAAAGAAGAAGAAGATTATGCAGTAAAATCCAGACACTAATGGAGTTTTGGTTAATCAGAACTGGATTTTCTGCCATGATTCTAACTATCGAGAAAAAGTATATGGAATGGATTATAAAAACAACTGACTTATGAATGGTCATCTGAAAATTTGACAATATATTTACCAGCCTGAGCTGGCCTAGCCAAGTTTATAATAACTACATCATTGTAAACAAGAAGAGCAGGGATAAAAAGACTACAACTAGTCCATGTATGCACGTGGTAACTGCCCGCTGTACTGGGTAAGAATGAATGTTCAGGTGTGCCATAGCATACGATCAATGATGGAAGGAAGATCAATCATGCATTCTTCAGAATGGCTCACTCACTAACCCCTCTCCCCCACTACACCAACACCACATAGTCACTCAGCTACTGTATTCAGTTGACAGCTGTCACTAGTACTGTGTGCTAGCAAGTGTACATCTTACTTTAGTGTTTTACCTGCCATATTGTTTGTTCTTGCTTGTATTTTCATTTATTTCCATATTTTAAAGGGTTTGGTTTAACAGAAGATGGAAACAAAAAGAAAGAGTGTTATACTGTTGATGAAACAAACATTGCACCTTATTTAAGCATTATTAAAAAGCTTAAAAAAGATTGCTCTAAGAAACAACTTAAAATTGTAAATAGAAACTAGTATATTGAAGACAGCTTCCTGTTAATTATATAGATCTGTTAATGAATAAGCAAATAAATAGAGTAGAAAATTTTTGCTTTTAATATTACCAAGAAGAGACAGTTCTGCATATCAAACAGTACTTTTCTACTGTTGAATATTTTACTAACAAAGAACTGCCATTTGTACCAAAACATCTACAAATTCTGTGTATAGTCTACCCATACTGCATGCAATCACATGAAATTACACAATTATGAGTTCTTTCATTTCTGACATTATTTAACAATTTATGTTTTAAGTAAATGTGCTTGAAACTGTGTGCACAATCCAGACATCAGAATGTGTAAGCACCATTTAAACACTTTCACATTTATGCATAAACCTTTGTGCTGGCAGGGTACTTCAAGGAGAACATGGATGATTTTTTTTGCCACTATAATACCACGCAGCATTTTAATCTATTGCGGACAACCAGGCTGCCACCACCGCCTGAACCTGACACAGACAACCATGGGACACAAGTTTAAGGCACACACAATTTTTCTTTTTTACCTTGTGGGAAACACCTTCACCCATTTCCCACACGCAGAACACAGTCTCAGCACAAGCACAGCATAATACGTTTCCTTCTCTGTCTTTCTTTTCTTTCTTCTCCACTCCTCTGGTCAAGCTTCATCTTCCTACTCCTGACTCTGGCTCCTGAGTAGTGTCTGCTGGCTCCTTTTATACTACACCCGGACATGCTCCAGGTGCTTGATGCCTAGCTTCTGGCAGCACTTCCGGGTGTGGGGGAAGAACTACCCAAAAGGGCTCAGCAGATCCTGCTGCAGCACCCCCTGGGGGCACCTGTGGAGCCCAACAGGGCTGCACCAAATGCAAACTCCCATGAAAGCTCTCTGGGAGTCCGAGGCACCACTGCAACCCAGGGGGGCTGCCATTTTGCGTCCCGGGGAGGTAATGGTCTGGCCATGCCTACTCCCCTGGTCCTTCCAGTGTGGAGGCGTCCTGGCCTGGCAATATATACTAGGGGGTTTAAAAGCCTGTACAGCAACTGTCCTACTCTTCGTGTTTTATTTCCTGCCCTGGGCGTGGTTAAATCTTCTGGCACAAAGTCTTGTCTCGTGGGATGTGAGTTCTTGATATTTTTTAGTTTATAATTTAAAAACAAAATAAGAATCTGAAAATCTAACAACATCACATTAAAGTTTGATAAATTCTGAAAAGAATGATACCAAACATACATGTAAGTTTTAAAATAAGCCTGATTTAAAGTGTGACAAAAAAGTCACATAAAAACATCACATAAAATTGTTGCACTTTTAGGCTTAGGATTTTATATATAGAGAGTATATATATATTACATTTATAGCATCCATAGTCTGAGTCTCGAGCTGATTGTATGGGTGGTTACCTACTAGGTAACGCATGTGGTAGGTCTGCCAGTCTGCAATCATCCGCCACGGGCCCTCTCAGTTATGAGAAGCAGATCATTGAATGCTACATAGTTTACTGTCAAATAATGCAAAGAGTATGCGACATGTGTTTCGCCCTTATTTGGGCTCATCAGGCGTACGCATTCTACTGCACCCCTTGCGGGGATCGAACCTCGGACGTCACCATCAATAAGGACGAAACACGTGTCACGTACTCTTTGCATTTTTTGATAGTAAATTATGTAATATATATATATATTTCGTGAAGATGGGGTCAGCCTTCTACCTACATGGGAAGTTGGAGAATTAGTGACGTTGGAAAGTTCATTATGGTGGCCGACAGTGGCGTCATACCATCGAAATAAGTACGTACATCGGTTTCGGTTAACGCAGGGAAGCCGCCTACCAAATTTCGTGAAGATGGGGCCATAAATAAGAAAGTTCAACATGGCGGACGTTGTCGACCGTTATGACCGTTACGTGTAGAATTTCGAAATGAAACCTGCCCAACTTTTGTAAGGAAACTGTAAGGAATGAGCCTGCCAAATTTCAGCCTTCTACCTACACGGGAAGTTGGAGAATTAGTTATGAGTCAGTGAGTGAGTGAGTGAGTGAGTGAGTGAGTGAGTGAGTGACTGAGTGAGTGAGTGAGTGAGTGAGTCAATGAGGGCTTTGCCTTTTATTAGTATAGATATAAATGATTTAAATAGCAATATAAATAACAAGCTGGTTAAGTTTGCAGATGATACCAAGCTAGGTGGATTGGCAGATAATGAAGAATCCATCGAATCATTACAGAGGGACTTTGGCAACATTCAAACTTGGGCAGAATTGAGATGAAATTTAATGTAGGTTAATTTAGAAGGCTAACAGAATGTTAATAATAATAATATTAATTCATATAGCGCTTTTCTCAGTACTCAAAGCGCTATCCACACAGGGAGGAACCGGGAAGCGAACCCACAATCTTCCACAGTCTCCTTACTGCAAAGAAACAGCACTACCACTGCGCCACTATAGCATGATATGTAGAGTATAAATGAACATAACAGCACTAGAAAAAGTCCAGAAAGATGAGGAAAGATTAAAAGAGCTGAGCCTTCTCAGTTTAAGCAAAAGAGGATTAAAAGGAGTGTAGTAGAAATCAACATCATAATTAAAGAAAGCAACTTATTCTCTAACGGGACAAATCAGTAATCATGCAGGAGAAAAGCTGTTCATTGTATCTTTAAATTACTCCCTGGCAAAATGCCTTAGTGGGAGCATTCTTCAAAAGCAGTCTGTTACAGCATGGTCAGAATAAACACAGAAAGAAAGCAGAAGCTCATACTTATTGATAACTGAATTTACAGTGCTTGTAACACTGCAAGAGTTTTTGCCAGCATTCACACTTTGCATGTTTTCAAATCAGTTATTCATAAATTGTAGATGTTTTAAACAATTTGTCCATTGCAATCATTTATGCATTTTTATAAATTATTTATTCATTAGTTGTAAATGTTCTTGCAGTACCCAATCTAAAGCTGAAACTCTTCACGCATTATACTGGTTTGCACATATTTATAAACCATTTATTCATTAGTTGTGGAGGTTTTTGCAGTACCGAATATAAAGTTGCAACTCTTCATGCATTATAAAAGTGTGTAAATGGGTAATTGATACATTAATAGGAACAGGGGCTGCAACATGGCCAGGTCTGCGCCCTGCTGAAGAAAGCAGCATGATGTAAGGAATAGTTAGTTGAACAGTTTAGTTTTACCCTTGTAACAGAAATTAACGGCAGGAACAACTCAGTTTCAATCAACATATCATGTTTATTGCCTCAATAACAGATTTGTAATACAGTACATCAGTCAGTCAGTCATTATCCAACCCGCTACTTCCTAACACAGGGTCACATGGGTCTGCTGGAGCCAATCCCAGCCAACACAGGGCGCAAGGCAGGAACAAAGCCCTGGCAGGGTGCCAGCCCACCGCAGGGTACACACACACGTACACACCCACACACACCAGGGACAATTTAGGATCGCCAATGCACCTAACCTGCATGTCTTTGGGCTGTGGGAGGAAACCGGAGCACCCGGAAACCCACGCAGACACGGGGAGAACAAGCAAACTCCACGCAGGGAGGACCCGGGAAGTGAACCCAGGTCTCCTTACTGCGAGGCAGTAGCCCTACCACTGCGCCTCCGTGCCGCCCCAATACAGTACATTCTAAAACAAATTATATCTCTCCTTCATCATAAAGAAATAGTAATGCTAAGTCTTTGCTATAACAAAAATCTTTAGATTATTTGTATAAGACTAACAAAAATATCAGATTTGATAAGTTACGTCTCCAGGAAACATATAACAGACCTCTCTGACAGTTTCAGTTCTAAAAATAGTTAACAATAATATATGCACGAGAAACTAACAACAGATGTTCATCATATTTTGCGCCTGTTCTAAACTAATGGAATTATTTCACTAAACCTCGCGAGACATAGATGTCAAACACTCCCTACAAAGACTGCTGTCGGAGTGGCGCTATCTACCTATTGTCGTAGATAACTGAGAAATAGCTGACTGTAACAGCGTTATGGATGATGCTTGTCATGTCATTCGTTAGGGACGAGGAAGATTAAACAATCTGCATTTTTCTTTATGACAGCATGGCTGTGGGTGACGTATTAGTGACTTTTTCCTAACTGGCTTAATTACACTCTGTTCCACTAGTGGAGCTATATATTTTTTCTGTTAATAGATTGTTTTTTTCTATACCAAACAATTGGTTTGTGTTTTATATTTTGTATTTGCTCAACATACTTATTTGTGTTAACTTTTCTGCTTATTCTACAGTATATTGTGGAAGAGGTAAGGGAGTCAAAGAACACTGCTATAGGGGCAAATGCCACAACAAAGGAGCTGAGCTAAGGAGGTAGGATCCTTAAATAGAGCTCTCAGGTAATTACTGCTTGAACACCTGAGCACAGTCGGCAAGCAATCATGAGGAAAAGAACTGGGATAAAATCATAAATCTGAAGTGAAAACTAAACTTGAACAAACAAGGGAGCAGGAGCAAAATACAAAGACAACAAAAAATGAAAAAGTCTAACATGTAGGTGGTGTGACCAGATTTGCATTGACAGGTTGCCTTGCTTTAAAGCCATCAGCAGGAAGTGTCTTGTGGTAGTAGTTTGGGTGGCAGTCTCAGCAGCAGTTTGGTCGACAAATCGGAAATGACATCTTAGATGGACCAGTTTAATCTGTCAGTCATGACACGGTATGGTAACTCAAGAACAATTAGATCTTGGAGAGACATCTGCTTTGCTGGTCTACTGAAACCTCATATGCAGTCAGGGCACAATACAGAGGCTTAATCCATAGTGTCTGGTAACATCGACGAAAGTATCAGAAGCATGCAAATTATCCTCTATCTTGTTTTTGTAGCATTACGGGATGCACAGACAATTCACTATGACCTTTGTCTTTCTTTGACCTAAGCTTTGAATTAAGATCTTTTAAAGATGGCTTGATCTGACATTGTTCCTCCTGGACCTTGTTGGGTAATCGTGCACCTAACAAGCATTTGTGTGTTTGAGATGTTGCAATGCATCACTGCACAAGCTGTATTGCTTTTTCAGAGGACTAAGACAAATTGTGGAAATACCCATCTGTATTCCAGAAAATGTTCTGTTTCTTTTCTCCATCAGTATATGCAATCCTATAAATATATATGGGAAAAAAGCAAATCTAATTTTTTTTATTAGACCCCTAATAAAGTTTTCATATGGTAAATATACTTGCCTTATTTAAAGATCAACTATATACTGACAAGGATAGCACAGTTAATTTAAGGCCTATTATATTATTTTTAGCAGTGGGATAGGAAAACATTTCCTCTTTCTAATGGGACATGCCTTCCTGTGTTCTAAGGATGTGCAATGACCTCATTGCTGGCTAGAAGGTGCCGGTGATCCTTGACAGAACTTTAAATGCTTTGAACTCAAAAAGGAACCAGAAATGTCACCCTCTGCTGCTGATTATGGCATTGGAAATAAACTTCAGCACCAACTTTGCAAGAGAGGAAGGAGAATCGCCTGAAACAAACAGACTCTTCCTGTATTCCCGCAAAAGGAACCAATCAACTTCCTTGTTATGTTAACGAACACAAGTACTAATTGCCATTAGCTACAAGGCATTTCGTTTTTTAAAAAATGACTTGGTGGCAACTGCTTTGTATTTTAACAAGATTTAAATTGAAATGTACAGACTTCTCCAGAAAGCACCCAGCTAATTGCAATACATTATATTTAATTGCTCCTCTCTTCCCTTCACTCATCATTCTGTCAGACAGAAGTGTGTTCATTTTTCTCTTTGCCTGGTTCTAATAGCACTTTTTTTCCCCCCAAAGGCCTTTGGTGCCACTGAAGTAAGACATGCTAGTACTTTTCAATGCTGAAGGTCCTGCAGAAATTTAATCAAATTAGCCCTACTGCGCAAAGAGTGAATCCCAATGATAAACAACATTTGTTTTATTTTATATTCTGTAGTATTTCATACACTATCCTGAAAATTAATGCCATATATAACATTTCTTTACAGAAATAGATAGATATCTGTGACACTATAATTGTTCAGCAGTTCTACATAGGAAACTCTATGCATGTCCATTAATTATTGCAGATTGTATTACTAATAATTTTATATGACTTAAACATTATTGGTGTAATATTTTATTACAAGTTTTCCAACTACTTGCACACTCAAAGAAAATTCAGTCAATGAAATACACATTAAGGAACAGCAAATAATTGACAACATTTCACAAATAATTTCTAAAGAGAATATTTTTAAAATAATCTTTAGTCATTCTCGCAATTTTTCCACAACAGAAACATTTAAGTGAATAAGATATCTGTTAGCAAAATAGGTTTCAAAAATCATGAAAAATAAGCAAGTTAGAAAAAGTGTTCACGGTGTAACATTCAGGTGCGATTGGGGGCATAGTTAACTGATTTGAAAGCTGGCGCATTTAAACATTTTTTAAATTATCACATCTTTGTTTATGAAATATTTGTGTTACAGTGAGACATATTCAAAAAGAACAGCAACTCTATGTGTTAGTAGACTACATTAAATACATGCTCTTTGACAAAACTTTAAAATATGTAGTTAAAAATGCAGCATAAGCAGGCATGTAATGACTCAGTAGCTTTGATAGCAAGCAGATTCAAATCCAAGTGATGTGAACATGGCATCAAATGATGTGCTATTGGAGGGTCTATAACTAGTTTTAGGTCAAATTTTTAAACACGTTTTTGAACGAAGTACCCGATGGAGAGTTAAAATCTGTTACAGTCACAAAGTAAAGTTGTTGGCTGCTTTGGATCATGATTGGAGCAAATGATGATGTTTGTTGATAAGGTTTAATGTCAAAGAACTTTTATCAACAGCAACATTAAAGCCACCTGCCTATATTGTGTAGGCCCCCTTTATATCACCACAACAGCTCTGACTCATAGAGGCATGGACTCCACAAGACCTCTGAATGTTTCCTATGGTATGTGGCAGCAAAACATTAGCACAAGATCTTTTAAGTCCTAGAGGATTCAAAGATGAGGCCTCCATGGATCAGACTTTTTTTTTCAGGACATCATACAGTTACTCGGTCAGATTGAGATGTGTGAAATCTGGAGGCCAGGTCAACACCTTAACGTCTTTGTCATGTTCCTCAAACTGTTCCTGAACATTTTTTGCTGTGTGGAAGGGTGCATTATCCTGCTGAACGAGGACACTGCAATCAGGGAATACTGTTGACATGAGATGTACGTGGTCTACAACAGTCTTGAGGTGGGTGGATCATGTTAAAGTAACATCCATGTGAATACCCGGATGCACAGTCTTCCCAGCTTGCCTTCTTCCCATTGTGCATCCCCAGTTTAAGGACACACGAGCCCCTGGATGTCCATGTGACCTAAAAGAAAACATGACTCATCAGACCTGAACACCTTCTTTCATTGCTTTGAGGTTTAGTTCTGATGCTCACATGCCCATTGTGAGCATTTTTGGCACTGGACAGTGGTCAGCATGAGCATTCTGACTGGTTTGCAGCTACAAAGCCCCATATGCAGCAAGCTGCAATGCACTGTGTGCTCATTACGCTTTCTTGCAGTTTGTTCTATTGTAGCTCTTCAGTGAGATCAGACTAAACATTCTAGACTTTGCTCCCAATCCACATCAATGAGCCTTGAGTGCCAATGACTTTGTCGCTGGTTCACTGTTTGTCCTTTGTCGGACAACTTTTGGTAGATACAATATCCTACAAGACCTGGAGATGCTCTGACCTAGTCATCTAGCCACCACAATTTGGCCCTTGTTAAAGTCAGTCGAATTCCTTATGCTTGTCCATTTTTCCTGCTTCCAATGAATCACCTTCAAGAACTACCTGTTCACTTGCTGTCTAATATATCCCACCCCTTGACAGGTGCCACAGTAATGAGATGATCAGTCTTATTCACTTCACCTGTCATTGGTATTTTATATGTTGGCTGACTGGTGTATACTATAATTACGCACTGTAATGCGGCCATGAGTTTGTTTTTAGTGTAATGTAAATACATTTATTGAGTGATGCTTACGTAACTCCTTTCCTCTTACATTAATTTCTAGATATGTCATTTTTTTTTTTTTTTTAATCTTTAATGTTAAGATTACCTCAAGTAACATGAGAAATAAACTGGTGTACAAGAAGTTTGTGTGCCTGGAGTTTGACTTTTATCTTCACAGCAGAGAAGTAGTGTGTTAAAGAAGTTATGAAAAAGAAAAGGAAACATTTTAAAAATAGCATAACATGATTGTTAATGTAATTGTTTTGTCACTGTTATGAGTGTTGCTGTCATCAAGGATTTGATTATCATTATTTCTTTCAATCAAGTTCGTATTTGGAGGATGTGTTGTGTTCAAGTTATATTCCGTGTTTGTCAACCGTTGTAAAGATAACAGGTTTCATACATCGAAGTGTTCGCTACCCAAATCGGTACTCGTGAATCTAAGATATTTAACAGGCATTCCTGGTATTAAGTTGTGGATTTGCTTGCGAATATTCAGCGGTAGCGTGTCTATAAACTTAATTTAACCTTTCCCAGTCCTGCAAAGTCAGTTCACGTGAGCCGCTCGGAGCACATGCATCGAAGCTTCTCAGCTGTGCTTGTGCTATCTCGTGCGATCTCGCGATGCCCACGGCTTTATTTAATGTTAGCTCAGACCTGGCACCTAAAAGTTTCTCTCGCACTTTTGCCGAGTTTGCACCAAACACTATTCTATCCCTGACCATGTCATCTTCATTTGCATAAGCACAGTCCTTCACCAGCAATTTTAACTCTGCTACAAAGTGCTGAAAAGTCTCGTTCATACATTGCGTCCTATCATTAAACTTGTATCTCTTGTATCTCGCGAATATCGTATTCATCTTAGGCATGACAAACGCCAGCGGCAGCGTGTCTATGAACCTAATTTAAAGTTAAGCTTTAAACCCTGCTTTCCCATTCGTTTGTATAAGCACAGTCCTTAACCAGCAATTGTAACTCTGTTACAGCAATTGTAACTCTGTTACAAAGTGATCAAAAGTCTCGTTTATGCGTCTTCTCATTAAACTTGTGTCTTGCGAATATCGCATTCGTCGTAGGTATGACAAACGCCAGCGGCAGCGTGTCTATGAACTTAATTTAAACTTTAGGTTTACACCGTGCTTTGTTTCCGCAGTAGCTGCACTTATGAATATGCTTGTATGCGTCACTGGCTTCTTATTCTTTTGCTGCCTTCTCAATTGTGTAATGCGTTTTTTGAACAGGTTTCATTCATCGAAGTGATCACCACCCAAATCGATACTCGTGAATCTAAGATGTTTAACAGGCATTCCCGGTATTAAGTTGTGGATTTGCCTGCGAATATTTAGCGGCAGCGTGTCTATGAACGTAATTTAAACTTAAGCTTTACACCTTGCTTTCCTATTGATATGTGAACAAAGGCTTGTTCAGAGTCAGAGGGTTTCCACAGCAGCTGCACTTATGAATATGCTAAGCTCAGTCCTTCACCCGCGAATATTTACCTTATATGGGCAGGCACTCAATTACATGGGAGGCGTGATGATGCGGGACGCAACTCCGCCTCACACGGCGACCGAGCTACAGGCTATGGCCGTATATATGGAAGAAAGTGGGTTCCAGTTATGACCGTTACGCGTAGAATTTCGAAATGAAACCTGCCTAACTTTTGTAAGTAAGCTGTAAGGAATGAGCCTGCCAAATTTGAGCCTTCTACCTACACGGGAAGTTGGAGAATTAGTGATAAGTCAGTCAGTGAGTGAGTGAGTGAGTCAGTCAGTGAGGGCTTTCCTTTTATTAGTATAGATGTGTTTTGCCATCAGGAGTGGTGAAGTTGAAGCGACCACCTCCAAGGTAGATTACAAAGAGTAAACTGATCTGTAATTGAAGCCGCACATAAATGTTTCTCTGGGGTATTCTCAAAAATCTGTACTGCACTTTATTTAAAAAGTTCCTAAGAAAGTTCCTTTAGGAATAAATGTGATAAATTTTGGCCAAATGATCCACTCAGAACCTAGTTACTTCATCCTGACAGACAGACGGACTGACAGACTGACACAGCAAGTTCAAACACACCTGAAAAGAAACAAGTGCTGCGTAGATGGATATGACAGACTTACTCAGGATCTAATTTTCAGGATAATATTTTTCATTAATTACCCTATAAAGTCCTCTGGTAAATTCATAAAAAACTGAATACATTTTTTCTAAGTAGCTAAATCCAGACCAGGGTCACTGGTGGGGAAAAGGGTGTTAGATGCGGGAGTTAACTAAGTTAGCATACGGCACAAGGCAGGAACAAACTCTGGACAGTGTTCCAGTCCATCACAGAGTGATCACACACACACACATCCGCACACCAAACACATGCTTGGGCCAATTTAGCATTACCAATTCACCCAATTTGTATGTCTTTGGAGAGTGGGAGGAAACCGGAGCATCCTGGGAAACACCACAAGGACACACAAAGAACATGAACCCTGGACTGAATATATTTAATTTTAAAAAGCATATAATTTAAATACATTTTATATTACATACATTGACATGTAATATAATTTAAAAAACTGTTTTAAAATTATGCTTGCTGGGGTATTTTTCAGCTACACAATGATCTGGTTCTGGATAAAAGGGTTAAGAAAATGGATGGATGTTATAGTGTTGCATGTCATTAAATTAGAATCACAGACAAGGCTTTCTCTTTCTCCTAACTTGAAATCAGGATTGAACTGAAAATCAATGAAATGATGTTTAGGCATTGAATGAAGATGACTCCATTATTATTGAATTATTTTGTCTGAAAGGAACAGCACAGTATATTGATCAACTGTCATACTTCAGTAAGAAAACCTGGAAGAAATAATCAGCTTACATTACATCTTAAGTATTATATGAAGAATAATATAAGTACTCATTCCAGCAAATCAAAGAACATTTCTAGTTAATAAAACCGTCCATTTTCCATTTCTTCCAAAGGTTTCACAGAATTATTTCATTAGAGTACAGCTGTATAATGCAGCACAGTATGAGTTGTAGAAAGCACAGAAATATCAAAACTTATCAAGATCATTAAGTGTGGTAATCATGGGAAAATAATAATAATAATAATAATAATAATAATAATAATAATAATAATAATTTTATTTATAAATCACCTTTCCTTTGCTTAAGGCGCTTAAAATGGTAAAAATAGTAAAACAGTCAGTCATCATTCCATTTTAAATGAAAAAGAAATATCTGCTATATATTAAAATTAAGCACAGGGGACATGAACACATAATTTAAAATAGTTGTTACGAAAAACTCTAAATTTAAAATTCACAGTAAATCAAGTGGTAACCACAGTCAGCAATCATTCGCTGTGAAATCAAAATTATGTATGTAACATAAGCAATAAAGCTTAGTTGATTAATAAAAGTTGAGTTAAATATTACAAATTCACTACATTTAACAAACAAATTATAAAAAAACAACAAATAACAGAATTAAAATGTGATGCATGTGGAAATTTCAAACTTTGGTTCTATAGAGTGATATACTCGAAAAGGCTCTTTCTAAAATGGATGCTCAGAAGAATGTTCTTCTCTCACTCTAAATAGATTTTAACATATTCTGAAAATGAACATATGTAATACAGGAGGCTAATCTGTCTTAATAGAAGGAAACATCTGTCAGCCAGAAGAATAATTACAAGAGCAATGTGAGTGTGAACGTGCCAGTGTCTGTGGGCCCTCAGATGAAATGGCGTCCAACCAAAGCAAAACAGGCACAGAAAATTAGGTTAATAATGAAATTAACTCATAAAAATAAAAATGTATATCATGATATAATTAAAGTATAAGTTATAATTAAATTGTATATAATCAGGAAATAATTGATACTCTACAGGCTAATGAAGTAATCAAAAGTGTAAAATTCAAAACTTCTCTCCATCAAACTTGCACTTTAGTGATAAAAGCTAATTTAAGAGTTAAACAACTCAAACCTATTTAGAAATCACATATAATATTAATTTAGAAAACAGAGTGTGCAGACATTTACTGTAATTCAATTAAAACTCTTTTTTAATGCTAATAAATGTACAATCCATCTAAATTGCAGGTCTTATGTTAAAGGTTTAAAGTTGAAGCATGAACATCAAAGGTTGCATACCATCACAAAAAGTTTACAGCATACTTCCATGGTGAGTTGCTGTCTTGTGGTGCTTAGACATTCTGGCCCTGAGTGCTCTCTGTGTGGAGTCTGCATGTTCCCACATGTTCATTTGGGTTTCCTTACAGGATTCTGATGCCTCTTATAGCTGAGAGGAAATCTATTAAATAGCCTAAATTGCTTTAACATTAGAAAGTGTGAATGTTTGCCTTAGTGTACTTTATGACAAACTGGCAGCTTCCTTTACACATGAAGTATGACTTGGAGAAAAGTTCTAGGAAATAATTTAAAGATGTATATGCTGATGAAATAAGTAACAGAACTTAAAGTATTAGGATTATTATGCACCAGCTGTGCTGCCTGTCTAAGATACAGTAGGTTGAAATCTTTGTAATTAACGTAGACCTCAGTGTTAACTTTTGCAGTGCAGTGTATCCGTCTGGTTGCTGTGTTTGCTACATACACTTTGGTTGTACAGTAGGGTTTATAATGTTTCTAATGCACCTTCTGTTCGATACCAGAGACATAGCAACCGGACAGACACACAGGGCACTCCATTTATTAAAGTGGATTAAAAGTAGAAACCAATAAAAGACAGCATAGGATTAAAACAAATTCTTCTTAACAGTCATAATCCAATAATCTGCTCAAAGTAGCTGTAAGGGTGCCACAGCTTAATCCAGAGTGCTGTGCTTCAGAGTATTGATTTTCTGTATTTTTGAATTTATTGTTTCTATTTTGACCTTTAATTATTTGGATTATGATTGAGATTTTTTTTTGCTGTAGTTTGCATTTTAGGCATAATTTTTCTGCCTTTATTTGTGTCTATCTTGGCCATTTTTAACCTTTTTCTTTGCTATCAATAAATATTTTCATTTATAAAGATTCTTTTTCTCAAGCTATAGGATAATTTATATGGTTTTCTTTTCTCTTCTCTTGAGGGATACATTGAGATAATTGGGACATTTAAATTATTTTGAAGCCAAGCTCCCTTTTTTTAGGCCTGTATGAGCTGAAGAAAACCAGTAGATTTTGGGGTCAGGCTGTCTGAAGTGAGGTCTATTTTTGGACAGGCTAGGGTAGGCTCTAGTCCAGTTTATGGGTCTTTTTCAAGACCTCGTACAATTTTTCTTTTTTTTCTTTTTGATGTACTCCATCTTACTATGTTCACTCAGGTTTGTCCATTAACCTGAAACACAGATTTTAAATATGGGTGAAAAACCAGAGTAGACACTACCTTATTATTATGGACTAAAATTTGAATTTCTTTACTCCTCTCAGTATATTGGTTCAGAAATATGTATTGATAACAAAAAATACAGATAAATTAAGTAATAAAATAGTGTTCAATATATACATACATACACTTACACTATATACACAAATGTTTATGCATTATAAAGGTGGGCCTGGTCATAAATCATATTGCCATTTTCCTCAGGTGATTCTGAATAGGCGATGAACTGTAAAATGTCCTAGCACTGGGTACAATGCAGCAAAGACGAAAGAGATGGTCCAAATATTACAAGAAGCACTGGATGTAATTATCGTGGGAATGAGAGCTGGCAGTTCTGGGTTGTACCTGACTCCTGAAACAGTCCAAGAAGTAGTTCCCATATGGGACTTATTAGTTACTTTTGGTGATATTGCCAGTGACCTTGGACGCAGGAGGTTTGTGAGAAGCAAGAGCTCAACTAGTACAAGAAGAAGATGCCAGAGGTTCGAGAGAGAGAGAGATACAGGAGGCATGAAATGAGTGTGCATTTGTGGTTCATCAAAAATAAGTGAAACAGCCACCCCAGGTGATAGCAGGGCACGTACTGCAGAGTTTAGGCTGTTACAATAAATATTTAAGCTCTGTATTTCTGGATTTATTTTTGTTAATAACTCACGCTTCTTCATTATTCTGGGCTGCATTGGTGTTCATACTGGGTCCAGGGATAGCTCCTGTGCACCTCATACAGATCATAGCATATAAAGAATAATAATATTGTTCTTGTATAGCACTGTTCACTGATAGATGCATAGAGCACGTGCACATAATTGTACCTTTAATGTAGTAAATGGTAATAGCTAAACAATACATCATCTACATACTGTTTGTAAACTTATAAAGAACAAGAAGTTAAAACAAACATTAAAACAGAAACGAACAGCCTGTTCATGGCCTACAGTTCGACAGTTGGTTGTAGCAGGCAAAGACACAGTTCTGCTGACCTATGCCAACTGGTCATACGCTATGTTTACCTATCAGATAAGAGTTTTGAATATGAAATTCTTAATCAATCAATTGTTTACATTTTTAACATTTGTGATGTCACCTTAGTGCCATTTTGTTTTTTGACTTTTTTTTGCTGGCACACTCTTAAAAATAAAGGTTCTAAAGGTGGACTTCTGGTAGTTGTGTGTGGGGCCTTGGGGGGTCTTGGCGGTGGCTGCGGGTCGCTGCCTGGTGGCTGCATCGCCCCTGGGTGGGTCTGGGTGGGGGCCTGGTGGCTTGGGGTATGGGGACGGCCGTCCCCGGATGGGGGTCTGGGTGGGGCCTTGGGGATTGGGTCCTGACATGTACGCTGCCGGGAAGAGGGCCGGAACATGCGGCCGTGCCGGGTCCTGGCTCCGCCATGGGGGAGGGGGATGTCCGAGAGGGGGGGGATCCACCTTTACCTGGGTGTCTTATGTCTTACTTAGTCTGAATGTTGAGTAAATGTGGGGATGGGAGTAAATATTCTGCTGGGGTGGTGTGGGTTGGTGGCCTCAGACTCCGTGGGGCTCTGTGATGCTGCTGCTTTGGGCCATGGCTAGATGGGCTGGGGCCTCCATGCCCCGGGTGGATTTTGGGAGCGGAGGTGCCTATTGGGGCCAGTAGGGGAGCTGGCTCCCTGGAGGGCTCAGGCCCCTCAGCCGTTCCTCCCCATCCTCAGACATTTCCCTCCTCCTGCTCCTTCACATCATCACACAAACATGCACATAGGGCCTTGGGGTGTGGGTAAGTCAGGGGGTGCGGGTATGGATCCCATTTCCGCAGTCCTGTGGCAGCCTACCCCCCAATTTTATTTGCACATTAAACACTTCCACAAAAAACTTTTCACACAAATGCACACTTAGGGCCTTGGGAGTGAGCACACTCAACGGCATCCGGTGGGGGGAAATTTCAGCCTTACTCAGAGTGCCAGTGCCCACTTCCAATTTTAAACTGCACCTAGTCACGGAGGGTTTTGGGGGGGAAGTGGGGCTGTGTGTTGGCATCAGCTTGTGTAGGCCACATGATGCCAGTGCTGCCCGCCCCCCCCAACCACAAAATGCACCTTATCAACACACATTAACATTACATTGGAGCCGGCGGAGGGAGACTAGAGGTCTTATTACACCTCTGTTCTCAGTTAGCTGCCCGGGGCTGGAGGCTAGGAGTGGGAGCTGGCCGTCTGCCTGTGGTCTGGAGTGGTGGGTTGCTTTGCTCTGCGTTGGACAGGGGTGCCTGCTCATTATTACCCCAGCGGAACGGGGCTAACTCTGGCGTCCGGGAATGGTTGTGCCCTCGGTACGGCAGCACCGGGACCAGAGTTAGTAGGGTGTGTATAGGGAGTGTGAATGGGTGTCTGGCGTACATCCTTGTAAGTCTTGGGTTGTATGTGTATGTGAGAGCATGAGGGAGGGAGTGTATGACTGTGTTTGTGTGTGACTGTATATGTCAGGTGGGGTTTTGGACTCCTCCCCTCTCCTGGGACATCTGGCAATGCTACAACATCTTCGCCTACCCTCCCCCTGCCACTTTTTTTTTTTTTTTAAACATTTGTCTAGTCGCTCCCGGTGGCTGCCTGGTGGGATCTGGGTCCCTGGGCTCTGTTGGGTCCTCGGCGGGGTGGGTTGCCCTTGTGTCCCGGGCTGCTGGGTTCCGGGCCCGGCCGGCTCCGGGGTGAGCGGCTATGGGCGGGCCTGGGGGCTAGCCGTAGATATCTCCCGGGACTCTGCCGGCTGCTGGTTGTGGCCCCCCGGGGTGATCCTCTGCGCCTCTCGAGGGGGGGTTGGGGCTTCTCTGGTGACGGTATCCCTGGGGTCTCCACGCTCTGGGGTGACCACTAGATTTCTGGGCTTGGAACTCCCTCCATCTTCCGCACGTTTTTGGAGGCAAGGTCTGTGGCCCTTCACACTCACTATTGGACGCTCCTATAGAGAAACCTTACACATACAAGCGTGCGTACGCACACAGGTGCTCACATGGTGCTTTCATAGGTATGACTTGGACATCTTCAGCACATGACCTAAGGCTGTGGTTGGCCCTAAATGCCTTAGTAATAATTACTGTGTGATTGTTAGCAAACATTTTTACTTTTATATATCTTCATGTAGCTGATGCAGCAATGTTTTTGTCTTGTGGTTTTTTTTTTTTTTGTTTTTTTTTTTCCCCCCTCTCTTTCTGCAGGTCTAGAAGCGGATTCTGGTTCATTTATTGTTTATTCTATACGAAAATCCCCCCTTCCCCCTTTACCTCCATCTCCTCCTTTTCTCTCTTCTTTTTCTTTCATTTTTGTCTCCGTGTCCGGTTCGAATCTTAAAAACATCTGAAAATATTTCTAATAAAGTTTTGGTATCAGGCGTGGCGTCAGCAGAAGCTGTAACGCTCCACCTGAGAGAAAAACTGTAAGGCTAGTCGCCAGCATTCAGATATCAATTCTGATTGCTTCACAGCCGAACAGGACACGGTAAAAAAAAAAAAAATAAAGGTTCTAACCAGGCACTTTACTAGGCTGTGTGTTTTCTCCTAGGAGCATTGCTTGAAAAAGAACAATTTCATTCTGGCAGGGTTCGCTGTATATGAAACTGATTCCTTTGAAAAAGCTTTGAAAAATGATGTACAGTAGACAGGATAAAAACAGATCAAGAAAACCTTAACTTATCCTGTTCCTGTATGCAGCAAGGGTCTTTTTAAAATCATGAACCCACTCGCATTTTACAAATCTATTATTCTCTCCCAGGTGCCAGCTTGCGTCAATTGCCCTTTGAATGAGCTGCAAAATTGAGAAGGGTCACAAAGAGGAGCTGCTATCTCATGTCAGCAACACTGAGAAAATAAAAAAGAAGTGTATTAAATACTCCTGTAATCAGCTGCCTGCGCAGCGATCATGAGCACCTTAGGAGCTCGGTTTCACTGCACCGCAAGAGCGGTTTGTCACCAACACTCTGATGTTGACTCTTTCTGACTCTGCAGTTGTAATATGTAGTGACTTCAACCATGTGACTTTGGATAGAACAATGACAAACACCCATCAGTTTGTGTCATATTCTGCTCGAGGAAATAGCAAACTGGACCTTTTCCTATTCAAATGCTATTCAAATGTAACGTATTCTCAGTTACAGACCTGTTATTAGATTGCAACTTATTGCCACCAGAATAGTAGGAGGTGGATCCTGGAGACTAAAATAGTTCAGAATGACTGCTCCAAATTGACAAACTATAAAAGCCAGTGCATTACAGACTATATTAACTTCTGTGTTGACACTGTGGTACCTTCAAAGACAATTAATTGCTTTCTAAACATCAAGCTCTGGATTACTAAAGAACTAAAAAGTCTGATGAATGAGAAGAAGACAGCACTCAAACCTGGTGACAAAGAGGTTCTGAAGGAAGTACAGCAAGTGCTGAAGAAAAATGCTCAGTGAAGGAAAGAAATTTTACAAGCCTAAAAATAGAAACCTTCTCACTCAGAATAACATGAAAGATGTCTGGAATGGACTGGGCATAATTACTGGACTCAAACAATTCAGGGCTCAGGTACTAGAATGGGATGTGGACAAACCTAACACCCTGAACTACTTGTTTTGGAACCAATTGTTTCTCACTTCCACCTTCTTCCAATGACCAGTCCCTCTACATCATCCTTACTACATCAACAACTTCTACCATTTCAAGAGGAATGGCCAGTGACAAGTCCATCTCTGACCATTAGTGTGGGCTGTCCATAAATGAAGATAAAATGAGGAGACAATTGAGGAAGCTATACACAGGAAAAGCCATGTGACCAGATGGACTCAGTTCTTAAGGCCTGTGCTGAACAAATTTGTGGTATCCTTAGAAAAGACTGATACTGTAAATAATAATAATAATAATAATAATAATAATAATAATAATAATAATAA
>JANRMT010027041.1:55268978-55302820 GCA_026402145.1 Polypterus bichir lapradei | reverse complement strand
AATAATAATAATAATAATAATAATAATAATAATAATAATAATAATAATAATAATAATAAACACTTCCGAAGAAACAAATGAAAATTATAAAACCCAACCAGAAAGATACTCAATAACAAAAAATGTAATTCCTCACAAACAAAATTAATATTATCCCCAACAGTGACGAAAAATACATTTTACAAACTGACAATTCACAACACCCAAAGTCACGTGACATTTTATGCCATTACATCCCATCTATTCAATATGGCTACATTCACATCCAGGCGTCCTAATTTTGAATTTTTTTAAAAACCAACCTTTGCAGTTCTGTGTTCATCTTACCAGCCTTAAAGGAGGCTAAAAAGTACTCCTAAGAAGACATTAATGATAGAACCTGTATTCCTTTTGCTCTGATTGTAATTCTATGCATTTTGGTTTAATCGTTAGCTTCTCCCACACACTCATTTTTAGTATTCAGCCATTTGCCTGACCTTAAAAAAAATTTGCCTCACCGCTCAGGGTGTTTTCATCACCCAGTTTTCATAAATGGTCTGGGTAAACCCTGCACCAGAGTTTGTATAACAGGATTTATAGTCTAACAGTGTAGCAGATGTGCCACCATCAGACACCAAGAGGAGAAGCAGAACAGAGGAGGGTCTGTAAAAGTTCATAATGATTGTTATGCTTGCATTTTTATGTAAATGATGAAAAAACAGAAACCTGATCGGGTTATGCTGGACCAAGGAATAAGCTACCAAGTAGTGTGGTGGACAGTAGGAGTTTAGGGACCTTAACTTGATGTTGTTTTAGAGGAATTAGGTGGATAGAATTATTGAGCTAAATGGCTTGCTCTCGTCAAAAGTTCTTCTAATGTGTCAACATCTGCTGTGATAATGTATAGCATGTCCTGCAGTACTGCATTTATCTAAACAAAGTATTATTTTTATTTTTTTCCTGCATATACATTCATTTTTAAGCATTGACGAGGTGTGAAATGTGGTTTTGATGTTGTCCAAATGTGTGTGCATATTGCATAAATGCACTAGAAGTGACATTGATCAAGTGACATCAATCGATTATCACAGGCTTAAGGGAAAATACTACCAGAATTACTACTAAACTAATTTAGGTTTCAAATTTAAACTTTTCGTTTTCTTTTCTTTTTTTTTTATTTGAATAGTTCAGTGTATGAATCTGTCCACATAGACTTGTTTTGTAAAAAATCTACAGCACATTTCTCTGCTCTCCAATGCACATGTAAACTAAAACCACAGGGAATTTAACAAAATTAAAGCCAATCAGGTTATTTCTTGAATATCATTCTGCTACCTACAACCCTGTAATGGAGAAAATCAGATTCTCTAAATGGATGCTTAGATGTTGAGACACATGAAACTGAAAAAGTCAACATATGATTCAGAAATGAGCATTTAGAATTGGTTTCCATGACCTTATTTCTAAAATGCTTTCGTCTATTGACCTGTTTCTAGATTATGAAAAACTAGTATAGTTTAATTCTGAAACTGGAGAATCCCCTATAGGGAATGATGGCCATCAGCGTAGGTAGGAGGTAAAGCAAAAAATGTTAGCCCCAGGAGCTTGGTTTCATTTCGAAAAGTCATCTCCATGCGCTGCTACAATTGACATTATTGAATGCTGATGACATTGTTCTGTAGACAGCTGGGCAATAATGACAATGAAAAAATGTCACATGATTATTCAGCATGCGCTAAAAATTCAATAATTAGTTTCTGGTGTTTTAATCTGTTTCATTGTGGTATGGCTCAAATTATCTGTCTTTTTCACTTTCTCAGTATTTTATGTATTGTGGGAGCAACTTTGAGCAGTTGTTCAAAACTGATCCTCCAGCTAGGACGTTGGATATCTCTGGGTCCACGGTTCTTGAGGCTGATCCTCCAATTAGCTGTGAACCACCCAATCTCACTGAGATTGCATAGGTGGTGAGCTAGCTGAGGGGGAGAAAGGCTGCAGGGATCTGTGGTATCTAGGGTGAACTTCTCCAGGCTGGTAGTAAGGCTGTCCTCCTGGCATTGCAAGTAATCTTTGCTTCCATTTGGGAGACTGGCATCATCCCAACTAACTGGAAAACGAGACTTGGCATCCCTATCTGGAAAGGGAAGGGTGATCACCTGGATTGCAGCAACTACAGGGGGATAACACTGCTCTCGGTGCCAGGTAAGGTCCTTGCTAGGGTTGTCCTCAATAGGATCCGTGATCACTTGCTCACCTACCAGCGACAGAAACAGTCTGGTTTTATGCCTAAGGACTTTACCATCGACTGCATCCTGGCACTGAGGGTTATCATGGCGTGCAAACGCAAATATCGCCAGAGTTTCTTTGCAGCCTTTGTCGATTTTCTCAAAGCGTTCGACTCAGTTGATCGAGCTGCCCTGTGGGACATCCTGAGGGTTTGTGGGATCCCCTCGAGGTTGCTGGATATCATGGTGGGCCTGTACACTGGTATGGTGAATGCTGTGCAGAGTGGAGGCAGGACCTCTGCGTTTTTCCCAGTTGTTTCTGGGGTTGGTCAGGGGTGTGTTCTTGCTCCTACTCTGTTCAATGCTTGTATGGACTGGGTGTTGGGCAGGGTCATGGGGTCCAGCGGCTGTGGGGCATCTGTTGGTGAAGAAAGATTCACGGATCTTGACTTTGCTGATGATGCTGTGATCTTCGCAGAGTCAATGGGGGCTCTGATCGGTGCGCTCGAGAGACTGAGTGAGGAGTCTGAGTGTCTGGGCTTGTGAGTGTCCTGGATAAAAACCAAGATCCAGGTCTTTAATGAGTTCTTGGGCACAGCCATCAGCAGTGTGTATGTTTGCAGAGAGTGTCGACCTTGTTGAGAGGTTTACTTACCTTGGCAGTGACATTCATTTCTCTGGTGACTTTTCTTATGAAGTCAGTAGACAGATTGGGAGAGCATGGGGGGTCATGAGGTTGCTGGAAAGGGGTGTGTGGTGCTCCTGATATCTTTGCAAAAGGACGAAGGTCCAAGTCTTTAGAGTCCTGTTGCTTCCTGTCTTGCTATATGGTTGTGAGACATGGATGCTATCCAGTGACCTGAGACGAAGACTGGACTCCTTTGGTACTGTGTCTCTCCGGAAAATCCTTGGGTAACATGCACAATGCTGAATGTTGATTGGCACTGTAAACTTAGCATTGATGTGCAGGTGGCTTTGGCCCTTTCAAAATTAATCAGTTCAGATTTATCTTTATGTGTACAAAGTACAATTAAACTCTTATGTGCACCTTTCAGCAACATGCACCACCTGACATACATCTCACTCTAAAGGTCATGTTACGTAATAACACGGAATGTAACAGGCAAAAAGAAAACGTCATTGAGGACAAAAAAATCTGCATATGATTTGAGTGCATACCTGTTGATAAACCATTGTGCTTGTATGTGATTCATTATATGTGAGAACAATGCCTGTAAAAAATAATGTTTAAGTACACATGGCATAAGAAAATGCACTTGCAGACATGAATCATGGCAGATGTGTCCTCAAATCAGATGGTTTCAGGGTCTATTGATTGCTCTGTTGTTGTATCAGTCAGCAAACATGGAACAAACAGAACTGCAAAGACAAAACTAGGATAATATTATGGTAAAGTGATTTTAGGGTCTATGATGGTTCAGATTTTTAAATATGGACAGTTCAGGCTTCATGGATGTAGGTGTGTGTAGTAACATAGCTGTGTGGCCCTGCAGTGTTTAATGGAGAAATTGGCTAATTGCATTTTGCATAGTAAATGCACGCTTGGTTTCCTCATTGACGCTCCTCAGGTCCTGCATCGACGAGAGTATAAAAGAAGCTTGAGCAGGATAGATGAGAGGGATTAAAAAGGAAAAAATATGAAAAAGAAAACTGGAAAAGAAGGGAGAAAAATCAAACATTAAAGTTGTTCTGATAGAAGTGAGTATGGACAATCGGGTGAGAAAGCCAGTAAAATAGGCACAATGAGCAAGAGGTAAGGCACTTGTCAAGGACGGTCAACTCCTGAGCATGTAGGGAGCAGGAGTGACCAAAAGTTTTCAGTAGATCATCCTATGAATGCTAAAATTAAAGGTGGTGGGATGACTGGGTCAGCTTTAATGTCCCAGCAGTGGCCGGATGAAGTGGCTGTGTCAGAGGCCAATAGAAAAGGTTTGACCATGCATGCCAATTTCTCAGCTCCTGCAGAGCACACCAGACAGGTGAGTGGGGACAAAGAAGTTCTTTAGGTTAGAGAAGTTCCCACTAAGAAGCTTTTATTGGATTATTTATTTATTACACCACACTTTCTTTTGGACACTGTAGATTGTGGATATTAATGTGCAATGCACATTTTTTGCACTAACCTTTGTTGTTAGTGTCCTCAATCCCCTTGTCATACTAGTCATGACTAGTTATATTCGGGTTGAAAGGGGTGATGATGCCAGCTACAGGAAACCCAGACATCACAAATACCGCACCCGGCGTAAATGTCAAAACTCTAAGCGTGATGGCCCCTGTGAGCAGATAAGCAAACAGGAAATGTAATCTAACCTCAAGGAAACTGTACCAAGAACCTGTGATAAAATGTATTACTTCCAGCTTAGTTTTGATGTAACAAACATACCTTGCAAACACAAAAAAATCTAAGTAAATTTTAAAACACATGCAAGGACAACCTAGGTATTTAACATATATAAAATAAATGCTTCACTTTAGAACACAGTTATATGGGACAAATTAATATACAGTATACCATGATTGTGAAGAAATGAACTTTTACTTGCAAAATACCAAAGTTATCTTTTAAATGGGTTTGAGGATGAGAAGAGAGGATTGCCCTTCTTCGATATTTACATAGCACAGATCTAATCACCTGCTAGCCTTAACTGTTACTTTGTCATTTCATCACAGGAGTCACTCTATGCCAGACCTCCTTCATTTCCATTCTTGACTTGAGTGCTTCTGCTACATAGTTGCCTGAATTTCGGCCTCATGTTATTGATCTTCTCTTTCTCAGCTGACTACCTGCCCTCTGGATCTACTTCTGTGACATTCCCTTACTTCCAACTTTTAAATTGATGCTTAACACTCACATCTCATCTTCTGCATTCTTAGCCTTATTGAATTCACATGTCCTTTTCATTTCGACGGCTGCCTCGTCTGCTTCAGCATAAAGAAAGAATGCATGGCTTTATCTCGTGCTATAGCAAAATGTGTTTGCACTGGTTGATTGACCCTCTATGAAAAGCACTTTGATAAACACATTCATAGTGCTTTCTAAGCTTTTATTTGTTGTACATTACACAGTCCTTTAAATGTGTATACATAGGATTTATTTAGAGAGGCATGCATTCTTTAGTGATGTAATGATTTTTTCCCAGTATGTGCTAAAACCTTCTCTATTCAAAACACTGTGACTTAAAAGAGGAAGCAATTTGCTTCTGATGAAGTAATTTAGCTTCTAATATGTGCCAAACATATTTAATGGCATTCAAAACAAACATCTCCTCCCGAGTATTTTTGGAACTTGGTTGATCAGCAGATAAACCTCTCCCTATTTATTTCAGAACCATAAGCAGCTTTACTGATCTACAGCTTGGGTGGCACACTAATCATCTTGATTATATGATTACAAGTCATTTCCCTTTGAGGAGCAATTGTATTTGAACCTGGATTTAAGAGGAAACTCGGCTGCCTGCAGGCCATAGAGCTGGCTGCTTTCGAAATTGTCTTAACAGAATTTATCTTAACTGATGCTGGTTTTTAAGTTTATCGTCTGTATTATTTTCAATTAAAACAATTACCAATATGTTTATTTGCTTATTGCTACCAGGTAGGTTACCTTAGGTGGCATATTTAAATGCTTCTTATAAGTAAGATAATTGCACTGGGCATGCATTTCTTTCATTTATCAGCCAAGAAAGGAGCTCTTTGGTGCTGCTTCCCTGAGATGCCTGAAGATTGCCGCAGATCTCTTGGTTTGCCAAACAGCCATGTGTTCTTCTGACTGGCTTGTCACAATGCTAGTTGTGAAATAAAAGGTTTTGATTTTCTCCATGAATCTGAACAAGACGGGTGTTTACATGTAAAGATATTTAAAACTACTTTTGCAAACCTAATACAGCAAGCAGAATTGGCAGAAATCAAACAGATTCCTCCAGAAATCTGATTTTTTTCAACAGACCGTTGAAATCTATTGTGAAAGGCATGCTTTTTATTACAGCAAAAAAGCAGTAAATAAAAAAGGCACAATATTAAGTGACTGCATAAAAAAAATGTAACTTTTCCTGAAGAACAAAACTGAATCATAAGGACATCATAATAGTAATTGACTGCACATAAATAGTTTGATATGCAGTTTTTTAAAAAAATAAAATGATTGCCAAAATAAACACGCTTTCTGAGTTTTGTAAGGTGAAATTATCTCATTAATTGATATTTACTTTTCTGCTTAGTTTTGACTTCATAGACTACAACGTTGAAATCCGTGCTTGTCAAGGACATTTTCAATGAGCTGTATCACCTTTCACTTTAATGTAGCTAATTCGGCATTTCAGACAGCATGTCTGAGTAGCCTATCATTGTAAGGTTTTACGGTATTTTACTTCTTTCATCCTACATTATATCTGGGGCAGTCTAATAAAAAATGCATTTAGTATATGCATCGATTCCTATGAGATAAAAAAAAAAAATGACAAAAAATATGGCAAAAGAATGAGTAATGTAGCCAAAATAAATTTACAATTTTGCAATTTGTCATAGCATCTGATGTGTTTTTTTCTGGGTCTGCTATATGCAGTTATTACAGCTGTGATGCATACATTAATAGGGTGGGGATGCGTCACATCTTAATTGTTGGTGAAGAATTTGATGAAGAATGTCAGTTATGTGCACTGACGATGCTGATCCTTGTGATTACTGATATAAGAACCTCAGCTTAATATAAGATTTGTTGCTGTCTATATAAAAATAAAGAACATTTTACACTTGGTGTTTGTAGTAGTTGTAAATGATCATGGTCAGCAATGTGCATCACATTATAAGTGCTCTTTATCACATGATGAAAGTAGGTATTTCAAGATGTACAAATTCACCTAGATTATAGTACATGAATATGTTTGAGGATAAGTAATCAAGCTAACCAACACCACTTACTTGACAGGTTACAAGTAATGGTGTTGGTTATAATGGGGATCACAGTATTATAAACCATTCAGAGCAAAAGAAGTGCGGGAAATGTTTGTCCTGTAAGAGGTAAACTTTAAGCCACATGAATAAATGCCATTTTAAATGTCTAAAGCAGAGTGCTAATGAAGTGATGAGGAAATTTTACCCAAATATTGCAAACACACAGGCTCTCTCCTTTTTTTATATTTACGTGAATAAACTGTTTTGGCTACACCATGAATACACATCATTCATTTGTATCCAAGACTTTCTGGGGTTAAATATGTGACAGCTGATGTTTAAAAATTATAAATTAATATTTTACGTTAGCAATATTCTGCTCTGATTCTTGTTTTAGTTTTGAATGTAGGAATCACTAATGCCACATCATCAAGCAGAACGTTTTAAGGCTGGATACCCTTTCTGATGTGAATCTTCACTGATTACAGTACACCAGTAACAGCGCACTGCACAATAACGTGCAGTGAATACAATTGACTTGAGCATTTATAGTTTTCATCCTCTTTCTCTGTACATTTAGCATTCGTTGGCTCAGAGGTTGATGCGTTTGCTGCTTCCTGAGCAGCTCTTCTTTTCTCCACCCTAGCGGCTCACTTCTTCTCTTCTACCGTCTGCATCTATTCATGTTAAAACTGATTAAGTCAGTGTTTGTGTTGCAATTAATTAGTACGTTTTCCTTTATTTTTTACTTAAGCTGACACTTAAATCTTCAATCTGCCTCAAGAATGATTTAAGACATGAAGAGGTAGGGGAAGTGACGGCGAAGGTGGTAGGGTTTAGAATGGTGCCCGTACACATGCGCCGCACGACCGCCCTGCTGTCTGCTGCCGAGAGTTGATTCTACAATAAAATAAAATAAAAATAAAAAGAGGAATAACCTTGGAGGTTAATCTTCAACCTGAAAGCGGATATTAGACCTCACGTAGTCTAGAATTATAAATAATAATGCTAGTAATCCCAGAGTCTTATTCTCTACGATTGATCGTCTGCTAAACCCAGGTCACTCAATGGAATGCCTCTAAAAACTTCCAGTGAAACTTGTGAGGCTTTTGATGTATTTGTTAATCAAAAAATTAATGATATTAGAAATAATATAGTACATCTTCCCAATACTAAACCACTTAAACCCCGGTACTCCATTTTAAACAAATTACATTTTTTCACCAGGATAGATTTACCTGATTTATATAAAATAATTTTTCAACTGAGACCCTCCACCTGCGTCCTTGACCCAATACCAACAAGTTTTTTCAAAGAAGTATCGGACATACTAATTTATAGTATTCTTGACATAGTAAACTTGTCATTAGATACGGGGGTCCTCCCAGACTGTCTTAAGAATGCTGTAGTTAAACCCCTGCTTAAGAAAAATAATCTTGACTCCTCTGCTTTTGAAAATTCTAGACCTTTTTCTAACTTGCCTTTCTTAAGTAAAATTCTAGAGAAGGCAGTCATTATGCAGCTTAATGATAACCTCAATAAACATGCTATTCTTGATAAGTTTCAGTCGGGCTTCAGAACAAATCACAGTACAGGAACTGCATTCATTAAAATAGTAAATGACTTGCGGATAAATGGAGACAGAGGCCATTTAATTGCTGTCATCCTCTTACATCTGAGTGCCGCATTCAATACCATTGATCACAATATTCTTAGAAATCGCCTTAATCAATGGGTGGGCCTCTCTGACAGTGTCTTAAATTGGTTTGAATTCTACCTGGTAGGTCAAAAATTCTTTGTAAGTTGTGGTAATTATACTTCAAAGACCCATGATATTCTATATGGTGTTCCACAAGGCTCTATCCTTGGTCCGCTGCTCTTTTCGATTTAGATGCTTCCGTTAGGTCAGATTATCTCGGGGCATAACATGAGCTACCATAGCTATGCTGATGACACACAACTGTACTTATCACTAGTGCCTGATGAATCCGACTCTATTGATTCACTGACACAATGTCTTACTTGTGTTTCTGAATGGATGAGTTGTAATTTTCTCAAACTAAATAAAGAGTGAACAGAAATTTTAGTGATTGGCAATCTATACTAATAAAAGGCAAAGCCCTCACTGACTGACTCACTGACTGACTGACTGATTCATCACTAATTCTCCAACTTCCCGTGTAGGTAGAAGGCTCAAATTTGGAAGGCTCATTCCTTACAGCTTACTTACAAAAGTTAAGCAGGTTTCATTTTGAAATTCTATGCGTAACGGTCATAACTGGAACCTGCTTACGTACATATATACGGCCATAGCCTGCAGCTCAGTCGCCGTGTGAGGTGGAGTTACGTCACTCATCGTCACGCCTCCCACGTAATTGAGTGCCTGCCCATATAAGGCCGTCCGTCAGCAGCAATCCAATAGACACGCTGCCGCTAAATATTCGCGGGTGAAGGACTGTGCTTATGCAAACGAAGATGAGATGGTCAGGCATAGAATAGTGTTTGGCACAAACTCAGCGAAAGTGCGAGAGAAACTTTTAAGTGCCAGGTCTTAGCTAACATTAAATAAAGCCGTGGACATTGCAAGATCGCATGACATAACACAAGCACAGCTGAGAACCTTCGATGCATATACTCTGAGCGGCTCACGTGAACTGACTGTGAACGCAGTACGCAGAGAACAGGCAAGAGCTCCAAAGAGCGCTGAACAAAAAACGCATTAAACAATTGAGAAGGCAGCAAAGAATATGAAGCGAGTGATGCATACAAGCATATTCAAAAGTGCAGCTACTGTGGAAACAAAGCACACGGTGGAAAAAGTCAAATATCCAGCTAAAGGAAGACAGTGTAAAAAATGTGGTAAATTGAACCAATTCGCTATAGTTTGCAGGACTGGGAAAGGTAAACCCGTGCATGTAGTGTGTGATGTAAATTAAGTTCATAGACATGCTGCCGCTGGCGTTTGTCATGCTTACGACGAATACGATATTAGCGAGATATAAGTTTAATGAGAAGACACAGGGTATAAACGAGACTTTTGATCACTTTGTAACGTAGTTAAAATTGCTGTAACGGAGTTAAAATTGCTGGTGAGGGACTGTGCTTATGCAAACGAATACAAAAGCCTAACTTTAAATTAAGTTCATAGACACGCTGCCGCTGGCGTTTGTCATGCTGTGTTTGTGGAGGGATGGAGAGTTAAAGTGGGTGGGGGAGTCACGTCATCATCTCCCCTCCCATTCACGTCATTTCATTCACTTCATTTCGCTCCGAGCTGAGCTCCGCAGCTAACGCGGTCTTGTGGAAACAACTTTGTGACGCTGCCAACAAATACTCACAGAAAAATCCACAAGTTAATAGACACGCTGTCGCTAGAGTTTCTCCACACTCTGAATCCTCCAGGCACACCTCAGCATAATCTAATTTTGAAGGTTGGGACACTAATAATGATACTGAAAAACTTACAGCCACTGAAACTTTGTAACGGCACGAGACTTCAGGTCACGTGTCTGCAAAAGAATGTAATTAGGCAACTATTTTTACTGGCAGTTGCTCAGGGGAGAGAGTTTTTATTCCTAGCATCCCTGTTATACCCTCTGATCTCCAATTTCAATTCAAATGCCTCCAATTTCCATTAAGGCTCTGCTTCGTGATGACAATTAATAAGTCTCAGGGACAGACCCTACAAAAAGTTGCCATTGCTTTGAGTCAAGATTGCTTTTCACATGGCCAACTATACGTTGCATGCTCAAGAGTAAGTTACCACAGCTTGATCTTATTACAACCGGAGTGCTGAACTGACAACGTGGTATACAAAGAGATCCTTAAAAAATAATTATTGGTATATTTTCCCTCAGTTTAAAAAGGTTCACTTTTCTTCTTAATAAAAATTTAAAAGCAGTACTTCGCCGCTGCGAAGCGCGGGTATTTTGCTAGTAATGGATATAATGAGGATATTAGAAATAAATTTGATGCATTAGGATTAAAAGTCAAGACGGAGACAAAGAATTTAGGGGTAACTATTGACTCTGACCTGAATTTTAAATCACATATTAATCAGATTACTAGGACAGCATTTTTCCACTTAAGAAATATAGCAAAAGTTAGACCCCTTATAACATTGCAAGATGCTGAGAAATGAATCCACACTTTTGTTTTCAGTCGACTAGATTAGTGTAACTACCCAATAAAGACATCATTCGATTGCAACTAGTGCAGAATGCAGCTGCTATAATCTTAACTAGGAAAAGAAAATCTGAGCACATCTCTCCAGTTTTGATGTCACTACATTGGTTACCTGTGTCATATAGAATTGATTTTAAAATCCTGCTTATAGTTTACAAAGGCTTAAATAATCTCTCTCCATCTTCAAATCGTAACCTTAGATCTTCAAATGAGTGTCTGCTTAGAATTCCAAGAGCTAAACTTAAAAGAACTGGTAAGGCAGTTTTCTGCTGTTATGCACCAAAAATTTGAAATAGCTTGCCAATAGGAATTTGCCAGGCTAATACAGTAGAGCACTTTAAAAAAACTGCTGAAAACACATTACTTTAATATGGCTTTCTTATAGCTTCATCTTAGTTTAATCCTGATGCTCTGTATATTCAATTAATTAACATGATATTCATATTTAAAATCCGTACTAACCCCTACTTTCTCTTTTGCTCTTTTTACAGGTTTTCTGGGGTGATGACCTGCGCCACCACCACCTGATCAAAGCACCGTGATGTCCCTACATTGATGGATTAAAGGCCAGAAATCCACATGACTGTCATCATCAATTTCTTCCATCAGAGACCTGAATACTATGAGGACTGATCATTTATGTTAGATAGAATGCCTAGAGGGGGCTGGGTGGTCTCGTAGCCTAGGAAACCCTGCAGATTTTATTTTTTTTTTCTCCAGCTGTCTGGAGTTTTTTTTTTTTTTTTCTGTCCTCCCTGGACTTTGGACCTTACTATTATTCTATGTTAATTAGTGTTCCCTTATTTTAATTCTTATTCATTTTGTCTTTTTTCTCTTTCTTCATCATTTAAAACACTTTTGAGCTGCATTATTGGTATGAAAATGTGCTATATAAATAAATGTTGTTGTTATTTCCATTTAGCAGTATTTAGGCAAGAGTTCCACTGTGTTGTGCATGGTAACAATAGCCTTACAAGTATGGTATTTAATGTCAACACATCACCACTATGTAAGATGGTGTTGTGCATTGCCACACAACCAAATCTTTGGATTCTCCTAATAAATGCTCAGTGTGACTTTAGATAGACAGGGAAAGAATATTAGACCAGGTTCAGGACTTTCTATTTTCCCGTTTTTTACGGACTTTATGTGAAAGTAAAACATGTGTTAAAGAGAAAGAGATTCAGGTGGTTGGGGTAGAAGCTGTTGTAGTATCTGGCAGAATTGGTTTGGATGCTACAGTACCTTCTTCCAGATCAAAATAGAACAAAGAGAAAGAGGGAGGGGTGGGAGCAGTTCTTCACAATGTGAAAAGCTATGCAGATACAGTACATTACAGAGATGTCTTCAGTGGATGTCAGAGTGGACCTAATGATCTTTTCTGCACTGTGCATCTGTTGTACGACCTTACAGTCAGACATGCTGCAGTTCTCAAACCGTACAGTGATAAGGATGGTTAGTACGCTCTTAATGGTGCCCCTGAGGAATTTGTTGAGAGGTAGGCTTGCTTATTTGGGGAGAGGTAGGCTTGCCTTCTTCAGCTGCCGAAAGAAGTGGAAATGCTAGTGTGCCTTCTTGGCTATGAAGATGGCATTAACTGACCAAGTAATGTCAGCTGCCAGGTGCACACAAAGCAATTTGGTGGTCTTGACCATTTCCACTGCAGAGACATCGAAGTGCAGTGGGGTGGGCTTAGTACACAGCCCTGGGGGGCACCAGTGCTCAGCGTGATGTTACTGGACATAGTGTTTCCCAGGCAGACTGTCTGGGATCTCGCTGTCAGGAAATCCTGGACCCAGTTGCATAAGGAATTGTTGTAGTCTAGCAAATTCAACTTCCCTATGGGCTTCTGAGGGATGATGGTTGAAAGCTGAGCTGAAGCCTATGAAAAGCATCCTAGTCTAAGTGCCTCTTTTGTCCAAATGGGACAGGTCCAGACAAAGAGTAGTAAATATGACATCTTCAGTGGAACGGATCAGGCAATAGGCAAACTGGAGAGGGTCACGTGATACGGGATGTCCTGCTTTCAAGTGGCCCTAGACTAGCCTCTCATGGTCAAGGGTCATTGAGACAGAGAAAGTCTTTGACACGGGTATGATGGTGGTGGTATTCAAGCATTTGAGGACAACTGCCTGTGTCTATGAAGTGTGTATGACCTGGGAACATTCTTTCTATCAAATGTCCTTTTTCAGCATTATAAAGGTAGTGCATGGCTCCATCACCACGCATTTGCAAATGAAAAGAAAATGTAGAAAAAAAGGGTAGAGAAACTATTTCTGACCTTATGCAACAGACAAAGGCATTGCAGCTATTAAATTGTGCCTTTAGCCTTAATATCACATTATTTTTAGCATAGAAATAACCATTACTGCTTTTCTTATTTATTAAAAAGTGTCGACCTTCATTGAGTCCAAATATCTTTTGGTTCATTGAATGCTAAATATGCAGACAATAAATTCAGTTATTTTCAGTAAAGTAAGGATTCATTTAATTAGCTCCACAAATTTTAATATTCATTTATTTATTCAGAAAAGAACAAAAGCATGAAAAAAACCCAAAGGAATAGAACAGAATAATATGCATTGAATGTGTGAGGAGCTAGCGGACAGATGTGCTGATCCTACCTGTTTAGTGTAGTTTTTTGCATGTTTTTCACAAGGGGTTTTGACGCAGCTTCCACACTGAAGAAACTGAGACTTTCAATATCATGTTGCCAATAAAATGTGGAGGTTATTTACATACCATTATTGATTTGTATACTTCAGAAAGAATGGAATGCTCTTCAGAGTATCATTTAGTACTGCCATTGCATTTTTGTATTAACATATTGATTAGCATTAATGTTAGGTTTATGTAACATACTTAATTCTGCAAGTGACTGCAACTACAGAACATAAAGTAATGTGGCTGTGTTTACAGCTAAAAGGATGAGACCTTCACAAGCCAGAAAGGTCAGCCAGCCACACATCTTCCATTAACTCACAGTTACTGATGTTTGGTAGAACGTTTACTTAGAGATGGGATGGCATATTTCACTGGAAGCTATTTTTCACAAGTCATTTTGAGTACAAAAAAAGTGGCAGGGCAAACAAAACGACACACACTTGGTTGTGATTGATAAAAATCAAGATTCAGAGTCCTTTCAGACAAATCAGTATCTTAAATGGGAATTCAAATTTCAGTGCTCAAAGTAAAACTTTACATTAAAGCTATCCTTGTAAAATAAACATATACAGTAATTACAGTACAAGAAAAAAATGTGGTGAATGATTAGCTGAATGAGTCTTATGAACTAAATGGCTTTGTCTTCATTTTCTCTTTGTTCTTGAAAATATGCAAGCTAATTCAAATCCTTTGTTAAGTAATCTTATTTAATGAAAAACAATATCATGATTTAAGAGAAACTGACATGTTTATAACTATATTTGATTGTGCTCACAAGTAAGAACAATCCTGCACATAACAATTTCTGCACTTAATGAGTATTCTGTTGACTCTTTGTGTTCAAGTATGCTGCTTTCTTTAGTGTTCAGATTGTGTACATTTATATTAGCATGTGATAAACAAACTAATTTATAGTAACATCAGCATTAAATATATAATTAGGAATAACTGAATTATTAAACTTGAAGCTTGGGGACATTTTTGGATCCATACCAAAAATATAATTTAATTTCACTTGTGCTTTTATGAATAAGAAAATTCTTCTTTAAACATAATCATATTCCAGAGGTTATATTACATGTATGGCATTTGTTTATATGCTGTGTTTACAAGTTTTGATAAACCCAAAATGCAGACCTAATTACTTATTTTTCCATCTTTGCAGAAGTGAATTAGAGGAGTAACTTCAAAGACATTGTTTAGTTCTAATTGCATACTGTTCACTTAAGTTTAAACTTTTGTATATTATGAATTGGAAAGAGGAGTTTCGGTGTGCTGGTCCTATATTTTATCTTTATTGCTGTCCAAGAAACCATGAAGAACACAAATTACCTGAATTGACAGTGGGTATTTTTTCATTACAAACAATCACCCTGTGTTTCTTTAACAAAAATGACATTAAATGTGCACAAACCACCATTGCAGATAGGAGGAAAGTACAGTGGTACAAAAGACTTCTTGTACATGTCTCGCTTATTTTTTGTACTGTCTTGCATTGTGCAGGATGTCCATTTCTGCCAAACTGTTACAGTTACAGACAATTCTTTCTGCACCAAGAAAGACAAGTTGTCCTCCTGACTCCTATGCTCTGTCTCATCCCCTTTATCAAAACACTCCACAAGTGCAGAATCAACTGAGAATATCTGCAAGTGACACTGTGGTGGACACTGTACTGTATGTACTTTCTGGCATTTTTAAGTTTTTAAAGAGAGAAGAAATGGAAATAAAACTTCTAGTACTGGTTTGTCACATGTATGACAGGCTGTTGTCATCATCACTGCTTCTTTGAGGCTTTAAATTTACAGGGGTGGGCAAAGTCATTCCTGGAGGGCTGCAGGTTTTTGTTCCAACCCAGTTGCTTAATAAGAAAAACTTATTGGTCTAGTGACTCTCAGTTGTTAAGATTTTGAGCCCTTATTGCTTATTTTAGTCTTAAACAGCTGTTTTCTTGTTTTTTAATGGCTCCTTATTAGCAAATAAGATGCATATGACAAAAGAAACAAGCATTTCTCCATTTAGCTTGTGACCATTTACACCTGTGTGTATTTATCGTGCACTATTTTGTTTAATTAAATATTTGGAAGGAAAGTGAAGAGAAAAAAGTGAAAGATTGAATATTACTCATTGATTTTAGACTTCAAATCATTAGGATGATATCCTAAGAAAGGAAAAAAAATCTAGGATATGAGAATAACCTGACATGGCAGAATTAAAGCACTAACAAGCCATGAAATTGAATGATTGGCAAGGATATTGGACTAAGGATTTGAAAAAAAAAGTCTTGTGGTCTCCATAATGATGTCAATGATGTCCACTAACCATTTCACTGCTGCAAATGCTGTCTTAATCTAACAACTTACATAAAATGTATTTGTAGTGAGTTAAATTTCAATTTAAAAGTAAACAGTAAAAAACGAATCTTTATAATCACACCTTCTCTCTCTTTGATTCAGGCAGAGATGGTATGCTGATGGTATATATTTCCTTACACTTCAAGTTTTTTATGTTAAATTAATTATCCTTTATTACTATTATTTTTTCTCAGATAGCCTACTTTAATTTACACTCTTAGACTCCGAAAGAAAGGATACAGGTTAATTATAACACAGCTAAAAAACTTACTGCAAGTTGTATTTTGAGGATGAAGGAAATTAAAAATCAAAAGGATGAGTTAAGATACATTAGTGAAAGTTTGTTTTGAAATAACAGATAGACGAAAATAAACTGATGTTTTTCAACAAGTTTGCAACCAAAGAAAGAGCAGTTCAAGCATGAAGAATAGTGATTTCCAAGAAATAAAAATCAAAGAAATGTTCAAAATATCTAACATAGTGTCTGCTGATACTGATGATTTCAAAGAATGTAGTTAAGGTTTATAACGGCACAAGAACAACCAAAGAAATGTGTTTGCTATGGATGGCTGTCCAAGTTCACAATACAATAAGTACAATATACCATGATTCCTTAGCAACATTTCTACTGACATTTTAGAAAAGATAACAGAGACTGAAATTCAACTATTTAATATTTTCTCAATATCCCTGTGTCATAAATCTCAATGTCCCTTTGTTCATTTCTAAAATCACTCATTTATATCACTCCATCTTTGGTTGGTTCATGCTTTATACTTGATGCTGCTTGGGACAAATGAATACCCCCATGATGCCAATCTGGAATAAGTGGGTTTGAGAAAGGGTCACAGGGATAGAGAGCATGTCCGAGGCAGCACCAGGTTCAAATTACGAATGGATTGCTGGTCGGTCTCAGGAAGTGTTGCCTCAAGCCAAACTGGGGCTCTATGTGCCCCTCCCTGAATCCAAAAATATTTATAAATAAATAATATACAAGGGACGCTCAAAACATTTCTGCACTTTTTAAACTCTAATTCAAAAACAAATTACATCACTTTTCTTCATAGTCACCTTCCTTTGTGATGCAATTTTCCTAGCATCGTACCAATTTTTTAATGCCATCAGCAAAAAATGATTTTGGTTGAGTGGGTAGCCAATGATGCACTGCTGCTTTCACATCATCATCACATGAAAATCTTCTTCCCCTAAAAGCTTCTTAGAGCGGTCCAAAAAGATTTTTGAACATTTCAATCCACTCATAGACGACTCTATGAGATAGAACTTTATTCCCATACTGAGCACACATGCATGAACACCTTCTGCCGACAAAAAGCGTATGACAAAACAATGTTCCTCTTTGTTGAAAATTATAAGCTTCACAGCCATCTTCACCACAGGTTGACGACTCTTATGCTAAACTGTAAGGGCAGCTGGCTTGCC
The DNA here is from genome assembly GCA_026402145.1 of Polypterus bichir lapradei. Classification (NCBI taxonomy): domain Eukaryota; kingdom Metazoa; phylum Chordata; class Cladistia; order Polypteriformes; family Polypteridae; genus Polypterus; species Polypterus bichir. The sequence continues at coordinate 55,285,068 of JANRMT010027041.1, read as the reverse complement.
AGACAGAACTAGTCACATGACACTATCAGACACAACCAATTATTACTCCTCTCGCCTTCACCATTTTCAATGAAAATATATATTTTGAATGCCCCTCGTATAAACAGAGAAGCAAACATCACAAACTTACCTGCTGTATAACTTTTACATTACAAATACTTTTTTTTTTAATTACCAGAACTTCAAAGTGAATGTGTAGGGGTTTCTTCAGTCTCTTTGTTGCATATCACAACAGCATAAGTCTACATTTTATGAAGGCAAAGTCATCTTTGAGGTCATGACACGACAGCTTTTGTGCAAAGTCTGCGTTGATGTCAATGACAGCCAAGCTGCTTATACATTGTTGATGTCTTGATGAGCTAAAGTTTTGAAAAACTGGTAACTGGGAGGGTTACAGCAATCCAGAGGACAACCTGGACTTCAATGGTATTTGTTGGCAATGATACACTGAAAAAAATAAGGTGATGATTCACACTTAATATTTTCAATCTGAACCACTATAATTCTTTTTAGCCTATTGATCCCACAATTTTTAAGTTGAGGCAAATCATTTACAGTGATTGGGTGCAATTCGTTTTATACTGAAGTAAATATATTTTTTGAGTTGCTCTTCTTTTTTGGCAGTTGGAAAGCCATCACGCTGGAAAGTTCAACCGGAAGAATATACAAATGGCCCCTCAAACACAGCACACGAACAACCTAAAATATTAAGTTAACTGAAATAGGATTTTTACGTTTATTCCCTCCACCATAACTTACTTTGGTACAAACAAATCTTTTTACTTTGATTGAGATCTGAAACCAAATATTTCAAACTACAACACTAAATGACTATTCTTAAGTTGCTTGAAAGAGAAAATTTACATTTTATGGACAACATCAATGCTATACCTTTTTCATTGTATATCAATTCATTTTTTATTATAAATAAAGCCTAAATTAATAATAATAATAATAATGGTCCAGAGTACTAATGTGCTGTTAGTCTTTTTTACTTGATTTGGACAACAGTATCTCTTGTGAGATATAATACAACAACAAAAACAATTTTAATACTATTAGTGCTACTACTAATAATAATAGATAAACATATATAAACATCTACACGTGGAAGTGTGTGTGTCTGTTCAGCCCAGAAGTGAGAGATGGAGTCAGGGTAAGGGCTCCACCCACGAGGATACGAAAGCGAGGCCAGCACATTGAAAAAACAAAACATCCAAAGAGAGAAGCGAGGCTAGCACGTCAGCAAAACAAAACATCCGAAGAGAGAGTCACTTGCTTATCCGCTATTACAGAAGCCAGGCCAGCATGTCGGAAAAACTAAACATCTGAAGACAGAGTCACTTGCTTATCCGCTATTACAGAAGCCAGGCCAGCATGTCGGAAAAACTAAACATCTGAAGACAGAGTCACTTGCTTATCCGCTATTACAGAAGCATGGCAAGCACATCGGCAAAACAAAACATTCAAAGAGAGAGTCACTTGCTTATCCACTATTACAGAAGCGAGGAGAGAATGTCGGCAAAACGAAATATCCAAAGAGAGAGTCAGTTGCTTATCTGCTATTACAGAAGCGAGGCCAGCACTTCGGCAAAATGAAACATCCAAAGAGAGAGTCACTTGCTTATTCGCTATTACAGAAGCATGGCAAGCACATCGGCAAAACAGTAACCCTTTTACTTTTCCTCCCACTGCTAATACACAAGCGAGGCGAGCACCTCCTAGGAGAGAGATGCCCAGAGTAGTTCCTTTCAATTACCTGACATCTCTACATTTCAATATTTTTTTTTTAATGTTTTCAATAGTTTCTAGGACCCTGTGCTTTATACAGCACGGGCTTACTCAGCTAGTAATATATAATACAACAACTACTACTATTACTACTAAGATATAAAATAGTACTACTACTAATAATAATAACATAAAAACACTACTACTGCTACTATTGTTGAATGTGCTTCATAAACTTACTTAAAGCAGTAAGTACTGGGTCAAAATGTACCTGAACATTTAGATATTTAAAAATTGAACATGTGAAGGTATCACCTACCCTTAAGAATGTATCTAAACTTCTTCATTTTGTCCTTATAATGACAGCAGATAGCAATAAGGCATTAATTAAATTAGCTACTAATAAAATTAACCAACAATTAAAGTTAATCTCAGCTAACTGCTCTTGTTGTATGTCAAAATTGCTTGCCTGGTGTATTGGCACAATTCTGCCAATAACTAATAAGCCAGAGAGCTTGTGTGTTGGTGATATAGATGTGTTCTCAGTGCAACAAAACTTAGAGCAATTTAACAACATGTAGAGCTCCTGAGGTCTGTATGGCGTTAATAAATAATCCACAACCCTGTGACAGGTAAGTATTTTAATGTCAGGTAATATCTGTGAAACACTCGATATCAAAACTATCACATATAATACTACTCCATTGTTACTCCAGTAAACCATTAGCTTTACATTATGATTAACATTAGCGTTGTGGAAGGAGTTATCTGACTCGAGTCAAGTACACCAAGAGATAAAATGTACAATCCAATTGGCTGTCCAACGCGGCTCCCGAATCGCGGAGGCCTGCAAACTTCCAATTGGCTTCCCCATATCGGTTCTCTGATCACGGGCTCCACACATGGTGCATGCTCTGCATATAGGATCTCAGGGCACAATTTAGCACACATTTCCCCTTGCAGGTGGACCAATCAACATAATCTGCCTGTCTTTGTTGTGCAAGAGTAAATGGGAATGCACAGCTGCAAACTACATACATAATGTTATCAGACAGGTGGAGTAGTTCGATTCTGGAGACTGGAAGTCACTTTTTGGATCCCCTTTCAAATATGGAACTGGAAGTCATAAAGTAAATGCAGAAATACAATGGTTATAGTTGAAGGCAAAGATGCAAGAAATATAAATTACATGTGACAGTCTTTATGAATTTTTTTTAGCAAGCTTTGCAAAATGCAATGCTAAATGACCAGGAATATGTATTGTTACACTGAATATAATTATAATCTTTGTGATACATACAAACGGTTTTGGCAAAAACAGGTTATTTGACATAACATAACTCATTATTTTCTATTTTCTAAATGTTTCACAGTATTATTAAATCAAGGTTTTAAGGTCTCTTAGGCGCTGCTTGTGTGTACACTGCTTTAAGTCATCTGCAGTATTGTGACTGAAGAAACTTTATCTGTCCACCCAGGTTCTCATTAGAAAAATTGTAAAAATCAGGTAAAATGCTAAGGATTAATTTTAAACAACAGCATTTTACATTCTGTTATTTTTTTTTTGGTAATTGATATGACAACTAAACAGAAAATACTATTTTTAGTAGTAGTATCAAAAGAATAACATGTGTTTTTCTTTTTTTTTCTATGCAGTTCAATATGAATGAACAGTCAAAGGCATAGTCAAACCACTGATTACTGTATGTTCACATTTTAGCAGGGCCACTACAACTTTAGACATACTCTTATTTAGTATACTGTTTTTCAAGTATATATTGATACCTACAGTAACTTTATATGTAGTCAGTGTTTGTGCTATTGGGTGCAGTTACAGTATTTTTATTAGCTCTGTTAGGTTTTGAATGGTCCACTCTTTGTCTGTTCAAAGATAAAATTGATAAAATGTGCTAAAACAGTTAGAGAAGGATGTACATGCTGAGACAAGCAACCAGAAATGCTCAGCTCTGGCAATGCAAATGAAGGATGCAGGTTTGTGGCTGACATTAATCAAATAAAAGATGGTCCACACCTCATTACTATTTACTGAACTGGACCAAAAAATTAGTACAAGAAGACTTCATTACCTGGTCTTTATATTATTTATTTTATGACTGGAAAGAAGGGTGAAATCACAACCTTTGATTTATTTTGTCACCCCTCTCTCTCTCTTTCTCTCTCTCTGTTCATTGAAGGGTAATGGGACAAATATAATTTGTATTAAATAAATTATTTTGAAGGTATTTGCCTTACTTTAATTTAGCTAATTTAATTTATCACGAACAATGTGTTTTACAAACATATCTAAACCTACACTAGCCAGAGAAGAATTAATGACCAATTAAGCAGCTGCTGTGGTACACTGAAAACATAGCGGTCATGGTCGTTGGTAAAGATTATTTTGTCCACATCTGATTATATAGACTTAAAGTATTATTGTACCTCAAATGATTTGCAAAAAAGTTATGCTGTTACCACTGTCTTTAGCCATGGACTACATATGGCTTACAGTCCTATGAAGAAATATATTTAAGACAGATGTAAGATGCCTGTAAGTTAAGTAAAACTTCCTTTCTTGCATCATTTTTTACTGTTGGTGAATTATTCTGTTCCATTCCCTTAAGTATTTTCCTTATGGCTACATTATCATGCCAAATGTAAAACACAATGCTTATACCTTGCAGGTCGTGATAATGTGTTTGCATAATGTGCTGACTAGCCAGAATTCACTTTTCCTTTGATCAGCCTCTTAACACATGGTTAGGATCCCTTGAGGAAAGTCTGTGTTTCTGTCTGATTTCCAGCAAACACCTCTGTGAATACTAACAGCAGTTTGTTTCACTGAAAATAAAATAATAGGCAAAGGAATATTTTCTGCTATACCTTTAATAGTCTACTTACCTTATGATCCTGCTTCTTTAAATGTGTTTAGCATTATTTAGCCACAAAAATAAAGTAAAAAAGAAACAAAAGTCAAATATACTGCAACCAATGGGTCCTGCTCCGCAGACAACTGGGTGACACCCCTACTGCAAATTAAAAGAAGGAAAAATTACTAAAACATATTCATTTGTCAACTATTTACAATTTACAAATTTACAACAAACATTTAATTATTAAAACATATTCAGTTACTTCTTCTTCTTCTTCCTCTTTCAGCTGCTCTCATTAGGGGTTTCCACAGCAGATCATCTTTTTCCATATCTTTCTGTCCTCTGCATCTTCCTCTGTCACACCCATCAGCTGCATGTCCTCTCTCACAATATCCATAAACCTTCTCTTATGCCTTCCTCTTTTCCTCTTCTCTGGCAGCTCTATCCTTAGCACCTTTCTCCCAATATACCCAGCATCTCTCTTCTGCATGTCCAAACCAATGCAATCTCGCCTCTCTGACTTTGTCTCCCAACCGTTCAACCTGAGCTGACCCTCTAATGTCCTCATTTCTAAATCCTGTCCATCCTCATCACACCCAATGCAAATCTTAGCATCTTTAACTCTGCTACGTCCAGCTCTGTCTCCTGCTTTCTGGTCAGTGCCACCGTCTCCAACTCATATAACTCTCCAAATGTATTTGCCATTAAATCTGTATTTAGCTTATTTTAACACAGTTTGTGATGGATATTAAATACTGCATAAAATTTTAAGACCTTCATAATCCAATTCAGGGTCTTTCTGGTGCTAGTCCATCTCAGGGTTGAAACACACACACCCGGTCAAAATCCCCATTCCCACAAAGCTAATTTAGATTTGTCATCAAAATATTAGTATTTTGGGATTCTGGGGACAAATCAGAGTATCCAGAGGAAAATTCATACAAATATTGTTTGAGAATGACATTTGAACCAAAGATGGTAATGAGGCAATAGCATTAACGACTTCATCAAGCCAACGAAATTAGATCTGGAAAGAATAGTTTTAAGTAAAAGCATTAAGTGCCAGGCAAGCTGGACTTGTCCATTGTTCATCTATTCTTCGTATGACACATTTCTTAACTTCAAATTTCAACATTCTTGCTTGATTATGTGGTAATTTCAGCAAGATCTGCAAATTTGGCAGTTTCACATTGGCTCCAATCCTTGGTTTTAGTGTGAAACACAGTGGCTTACCTGCTAATTGCTCACTAGCCCTTATGGTTCCCATACAACCATGAAACAGTGAATGAATGAAATCATGGGTGGACTTTGACGTTTAGCCTTTCAGACCAACCATAAAAAATAACTGCAAATAATTACATAAAAAATAGTCTCACTTACGTTAACAATTTTAATACTTTGAATGTTTGAAAAAGTGTACAAGTACCATCAATTATATTTAAATAACAGAAACTGCTTTTTCTTAGTTCATTTACTTACTTCACTTCAGTTACAGTATCTTGTACTGACTATTCATGATCAGGTTTGCTGACAGGAGCGGATGTCGGATGTGTAAAAGAGGAAAATACGATAAATAACACACAAGCTAAAATAACCCCTCTCAAGGCAAACTATAGTATATAAACATTTAAATGACACGTAACTCCATGTTCATGTACTGGTTCTCTCTCAATTGGACTATTGCAGTTTTCACATGGCAAGGCTTCTTTCAACAGAATGTATCATCTCAACGGTGCTCTCTGTTCCTTATTTCACTCATGCTACTCCTCTGTTTCAGCCTCTCCACTGTCTTCCTGTTATTGCAAAAATCCAGTTGTCTTAACCTATGGCTCTGTGAGTATTCTCTGCTCTTTGCAGTCTTTAGACTCTCTATATGTGCCTTCATGAAATCTCCGTTCTGCCTTCGCCTGTCTGCTGATCTTCCTTCCTTTTGCCAGACATGCCAAAACCAATACATTTTTTTTGTAGTGGAATTTATTCATTTTATTATGTTAGTGAACATCTTTCTTTAGTGAAATGGAAGAACAGGAAATTTATATTTTACTTTTTCAATCTATTTGTTTCCGTACAGTAAACATTTTCATATTTTCCTTCCCCACTATGGTAAAAGGTATAGATAGCTGAAATGCAAAATAAAATAAAAAGGTTCTTTCTTCTGAGACCACTTAATCTTACTTGAGGCTTGTGAATAACTGGAGCCTATCCTGGGTGAATGTGATGCAACACAGGAACCAATTCTGTTAATAGTTATAATCGTACATACTTTGCAAAGAACTTTCTGATATTATGCTTTGTTGTCATAGTATGTAAAAAACAATTTAAATGATGAACCAAAAAAAAAAAACTTCAAATTTCAACAACAGTAGAATTAGTTTAAAAAATATTGACTTCAGCAGCTTAACATTTGTTGCTATGTTTATCATATTTAAAGACTTATTATTTATTTAATCGTATCCAAGTGTGTATTCTCCGGTGTAAAGGATGGAGGACCGTACGCACCAGCCCAGTTGCATGAAAGGCCCCAGCAGGCCTCTGAAGGGCATCTTTTCACATATGCTGCCAGATGCTGCCCTGTGGATATTTCAGACAGTCTGATCCATACGTAATGATAAGCATCCCATCTTTTTGCTCCAGTTCAGTCAGTATGCAATTGCTTTTTCACTACATTATTTTATAATGATTAAGAGTTTGTAAAACTCTTATGCATTATATTTCATCTACCTGCCACCATTCTTGCATCCTTGAGATTGCCGAGATAAAAAAATGACCCAATTGATGTGTGACTTTCTACTAATATAATTGAGAATTTGTGAAAGCTCAATTTACTGCCAAAAGATGGATTTGTTTTTGGTGAAGAAATTAATTGGTAAAATGGCAGTTATGGTACTGTAAGGCAATGCAGACTGAACTTGTTTGCTTCACTAGAAGCCTGAACTGATGACTACCAAGAAGAAATAAAATCAAACAAAAGCAAATATGTCACAAAAGCATGAAGATGACAGGAAGACACACCTTGTTTACTTGGTGAACTTCAACCCCACTCTCACCCTCTCAGCATAAAGACCACACAGCAAATAATAGATAACGGAAAGACTAAAGTAAATGTATTGTAACCATTAGCAACAACTTAAAACAAGAACATTTTTACATAATAGAAATGCATTTTAAAAGGGCTGGCACACAGCACCAAACACTGACTTGCTGCAGAGAGAAGGCGAGAGAGAGAGAGAGAGAGAGAGAGAGAGAGAGAGAAGGCGAGAGAGAGAGAGAGAGAGAAGGTGAGAGAAAGAGAGAGATAAAGAGAGAGAGAGAGAAAGAGAGAGAGACTTTTGACAAGGCTCATCAAGATAACGCATGCGCTTGCTGTGAATCGCAAACCAAAATGTGGCGCATACAAGAGAAGAGGAAAAGGTCTTTACCATTTCATGCTACTAGGTTTCTCTCTCTCTTGGTTTATTGAATATTCTTCTGGAAGGGATCCTTAAACATTTAACTGTTCTTGGTGACATTTAGATGACAATTGCATTGTGAAAGATTGATATTATTAAACACTAAACACTGAAAAAGACCCTATTTAAATTAAGTGATATTTAGGTTTTTTGCTGCCATTTCTCGTGCGTGGGTTCTGTGAGAGATACACATGTGTTAACTTGCCTCAACCTGTGTAGTATGTTTTACGCAAATGTTAGCTATCAGTACTTTATTTTGGGTTCGAGGGAAGACAGAAGTTGAAAGAGGCATTTATTAAATGAGGATTTTTGGTGTCAGTCAGTCAGTCAGTCAGTCATTTTCCAACCCGCTATTCTAACACAGGGTCACGGGGGTCTGCTGGAGCCAATCCCAGCCAGCACAGGGCACAAGGCAGGAACAAATCTCCAGCCAGGGCGTCAGCCCACTTCAGGGCGCACACACACCCACACAACAAGCACACACTAGGGACAATTTAAAATCGCCAATGCACCTAACCTGCATGTCTTTGGACTGTGGGGGATTTTTGGTGTCATTTCATTAATTTACCTGACTGGTTTAAGCACAGGTCAGTATCCGAATGAACAGCTAAAAAGCAGAAAACAAACCTTTAATTGAGAATATGGTCAGGTATAGCTGCCTACAAAAACAATATGAATCAGACAAATAGGACAGACAAAAGAACAAGACAATGCTGGTAGCTGATAGAATAAGGTTAAGATCAAAAACACAAGAGTTTGAGGAAAGGAAAAATCCCAAGGTACGAGAAAGGATACAATTGCCACCTGGGTAAATGAGCACATGGGAGCTCATTTGGAAAATCATTAAGATCTGTGTGGAGGGATCATTGCTAGTTATGTTTACTAATAAACATCCTGAAATTTAGAAGAATATATGAGAAATGCATCTGTAAATGTTTTTACTACAGCAACAAAATTTTATTAAACTTAGTTTCAAGCATGTTGTAATATATCTTTTTTTCCTAATTTTGACATTTTCTTTGAACTATGTATGAATTCTATCAGCCAGCAAACAGTGACAAAGTAGATAGATGATTCTACCCAGCTCTGTAATGAAGGAAAATGATACATATTTCCTTTTAACTAGCTATTCTTATTTCTTTTAACTATTTACAGATTAAAAGAAAAACATACCTCTGATGTATAATATGATTAATATAATAGGCATCAACTTTTGAGCATTTGGAAATAAAAATATACTGTATCTTATATACGGTGGCACGGTGGGTAGCGCTGCTGCCTCTCAGTTAGGAGACCCAGGTTCGCTTCCTAGGTCCTCCCTGCGTGGAGTTTGCATGTTCTCCCCGTGTCTGTGTGGGTTTCCTCCGGGTACTCCGGTTTTCTCCCACAGTCCAAAGACATGCAGGTTAGGTGCATTGGCGATTCTAAATTGTCCCTAATGTGTGCTTGGTGTGTGTGTGTGTGTGTGCGCGCCCTGCCCGGGGTTTGTTTCCTGCTTTGTGCCCTGTGTTGTCTGGGATTGGCTCCAGCAGACCCCCGTGACCCTGTAGTTGGAATATAGCGGGTTGGATAATGGATGGATGGATGTACCTTATATGAATGTAATTTGAAAATATTACTTGACATTGTTTGAAGTAACAAAAAAAATACATTCTTCAAGTTACAAAATTAACATCTTAAAGGTATAACCACTTGTTTTTTAATACAAAAAGTGCATTCAGAAGGACTACAATGTTTCACTCTGCATATAATGGATTTTATTTATGTTTTATCTAAATTGGGAGAGGAATACTTTGTGTTCCTGTTTTCTACCTTGCTGGCAAAGTAATCACTAAACATAAAAGAAGATTAATGAATAGTCAATATGGCGACAAAATAAAGAAAACATCCTTCAAGAAAATAATTGGGTTGGCATTTAGAATTACACAACAAAGCACAAAGTAAAATTAACAAATTAATAGTTGCAACACTCAATTTATTCACACAATACCATGTAAATGGATTCAGTACCCAAATTAGCTATGAATCCATCTGTTTTTCCGGCATATCAGTCAAAATGAGCGATCCACACAGAAGTTTATAGAAAACCAATTTACCTTTTCCTGGTAGTTTTTCAGTCTCTGGTGTCGATTTTCATGAAATTATTATTTTCATTACTGAAAAACATATTAGTTTTGGTAATTTCCTCAGAAATGACACTGACATTATCCAGTATCCTATATCGAATTGCAGATTTTATGTTTATAATTAGACTGAATTAAACAATTCATATTTCGATCTTGGGGCAGCACAGTGGTATAGTGGTAACACTGCTGCCTTGCAGTAAGGAGACCAGACCAGGGTTTGCATCCCAGGTCCTTCCTGTGTGCATTTTGCATGTTCTCCCCATGTTTGTGTGGGTTTCCTCCCACTGTTTAAAGACATGCAAGTCAGGTGAATTAAAAATCCTACACTGGCGGTAGTGTGTGGTTGGGGTGTTCGCCATACGATGGACTGGCATCCTGTCTAGGATTTATTTATACCTTGTTCTGTATTTAGTGAGTGATATAATCTTTTCTTGCATTTTGCTTTGTAGTTTGTTCTATTACTATTGTCTGAGAAGATTCTCAGTCATCCAGGTGAAGTTATCTGGTAGTTGAGTCATGGCAACTGGACTTCTTTCTTGTTAGGTAGATACGTTTCACTGCTCATCCAAGCAGCTTCTTCAGACTGATGAGCAGTGAAACGTATCTACCTAACAAGAAAGAAGTCCAGTTGCCATGACTCAACTACCAGATTCTATTACTATTGTACTATTGTATCGTACTAATGTATTGTATTCCTGAGGAGGCAATTATAAATTGGCTGTCTAGCTCTGTGAAGAGGACTACTTGTGATCTGCTTTGTGTATTGTATTTACCCCATTTTGTGACACCCACTGCACACCCAACCTACTTGGAATGGGTTCTCCCTCTGAAGCGCCTTTCCAAAGATTTCTTGCACTTTTTTTCCCTACAAGGGTATTTTTTTGGAATTTTTGTTTTGTCTTCTTAGGGATGCAACTCTGGAGTCTGTCAAAAACAGGGTCTATTAAAGCCCATTATGGCACCCTTGTCTTATTTTGGGCTATAAACAAAATAAATTGTTGTTTTTGATAGCTGAGATAGGCTCCAGCAACCTTTTGTGACCCTATTCAGGACTAAGGGGGGTTAGAAAATGACATATTAAGATTTTGGCAACCGATAACTCAATTTATTAGTCTTCACAACCTTTATCTAGTGTTTTTAAGGTGGTTTAAAACTATATTTTGTGATGTGCTGAATACTGATTAGCATATGCAAGTAAAAATTTCATTGTACTCTGTACATGTTATAATATTGACCCCATTAACCTATAAATCCCTTTGCAGATTAAATGTTTGAAATGAATTAAAAAACGATTTAATGCCCATTCAGAAAAACCTGCAAAAAATTATTATTTCAGCAGGGAAACAGATCATCTAAGACTGCAGAGAAATGGGTATATTTGGATAAAGGTTTCAAAAGATTTCAATATGAAGGTCTCGCTCATGTGAGTATCTTTTCTTGTAACTGGGACTGATACAACTGTTTACAGCATGTTGTTTCAGTAATGTGATTATTTAACTGTTAAAAAAGAACTAACTCTCAATTGTCCATAATACTTAACCTACAAAGCAGAAAATAATAGTAAACATTCTGTGATGTGTGAGATGTGTGTTTGTAAACAAATGTCAACATATACAATGAAGCATGCCAGACATGAATGGCACATTACTGAGATAATTATCATACAGTAAAAAGAAAGAGACACAAAATGTGTGCTTTGTCAAAGACAGAGTCAGTCACCTCTACCTGGAGTTTGAGATGGATCAGCTTAAGGAATTGAGAAGAGTAGAGGCTACTATTAAAATTAACATGCAACAGGAAAAAAAAAAAATCACTATTTAAAATAAATATACAAGCATGTGAATTGATAAACTCATTTAAGTTTTAATGGACTATAGAATTTCATACAAAAGGAAATTACCAACTAGCACTGGGAGACTGAACTGGTTTTAAAATAAGATTCAAAAAACAAAAATATAAAGTGACTTACTTATTTCATATTAAGAATTATTGTGTGTTCCATAAACTTGGATGTACAGCTTCCAAGAGAAACGCAAATGTTTGTAGGTCCCATGAGCTTTGTTTGTGTTATGAATATGAACGTGTTTATTAGTGGTTTAATTGAGAGATTATTAGTAGCCTAACATATCTATATGAATTTTTAAAATATTAATTTAACTGGCCATGGTACCTGTTTTAGACAGGTAATAGAATAATTTAAAAATCTTTCTATCTCTTGTCTTATGTTTACCTTCAGTGCTTTTACTTTTTAATTGTGTATGAACATCTTTTCACCAGCATTCCCTCTCTCGAGTGCATTCATATAAAGCCTGCTTCTCAGACTCTTCTCATTATTTTTGAGGCGCCTTTGTCTCCTCCCGTCCATTTTTATACTTGCCATCTTTGAAATACAACTCTCTCAGCATTGCCTTTAGTCCTCCTCGTGCATCTCACACTGTCACTTCTTCTATCATCACATCATCAAGGCCAAATTGACCAATCACACCAAAGCCAAACTGACCAATCAGATTGCTCTGAGGAACTGGACACACACATCTTAGTGTTTTAATATATAGTAGATAGATATGTTTGGCTTAATTACTTGATTTTTTTGCAAAGCTTTTAGAATATAAAATGAATAAATTATTAGGCAAGATCAAATTACACTGGTGTAATAAAAGCAATGACATTTTTTACCTGCTATGTATTTAATGCATATGTTTGGGAGATTTTCAAATTACATTAAAAACATTCAATTATAAACAATCAGTTGCCATTACTAACACATGCATACTTAATTAAACCAAATTACATATAATAAATTATTTGTTAAATGCAAATCTGTGTTATTAAGTAGTATTCAAGAGGATTCGTTAGCAGTCAACCTGTTCTTATTAACTGTAATAGAAACCATAGGTACAATATTGAGCTTTATTTGAAAGACAGAAAAAATTTTTGATAAGCATGAAGTAAACCAACTAAAATGTCTGATAGGTCAACTAAATTCTCAAGCCAGTCATTAATGTTTTAAGGTTTCATTTACTTTGTTTTTTTAGATTATTATACTAAAATTTTGTTTCCTTCTGTATTTTTTTTTTTTTTTTGTTTCTAGGGCGGGGTGTCGGCTATGAGGCTAGGGATCTGTGCAGGCAATCGGAAGGTTGCCAGTTCAAATCCCATAAATTCCAGAAGCGATTCCAGTCCGTTTGGCCCTTCAGCACAGTCCTTAACCTGCAATTGCTCTGTCCTGGGTATGACGTTAACCTGCAACCAGGCCCTCCAACTTGCAGGTAAAACTTGTTGGTTGGCGGCAGGATCGACACTCCAGCCACTGTAAAAAAAACCTCACACTGGTCTATTCCATTCGAATTAGTGTGATGCTAAAGTGTCACCTGTTACATGGCTGCACTCACGTCCTAATTTGGGATCCTGAGGTGGTTTGTTGTGTGATGGGTGCAGCAATGCGTACTCCCAAACTCTCCTTCCGGGAATGCTTTCTCAGTGTGCAGGGCCTAATTGATGATGTCATATCAGACACCATCTTATTTAAGAGCTAAGAATTGCTTGAATTAAATATTTGTATTGCACTACAGTTGTGACCCACTGGGCTGTCTACTTTGAGTAGTGCTTAAAGCTGATCCTCTGACTAGGACATTGGACGTCTCTTGGTCCACATTTCTTGAGGCAGATCCTCCAATTAGCTGTGAACCACCCAGTCTCACTGAGATTGCACAGGTGGTGAACCAGCTGAGGGTAGGGAAGGCTGCAGGGATCTGTGGTATCCGGGGTGAACTTCTCCAGGCTGATGGTAAGGCTGTCCACCTGGCATTATAAGCAATCTTTGCTTCCATTTGGGAGACTGGCATCATCCCAACTTACTAGAAAATGGTACTTGTCGTCCCTCTCTGGAAAGGGAAGAGTAAGCTCCTGGATTGTGCTAAGTACAGGGGGATAACACTGCTGTCAGTGCCATGTAAGGTCCTTGCTGGGGTCATCCTCAATAGGATTCATTGTGACTGGAGCAATCTGGTTTTATACATAAGAAATCTACCATCTATCGCATCCTGGCACTGATGATTCTCATGGAGTGCAAATGTGAATATCTGCAGAGTTTCTGTGCAGGCTTTGTCGAATTTCGACTCAGTTGATTGAGCTGCCCTTTGGGACATTTTGATACTTCACGGTATCCCCTTACAGTTACTGGATATCATGGCTGGCCTGTACACTGGTACTATGAGTGCTGTGCAGAGTGGAGGCAGAACCTCTACGTTTTCTCCAGTTGATTCTGTAGTTCATAACACCTGGCTGTGCCAGATAGACGGTCATTTCCGAAGGGTGGGACTGGACCGCGTGTCTGCCTGGGGGTGTTGCCAACCAGGATCCCGAGCTGTTTCATTATATGGTGGGTACAGTAAAGTTCTGTAAAAGTGCATGCTCCCCAACCTGACCTAACCTAACACATAATTTTAAAATAAATACTAAAAAATGAAAACTAAAATGATTTTGCTTAGGACTTCTGATATAAACTTTTAGCTTCCTAAATTAAGAATTCAGATTTTTTTTCAGTATAAGAATGTTAACATGATCAGTTGATGCTTGCCTACTTACAATGAGCATTTTTGTGTTTGTGTTCTTCTGCTACCTGCAAAATAAAATTAAGATATTTGTGTTGGTCATAAAGCATGTGTAATGGAATACTAGCATCAACAGCATCAAAAGTAATACTTTAATGTAAAAGTATAACGATGTTAATTGTTAAGGGGGTTAGAATATACAATAACTAGCAGAATACCCGCGCTTCGCAGCGGAAAAGTAGTGTGTTAAAGAAGTTATGAAAAAGAAAAGGAAATATTTTAAAAATAACGTAACATGATTGTTAATGTAATTGTTTTGTCATTGATATGAGTGTTGTTGTCCTCTCTCTCTCTCTCTCTATCTATATATATATATATATATATATATATATATATATATATACATAGCAAAATACCCGCGTTTGGCAGCAGAGAACTAAAAAGAAAAGGAAACATTTTAATAATAACGTAACATGATTGACAATATAATTGTTTTGTCATTGTCATGAGTGTTGCTGGCATATACATATATACACATATATATATACACACACACACATATATATATATACATATATAAACATATATATACACACAAACACATATATACATATATACACATATACATATCTACATATATACTTAAAATACACATACACACATATATATATATATATATATATATATATATATATATATACAAATCTACATATATATATTAGGGGCGGGACTCGATTAAAAAAATTAATCCAATTAATTAGAGGCTTGATTAATCGTATGTAATCGCACACGTAAATTTGCCCCAAATCGCAAATGTGTTTTTTGAATTTAAAAGGGTTTTAGTGGGCGACAGAATCAAATAATAGACATGGACATGAATATTGTAAACTCAAGCTCTTTTAATTTCTGAAAAGAAAAATGCTTTTAAACTACATTTGAATTTAAAACAGAAACAAAAATATCATCCCCGGTTAAAATTGGGCAGACTTAAAAATAAAGTGGTAGTTTAAGTACTTTAAGTACATTTTCAGAATGGTATTGTCTTTAAATAATAATAGCCAAAATTTCAACATAAAGTGCAGTTTTTCTTCTTAAAAAAATAAGTCAGAAACATAAAAGGTAATTTGACCAACTTAATCTTTAAACTCTGAGTAACCTTAGCCAAAATTATTTTGTACATTAGGCTAAAACAGTGTGATCATTGAACATTTTGTAATTAGAATTACTAATGGTCACGGAAGTCTAATGATCCCCAGTAAGAGCCACAAAGTCCGCTTTCTGTAATGCATCTAATTTTGCTTGGTTTTCACTGTGCACAAAACCATGCTTTTATCAAGGCTTCGCTCGGGTAGTTTTTT
>JANRMT010027041.1:55196247-55268578 GCA_026402145.1 Polypterus bichir lapradei | reverse complement strand
TTTAAAGGCTCTATTTTCAGAATCAACTTTTCTCTTCGGCATCGTGTGGGCTAGCTTCACAATAACTTGCAGCAACGCGGTAAGTGTTCGGCAAGGCAGCTGAAGCGCTGCATTATGGGATCTGTAGTTTGTGTTACCAGCGCTTCATATACCCGAGCCATTAATAACAATAATACAGTATATAAAATGATCTCACGGGCCGGATATAATTACACGCCGGGGCGGATGTGGCCCGTGGGCCTTGAGTTTGACTCATATGGACTAAATAGAACTTGAAAAGAAATATTTTTTGGAATGTGATCGCGCAAGTCAGTACATCGAGCCCGCGTGCTATTGTGGTTTTGCTTGTGTGCTTCAGTAAGTTACCGTCCCCTCGCTCTTACTTTTTTACCATTCATCTAATGAATACACTGAGTATGGCTTTACCAGAACAATCATTGATCGCGAATAAAGTATCCATTATTCATGAAGCTTCAATAGGTGAATAGGTGATCTGTCTTTCTGCGTTAACCGCATGCGTTTTCATACGTCTCAAACTAAGGTGATGCAAGGTTAAAATAAATCGAGAAGTGCGCGTACATACTTAGTGCATCCCCTCTCGGGAATCGGACGTGGGCACTACAGGCGAATGCTTTACCATCGCGCCACTGCGTGTGGTTTATCTATTCGAGCGTAGCAGTGTAATTAGGTTTTTGTTCAGCACTCTTTGGAACTGTTACTTTTTGTCTGCGCACTGCGTCAGTTCACGTGAGCTCGCTCGCTTCTAATTGTTTCGCTGCCTTCTTAATTATATAATGCATGTTTTCTAAAGCGCGTTTTGTAGCTCTTCCTGGCTTTCTACGTAATGTGTGATTATGTGAGAGGCGTGATGATGTCATACGAAACTCCGCCCCTCCAGCTCAACTCCATTACAGTAAATGGAGAAAAACAACTTCCAGTTATGACCATTACGCGTAGAATTTCGAATTGAAACCTGCCCAACTTTTGTAAGGAAGCTGTAAGGAATGAGCCTGCCAAATTTCAGCCTTCTACCTACACGGGAAGTTGGAGAATTAGTGATGAGTCAGTCAGTCAGTGAGTGAGTGAGTCAGTGAGGGCTTTGCCGTTTATTAGTATAGATTCACAACACAAATTAAAACTTTGCTGAGACTAGGGCTCAATCCAGAGTGAAATTTCCCATAAACAGTATTTTCAAGGTAAGATTGAAGCTATAAAATTACAATTTTCTAGAAATATTTAAAAAGGAAAGTTTTATTGGTGTATAATGTTTATAAGCTTGTTAAACCAGTGATTTCTTTAAGGCCTTAGAATGGGTACTTTGAAGAATTTGGAGACAATCCCATTTTATGATGATGTATTAATTATGTGTAATACAGTAGCTGGAACTGAGTCAAAAGCATTGGTGGCAAGTTTCATTCTTATTCTGTTTATTAGGTTAGCAGGTGCAAGGGGCCACTTAATATGAAACACTGCTATTTGCAAGTGGACTACTCATTCTGTAATATATATTATCTAGTTAATTTTTAAAGAAATTCATAAAGTCATTGCTTCTAATACAAAGTGGAATTATGTTGCTCATTTTAAATTTCTTATTTTTCTTTTTTTAAATATTATTAGTAAATCCAGTTGATGGCTTTTTTTATAAACTGTTTTAAGTCTATGCTGTAAATTTAAAAGATTGTCCATCTCCCTTTATGCTCCCTTTTATGCTCTCATTTACAACCTTAAAATGGTGATTTTTTTTTCCTGCTGATTACAATACAATACAATACAATTTATTTTTGTATAGCCCAAAATCACACAAGAAGTGCCGCAATGTGCTTTAACAGGCCCTGCCTCTTGACAGCCCCCCAGCCTTGACTCTCAAAGAAGAAAAGGTAAAACTACCAAAAAAAAAACCCTTGTAGGGAAAAAACTGAAGAAACCTTAGGAAAGGCAGTTCAAAAAGAGACCCCTTTCCAGGTAGGTTGGGCATGCAGAGGGTCTCAAATAGAAGGGGGTCAATACAATACAATACACAGATCAGAACAAATCCTCAATACAGTATAAAAATAAAAATTTTACAAATACGGACCAGAATTTAACAGTAGATGATATCACAGCCATCAAGCTCTTCCTCCATTTGGCCATTCCACAGCTGAAACAGAGCTGGGCCAGCCAATCGATGAAAGGACCCCTCTACCCCACGATTCCTGCGATCCTCTATCAGGGATGACTTTACGTTAGGCAGGCAAAACAACTTGGCAGGTGGGCCGTGGCACCAAGTGCCACATTTGAGTACATGCATGAATTAATTTCTCAGAATCCTGTTTATTTAGAAAGTGCCTTAATTTCGCAACATTTTTAAGATGGAAGAAACATGATTTGGACAACTCTGTAATATGCGCTTTAAATGACATGCTAGAATCAAAGATAAGTCCTAGATTGCTGGCTGATTCAGTAAAATTAATGGTGATTCCAACTAAGTTAAATGATGATTATGTTTCCGTTGCTTTACCTAATGCCACTTTCATATATGAGTATCAGCTGTTTGACAACTCATTTATATTTTTAGTTTCAGAGCTCAAGTTAGAGATTTTTATAATGCCAATAAATTGTATGGTGCTATTATTAAGTAAATGTTTGACAGTTTTGGTTCTAGATAGAGCATTTATTGGCATCGCAAGAAGCAAATCAAAGATAACCAAATAATATTATTGCATAAGGACAGATTTATATTTTGAATGTTAATGCCATGGTGTCATGAAACATGGAATTATTCACTACAAAAAGAACTTGCAAAAGAGGCTTTCATGGAGTGATCTGAAAGAGAAGTCAGATCAGCTTGGCCAATAAACACTGAGTAAATGAAGGTGAACAGAATCAACGGTAGGTAGATATCATAAGCAATCAAAAGATCAAATCCAAAAGATAGCCTTAAAACAATTTGAAATGCTCAAGAAGCTAGCCTTCTACACATCTGTAGTATCTGTTCAAACACATGCTTTCTTAAAGAGTCCTAGACACAATTTAGTGCTTGTACTTTTTGTTTTCAAAGAATACAGTATAGCACAATGCCATGTAAGTCCATAAATTATACCTTAGGTGCTGAGGAGGTAGACCTGGAGAGATTTTTAAAGATGCTCTTTAAATAAAGCGGTTATAGGGATTTCTTCAGTGACGTCACCACAGGTACCATTCTGTGTTGTTACAACTTTGTACATTTGCTATGTGTTCAAACTCATAGCATCTAAGTTCATTTCAAACACACAGTATCTAATAAATGATTTAAGGATTTACGTGTTACTGAGATATTTTCTTTGAAAATAAAATGTTCAAACACTAAATAGTGCCTCAGAATCTTAAAATGTGATTTTAAAACTAAAATCTAA
This sequence comes from Polypterus bichir lapradei, assembly GCA_026402145.1. Lineage (NCBI taxonomy): Eukaryota > Metazoa > Chordata > Cladistia > Polypteriformes > Polypteridae > Polypterus > Polypterus bichir. The sequence goes on along the minus strand of JANRMT010027041.1, from coordinate 55,265,207 downwards.
ATTTTAGCTACTAAATACAGTATATTACTGTGTGTGGCTCTGAGAATATTGTGATTGACTGGCATACTATTGAGAGCTGTTTCCTTCCTTGTTCCTGATCCCACTGGAATAAACTCTGGCTTTCCACAAACCTAGAAAGGAAAATGAATGAATGGAATTAACAAGTGTTAAAGTGGCTTGTATGAAGGATTAGACTGATTATATATCTATTAATTTACAAAAGGCACTTAATCCTGTTGTTATTATTTGCAGCCTATTCCAGCAAGGCATATAACAACCAAGGATGGGGTACAAGTCCACCACAAGCATATCTATAACAACTCTCACACTCACTCACACCAACTTACCAGACAAACTAACACAATAAAACACATGTGGAAATTAACGTCTCAGTGCCAGTAAGAAGAAAAGACGATTTATCATCTGAATCAGAGAAAATTCAATATTTGAAAATGTATGTTTTCAATACTAATAAAAAAACAGGTTTCATTTATTAAAAACTCTAGATATGATCAAAATTTCAACTGACTTTACTAGTTCATTTACCAGGGTACTTACTCTCCAAGGAGATTATTGTTGAATGTAATTTCTACTTTGTACTCAGTCTACTCAAGATTAGTCCATCCATCCATTTTCTATTTCACTTATGTAGGTCAGACTTGTGGGTAAGCGACTACCTATCTACCTACAAAGAGACACTTGGTTCAAGGAGTGAACCAACTGTTACCCGCTGACCCAGTCTGACACAGGGTACGTTCACTTTTACTCACACAGGGCAATTTTGAATCACTGGTCATCCTAACATGCCCCTTCTCTTTTTCTTGATGTTCTTTTTCTTGTTGTTTCAAGTGTCTCCGTTTTAGATGTAATGAATTGCAATAATTAATCATGAGAGTCTTTGATCTCTTTTTTGTTATATTTTTTGATTGATGCATTTTGGTCCTAGGTTCATTGCTCTGCTGCACACCAAATCAGATATTTCTCAGATCCCGTAACACTATGTTTATACTTTCCGATATAAAATATATTTATTCATGGCTCAGATTTACTGATTTATTAAGTAATTAATTCCTGGTTAACTTACGTGTTTAAACGTACAATGAGAACCATGTTACATAATCCAGACATGCACACCCAATACTCAGGGACCACAGTGTGCATTCTGGTCTGTGGTGAGCACAAAGGCAGGTATTGGGGTGGAAATCGATTTATTCAGAGGCAGAGATACTGTTTACGTGGTTGACGTATTTACACAAATCACACTCACACAGGACCCTTGTGTGTACCACAATTCTCAATGTTCAGCCTCTAGAATAATTTACATTAAAACTGAGTTTGCTTTGGGGTTAAAGTTCAAGCATAAACATCATTCATATGGTGAAAGATTTAAACAAATTCTTTTGAAGCAGCACTTTCATCTTGCTTTTCTACTTCATGATTTATTAATGAAATAAAGAATGATCTTCTAAGCAATGCTTTCATGTATAGCACAAAGACAATGATTCCATTATTATGTCTCAGAAATAAAACCACTTTGTTATGTTTATAATCCAAAAATCTCCGTTATGTACACCTCTCCTGACTCTATTATGCACGTAGGTATTAATCAATTAATCATGAATTTATGCCCGTCTTCACTCACCCATGCATTTTGAATTAGCACTGGCTAAATTGTTCAGGTTGTATGTAATATATCCTCTTGACCAGAGCAAAACTGTGTAAATATTTGTAATATGTGCGTGTTTATGTTTGAAATAAAAGTGACCAACTTATTTTAATTGGTTATACAGAGTAAAGACAGCGGTGACATCAGTAAGAACATAACATAAGACATTTATTTGTTAGTTATATTTACAGACAGCACATATGGGAGAGAAAAAGTTCAGAGGAAATGAATAAATCCAGATTTTGAACACTTGAGCTGGAATTTGTCCAATACTAATTCATCTTCTGCTTAACTTTTACTTTAAACATTTGAAAGGAGAAAAGCACTTGATAGTATTTAATCTCGTTTTAAAAATGGTTTGCAATTGAATTTTTGTATAAAGTATTCTAATAATTCAATTAAGTGGTTAAAAAAAATTACTCTTTCATTTTTGATCTGAGAAAGTTAAAATAACTATCATTATGTGACAGATCAGACTAAAGAGGGTACTACTCATATACAGTATACATAATTAGAATATTTTTAAAGATTCTTCCATCGATTTTTTTTCAACAAGCTTTTTACATTTTATTGCTACAGTGACCTGAACTGCAAGGCAGGAACAAACCCTGATTAGCGTACTGGTCCATTGCAAAGCATACTGATGCACATACTTAAACTTTATATTTATTTGCTTAGAAGATGCTTTTATCCAAAGCGATTTACAAAAGAGTTCAACATAATCAGGTAAATGTTAAGTATGGGTTACTGTTTACGAGCAAGTATTACAGACAGATTACAAAAGAGCACAGCGTGAAATAAAAGTTATTTATGATTCCTGGGTTACAAAACCTAATAGCAGATATCAGCAAGACAGAAATTCAACAAACAAGTGAGTCTTCAAATGCTTCCTGAACACATTGAAAGAGTCAGAAGTTTGAATGTTGGCAGTCAACTCATTACATCATACAGAAGCTACACACAAAAAGAGTCTGGACTGAGATTTGACACCATACAGAAGTGGCATCACCATACGCTGTTCAACAGCAGATCTGAGTGGTCGAGAAGGAGCATAGGATCACAGGAGTAGACCCACTGACTACAATGTAGGCAAGCGTCAAGTATTTTCACTTAATACATGCCACTAAAGGAAGCTAATGTAGTGATCTGGAAAAGGAGTGACGTGTGCCTGCCTCGGGTGGTTGAACACCAGATGTGCGGCTGCATTTTGAATCATCTGCAGTGCTTGGTAACACATGCCAGTGATCCTGTCAGCAGAGAGTTGCAGTAGTCCAGATGTGACAAGTCTAAAACCTGGAACAGGACTGTCAAATATGATCTGATATTGCAGATATTGCATAGAGTGAATCTGCAAGACCAAAAGACTGGAGCAACATGGTCCCTGAAGGACAGCTGATCATTAATCACCACCTCAAGATTGCATTCCAATGTAGTAAGTGTTAACAATAACGAGTGAAGCTGAACACTCGAACAAGCTGGGATTACAAGAAGGTCTGTCTTTGCCAGATTTAGTTGTAGATGGTGCTCCTTCATCCAGCTTGCAATATCAGTGAGACCTGCAGAGATTGTAGCTGATACTGTGTGGTCCTCTGGAAGAAATAATAAGTTACAGCTGCATATCATTAGCATAGCACCACTAAGAGAAACCATGAGATGAGAAGATAACAATGCCTAGTGAGGAGGTGCACCGACCCTAGGGGCACTGATGCAAATAATTATGTTTTCTTATTAATCCTGGAGATTTACAATGAAGTAACCTGGTCACTGAAATTTAAATGCATTTTTGAGTACTGAGATAACCACTGACCATTTAACCAGTTTAAATGTATATATAATTTGTTTTCTAATTTTTTTACACACAAGTAAGATCTCATCTAATTTTCTGTTGTTTATGCATTATTTCTAATGGTTATAATTGTATGCTATTCAATTAATAAACGTTTACTAATGTCTGCAATCAGTCAGTATATTTAATGGATATTTCATGAAGAGGCTGCCTGAATATTTAATTACTTTTCACTAATTGGCTATAAACTTAGAAGGCACAAGGAATGGTTCTCGATGTAGGAGAGTTGCTGTAAGATAATTCTTTATCTGCCGTCTTTTCTGAACAAGTGAAACCCCTACAGGTTACATTTAAAAATCTGTAATTATCCATGTTTAAATGGTTCAAAACACATATTTCTAACATGAAGTCACAGCCTCAGCTTACCAGATGGGTTTCTCCAATCTTTTACATTCATATATATATATATATATATATATATATATATATATATATATATTGTCAAGGATGCCAGGGGTAACGACCCGGCCGGGACGCCGTGAGGGACCGGATGTGGGTCTGCGCCCACCCTGGATCACGTGGGGGCCGCCTTCCTGGTTGCTTTGGGGGCCATGGGTTGAGGGCATGGAAGCCCTACCCTGTAGGGGCCCGTGGTCACCGCCAGGAGGCGCCCCAATGCCTTGGGGACCTGTTACCTCAGCACTTCCGCCACACCAGGAAGTGCTGGGAGGGAAGAATTAAAAGGGCGCCCGGAGAGCTGCCGGGAGAATAGCCGACACTTCCGCCACGCTGGGGCGTGGTTAACGGGGGAGTGTCGGAAACCACCTGGAGCTCATCCGGGAGCATATAAAAGGGGCCGTCTCCCTTCATTCGAGGCTAGAGTCGGGTGGAAGAAGGACAAGGCACGAGAGAGGTGTGGAGGCGGCCCGAGAAGAAGGCATTTGTGGCCAGGACTGTGTTTGGGGTGTTTTGTGCACTTTATTCAACTGGGTCTATATATTGTGGAGCCGACCCGGACACAAACAGGCGGACATGTTGTTACTCACCACCACACGTTTATTATTTACAAATATTTACAATATTTATGGTCACTAAGACCCAGTCCCGTGCACAAACCCCCAACACACACAGTCCTGGCCACACAAATGCCTCTTCTTCGGGCTGTCTCTACACCTCTCTCGTGCCTTGCCTTGATTGCAGGGCGGCGGCTCCTTAAGTAGATGGCTGATTGGTGACCACACCCAGCCACCTGCGACAATATATATATATATATATATATATATATATATATATATATACATATATATATATACTGTATATATATATATATATATATATATATATGGACGATGATTAATCGCAAATGCAACCGTACTTAAAAGCTAGACTCCCATTCATTGTGCTGAAATGTTTTATTTATGGGAGTTGATGGTACTGCATGAATTGCCAAATGAGGAGACACTGACATGACATTTCTACATACCACTCTCCTCCAGAATAATGCTGTATGTATCTCCCATGTTGGTGCAGCGTTGATGAATTTTGAATTATTGCATGATAAAAGGCAGAATTTTAGGGTCAGATCTATTTCCCAGGAGGAAGAAAGAATTTGAAGTTCAAAAGGAGCTATGAATAGTAGCTAAAATAAAGCAAAACAAAACCAATCTGCAAAACACAACCAAGAGTCTTTAGTTGAGGAAATTCTAAAGAGTCCTCTAAATTCTCTCACTCATTTATTACTTTTTTAATCCAAAAACTTGGATGCATCAAATAACCTGATGCCATCACCCAACATGATTTCCAGTTGTCACATTGAATTGTTGCCAAGGTAAAAAATGCACAATATACACATATACACATGCATATACACAAGTACAAGAAACAAAATGGCATTTTGATAATTTAAGAAAAAAAAAAAGCAAAAACATAAAGATACTATACAGAATTCATTATGAGGGGAAAAAATTACTCAGACTAATAATAACTGTATTTCAAAACCACTAAATTATAACTCAGCATCTTTTAGAATAGTATAAGTTTATGAAATTTGTATCTGTTGAATCTAACAAGATGAGCCATGAAATTCGCTTTAACAATTGTGTTCCTCATCATGATAGTTGTATCAATATGTTTAAGAGATGGAGACATTTTCTGCTCTGGCATAGGATTTTGGTTCCTCTCTAAACTAAGTACATTGCTGTGATTCGTGTAACATCAGTCAAAAGTAGTTTTAAAATAATGCTAATTTTAAGACAGAAAGTATGTGTTGGGTGAGATATTCTAGAAGAATAGTTCCAAATTGTTGCTGAGTACCATTTGTGATATATGGCCGGCAGTTTATCCTGGCCAATACCCCCATGCCGCCAGATGGAGTCCTTCTTGCAACATGGAGGTGCCCTGAGTTCCAGCAGGGCATCATGGACATTGGAGTTTTACATCACAGCCCTGCTGGATACCATGGGGGCCGCCAGGGGACGCTGCAGGAAGCCACGAGGATTTTTATTATAGCCCGGAAGTACTTTCTAGTCACAGGAACGGAAATAATGAAGTACTTCCGGGCTGAAGAAAAGAAGAAGTTTTCATCTGTCCCGGAAGTGTTATGAAATCACATGGACTGAGAGACAGAAACACTTCAGGTCAAGGACTATAAAAGACTCTGGGAAACCCCAGCAAGGGAAGCTGAGTTGGGAGGAAGGGTGACGAAGCGTCTGGGAGTGGAGGATTATTGTATTTGATTGTATTATTGATTGTTTATTGTGTATAGAGGAGGTGCTTTGTGCACATTACAGAATTATTAAATTAATTTCTTGGACTTTTATCTGGTGTCTGATGTGTGGTCTGAGGGTTCAAGGGGACCACAGCACCCCCTGTCTGTCACACATTTCATTATCACAGCCAAATTGAGAGTTCAACTGAATACTTGTAATTATCAACCGCACCATTCAGCTGCATAAAAAGACAAGTGTTTGTCTGGCAGTACTATATGTGATCAGATAAAGAGTAATGCAAAAGTATTTATTTTATTTTGAGAGGTACCTGACAATTAAAATTAATGTTTTTACGCACTGTACCAATTCTGCCCTGGATCAGTCTTCCTTTCACAATTATTTCATTTGGGCATTTGTGTAGACGGCACACTGCCCTTTTAAGTGTGAATAGTTCATTTCCAGTGTATAGTTGTGAGACACTGTAAGATTTAACATTAAATATTGAGGTGGATTGTTTTTACACAAATGTCTTTATAAACGGTGGCCATTTGAATTTAGAAAAAACACTGGTGATTCACATTTTCTAAATATTTTAAACAACAAGTTACTGAAAGGTTTAGTTTTCACTTACCTTTTCAAGCTAATTATCACTTTAACAATATAATCTATTCTATGTTTACAGGATCCTGGCTGAATAAATAAAATGAGCAATAAAGCTTTTGCACTCTTATACTTTTGAATAATCTACCAGTTAATATGAGACAAGCCCCATCTGTCTCCATATTTAAATCTAAAATGAAGACCAATTATTTTACATTAGATTATTCCCTCTAGAGCTTCTGATGCCTTTGTTTGTACTACATTTTTGTCAAGACTCCCTACCATAGTGGAAAACACTGGTGACTCACACTGTTGCTCTTGGGGACCAAGGTTTAATTATCAGGCTAGGTATTATCTGTGTTAAATCTGCAGCCTATCCCTGCATCTGCATAGGTTTCTGTCCAGGTGTTTAGTGTTTCACTCATTTTGAAGACATGTTAGTTTTAAATACACGGGTATACGAAAAAGTGAATGGGTGAAATTGTGACCTATTCTGGATTGGTGACACAAAAAAAGTAAAACTGGACTCATCAGAAAAGATATCTACCTACTTTTTGCCATTTTATTATATTTTTAGTCTAGTTTTGTCATCACACCATTGTCTCACACAGAAATAGGAGAGGTGGTACTGAATCTCTTCCAATCACCCCATTTAAATCTTTATCTGTATTGTATTCGGGGTAGAATGGACAGGCAGGAGCATTGATGCCAGCTACTCTTGGGACTTTGTTTTTGAAATCATATTATACCCCATTGGTTTATCTTGTATAGAATGACTTTTATCCCTAATTTTATATTTCCCCACACCCTGTTGAACTGAATACACTCTATTGTTTTGCAGTCTCCTGATTTCCACCTTCTTTTTTATTTATTGACTTTTTAAAATACTATATCTTTGAATACTAGGTATCTGTAAAATGCCATAAACCTACCTGCTGTGAAATAAAATTCTAATTTACCATCACCTACCAAAAAATAACTCAAGTACTTCTGTGATTTTTTTATATAGCAAATTATACTTCAACACCTCAAATGCTCTAGGCTAACCCTAAAAAGGATCCTAGGCTACAGAATCAGGTGTTCTTTAAGCTTCTTCTTTTATCCATGGTGTCTTTCTCTTTCAGGTTATAAATCAAATCTTCTTGCAAAGACAATGTCTCCACTAGTCTCCGGGAGCATTATTAATTTTGCAAGGGCTACACTATTTCTTTAATACTATGGTAATAATGAGTAAAATTTAATAACTTAAGAGAAAGTTTCTCCTTTGCATTTATTTAGGGAGTTACTCTGCGGTGGGCTGGCGCCCCACCCGGGGTTTGTTTCCTGCCTTGCGCCCTGTGTTGGCTGGGATTGACTCCAGCAGACCCCCATGACCCTGTAGTTAGGATATAGCAGGTTGAATAATGACTGACTGACTGACTGAGTGACTAGGGAGTTACTGGCTATAATTCTAACCTGGATAAGTAAGTTGAAAATATGGCCAAATTCATGTCATTATTCAGTACAATGTTTATAATTAATAGGCACAGGGAATCATGATTAGTTAGGACTAATGAGACTTAAGAAGGATTTTTACAATTTTTGTAAATCAGGTGCAAATTTAGAAACACAAAGAAATAGTATAACTCCAAAAGAAAAACCAAAGTGTTGGATACAGGTGCCTTCCTAAATGACACCGAGAGAAGAGTCTATTGTACATTAGATTTAGATCTCTCTTTCTTTGAATTAGGATCCATTGGCTGCACATGAAGTAGACAGGTATGCCTTCAGCCCAGTGACACAGTAATTATTGCTAATGTCCAATACATACAGAGCTGTGAATTCAATATTCAGCCAAAGCACAGTCTGATTTCTAGTTGATACATTTTCATTGTGTCTGCATGGTTTTCATGTGCCATAAGTAAGTGTTGGCATGTGTGTGCAGTAGCCTGGCACTCTTGTGTTACAGCCAGATTCCATTTTTTTTCTTTCCTGGATTGTATTTATTTATTGTTTTGTTACTTTTGAATTATTATTTTCCTTGTTCTTTGTGTTATTCCTGCTAGATTTATTTATAAGTTATTATTTGTATTCTGTCTTTTTTTCTGTCATTTTCTGTGCTTTGTGGGTACAGCCCCAGGAATCAAGGCCACCCTGATGTCACTGCTGCTGGGTCCTACTTCTAGCTTCATAATTTGGCCAGAAAGAGAAATTCAGCAGTGGAACATTGAGTTAGTATTGTATTTTTCTGTGAAAATTGATTTTTCATTTTAGATTTTATGGTTTATTGGATTTATATTGTATCTGTCTTGGGAATCTGCCATTGGATTGTGTATAGGGACTTGTTAACTTTCGATTGCTCTTTTCAGCATTTTGTTATATATTTTTTATTTTTATTAAATAGATTCTCGGTTTATAAATAATTCAATTTGGATTGCCTTGGCAAGCCAGAGTTTTTTTTTATTCGTTTTTTCATTTTTGTTAAGTTTGGGACTCCCTTTGCATTTTGAACTTTTTAAACCAAATCCCTACAGGTAGTACATGGAGATTGCTGTCTTGGAGTGGGCCTCTTCTGCACAGGCTGAAGGTCCTGGCCTTCTTTGTGGGTCATTTTGGAGGTCCTGCACCTCTCTAATTAAATCTCCAGCACATCTGGAATTGCCTGATGCCACTATGATGGGTACCTGACTCTTTTGACTCTGAACTGAATTGGGTGAGTTACGTGAATATTGTGTGTGCCACAGCCTTCATTATTTAAAAAATGATTGTCCTTGCTATATGCTTCCTTTGTTATGGGAAACACTTTTGACACACTATACTAATGATTTAATCTATAACATATGTCTATAATAAGTATACAAATTATTAATGTGTATACTTTTGTATTTCTGGATCTAATAAAAAATGGCAGAATTCATTTCATCAAACACAAATCATTTGTGAAGATGGGAGGATCATCACAGACAGACAAAAAAAAACAACTTTTGGGACTCCAAAGGTTTTACTGTGGTAAGCTTTTTGGTTTCCTGCATGGGATAGCATAATTATAAAGGTAACTGCTCCAGTTGCTCACCCAGTAAAAAAAATCTGTGTCTGGAATGCAAAAGTGACTTACTGAAAGATGGACAGTGCACAAGCTGGCTGGACTTGAGAGCTCCCCAGAGGATTTGTTATACTGACCTTGGAAGCCGATGCTGCTGTCATTCACCAGCCATGCGAAAGCAAGGGTTGCAGCTGGCAAGATGTCCCACAGGGATCTTAGCAACAGAGATGGACTTTGAGTGGGATTACTGTATCCACTTTAGTAACACCAATGGTAAAAATGTACAATGCAAAAAATGTCATTAACATCTATGTGGAAATGGAGAGAGTACATTTTAGAGACAATATTTACCCGTCCCTAAACAAAACATGATTTACTGGCACATTTAACAATTGTCACATTTACACTTAAAGTTTAACTGCTACAAACTAAATGATTAAATAAAATCAGTTTCAGAGCAAAATGAGCAATACATTATGACAGGGTGATCATGTAAAATATTTTTCAGCCTTTCAAACAGAACACTTTGCAGAATATGATTATCTGCAGAAATCGCAAGGCTTTCCCCAAATGGCTTTTTGATGCCCATCTGCATTCCATGCCCTCCCTGTGACTTGTTTAATCAAAGAAGCTATTTGTTGTAGGCAAGCATTCTTAGTAGCACCAAACATCATTTCAGCACTTCAGAATCTTCACATGATGAAGCATATTCAGCAAAGAATCCTTTTAATTCGGAAATTATTTCAGGCTAAAGGAATGTTTGGATGGGTGACTGATTTGATTTAGAGTTCACATGATGCCTCTTTCTTTCTGGCTGACCCTGTCAAATGTGCACAGGTCAAGAGCTGCAGGCTAGCGGTAACCCATAGGAAGGAAAAAGTGCCTGATACTGCTTCATGCTCAAATACATTGAAGCATTAAATTAAACAGGGCAGCACGGTGGCGCAGTGGGTAGCGCTGCTGCCTCGCAGTTAGGTAGACCCGGGTTTGCTTACCGGGTCCTCCCTGTGTGGAGTTTGCATGTTCTCCCCGTGTCTCCGTGGGTTTCTTCCGGGTGCTCCGGTGTCCTCCCACAGTCCAAAGACATGCAGGTTAGGTGCATTGGTGATTCTGAATTGTCCCTAGTGTGTGCTTGGTGTGTGTTTGTGTGTGTGTGTGCCCTGCGGTGGGCTGGCGCCCTGCCTGGGGTTTGTTTCCTGCTTTGCACCCTGTGTTGGCTGGGATTGGCTCCAGCAGACCCCCGTGACCCTGTGTTAGGATATAGCGGGTTGGACAATGGATGGATGGATTAAATTAAACGTTTGTATGCTGCAGATCCAAGGATGAATACTTCATCATTTAATGATTGCTACTAGGCTAAAGAAATGTAAGAGTGTGATATCTCTGATAAAGCTGTTATAATGTTAAAAGTAAAATGGCAACTGAAGATGGGAATACACTGTCCTAATCAATATGCTAGTTAAAGGAAGATCAGGTGACATAACAGCAAAAGAAAATGAAGCTTTACTGCCTACAGTATCAGATAAATCACAAGAAATAACAAGAGTCAAGTATAATGTAATTTGTAATATAAAAGTGCACTCTGCAGGAAAGAGACTACTTTTAAGTGTCAAAATATACTATTTTTAATAAAACGTAATTAAATGATAAACATCAGACTGGTTAGACACATTAATGAAGCACAGACTCTTCATAGGAACTAAAAAAAAATAATGGCCAGGAAATTATTGAAATTGTCCTGCCTAGCTTTGCTACTTACATAGTGTATGGTTCTGTAGGGAAATTCTCCAATTCCTTGATACTTTATATGGGATGGACAGACACTACCGGAGGTAAATTTACTAGGGATGGGCTCAGCATCTGAAATTCTTCTTATTTTGTCGCAATTATTTGTCAGCACAGAGGCACCTTTCTTGGGGCCTACAGTATACTAAAGTTGGGTGGCCATCTGAACTGAAGTATGGGACTAGAATTTAATTTTTCTATTTTATCATTTGGACACTTCAACAGCCTAATCATATATTTTTTTAATACAAAGGTCTTTGTATGTGAGGGGAAACCTAAAAATTCCCAGAATTGGCCAACAGCATGGGAGTACGGTGTAGTTATTACCATTGTATGCCTATGTTTTGATACTCAGTCTTCAAGTGGTATTCTGCTGAGTAGACTGCATGCTTATTTCTGAACTTTATTGTACAATAGTGAGCATGACTTAGGCAATTCTATTTCTCCTAGCTGAAAAAAGCACATCAGGGCGTATTTAACTTCAAAACAATGATGATAGTGTTTTTGCAGATTGAAAGACCTGTTAATAAAGAATTTCCCAGTGAAAAGAGTTAAAAAATATTCCACTGAGCTGCTGGGGTATCTCTGGAAAAGTATCAGGAATAAAAAACATCCAAGGCAATGGCACACTAAAAACTGCAATTTGTACCATGACAGTACACCGGCACACAGAGTAAAAGAATTTTTGATCAAAAACAACGTGGATGTTGCTTTGCGTCCCCCTAAATTCACCAGATCATACTTCCTGTGACTTGTTTTTGTTCCAGAAATAGATTTGCTACTGTGGAAGAAATCTAGAAAAAACTCTCAATGCTGTAGACTACGGGTTCTTAACCTGAGATCTGTGGACCTCTAGGGGGTCCGTGAGGGTCAGATTAAAATTAACATTTATATTACTATACAGCCCAGTCCTGTTGATTTAGAGTAGACGTAGTAGTAGTAGTAATGGTAGTAGAAAACATAGTATTAGTAGATCTGTTTTAATTTGCACAAAAGGATTGTATTTCATAATTATAAGTGACCGTTACTTTTTACATAAAAAGGGAGTGATTTTTTAGATTGTTTGCTTTAAAGTTTAATAATGCTTTGTGTATATCATATATGTATGAGACAATCAAATCTAGATAAATAAAGCACATTATGTTCATTGCATACAAATTTGTGTTTATGTCAATATTTCTGGGGAAGGAGGTCAGTAGCTTTCATCACATTCTTAAAGGGGTCTGTGACTCAAAAAAGGTTAAGAATTACTGCCCTAGACAGTTGCAAACGATGAGTACAGGAAATGTTTTCAGGAATGGAAGAAATGCTGGAACAAACGCATTGCAACTCAAGGAGAATATTTTAACGGTGACTAATATGGAATTGCTGTAAGTTATATAATTTTTTTTAATGATTCATGGAATTTTAGGGTCCACCCTCATATTCTGCATAGTGTGTTTTATTCAGTATTTTGTTTTCCTTTGTTTTTGTTGCATGTAATTTTGAATCTTATTTTATTTATACTCTGTGTACAATACTGTAGAGTGTCACTGGTGTATAAGTGATAGTAAGCTTTACAATTGCAAGAGGAATTGATGTACACTGAATTCAATGAAAAATATTTATTACACAATGACAATATATTCTATGTATTTTAATTTTTATGGTGCCTGCACTTTCATCCTTCTATTCTTTCAAATTTAGTTCAGTTTATCCTTATAAAGTGCTCCTGTGCTAACACTGACTTACAAATATAAAACAGCTGTCAAGAATACGTTTAGCATTGTTGTGATTGGGAATTTCTTCTTAAGCAAAATAAGGTGAGGCTAGGAAGCAGGCCAGAATCCTAACTGGGTTGCCCAGCAAAGGCCCACTTCAATACAGCCACTCCTCAGTGCTCTAGGCAGGTTTAGGCCTGGCAGGCCTAGTCAGGGAGAACTGAAAAAATAATGTAAATGTCTCAGTAAACCTGTCAGAGCCCCACAAGGCGAGAGATGATCATAAACCCTTGCCTTGTACAGACAGGGAAACAAAGAATCTAATAAAAGATTAATTTACAAAAATATCACAAAGAAACAAAAAATATCAAAAAAGAGACAAAATGAGAGAAAAAAAAAGGTCTGAGTTAAAGGCATCCCCAAACCAGTTTCAAAAGTCAAAATTAAGCTGAGCTGAGCGCCCTGGTCGCTGGGGAAAGAACCCAAGTCTCGGTCTGGATGGAGCCCGACGTAGCCAGGAATCGGGGGGCTACCGGACCAGTGTGCAAGGCAGCTGCACCTGCAGGTGGGGAGACTTCCCTTTTGAGAAGCCCGATGGGAGAAGCAGGGGAGCCGCCAGGTAGAAAGAAGAAGGCACCTTGCTTTGGATTTAAAAAGACAGCTTCCAGCCATTGTTTTAACCTCGTTGCATTGTTTTTAAAGAACTTGTTTTTTTTTCTAATGGATTTTAACCTCCACTAATTCACTCATTTTATAGATTATTTATTTATTGAAGATTTTGATGCACTGCACTTTATTTAATTTGAACACTATCTTTTTGATATTGTTAGTTTTATCAAAAGCACTTTTGAACTTTTTGCCCCATCCCCTTGCTTTGTTGTGCTTCACTGTCTAGCTCATCGGTGAGATTACCGACAGTGTCAGGTTCGAAGGGTCCCAGAAGCAAGTGAGGAGCATCGAGCGAACCTGCATCATCACATTTGGTGGCATGAGCTGGCAGTGGAGCCAGAAGAACTGGAAACAGAGCTCCCAGAAGGAAGATGGAAGCATGGAGCGAACCCGCATCATCACAATCCTATATTTCATTTAACTGCAAATTAAAAAAGTGGAGAAAAGTGGGAGACACTAAATTGTTAATGTCAGTGAATACAGACAACTGCAAAGATTGGATTTGGGCGTTGACTTAACAGTAGTGTACACATATCCAAACCCACAAAACATTCAAAATTTAGTTCTGCATTTCAAGTGTAAGTAGGACTAAAACCTCACAAAAAGCATTTATTAAATATTTTATTTACTGGAATCAAATCATGTAATTCTGAATGCAAGGTTTTCATGAAATAAATTTGAATTGAGGAGAAATCTTTCACACACTTCAAGTATTCTCTCAAAATTGTGTTACTTCTTTCATATATTTCATATATTAGTCTCTTAAGAGAAATATATAATTCCTTCTTTTTCATTGTAACAGATCTTCTTCTGAAAAGTGACTGCATGTATTCTGTTTTAGTTGTATAAATTAAAACCCACAAATCCCAATACGCTAGCACAACACCAGAGTCTGTTGTCAACAATCTACTATATAATTAAACACTAATGTGTCTGTGTGTCCAGTCCCTTAGAGCAATCTGATTGGTTGGTTGGGCTTTGGTGATGTGACAAAAGCAGGAATGCGAGTGTGAGACCCAGCAGGAGGAGAAAAGGCACACACTGAATCACCTTTAAAGATGGAATGTGTAAAACCAGATGTAAGGTGAGAAAGGCATCTTGTAAAAAAATAAGAGTCTGAGAAGTCAACTTTATGGGGACACGCACAAGAAAGGGAGCATGGGTGAAGAAAGCTTTAGACAAGGAGCTGAAATTACAAATAGGGCAAGAGATATTTTTAAACTATTCTATTACATCTTCAACAGGTACTGTGGCTAATAATAGAATAATACCACAAAAGAATAATTGCATTGTAAAATGAATTGTGAAATAATAGCAATAACAGTATGATATGTTTTACAAGTTAAAGCCACAATGTGAATTTACATGCTCGAAAATTTGATAATAAATTATATCCCAACTGAAATATACATTACTCATGAATATAATTTTAAACTATTTTTAGCATAACTGTTCATACAGTACATACTAGCACTGAGACTGTGACTAACATCCAAAGACAATATTCTGTTGCAGCAAATGCTTACAATTCATGTAATAAAACTACGCATTCACAGAATCAAAGTGTGTTACCTTTCAGTTCATTTGGAAAACTAGTACTAGGGCATTATACCGTGTTAGCCATTACGAATGTACTGAGAAATCAAGCAAAATGACACCTTTTATTGGATAACTAAAAAGATTACAATATGCAAGCTTTCCAGGCAACTCAGGCCCCTTCTTCAGGTAAGATGTAAAAGTACAAAAGCAATATTCATAGACATCAGGAAGATGAACTTTTCCTTGTGAAATAAAGATTGTGTGCTGTCTTTTAAGTTTTCAATATGTTACAAGTCTTTAAGCAACACTGTAATAATAATTATTATATAATACACTGGATTAAAAATAGACACACACTGAATGAATGATCAGGTGTGAGACAAAACCAAACATTACAGCAAACACTAAAGTATTGATAGTTGTACTCTTAAACTGAAACCCATCATTGGTCTCATCTGTTTTGTGCTTTGAAGTCCACTTTCCTGCTCACTTTTCTTTGGCTTAGACTGGGGTCAGTGTAATTAAGAAATATATCATTTAAAACCTCTATGTGCATAACTGTAATCATATTTGTGTAAATTACAAAGATATTTAACACTGAAGGAACATACCCCATGGTAGGATTCTAGTCTGCTGCCACAAGCACTTATGTGCACATCCTGGGAGCAACTCAAAGTCACCAATTATGTATTTGCAATCTGGGAGAATAATTGGAATAATAGGTGGAGTCGATACAAATATAGAAAAACTCCACACAGAGTGTCTAGGATTGGCTTCAGCCATTCTGGTAGAACTATGAGGCAGCACCTCTATCCAATACTCCCCATGCCTCTCCTAGACAATAAAGAAATATGGAAATACTAACAATTATAAGTAAGACATAAAGGTTAACAAAAGTAAAAGTAAAATTGCAAAACTAACAAATTGATCATAATAAAATTCACCATTTACAGGACTCATTTGAAATGGACTTTTAGTAAAGTAAAATATAGTGTTGCATATTAATGCAAAATAAAAAGAAATCATGGAATGTGTTGCAATATCAAACAACTAGCAACTCTGCTATCATTTTGTTTCATGATTTGACAAGTTAGCAGATCTGCCTTTTGAGATAAGGTTAGGAAAACACAAGTGAACAAACACTGAAGCCTTTACTTATCTAGTGTTTATTTATCTAGTTAGTCATCTGTCTGGATCAGTTTGCAGGCTATTAACAGAGATAATGAAAAAAGAGTCACTCAAATAATAGAAGCAGAAATTATATTTTGTTTAAAGTCTTCTAAATGAATTGCCCTTAGGTGATATTTTGTCTTTAATACCACCAAGTAACACGTGTTTAGTAAGTCATAGAAGTTCAGACATAGAAGTACCTGCAAAACAGAAGTGCAAAAAGTACAAGCATCATTAGTTCGATTTTTATGGCTGTTTTGAAGATGCTGTAGCAGCAGGACACCTCTTTTTTTTCTTTTGTTTTTTTGTTTTAATAAAAACACCCTTAATTTCATCTTGGTTGCCCAGGGCACCAACTGGGGGTGAGGGATTGGGTGGAAACACTTCTCTCAGACCTCAGGGCTTGTACAGATTACTGATTATTTTTGTAACAGTACCATCAGTAACAAAATCAGCAAGAGCGGGGGTGACAACTGTGTTTTTTTTACAGAAAAAGGGAAGGCGTAATGACTTGACCCGAGTGGGCCATTATGCAGATCAATTCCCTGGTTCTAGCATTACACTGCCTACCATAATATCAGAGTGGCGTCCTACTTCAGACAGATTTCAGTTATTCCACAATTGCTGACCGAGCGGTCCTTTTACAGATAGCGGTCTGAAATCCATGAAAAAATTACTTACTTGTGCACAATGATGTACCATGAAAGACTGAACCGTTTTGTAATTTTGTCTATTGAATTGAAACTTGTGCATCAACTGAACTTTTTGCAGATGTCAGTAAAGGAAATTATATATTTCTTTAGCATTTTTTTCTTACCACATGTAGTTTGTAGTGATAGACAAGAAAAAATTTTATTCTCATGTTTTTGTAGAGAACGGACATAACAACATTTCTCACCAACACTGGACAACAGCAAACAATATGAAAAACATCCATGAAAAAAATCTCATTCTGCTTATTGTATGTAATCCACATGTCAAGTCATCCAGTCATATTCGCCCAGCATGCAAAGCAAATGTACTTTTTGCTAAATTATTTTTCAATAAATAATGCCGGAAATTGAAAGAAATCTGCAAACAGGAAGCCCCCTTACACAGGGTTGCAATTTTGAATTGAAGGTAGAATTCTTCCAGAACAAGCCATTCAATGAATTTGGGTGAATTGTCTAGGTGAAAACACCCAAGAATAGCTGAAGTAAAATACCAGGCCTATTAGAACAGCCACAGATATTTACATAACATCTCTTTACAATAGGGTGCAGAAGGTAATTTGATCTCCCCACTTTGGTTCTAAAAGTGGGCTACAGCGGAAGATAACAATGGATTCATCTGTTGTCAGCTATAGCAGAAGAATAGGGCATCACCAAACCTGGATTAGAAAATACTGAAAAATGTTGACTAATGTAATAAATACGGACTGTTGCTATGATATGTGACATGTGAAATTTGGTGTTCCCACCATAAATCCATGTATCCGTTCTGCCTTGTGTCAAAATCATGGTAGTGTAATGATGTTAGGACTATTTTACCGGCATATATTAAGCTTCTTAATACAGAGTTACTATCATTTAAATGGTACACCATACATAAGTATTCTTGCTGCCACAGTCTACCCTTTGTTAAAGGGATACTTCCAACAAGATAACATATTCATTGTAACATGGTACATCATCTCAAGCTGATTCCATGAACTTGACAATAACTCCAGTTTACTTCAGTGTAACATACAGTTCCCAGTCCAATGATCATGGACCAAAATCTCCCAAAAATATTTTTGGAACTTTGTAAAGCCCTGTGGATTAGTCCTTGCATCAGTCATATTTTGGTGTTATGTACAGTAAATGATATTTAAATGATATTTAAGGAATTTATGGGTTGAGGCATATTCATATTCATGGCAAATTTAGAAAAAAAGTAAAACATATATGTTAGTTATGTGAGAACCATTTATTTGTCAAAATCAGAAAAATGTGAATTCAACATTTTTTTGTTATTTTCTTGGGCTATGAAATTTCTTGCTCTAGTTACGATTTAATAGCGTAAGTAAAAGTTAACATTATTGAGGAAGAAAATTACCTTTCTGTATTAAATAAGTGCAGCATTTCATAGTGTTCAGAAAATTACTATACGTGATTTACCAACACATTTAGCTCTATTATTGCTTTTTTTGCCTCCCTTACAAAAAAGCCACAAAAATATCCTATGAGAACTAGATTACTCCCGTTACTTTGAACTAGAGGTCAACACATCCTATATCTGTGTAGGAGCCATTTTGCTTAAAAAAATCAATTTTCAGGGAAATTCCATCCTTTTGCCTTCTTTTCTAAAAATGTAACACCTAAGAAACACAGAACACAATGTTACTTAATTCAGGCAGAGACTACTTCAGTTCCAGAGCAGACCCCTGAAGATCTAAAACTTGTATCAAGGAATGCTAATCCAAAAGCTTTCTAATGAAGAAAGGATTTGTTACTGTCTCATCATTCAGGCATTCTGAAATGTCAAAAATTAATATAATGATAATTTCAGTGGCTTTCAATGAGGAAGGATGTTAATAACTATGTGTCAGCCTGAAATGTTTTATTGCTTCAGGTAGGAACCGTGCAAGAAATTTCAGTACATTTCAGCAGTAACCTCCCATCTTCAGGTGGCTGTAACCAAATCTTAATTACTATGCATTTTATTGAACTTAAAAAGTTTGCCACAGCTCAATAACCAGTGAAAGGTGTTATGAGAGAATATTATCAGCCTCTGTAAAAACATACTTTCTGATTCTTATTGTCCTATATCTGTTTTTTTTTTTTTTTTTTTTTTGTTAATTATTATGGCATCGTGACGCCATTTTGTTTCATTATGGGTGCTGCCATTTTTATGCCAAAAATATCCTGGTTAACAAGCTTGATTTTGGTCTTTAGATCTCTGATTCTAGATTAACGTTTTGGTTTGATTGGTTAGACTTGAATTTTTAACTACATCTCTTCTTCTGGGGCCCCATGCATAACGGTGTGCGTAAATGATGTAAGCACAAAAGCAGAAATGTGCTTACGCAGAAAAAAATAAAGATGTATAAATCTGTGTGTTCGCCAACTTCCAAGTTCTTCCGCTACATAAATCCCGGTCAGCGTGAAAAGTAACACACGTGCACGTGTCTGCTGTCTTGCCCTGTCTCCATCACAGAATTACGCCTCTTTGAATATGCAAATCAATATAAATAGCCCATAAGATCAGCCTTCTGTGAAAAGACAATGGCAAAAGTATGAGGGAAAATAGAAGAATTTCAGTGAATACCAAGTGAAGGCAAGGAAAAACTTACTATTTGTTGGTTTAAACAGTGGTATAAACAACAAAAGGAAGTTGATCGAGTGACATAGCGTGTCGAAGAAACTCGAAAGCTCAAGTTCACAAAGTTGCACAGTACTTGAAATAAAAACTTCATCTTAAAATCGTTTAATTTACTAGTTTCTCAAATCCCATCGTAACTAAAGTAGCACGTTAAATGCTTTGTTTTGTATTTGATCTTCTATGTGCTCTATGTTTGTGAATCACTACATGCTTCCAGGCTTTCTCTTCCTCTGACAGGACGCAGAATCCATTACGTTTGTAATATTACAACTCTGAATAATTAAAATACTAAGAAGTATATGTGATATAATTTTCATGATGATAGGAGTTAAAGCATGTTATTAAACCTGGGAACACGGTGGCGCAGTGATTGTTTACGACTCACGCAAGAGGCTTGCTGCGCCATGCGTGACATTCAATGAAATACTTTATTACAGAAGCACTGTCTCTTTCAAACGTATTAACCCCCAATTCCTGTCCTTACTTTTCTTTCTCCAAATACTCAATCGCCACACAGTCAGCTCTATAATAGATGTTAAGCCATCTGTAAGCTTAGAACGCAGATTCTTCAAAACATTTAAGGAACATTGAAATATCTTGGTAATGTTTAATTATTCTATCCATCTATCCTTCCAGTGTCGTGCCAGCCACAGCAAGAATACAGGGCCAGACAGGAACAATCCGTGAATGAAGTTCCAGCTCCTGGCTAGTGCTGTGGTACCGTGTAGTTAAAGTTAAAGTTTTATCTGTATAATATAATAAACATATTTTGCTGCATTTCATCTTAAAAATGATATCGTCATCATATGTAAACACACGCTTTATAAAGTGGCTCAGGTTGTGCAATATTATAACTGTATCGCAAGTTTACAGTGAGGTGATTGCCCTTATAAATATAGACAGTTCTACAAGGAGCACTTGATGGACTGATGAAGTGCGTTTAGAGTTCTTGGGATGAAACTGTTTCTGAACCGTGAGGTCAGTACAGGAAAGGCTCTGAAGTGTTTGTCGGATGAGAGCAGTTCAAATAGCGAATGGCTGAGACAGCGTGAGCTTGATGCTATATACTTATAATTCTCTTTCCAATCAGCTGCTGTACAGCTGTGATTCCCCACTCAGATACAGTGATATAAATACTCCGAGTGGTGCAGTGAGAGTAATATGGAAAAAGATGATCCGATGTGGCAACCCCTAATGGGAGTAGCTGAGAGAAGAAGAAGAAGGTGTAGTGACAGTAACAGTGCTAAAGCAGTTATGGTATTTGGAATAGTTTGACCATTCTGTGGACCATTATATTGTTATAGGTTAATTACAATCAGATGCATTAAACTAATAAGCAATATGCAGTTAATTTCAGTGTATTTATAAGGGATGTGGATCTGAAAAAGTAAGATAAACCACACAGGAACAGTAGCACTGCTTTGACGCTGGGTGTTGCCAGTCTACAAAACCGAGCAGAGAACTTGCGTACGACAGGGTATGTGGTACTGTGGAAATGTGCATTTAGGTTTTATACATAGCAATTTCAACGTGGAAACATTCTTATGCAACATTTTTGTGCGTACGTACATGAGGCCCCGATCCTTTTAATGTTTTTCTGAGTCAGTACAAGTACAGAAAAACAGCATGTTGTACTCTGTGACTCTTGTCACTTTCTTCAATGCAAATTACTTGCACTGATTACAGTTTCTGATGCATTTAACATATCACAAAAATTAGTCAGTTGATATCATCTACAGCCAAGCATTGATAAACAGCATTATTCATTAGTCTCACCAATTTATTTTAAAAATTTTCTTTTATTTCATTATTCTTTTTTGAATACCCCCACCTACGTTTTGTGCACGTGACTCACATGTAAAGGGAAAGCATGTGTTCAGTGCAGGCCATGGTACGTTAAAACAAACCTAATTATTATTAAGTAATATACTGCCCTAAAATGACTCATAAAAGACAAAAACTTGATGTTCACTCTTTTCAAGACTCTTGGACAAATGAATATGGATTTATACAACAAAATGATCGTGCTGTGTATGCGTTAGAATTACCTATATATCTATAGCTAAAAACAAACTGTTTTATACAGTTGTGTTTAATTTTCATACACTGTGCTCTATTCAGTATGATGTCTAAATGATTTTTGTTTTGTGGTTTACATTTGAGATTCTGTGTCAAGCTTATTGCTGTGCATGTTTGTGCACGTGTCTATGCATGTTATTATGGTGGACAGATGGATTTAATCATTAAACATCCTTTTCAGAGATATTGCAGTAAGGTGTCATCCGAATTTAATGGATGTTCCAGGCAATTCACAATACAGCGAAGCCGAACCTGTTCACACAGTGATAATATCTCGCACAGCCACCTGGTGGATTCCTCCAGATTTACGTAAACTAAGCGCTCAAGTATAAACAGTACAACACTTGCATAGCAGGAGCATCTGAAGTATAAACCCAGCCTTACACCTTGTGTTAAACAGAAGGTCATTCCTGATCCAAATGAAATCAATATTTTTTACAGCAATAAGCTAATATATTTATTTATTTGGCATAGTTCTGCTGCCATCTCTTTACAGTTTCAGCTAAAATGGACTACTGTGCATCCCTTTCCTGATCTGTCTCTTAAAGTACAAATGACTTCCCGATTTGAGCTTTCTCTATTTATGAATGCTTCTCTCTTAGACTTGCTTTTGTTTTTAATGCAAAAGAGATGTACATACTGTATATCCACGGTGCGACTTAACCTGAAACTCAACCCTAGAAATTAGATACATTTTAATATGGCTTTTTGAGACAATTGTCACTTTCTACAGAAATATATAGTTAAACAAAATAAAAAAAAATAATAAAGCAAAGGAATTACAATGGGTCGACCCAATGTTGCTTTGTGCTTATTAATAAATTCAGAGTTTTTGGTGCCACTACTGTCAGCCATTCAGAGTGATCATGCATATTATTAGTAAAAAAACATATCTTTAAATATATACTGTAAGCACACTTACATGTTTAAATTAACATTAAGAGTGATCCATACACATTAACTTGGCAGCTTTCAAAAATAAGTGAAAACATTTCAACAAATGTACTAGAAGTCTTACTAAAAGAAGACAAGGCCATTTACTGACAGAGCAAATGAAAACAAAAACTACATCAATCTAACACTTAATACTGTAAAGCAAAAGTCTTAGTCACACAAACACTCAGATGTTTAAAAAATATATGACTTTCCTGAAGATGAATTCCATGTGAAATTCCAAAATGAACTGACACATTTATAATTACTGTAAAGTTTTTCTTCAGAACTTTACTAAACTTAATGACAATGTTTTGTACGTGTGAATTCAAAACAAAGTAAATATAAGGTCACTAGATGCATCTGAAAATGAGACTCATTGTTTCTCCATTATTTTAATTAAGATCTAAGCACATATGCCTCTGGCAACACTAGATTTCATTCTTTCATCTTATATGTGCATAATCAGGTAGAATGTTTACTAACGGCAATAATAGGTTGGCTCACAGAAGTGGTAGTGGCCAGAAGGCAGGGGTATGTATCAGTATGTGAAAGGAGGTATCATATATTTCACTGTTATGATAGACAATAAAAAGACCAGTTAACATACTGAAAAGTAACATAGCTATCCATGTTTTAACTTGAGGGTTAGAACTGGTTTTACTTTGTGACGTATTCTCTTTAATTTTACAAACTATTTGTTTAGTCAGGCTCTGTGAATTCACCGAAAAATAAATTAAAGGGCTCTGTGTTCAGTGGTGAACAAAGCAGACAGTTACACCAATGAACCATAAATTGGGAATGTAAGAGACTCCTAAGTGATAAATAAACAACTAAGTCTTCACCAAAAACGGTAATATTCTCATCATTATCTTCAAAGCATAGGTGTGTCTTCGACTTAACATACTAAATAAGGGTATAAAGCTGCTCCCTATTCCACTGGTTTTAATGTTTGCATTTCTTGAAGTTCACCTAAGATTATTCACTTAAGAAGTTCACCTAAGACTATTGTTTGTCATTTTGCACAAGCATTACATAATGTTGCATGAGGTCAAATCTTTTCCAATAAAATGTCACTTCAAAAATATTTCTACTGTGTGATTTTATACAGCTCTAAAAGATTGGCCTACTTCATATATAAGCCTGTAAGAAGGAAAACAAAAATTAGCATTCATGTTTTTCCCAAGACCAAGGATCGGCAACCTATGGCACGATTTTCAGTGGCAATCTGATTTAATTTAAATATAGTAAAAAAAAAATATATATTTGAATTACAGTGCACATATTCGCGCCCTCACCTATGTTTTGCGAATGCGACTCACATGTAAATGGAAACCATGTGCTCAGTGCAGGCCGTGAAATATTAAAACCAACCTCTTGTTATTATATTTTAATTATAACGCATGCGTTTGCCCTCCGCATCCCCACCTACGTTTTGTGTACGTGACTCACATGTAAAGGGAAAGCATGTGTTCAGTGCAGGCCGTGGTACGTTAAAACAAACCTCATTATTATTAAGTAATATACTGCCCTAAAATGACTCATAAAAGACAAAAACTTGATGTTCACTCTTTTCAAGACTCTTGGACGAATGAATATGGATTTATACAACAAAATGATCGTGCTGTGTATGCGTTATGCTGTAAAAGTGTCGTATGTTGTACGTCAAGTGTACAAAGACATTATCAAATTAAACATCAGTCCACGTTAAAAAATTCAGATGTGAAAGTGAAGCTATAAAAAGGGTTGTTTCTAGCTTTAAGAAATAAACTACTTATTTTAGTCAAATAATTGGAACCAAAAATAAAGCCACTGAATGAGGTTATAAAAAAATTTGACAAAACATTCTTTCACATATGATCCTATGTATTTTAAAATATTGAATGAGCAATAATATAAGATCCAGTTGTAATGGGCTTCAAATGTATATACTTTTGAATCCCATTATAACCGGACCAATTTTGACACTATATATAACAAAATTGGTAGAATTATGTCGGCACACGGAATAACATTGTAGAACAGGTTCAGCACGACACCGCTGAAAGGTTGTCAACCCCTGCCCCAGACTATTGCTAAAGAATATCTAATATTGGAAGGTCGTTTAAAATCTGCTGTTTTATTTTATTTTGTCTCCACTTTTTTCTTTTTTACCTTTTGTTTTTATTTATACATAAATCATAACAGTACCAGAATACAAACATGCCGCAAATGATCTGTACACATATTGTAAAGTTGCTAAAAATGAAAGTATCTCAAACAGGAAAGCCCTTCACACAGCAGTACATTTGTGAATTGAAGACCCGCCTCTCATTCTCATTCATTGGTCAGGTGTCCTGTTTAAAATTCAAAAGCAAAATGCCATCTGAAGGAGTTTCAGGTTTGTGGACTACTATCATTTTCTAGAGATATTTTTTAACAATATTTTAGCAAAAAATGTATTAATTTGGAAAGTTGTGGCCATATGACTGCATGACTTCACATGTAAATTATTCAACACAAGTAACTTGAACATTTTTTTCATGGACATTTTTGATAATGTTTGCGTTGGTAACCATAAGCTCCCATTCCATTAAAAACATGGTGCCCATTCTCCATGAAGACACGAGATTTAAAATATTTTCTTGGCCATCACTGCAAACTACATAGAGTAAGTAACATATTAAAGTGAAATCATTTGTAGGAGAAGTATTTCTTTAATTGGTAATGTTGGAGCTGAATTCAGTGAATTACTGGGGTTACTGTGAGTAGCTGTTTCTGAACTCTAACACCAAAAGTGTAAAAAAAAAATCAAATAACAGTAAAATAAATAGTAAAGTGAGCAATATGTTGCAAATGCTAGACATTGACTATAGAATCAACACAATGGCGTATCAGAGAAGGAAAGGGAGAAAATTATGAAATCTTGATATTTAAAAAGCACAAAAGCAAATAAAACTGTAGACCATTGTGTATAAGAACAAATTAATTTCAAATAAAAGGGAAAGACATGACACCTAAAAAATGTACTAGCCATTAGTATCCCCGACAGAATTCATGCCACCCTGAAGAGCAGGGTCACACGATTCATAAACATTTGCCAAGAGTATGTACAGGGTTAGTTACTGTTTAATGTGGAGTGTGAAAGCATTTAGACATTAGTAACACCTTAATCAAGAAAATCCATCCATCCATTATCCAACCTGCTATATCCTAACTACAGGGTCACGGGGGTCTTCTGGAGCCAAACCCAGCCAACACAGGGCGCAAGGCAGGAAACAAAACTCGGGCAGGGTGCCAGCCCACCACAGGGTGCGCACACACACACATCCACACACCAAGCATACACTAGGGACAATTTAGAAACGCCGATGCACCTAACCTGCATGTCTTTGGACTGTGGGAGGAAACCGGATAAAACCCACGCACACACGGGGAGAACATGCAAACTCCACACAGGGAGGACCCGGGAAGCGAACCTAATCAAGAAAATGTAAGATTAAAATTCTGTTTAAGATACTTGAAAATGCACATTTCCCCTGCATTAGTTTCTTAGCAGAATAGGCTGTGGCCACCATTACAAAAGTGAAATTACATTAGGTGAGTGTCCGCCTGTATTATACATATTAAATATTTAATAAGCAACCCTTTATATTATACATGCAGTGATACAGCAAGAAACAACCTGTTCTTATAAGAACAATTTGAATACAAACATGGCATTCAGCCAAACATATTGTACGTTAGCATCACACTAAGTAGTATTTAAAGGATACCCTCAGATGATCCAAGTGCTATGCAAATACTCCCACACATCTGCAGTTTAAATATGTTATCATAAAGTTCAAACAGTATGCTAAAGAGTAGCAAACTAGCATAATTTAGCACACAGACCAACACAGAATGTTCCTTTACACCAGGAGCTCTTGTTCTGGTCAACACGTGCCATTTTATAAAACACTTTATAAACCATTGATACACACAAATTCTAATGTGTTGTACCTTCCAAACTTTTCAAAGCCTAGGCAAGGGAATATCTGAACAATTTACCTAAACAAAGCAAGTCTAGGGTGCAAAAAAAAAAAAAAAAAATTAAACCAGTTCATTGATAAAAGAGAATACTTCGGTGGTTTTCAAATTCAACCTTAGGGCACCCTGTGGCTGCAGGTTTACATCCTAACCAACTTCACAATCAGCAAGTCATTCTTACCTTTATTTTCCTATTTATTTTGCATTTTAAAAAGTGCAGTAGTGTAACATTTACATTGATAAGAAACTAGCAGTAGCACTTGCCGTTGCTTTGGTGAGTAATTTCAACATTAATGATTTTGCCTGTTAGCGTGGCTTCAGTCTGTTCTGGTATTTCTCTTGCTCTAGACCTCAGTGACACAGGTGAGACACCAGATGTAATGTCCTTAAAACTCACTGTAGTAAAATAAATAAATAAATATATAAACCCTTCCTGACAACTTAGGACATGTGTGCAACATTTTGTGTAGATTAAACAAAGGGTACAGAATTGTATAAAGTACAGACAAACACAAACACTGTTCTTTATGTATAAGATTACTTTCTTTGTAGTAGGTTTACATGCACAACTCTTTATTTTCTTTTTAATTTATATATTTTGTGAGTTTGCTTTGTTAGTTCTATCTGAATACTGACAATTAACAATATGCTAAGCAGACACCAGTTTAAATACACTGAACACTAAAGGGGAGCAGCTGCGTAGGTGTTATGTACTTGCGTACATATTAGCAAACAATGATTTAAATAACCTGAACATTAAAAAAGAACAAAATATTAAACTCTCTGTGTGAAACATATAAATTATTGCTTCATTCAGTACTAATTTAGCATACCTGGATTATAATTTCTGGATTGTTCTGAGAAGATACAGAAACTGAAAAATAATAGTTTGATTAATTAATGGACAAATCCCTGAGGTAAAGGGGGTGCCCAGGACTGAACCTGAAAACCTTTGGAATAGGCTACCTTCTTAAAGAGCGGTGATATGCAGGCTTTTTAAAGTACCAGTAAGACTAAACAATATATACAGTATACTTTATACATGTAATTATCTATCTATAGACTGAAAGGAAAGGCATATACTATTCCTAATCCTAATGTGATACACAGACAGGTACTGAAATATTAAAGAGAAGAACTCTGCTGCCTTGCAGTTAGGAGACCTGGGTTCGCTTCCCAGGTCCTTCCTGCTTGGAGTTTGCATGTTCTCCCCATGTCTGCATGGGTTTCCTTCGGGTGCTCCGGTTTCCTCCCACAGTCCAAAGACATGCAGGTTAGGTGCATTGGCGATCCTAAATTGTCCCTTGTGTGTATTTGGTGTGTGTGTGTGTGTATGTCCTGCGGTGGGCTGGCTCTCTGCCTGGGATTTGTTCCTGCCTTGTGCCCTGTGCTGGCTGGGACTGGCTCCAGCAGACCCCCATGAGGATATAGCGGGTTAGATAATGACTGACTGACTGACTTTTAGGGATCCTGGGGTAACAATATTTATAATGATTACAGATCAAAGAGCAGTTGACACTGTTGTTTTCTTTTTTTTCCCCAATACATAAGCAGACAGCTGAAGAATAACAGACACGTTATACATAAAAGTTCTACTAAAGGAAGCAAACATTCTTCCACTCTGTGAAATGATTACAATACGAGTTCCCTCTGATTTTAAAATATTCCTGATTAAAATGACATGTCTGTTAAATCCTTTTTCTGATTGATCAAAAGTTTATTTCTTAATAGGCGCAGTCATAATCAGGGCAAGTGATACAGGAAAGCGGTTCAACTTTAATTCTTAGTGAGCCAGATGCAGCCATTAAGTAAGTAACTCTTTTTAAGTTTTACCTGTTTTTGCTTGGATGGAAAGTTTCAGAAGGATTTTTTAGAGGTTTTCAGTACTTCAGCTTTGTATTCAAACAGCAGTCTTTGAATTCATGTGGTTTTTCTCTGGGTTTCCTGTAATATCAAAAAAAAAATGTGTGTTAAGTTAGACTGTGATTACAAAGTATTCAAGAATACGCACTGTGCACAAAGCAGACAACAACAGTCCATAACATGACTCTCACATGTACATAAACAAAGCTAATTTACCAGCCAACGCGGACACACACAAACACGTTTGAAATGTATGAGGAAACTGGTGTGAACCCACATGAAAGCTTGGAGAACATACAAACACTAAACAATCTTAAATGCATAGATGTGAAAAAACACTGTTCTGTCCGTTTTCAATAACTAAAAAAATTAAATTCTCAACTATCATTGGGTTTTGTCTTCTTTCTGCTACAGACACCTGGCAAGCATTGACACATACCACTAAGGTAGGTGTTGAAACATTTTTGTAATAAATAGCAATAAATTATAAACACGAATAACAAGAAATTATAAACATCTCTCATATACAAGCAAAAAAAAAGAAGAAAAACCCTATTTTGAAAAAGCTGTGTAAAATTTCTGGTAAAAGAAAAAAAACTAACAAAAAAAAAACAGAAAAAGAAAGAACAAAGTATCACTCCATCAGAAGAATCAGAATCCAAACAGCTTCTTCTATAAGAACAACTTTATCACAGAGAATCTTTTGTCTGTTATCCCTGATTTTATGTGATACAAAGAATGAGCTGTGTAAAATTTAGTATTCAAAGTACTGTACAAAGGATGGTTAAAGTGGGTTTATAGAGAGAGTCAGAACAGTTGAATGGAGGACAACACTGTTTATGGGCAATCCTGAATAAGGAAAAGAAAAAAATGAACAATACTGAACAAGAAATAATAGAAAAAAAAAACAATTTCCAAGTTGAATGTTGCAGTAACATCATCCACTCCTGCTGTTAAGAAGACTTAAACGATTCCAAATCTAGACTGCAAGGCTACAGGTTAGGTGAATTAGCATTGCTAAATTGGCCCTACTATATGTGTGTGTGTGTTCACCCTGCAGTGGACTGGTGCCCTGTTCAGGCATTATGCCCAGTGCGACCCAGCCCTGGATAAGCATGTTAAAAAGATGGATGGATAGATGGTTAACGTAATATGGTTAAAATCTGATTTAGAATGAATATTTGAGTTGAGTGCAGCCCTCAGTAGATGATACTAGCACTTTATGTTCATTTTGACAATTTACAGTATTATTTGTTAGTCAGCAATAAGGTGGCCTTCAGTGTGACATTTACATTGAAATCATTATTCAAACCATAAGCATAAGCATTCGTCTGAGGATATGATGCTCTATGGTGATAGATGTTTTGTTCTGTGTTCTTAAATTGTATTTTTTACAAGAATATTTAAGGTGAAGGACAGCTCTCTCGTGAAGCTTTTAGTGTCAAGAGAGATCATAATGTGCAGTCATTTAAGCCTCATGTAATTTATACCTGTTACTGTCCACTGCAGCAAAAAAGTCCCTAGTATACAACTGGACCTAGCAGCCTTAATTTCAAACCTGTCTCTTGCTTCTAAAAGGGGTTTCTGCCAAAGTTCACGCACTCTGTCCATATTCATTTCCTCGTTTCACCAATAACTGGATGGTTTGAAATGCTGAATCAATCAATTAAAGCTCCAGCTTTTTAAACTCAGGAGAATTATCTCATCATTTCCTGTAATCCCTGCTCCAGCTTCAACATGACATCTGCATTAGTAGCCCCTTGAACAAAGAGGACCTAATAACCTTGGCTTTCATCCTGTGTGTTTCCCTAAGCCTAAGGGGAAAGTTCCAGTATTCCATTCATACTGTTTCCTCTTTAATCAATAATGGGATTGATCAAACTGTTGAAAGTTTGATTTTTGTGCTCATTTTAATTTTATTGTCTATGTTCTCTGTGACTTTAAAGGTATTTCTAAAGTAGTATTGCCTGGGGTACCATATCTCAAGCCTTCCCAAATGAATTTTTTCATGTCTCCAAATTATTTGATAGGGCATATGCATTGATATTATAATGGACTTCTATCTTTCTATTTCTGATAAGACTTTTCAGTTATATTTGATTTTTTTTTCAATTTGATTCGCTAACTTTTCCCTTCTGCTTCTGGATTTACCTGTAATTCATGCTTTGTTAGAAGTGTTCGTAAATGGGAGTGGTGATGTCCTTAAGGCTAACTTAACATTAAAGCAATTCTCATTTAAAATTTACTAAAAAAGAACATGTGAACTTGACAGAGGGACCTCTGGATTGCTGAAGGTCTTAGAAATATTCAGGTTTTTATAGGGTCTGATCAGTAATTTTATTTTTTCATATTTACTGTAGATTGTCTTGATCGAAGAATTAAAGTGAAGGTTATTAAGGTTTTTAAGACAGTGATAAAACCAGCAATGCTGTTTGAAGCTGAGACATTGGGCAGTAAAGTGAGTGCAGGAGAAGAAGTTAGATGTGGCAGAAATGAATATGTTGAGATGGATATGTGGAGTTACAATAAAGGGCAGAATAAGAAATGAGACAATCAGAGGTACAACAAAAGTGGTAGACATATCTAAGAAAGTACATGACAGTAGGTTGGAATGGTATGGAAATGTGATGAGGAGACACAATGAATACATGGGCAAAAGAGTGATGGGAATGAGGTGGATGGATAAAGTAAAAGAAGATCTGAAGGAAAAGGGCTTGACTGGTGAGCAGGTACAGGACTGAGCTGTTTGAAGAAGGCTGATTAAGCACACCAACCCCATATAGAAGTGGGAAAAGATGATGAAGAAGAAGAAGACCGTAGGTTGTTTTTCTTAAGGAATAATGGACAATATATATTTTGGAATTGGCTTTCTAACCCTTCTCAGACCAATAAGATTTCTATTATCCATGGTAAGATGTGTGACTACAAAGTGTTTAAGGCCAAAATATAAACATATCTCAAGGTATATGTTAGTCAATCATCCGCTAAATAGATAATCACCTGCATATCTTAACAAATTTCATCTCAGTTTTCTTTGAGAGTGTGGAAATGTGTAATAATGATTACCACTGCACCCTGACATTTTAAGGATTTGGATCTTGACCCCATCTCCTGTCTGTGTGGAGACCAAGGCTGCCATTGTTAACAAAAGCTATAACTAAAATTGCTAGTATTTTGTTAATTAAAATAAAAACTAAGAGGCGAGTGAAAAAAGCTAAACAGAAATTAAAACAGAATACTCAAACTGATTGATGCAGAATGCAAATAGCTGCAAATGAAAATCAGTTGTTTCTATTTTTTAAATGAACTAATTTCTAGAAGCCTGTGGTTGACCAATGTTCTTTGAGAGGTGGGCATGTGTACAGGTGGTGCACAGCTTAGGTTTCAGCACCCAACACTGTCTAGTAACACACAAAGAAGAGAGTCAGGACGTCTCCCACTGAAGGTTTACAATGTTCAATCATCGATACTTTATATAGAAAGCCCATAAGCTTTTACTGGCCAGGAGTATCAAAAATTCAGTGTTATCACATTTGTTTGTGTTCTTAAAATGGGGAAGTTTGTAATGTGTTGCAGTGAAGCACCCATTTTTGAGGTGATGAAATCAGGATAAAAATGAGAAGGAAAAATTTGAAGTGGCAAAATAAGTATACAAACAGTATAAAAATAGTATGGGTAGTGGCAGTAGGAGCCTGGAATGAGTCACTCTGATGCAAATGAAATATTCATCATTTAAATCTACAAGGAAAAACTGTTTGTTCTTTTCATTTCAAGTCAGTCATAACATCAATATTCATAATTTAACAAAGCTTAAACAACCTATGCAACAGAAATAACCCTAATAAGGTATAAATCTGGGAATTATAACTTTGTTTTGAGCTTTTCACTTGTGAAAATCAATTTTGTGCTGTTGTCCTTTAACACTTGTTCCCATACTGTCCCCAGCCTGATGTTACTCAATTATGTTGGCCTCTTTTGTAAATTTCTTTGGATAAAAGCATCTGCCAAGTAAACAAATGTAAATAAAAAAGGGAATATATCATAATGAAGCTAATTTCAATTCAAAAAAGGAGACAGAAGACAAAATGTCACTTCATGATACTGTAAATGTTTTGAATCAGAGGTGGCCTTAGGGGTGTGCGGGGCCTAGGGCTGATCAACCCCACGCGGGGCTGGTTATGTCAAACGCTGTGTGTCAAACGCTGTTACCGGTATGTGTGAACTGTATAAACTTGTGCGCGAATTTAATAAAAATAATATTAACATACACTGGATTTTCTCATTAGAGTATTCGGCTAAATTTTTACAAGATAACACACGGACTTTATCAACACACGGACTTTATCAAAATATAACGATATAATCTATTAAAAAAGTGTGCCACGATCTCTTCCACTCATCGCGTCGACAGTGATACGGCTAAACCAGTAATAAAACATTGCTGCGTGTTCCACTACCAAACACTTCCCGCCCTGTTTCAACAAGGCCTACTGTAACAAACTGAACCTAAGACTCGACAGAAAAACGATGGTAGGACACGAATGAGTCATAAGCCACAAGCCATCAGTTGTTCCCAGGTCAAAGCAGAAGCCAACCCAGTGACAAGTGAGCTATACCTATTTTAGGAAGGGAATATACTGGTGACCCTTTTCGGTTGATGAACGTGGACTATGGAATGTTTCTAAAGATGTACATGTACAGAATTTGA
This sequence comes from Polypterus bichir lapradei, assembly GCA_026402145.1. Classification (NCBI taxonomy): domain Eukaryota; kingdom Metazoa; phylum Chordata; class Cladistia; order Polypteriformes; family Polypteridae; genus Polypterus; species Polypterus bichir. The sequence continues at coordinate 55,231,629 of JANRMT010027041.1, read as the reverse complement.
CCTTGAAGAGGGATTTTAAAAGGGTTCCTCTTAGAAGCATATCAAATACATATATACACTGGAGATTATAACTTTACAAATCCGCTCGAATGGGACACATGGACCTCAAAAACAGGGCCCTCTTAGGTGCGGGTCCTGGGGCGGTCACCCCACTTGCCACCCCCAAACGCCACTCTTGTTTTGAATTCACTTATCCATCATCATTCATTCGCATCGGAGGACCTCCTCACCTCGAGGTATGCAATAACACATAGTGACTAGCACTGTTGCTAACATTATCTTCTCCATCTCTCCACATAGCAAAGAGAAACCGCCCAGTGAGGACATTTGGCCCTGTCCCTTCCAGTTCCTTAGTTATAAGAACTCTGGCTGCTTGGAAGGAGGCGTCATTTTGGCAAGAGCAACCTGCTAGACAGAGCTTCTGGCCAATCACACCCTGAACCTGTGGCTAAAGCTGAACCCTTTTCTGTATTTGAAAGCCTAGGGGAAAGACACCTAAATACCACAAAACATTTATTTTTGGTTTAACTTTTTGTTAAATTAAATAGGATGACTCAGTTAGCACCCCAACTTTTATTTCTAGACTGTCATTCCTTCAACCAGTCACACCATTTTTTAACTTGGTTATCCTATTTGTCATCATAGGGAAGCCTGTGCTATTAATTGTACTGAGTTATACAATGCAATAAAGTTCTCTGATTGTTATAATCCAAACCTACAAAAGTTATAACAGGCTACAGAGACCAAAGAGTTAATATTAACTTTACGTAAATTTTTTATTTTTCATGTGCTATGAAGTTAGCACTAGAATTTCAAGGGTCTGCTAATGGAATCTAATGTCCTGACCAGATAAAACGACTTATCCCATATAAGAGACTCATTATGTCTCAAGTGGCAATCTATATTTTTGTCTAGCTTACTTTACTGCCATTACAGAAAGCGGCAGACATGCAACATAACATAAAAAAGCAGAGCACTATTACCATCTTAATAGCCACTTGAATAGCTGAATTCCGAATGAAGCAGGATCTATATAGGAGTTGGTAACAAATTGCTACAAGGAGGTAATTGCAGGGCTGTTTTCCAATGCTTAAGGTTGTGAATCACAACCAGCCCCCCACTCTCACTCAGCAATGATCTGTTTGAAAGTGAAACAATTACTGCCAGCTATAATCCAGCAGGAATTGTTTAACAAAAACAAATGCACAGCAGCAAAAAAAATAAAAAATAAAAAAAATGAAGCTAACAGTTTACACTGGCAAATTTGAATTATCAAGCGGTTCATATACTAAGTCTAATGACATTATATGGCAGGTTTTGAACGGATTGAAATGTTTATGACATTTGTAAAATATATAAAAATATCAGCAATATTAGATTTTTTGCATTTTTTGTGTATATAGTTACAAATAGTATAATGCTCTATAGAATCAGCTGGAATAAGCAATAAAAAACAGTGATTACGGAAACATATAGTAAATTGCCAGCCAAAGTGTTACAGTAGGTTATTGGGAAATTGCCCATTCAGAACTGTCATTCTAATGCAAAAAAATGGACTTTCCTCTTTCTGCTGAAATTTATAGTCACTTCTGTCAGCTAGATTATGGTGATTGCTGTCAGCTGCTGTCAGTTCTCCTCCCACATCCAGATGGAATTAAACTAATACTAATATAGATAATACTAGATTCTGAATGACAACATATGTTCTGAAACTGGCTGTTGTTTTCACACCAACGACCTTTAACATTAATCTCAATAACTGATTTTTATATAAAGAATTCAAATTCAGCCAATGAAGCCATAAGTGAATAATATCACTAGCACCGTGCATAATTTCTAGTTAATTCACCCAGACAAAAGCCAGAACTACAGGTTTCTTGAAATGAATATGATCTTTGAATACACATATGTGACTGGACCTTTCTTTCTGATTGAATGCATACAACCGCGGCTTGATAGGAAGCCGACAGATGGTGCGTGTATCAATTTCGAGAAAACAGCTGGGAGACAACTTTTGCAGAGCCTGTTCTTTTCTACCTGATCTAAACCATTATTTCTATCCATATTACAACAAGTGCATTTTAACAGGAATTTCTTTCCTCGGTGTTCTGAGAACAGGAGAAAGCACACATAATAAATCATGCTGTGCTTTCTGTATTTTTCTCCGTTTCTGAGAAAAGCCTTGCTTCTTTCATTTTCCACGAAATCTGTGATCATTTTCAAGTCAATTATTTTTCTTTTTCATCTTATCTTTAGCATCCTGCAGCAGACTTATATTTAAAGGAGGCATTTTCCTTTTGAATTTTGGTTTGTTATTTTCCTTATAGGTAACATAACACATCATAACACAACATGACGTGTTTCTTTCCTGAGTGGCAGAATGTCTTTCACTGCTGCCTGATAGTTTCAGTGACTTGGTCGCTGATTGTGTTTGTATGTTCTCTCTGTGCTCACGTCAACTATTTTTGCAGTCTTTGGTTGTCTCCTTAAATATTCATTTTAAGTGGATTTGTGACTCCGGCTGAGCCTCCGTGGGTGTATTCATGAGTGAGTCATCTCACTTAGGGCTGGATGCTGCTTTTTTATTGAATTTATTAAAAGCAAGTAACATTCCATACAAACAAGTCAAACTTTAAAAAACTAAATGCTGCTTAGCATTCAGTGTTGCTGATTCCCTAGAATTCTGGTATCTTCTAGTATCAGTCTAAGACTAGTTCTGGTTGTTTTTCTTGTATTTTTTTCAAGGGTTACCAAAAGCACTTATAACATTTCATGGTGCTACCTTCAACAAGGCTGAGGTGATGTTGTGATTATTGATTGGTTTCTGTCTGTGTTTTTATTCTTAGAGTAGTTTTTACACATTTTATGGTTTGAATCGATTTTATAAAGTCGCAGCTTCACTGGACTGCATACAAAGTTCAAGCACTTGTTCCAGCTAAACTCAACTATCAAAACAGTTAGAAATAAGGAGGCATTGTATGTAACTTAAAACAGTGTAGAAAAAAACATAACCACCAAACCACATAATCACCAAAACTTCTGCACCACAGTCATTTCCTCTATTTCTTCTGTTTAGGTACAAATGCAAATACGCATTGCGGCGTGTAATTAATGTATAAGGTTGTTGTGGTATTCTTGTTAATGGCATTAATGGAAAAACACTTGGTATTCACTCCTAGTAGAAAAACTAAATAAGCAAGTTAATCAAATGGATGGGTGTATACACAGATGCATTTTTCTAAGCATATAAGAAACTATGCAAATACATTTGAATGTTTTAATATTGTATTACTGCGGTGAGCTGGCGCCCTGCCTGGGGTTTGTTCCTGCCTTGCACCCTGTACTGACTGGGATTGGCTCCAGCAGATCCCCGTGACCCTGTGTTAGGATATAGCGGGTTAGACAATGACTGACTGAATATTGTATTATGAATCTAAAATCGTTTTTATATGGGTTGTCAAAAATTACTGGGATTCCATATTGTGTATCTTTTGAAATATGGAACAAAGCCCAGTCACCTTTTTTGGAAAAAGGGAAGGAAACTATAACCTTGAACATACTACCCTTATAGGTTTTGCTGTAAGCACCATTTGTCTCTCAATAAATAATGGCAGACTTGTATTGGAGAACAGCATTTTTTCTGCACAGGGAGGCACAGTGCTTAGTGCTTTTGTTTGACAGATCCAACATCCAGTGCGTGAAATCCTGTGATGCCCAGGTTGCCCACAGCTTGGTATTTACTCCTCTTGCACCTGGACATCAATAGTCACGTACTGATATGACCAAGTAGGAATGAGGACACAGAACAATAAGACTGGTGCAAATGTGCGGAGCGCTTTTATACTCCAAACAAAACAATGTGCAGAAAACAAAGGGCAGTGCTGTCTCTTCATGAAGAAATAAATACTTTAAATAGATAAAAGTCAATAAATAATCCAGTTAATAGAAGGTTAAAACACAGTCTAAAAAAAAGAATAGTGAGCCTTTATGCATCCATTTAAAATGATGTACCCTCTGATCCCCCTCTGCGGTCTGCTCAGTGTGTAAGTCAACCATTACCTGGTTTGAGTCCCCATTGCCATCCCTCAGCATCCACGCGGACCCAGCCAGCCCTGCTTCCTTATCCTACTGCAATTCCTCAGTGTCTGTGGGAGCTACCAGAGTGGTTGGTTGCTCTTGCTTCTTGGGTGCCCAGCAGTTCTGCCTGACCATTCGCATCCTCTCTACGGCACCGGCTCTGCTATGATCCTGACTCTTCCTTACCTTTTAATTTGGTGGTCTCTGTTTCCTTCTTTTCTTTCTTTTTTCAATCTCCTTTCTATCCTGGTCAGACTCCTTTAATACTAATATGGGTGCAGTTGTCTTACGATACCCAGAGGAAATGAGGAAACCTGCTGAACTGGGCATGTGTGCACATGAATGTGCAATCATCCAATTTCCCCATCATAACACCCCGGGGCCGCTTAGCTACACTATTCCATACACCTACAACACCCCCAGCCCCTGAGCCTGATCAAACTGTTTTGATTTTAAAACCTCGCACACAGCTATGGATATATAACACAATTCCATGTATAGTTGTTGTGTGGCATTTGGAGTTTGCACATTCTTCCATTTCAACAATGTATTCTGGTTTACCACCCATATCCCCAAAGACATAATGGTTGAGTTAACTGTCAACTCTAAACCGGCACTGTGCTTGTCGGAGCTTGGGTTTGAGTGTTAGGCATCCTGCTATGAACTGGTGCCTTGTCCTGGGTTGATTGCTGGCTTGTATCCATGGTAGGCTTTGCCATGCTGAAACAATATTACGTTATCTTTTGGTTGTCTGGTTAGGTGTAGGGATCTGCTCCTTTTCAGTATTTTGCAAAGATGAAAAGATGGCTTATTTTATGACTATTAATAAGGTGGCATGGGAGTACATTGTTTTCATATGACTTTGCACAGTTCACGGACAAAAGCGCGATAGACATATGCGCCCCGACAAAACCGTGACGGAGAAATGAGCGGCGACAAACCCGTTAACTGGTTTTCGACAAATGCACGCTGACAAAATCACGAGAGAGGCCAAGAGAGTGGGACGTGTACGTGCGCATTATGTACACATTATGTGCTAGGTTATAACTGTTATAATTACTGATGGCATGCCGCGAACAAATAACTCAGTCGAGGGTTGTCATAACGCGTCGTATACAAAGCGGAATTACCAGCAGTCAGGCAGCCAGCAAGTCTAAATACGCTCAACTATCAAGACGTCTTGCTGCAATTCTTCCTACATATGCAGGGCGTGATCTTAAGGACTATCTGCGTGCCGTGCTGATGGCATGCCGCGTCTCATAATATTGACTTCTAAAATAAACATTATTACATATGCTTTAAACTAGTAATTCATATTTAATGAAACTTTCACGATTTTGTCGGCGCGATTTTGACGCTGCGTTTTAATCGGCGCTGTTTTGTCGGCGCTTATACAGTATGTCTATCGCGCAAATGTCGGGTCACACTTTGCACTTGTCCTAGTTGGGAAGTACCCCTCATCTTGTGTAACTTGAATAGCACTAATTATCAAGCAAGCAGTGAACTGAAAAAAAAGCTTTCACGGTCTAATCATGCAAGATGGTGCAGATGATTTCTAGGATATGGTATACTTTAGAATTACTTGTAGTACACTGAATTGGATGGGTTGACTCAGTTAATCCATTTTCGCTTTATATAGCAGCAATATTATAATGCCTATTCGCAAAGTGCTTAACAAAGGCAACAAGCTTATAGTGCGTCTTTAACTTGAAAACACCCAAGTAGAAACAAGAATGCAATATTATGGAATAGCCTGGTAATATCCTAGCATCAACAGCACAGAAAATCCAGAAATAAATCGTCTGGTACAAAAGTATGTGTAAAGAATAGTGTAGTCCATTTAACAGAAATTAGTGTTTTAGAAAATAGGGGAGAACAGATGGGTTTTCAGCCTCAATTTAAATGTATTGATAGTGCCTAAGAACAGCCTCAGACAGAGAGATGTAGAGAAAGACAGCCACAAGACAAAATGTACAGTACAATGAAACTGAGTAGACTGTACAGGTTTAACTAATAAAACATTTTATTCTTCTTTCTTTTTAAAAAAAAACTTATTTGGTTAGGTTTCACATTCTTGATTCCCTTGCTACGCTGGCATATTAATAATGTCATTGCTATACAAGACTTGCACTTGTACACATTCAGCTGGTCTGCCAGCTGCTCCTTCGCAATTTAAGCAATGCCAGTGACACTAAGGCTCTCACATGCACTGTAGTTTGAACTGACCAGAGTCAACAGAAACAAGCCATGTGGAGTCTAATTCCAGAAGTGTGTGAGAAACAGCTGTTACTTAGTGATCAGGTCAAAGTTATACATATGAGCCTGAACTAGTGAAATGCCAAGGTTAAAAAAGACACAGGGCAGACAGTGTTTAGCACAGACTGTACTTCAACAGCCAGTCATAAGTCATTACCAACATTAATAATCACTTATCAGGGCAGGCATTAGCATATCAGAACATATGAGATGTTATTCACTGAACATGTGACTAGGTTGAGCATTTAACCAAATAATACAAGAACATTTTGATATTTTTTATTAGCTGATGTGTTTCATTACAGTCATTGTTAACAGACTCGTTCCTTTCTTTACATTGCACTTTGCATTTCTTTTATTTCATGCTGAGTCTGATTAGTTGGTAACCCACTGAGCTAGTTATGTGAGGATCCTAAACTATGCTTGGTAGGTACTAAAACCCAGCATGCTACTGCTTATTGTCTAATTTTCTGCATTGGGTATCTTTCTTTTTTGTTAAAAAATTCAAGTAATAATGGTGTACACAAAGAAAAAGGAATGTAGAAAATAGCAGCGATCGCTCTTTCGCTTAAATGAAGGGGAAAAATACTCAGTCAGAATTGATCATAATCTGTGAATTTGCCAATGTAATACAATGCTAGTGTCATATTTTTAAAATCCAACCATTATTTGGACAAAGAAGGCAGTTTAGTAATGTAATAATAATGTAATAATACCGTGGGTTCAAGTCATTTGTCCAAAACAAATGAATGAATAAATTCAGTTTAGTCCAATTTATTTTTATAAGGTACACCACCTATTATAAGCAAAGTACTATAAACTTTTACAGAGTTTGATTCAAGTAAACATGAGAGAAAAAAAATCACAATGCAGAATATAAATGCTATTTGAAGAACCCCACATAAGCAATCAGGAACAGAAAATGTTTGCAGTTTCTATTCATTTTGACATCTGTGCGAATATTACGCTGTACTATATATATATATATATATATATACTCACATATACAATATATATGCATATATATATATATATACAGTATATATATAAATGCATATATATATATATATATATATATATATATATATATATATATATACACACACACACACAAGTGGTCTTCGCTCACCAACCTCCGTGTTTGGTTTTCCGGATACACACTTTTAAGATTTTTTTTCTTTGAATTGTTGCTATTTCATTAGTTTCACTTTTATTTCAGAACTTCTGTAAAAACAATATTTGGAATCTTTCGAGCCCCATTATGCTGAATCTTTTTAATGAGGTCAGTGAGACATGTGTTTAATGACTTTGTACCATAATTCAGGATCGGTTTCTCTGTTTGGAATTTCAACACTTTGGATTTCAAAACGACCTACATCATACAGCAGTTAATAATCTTTTTTGCAAAGTAACCAATAAATGCAAGTGAGGTAAACTCCGTTTTTAAAATTATCTGACTTAAACTTCAAAGCCTTACAATATTTACATACTTCTGACATATCACCTACAGTATGTCCATATATTCGATCTCTATTCACCTTTTCGTTATTTCTCCGAGTAATAATTTCTCTTTCTTTGCGCTAATGCGATGTTTACTTTCTTTGTTTTGACACTGTCATTTTTTTCTGCTTTCATATTCTGTATCTTACTCTGCATGTGTTTCGTTTTACTTTGTTTTCTACTCTTTGTCTTTTATTTCTGACCTCGCTATGTCCTGCTTTTTTTTCAATGACACCTGGTCCGTGGTGATTATTTTCCCTTTTTCGAATAATCATTTCTGTTTGTTTGTGCTACTGCGATCTTTACTTTCTTTTTTTATACTTTCTAATTTTCCTACTTTCATATTCTTTAACTTTCTCCACATTTGTATCGTGGAAACATTTTTTTTTGAGCCTTTCGAATTCCACCGTTTTCATAATCTCTAACCTGCTCTCCATGTGTATAGCGCCAATGTTCGTGAATGTGTTTATGAAATTCTACTTTGTCTTGTACTCTCTGTCTTTTAATTCTGAGCCAGATTGGACGTGCTTTTTTCAGTTCCACTTGTTCCGGGCTGATAATTACTTTCCTTATTTTCTGAATTTGCACCTAGATTCTTCTTTTTCTTTTTTTTCTCTCCAACGCTTTTTAGTCTCTTTTCTCCGCGCTGCTTTCTTCTTCGCTTAGTCGTCTATGTTTCATTTATAACGTATTGTCCTTATACGCTTTATATGCGCTGAGAGCCCTGGATCTGTGTGTGCTCAAAGCCTCCTTTACATGACTGAGTGTTTTTCTACCTCTGGGTTTATTCGATATTAATTGTAAGCAGGGCGTGTCATGTAAGAATCTCATGTTCCACGTCATCACGAGACGGTTCTGGATCAATCTCTTGGCACAAAGTCTCATGTTTAAAGTTCCCGCAAGATGCTCCGTGGCCATTCTCTTTCGTCTCACGGATCTTTTAAGTGTCTTCTGTGGTCTTCACGTGAAAATCACGTCTCAATGCTCTAGTGTTTCTCTCCAGGATTTTTTTTAAATAGAGAGATATTGTCGCAGACACCCTGATTATGGAAGGCCTGGGGGGGAGAGTACTTCCAGGACAGTTTCTCCTGTGTCAGAAGCTCAACCCTGTTGGGGCCTATGTCCACCGCCAGGGGGCACATGGACATTTGCGGGGCCCAATTTGGAAGTGATGCCGGAAGAAGCTCGGTAGGCACCTGGAGTCCTTTTGGGTGCCCTATAAAAAGGGGCTAGTCAGCAGAAGTCACTGGCCAGAAAGAGGACAAAGCCTGTGTGGAGGACTAAAGGCAGCAGCAAAGTGACTGTGTTTTAGTTCTTTGCTCTACTGTGTAGGTCTGAGGAGCAAGGGAAAGTGCTTCCCAGTGGAAAATAAAGGTGTGTGTTATGTGCTGAACCTGTGTCCTGCCTGCTGTCAATGTCGGAGTTAGGGCAGCAGTACCTGCCCAGGCTTCACAATATATATAGTCACAAAAAACATGATGAGACATGAAAAGGTTTGTGGCAGCCACCCATATATTATATCCTGGCTGCAAAGAGGTAAATGGTCAAGAGTTCTTTACTGATGTGAGTCCAAAACAGAATTGAATTGCTGCCTTAAAATGGTAGCTTTTAAAGACAAGTGCAGGAAGTGATGTCATCAGGACCAGAACTGGAAATATTGTCATCGGTGGTGCAGGGACTGGATGTGACATCACTGGTAGGAGCCGGAACTGGAAGTGACGTCATTAGTGGTGCCTGAACTGGGTGGGATTTCCTGAGAATGGTCTGTAAGGGATTGGTCAGGCATGGAATTACTGTTATTCAGGCCCTTTAATTGTCTCCTAGTCGCATGTGTGTGACAATATATATAAATATAAACATAACTCACATGTCTTTGAAATGCGAATGGGCAAGTTGAGTTCTTAAAGGAAAACTCATGCCAACACAAGGAGAATACATGTATATAAGCTTTACACAAACTATGCCAGGTAATACGAGTTCTTTTAACACTTCTGATTGTTTTAAACACTAAAATAGAAATTTAGAAATGATACAAAAATTTATGACTAAACATATTGGGAGGTAGAGTAGAAGTAATAGACCAAACCTGAACTGTGGTGAGAAGCTTATATAAAATATTGGAAGTATATTCTTAACCTATTCAACCTAGGCAAAGATTGAGCCTGAATCTAAGATAATGAGGCTGAAATACTAGTTCACCTTTGACACCAAATTATAAACGTTCAAGGAAATAAATGAGCATTTTTCCAATATGAATGTATAGACTTAATAAAATATTTTTTTTCTGGATTTCAGCACCATTCCAATTAATGCAGCCACAGCAGGCTTTGATTATCTCTGATCCTATAACTGGAATAAACATGTATGAAAAACAGTTTGAAGGATATTAAGTAAATTGCTTGTTGCATGCATTAGCTACAATAATTCATAGTTTCTGAAATAAAAAATACATAAAAGATTAAGAAAACGGTGTCAACATTCAGAACATTCCAGTTATATTACATAAAAGAAAGCACCATCAAGTAGTCTTACTAAGGAATCTACTTCTGATAGAAGAAAATCAAATTACTGTACAAATAAAAACATTTTCTTGGACTAATCGCTGGGCCCTCCTTTGCAAACCTGCTAGTTTTCATACTCCCTGACACTTCTGTCAGCAGTAAATCAGTATGTTAGTTTAAGGAAAGCTGACTGATCAAAGGAAGTACTACTGACTTTTACATTTACACCGTGTGTCTGTTCAATTTAGTAGACTAGATGTTAAAAAAATTTCAGTAAAAACAAGACATTTTCAAAACATTTATACAAGAAAAATATATATTGTTCTTCAGCAAAGGAGATCAGCTAAGGTCAAGGTTTTCAATGACATACTTTAAAATACAGTATATGTTAACCTAACAAATCAACTCTTTATGCACAACAAAAATAAATGCATGGAACATTGCATTTTTAGGATTAAGATGTGACAAGGTCCTTCTGTTCATCTCTCCATTCATTCATATTCCAGTTCTAAATTGTAAAGTAGCAAACAATTAATAATAAAACAGGAAAGTCAAAACATGAAATATATTAAAGCAATACCCAATTTGGCACATTAACTGGAAAGACCAGTTTTTAGAAGCTATAATAAACCAAAGGCTGCAGCAGTCTGATGATAGTTTAAAAAAAATTAGCAATTAAGCAAATCGCTGAATTCAATTAACATTTCCTGTAATTCATATCTCATAACACCATTTATACCCATGCCGGTTGTGCTACCTGTTGAAATTTAAGTAATCAATGCAAACCTCATGTTTTTTATTTGATTATTCATTTGGTCTAAAGTAATAATACAGCATATCATTACATGATTAAAGAAACTTTACTGTAAATACATATTTTAAGTTTTATTAACTAAACAAACCAATTTATTTTTATTCTGAAGGCAATGTTGCTACATCGCCAACATATAATTGGCATATTTACAATTATCATGTTTTAGTCATTTGCAGCGTTATAGTTGAAGTGTTTTTCTGGGAAAAGACAACAGTGTTTGGCATCACATTGACCTGGTTTAGCGACTCTAGCCTTCTGTATTTCCCATCTCCGTTTTGGATCGCATTATAATCTGAAGTCGGATAAATTCAGATTTAAGAGACTAGGAGAAAGTTTGCAAGTAGCAGTTCCAAGTTTTGGGAATGTTTTCTTTCTGGTTTCTGAGTTGGAGATCAAAATTTACAATTTTTTGTGTTTTTGTCAAATGAATATTATAGTCAAAGTGTTTCGCTGCGAAAATGCAGCTTTAGTCGGTACTGCATTGACCTGGTTTAGTGACTCTAACGTAATCGTGTTGGGGCTTTCTCGACATTTGCATTAATTTATTGCTATTTGCACTCATCCCTTGCAAACCATGCAAAGTTATCAGCCAATAACATTACAAATATTGATCTTGTTCAAGTGGCCCAAGTGGGTGCAAGAAAGTAACTCATGCTACTGTTGCTGGCGTATAATGTCAGAAAACAGAATAGGCCGATATGACCAGTTTTCTTATTTTTAGTCCTTATTTGGTATTTTTAATATCATTTTTGATTTTTTGACCCTTTAACCTTTTCTATGTTTTAATTTTATTTCCTACTCCTAGCATCCGTATGGACACACAGATACACAGTCACACACAAAGACACTTGTATTTTTATTAAGGTGATTTGTAATGATGTACAACAACATTTATTTATATAGCACATTTTCATACAAAGTAGCTCAAACTGCTTTACATGATAAAGAAAGAGAAAAAAGACAAAATAAATAAGAATTAAAATTAGAGAACACTAATTAACATAGAATAAAGTAAGGTCCGATGGCCAGGGAGGAAAGAAAAAACCTGGAGAAAAAAATAAAATCTGCAGGGGTTCCTAGGCCACGAGACCACCCAGACCCCTCTAGGCATTCTACCTAACATAAATGACCTCAATCAGTCCTCATTGTATTCAGGGTTCTCATGGAAGAATTTGATGGTGACGGTCATGTGGACTTCTGGCCTTTAATCCATCATTGTAAGGACATCATGGTGCTTTGATTAGGTGGTGGCGCAGATCACCACCACAGAAAAACGGAAAAAGAACAGAAGAGAATTTAGGGGTTAGTACAGATTTTGGAGCCACCATGAATAATAACGGTAATTAATTGAATATACAGAGCATCAGAATTAAACTAAGATGAAGCTATGAGAAAGCCATGTTAAAGTGTTTTAACAGTGCTTTAAAGTGCTCAACTGTATTTGCCTGGCGAATTTCCTATTGGCAGTCTGTTCCAGATTTTAGGTGCATAACAGCAGAAGGCCGCCTCACCACTTCTTTTAAGTTTAGCTCTTGGAATTCTAAGCAGACACTCATTTGAAGATCTAAGGTTACTATTTGGAGTGTAAAGTGTAAGACATTCTGAAATATAAGATGTAGACCAGTGCTTCTCAAACTCGGTACCCCCTGTGACTGCAGGTTTTTGTTCCAACCAGATTCATAATCAGTGACAACACCTGAAAACACTGATCTCATTCAGTTAGTTGGTAATTTTTTTCTGTAATTCCATATTCAGAAAAGCACAACAGCATGATTTTTACATTTATAAGACATTTAGAAATATTTATGCTTTTGCTATTGATTTAAATGCTGAACTCTCTTTTGTTGATTTCATTATATTTTGTCCTTTCTCTGTGCAGTTTTCGTCCTTCGCTGTATCTTATTAATGACTATTAAAAATTAACAGAGCAGACACGCTGGCAAACAACACTGAATATTCAAAGCTACTTTAGTGTCAGACCCACTAATTAGTAAATAATGGATTAATTAAACAATTAGCACACCTGGAAAAGCAGAATGAAAATCAAGATGAAAATACTGTTAAAAAGAAACAAAATACATTATTACCATATAACTGCTTGGTACATTTAATTTTTTTTTATTTTATTTACCATACTTAGTTTTATAATTTCTAGATTGTTCCCAAAACATGTAACATGGGAAATAACAGTTCACTTAATTAACCAAGAGTCCAATTAAAAACAGAAGCTGGTTGGAACAAAAACTTGCAGCCACAGTGGGTCCCTAGGACCGAGTTTGGGAAGCACTGATGTAGACAATATTTTGAAGAGTTTATTCATTTAATATGCCATTTGTAATAGTGTTTGCCATTATAGATGCAGAATGAGATTGCCAGCTAAAAGTAACAATAATCAAGTATTGAGTTCAAGGCAGAAACCAATCCCAGTTAGATTACCAAGTTTACTGATTATACTAAAAATACTGAAATACCCCAGAAAAACCCAAGTGAACACTAGGGGAACAAACTAATTAAGTATGAACATGCTAAATCCTAAACTCTAATGACAGTATAATGTAGTTATAATGAAACTGTCAGCTAAATTGCCACCTCTGATCCACTGTGTGATCGTGACCAATTGTAACAAAATAAATATACCACGTTTTTTGTTTTTGATAAAGGTACTGAATAAATATACAAAAATAATAATAATAATATAAACTATAACATTCTGCAACAGGCTTAATCCGTTCTGGGGAGCCTTGAGCTTAACGTGAAGACAATGACCCTAGACAGTGTGCCTGTCCAGTGAAAGGACCACTTGTAAATGTTGTGACAGATAGGGGGTGCTATCGCTCCCTTGAACCCCTGTCCAAGACTCCAAACACCAGATAAAAGTCCAATAGTTGACTTTATTTATCTTCCACAGTGCACAAAGCATCCTCTCCTCCACTATACTCATTAAATTACAAATCACTACTCAATAACAAACAATCCTCCACTCCCAGACGCCTTGCCACCCTTCTACCCAGCTCAGCTCGCTGTCTGGGAGCTCCCACAATCCTTTTATATTCCCTGACCCGGAAGTGTTCCAATCCCCAGTCCATGTGATCTCCTATCACTTCCGGGTCAGATAAAAAGTCCTTTTCTTCACCCCGGAAGCACGTCATTCCCCTTGTCCATGTGACTCGGATGTACTTCCGAGGCGTAAGGAAAATAACCATCGTTCCTCCCTGCAGCATCTCCTAGTGGCCCCCATGGTATCCAGCAGGGCTGTGTATAAAAACTTCAATGTCCATGATGCCCTGCTGGTCTTCGGGGGACCTCCATACTGCAGGGAAGGCTCCACCTGGCAGCTTGGGGGTATTGGCCGGGATGAACGGCCGGCCATATTCCACAATGTCCACACTCACACAGCTGATTTGGAACAGTGGAATCATCAAATAACACCACACACGTCTTTGAGGTTGTGTATAGTAAGCTGAAATATCCAGAAGAAAACCCACCTGCCCACACACAAAGGGAGAACATGCAGACTACACATGGACAATAGCCAGGCATGGATTTCAAACCCTGCATTGCTGATTCTATAAGTAAGCGTTACTAGCTACTGTGCCACTCATATAATAATACTATTTTTAAATTCTATGAATGATTTCACTTTAATGAAGCATGCCAATTTTAAAATGAATTTGATTTATAAAATGTGTTAGCATAACCTTTGAATTTTATAGTCATCAGAACTTGACTAACAGTCATTTACTCCTTACCAAATCTTAAATGCATACTTTTTTACATGAGTGTATTATTTAATGAAGTGTGTTTATGAGAATAAATGAAACAAAACAGATTCAAATTTCAAACAAATCCATTTACTGCAAAGTAAAGTCAAGATGTTCAACTGAATGAATGGTAAAAAGCCATTACCGACCTGCCTTTTGAAATTAATTAAGAGTACATAGAAAGTGGCGACACACTGTTAAAATTAGCTAAGAAGTGACATCTGTATATAATCTGATTTGATATATGAGCACTAAGAGTCCTTTTACTATAAACGGTAGAATCAATTTATGATTCTGCTATAAACAGTGACAAAATTCCATGGCATTTGTTTTTATTTTTACTTGCCACAAGCTAATGCAATGTCTATTAAGTATTGTCCTGATAAAAGCATGTTTTGTGAAAAAGAAAAATTAACCTATCCTAACCTATGGATATATTTTATGTATGCCTTTTACTAGTAATCAAATGTATATGTTTGTGTGTGTGTGTGTGTGTTCTTGGGAATGTATTCATAAAATAAGTAGGCAGGTTACAAAATAATCTTATGCTGGGATACAGTCGGTCCTCTCTTGGTATTTTAATGTAAAACCAGACAAATGTAATACATAATTACATAGGTAACAGGTAATACATTATTACAAAGGTAATACATAATTACATTTGTAACATTTGCTTTGCCATATTCTTAATGCTTATCCATAGCTCATGGTGATGTACAGAGGACCTCTGCTGCCTCATTGATGCAGTGAGCTGGCTTCAGGTTCTGGTTCAATCAATGCCCGTGGACTGCTAACTCGTCTCTGTGTGTTGATAGATACTTTAAGGTTGCTCCGGCTTCCTTCAATATCTTAAAGATACAAGGGATGTTCAAAAAGTTTCTACACTTTTATTTTTTTGTTGGAAATGGTGAAGGCTGGAGGAGGAGTAATTGGGCATTAAAATGTTGGCATGACACTGGGAAAATTGAATTGAAAACGATGGTGACTATGTAGAAAAGTTATGTAATTTGTTTTTGAAATTCTTAATAAACAGAGTTAAAAAAAAAGTGTGGAAACATTTTGAACATCCCTTGTATTAATTAACATTTCAGATTTTGCCTGGAAATTAATGATATTTAGTGATCATGTATATTTATAATGCAATGGACTGGCATGTCATTCCAAGTTTAAGCTTTATCGCTGAATGCTGTTGAGAGACTTTTTTCATTACCATTTCATCAAATTAAATGGTGAGTACAGCATGAAATTGTTTCTAGAATAGAATGCCTTTTATTGTCACTATACACAACTACAATGAGATTAAAAGCGGCTCCTTCAGTGCAGAAAAAAGTTCTGTATAGGGCTTGTATGGTTGTTTTTTAGCCTTAGCATAACGTCGGATCTGTGGCCCCGCTTCTGCTTTCTTTCCCTCCTCCTTCTGTGTCGTCTCCTAGACCGGACAACAGTCCACGGAGAGCCCGCTGGTCTCGCTATGTTGTCTGGGATGTTGTGCGTGTGATGAAAAACACTCGAAACAGATGTCTGGCTCTGGACACCGAAGTCTATAAGGTTCTGATGGGTGTAGCGGATGTTCGCCGAACCGATCGTGCACAAACAAGGACAAAAAAAAAAGTACAAAAACAACAAAAAAGTGCACTGAAAAGGAGAGCCCTGAGCCACTGCGATCATGCGCGCCGCCATGCTCCTAGCTTAATTGAAGTAGGCTAGGCACTTTTTATAACTTTTTGGTTAGTACATTAGAAAAATTATTGGTGTTTTGGTAAATTATGCACATTATACAACCCTTTTTTATTATGAAAAGGTTAAGTAAGTGTTGCAGTGGGAGGTTCAGAACGCATTATGGGTTAGCCTTTGCGAACGAATTAAGTTTGTAAGTCAAGGGTCCACAGTATTGCGTATTTAAGTTAATCAAATTTATAACGAGTCTCCGGAAATCCATCCGCCGATGTACCGTATTTGCGTATATAGTTTCAACACAAAGATTTCATTTTACCAAACTTCTCCGCAATCACTTCCTGGTTTCCATCAAAAATGCCGGCAGTCTCAAATTCTCGCCGATAAACATAAATATACCCGAAGAGACACTTTTAAGGAAATTTAGAAAATTTTGCTTGGAGAAGGGGGTCGGCTTAAATACCGGTCATCGGCAAATAAATGTAATTTAGTAGGTAGAGAAGGAGGTCGGCTAATATACCGGGTCGGCTTGTATTCCGGGATCTACGGTATTTAATGGAATTAAAGGAACAACTGGGTATATAGAATGAATGGGTGGAGGTGAGAAAATGTTACAAATAATGTTGTTCATTTTTTGGAGGTCTTTGTATGAAATATAACATGATCATAACAATAAGACAATATAAAAATATTAATAAAACTTTGACAGTTGTAATACATGTTGATGTAATAGCAAAAAAGACAAAAATATATATGTGAATTATTGATTATCAAAATTTATTGCAGTAAGTGAACAAGTGCAACAATGATGAATATCTGGTGTGCTGAATAGAAGTAAATATAATTGTTTTTGTCAAAATAAGTAATGTATTATCTGATTACCCCAAAACAAATCTTAGATCAGTATTTATATATTTCATAAGTAAGTATCTTAAACTAAAGACACTGCCTGTTAAAGTAAAACTATTAGGATCTCTATTATTTCACAGATGGTATTATAGTATCCCCCAAAAACAGCTCCATAGACTTCCAATAAAATAAATCAAAGACATTCAGTAAACATATATTCATAACTAATTATTTTTACACAAGCAGAAAGTTAAGTAAAGAAAAAAATATATTCATTTAATGAATCAAGTATCTTTAAACAAGTTACAGTTATCTATAAATTATTCTAGATATCTTTAAGTCATATGCATTTTTTCAAAAACTGGTGTTTATTTAAATGTTTCAGTAGCACATTAGAATATGAGCTTTATGTGCTTGTTACAGTGGATCTATTAGGCACTTAGTGTATTAATGTTTAACACAAACAAAGCAAAGCCTTTGGGAAGACCCTTCTTATGTACCAGTAAATGACTAAAAGATGCTCTAGAGGAAGCCCCCTTTTTAAAGTGTTATTATTAGTGCTTTTTAATTTTTTTAAGAACAAACAAAGCTTTTATTATGGTCTTGTTATATACCCGAAACTGAATAACAGATGCTGCTCGGTAGCTCCTATTCTAAATATTACAAAGATTTGTTTAAATCACTTCCTTTTTAAATCTTTGAGTACAATTACAGTATATATTTGGACTTTTAGGAATGAAAAACAACCTGTTCAAAAACATGACAAAAATTCTAATGGCTGGAATGGAAAATAAACTTTCAGAAGAAGGAAGCTTGGCTTTTTATTATAAGGAAGAACTCAAGAATGTAGCAATTGAAGAAATAAAAATACTTGGAAAAGCTCTTAGAATCGTTTTATCAGGATTAACATTTGCCTTTGTGAATTTTGGTTCATCCACAGTAATCATCTTTAAAGATACAGAAGATTTTTTTGCTTTTGAATCCAACTATTGGTTTGTCTGCTTTATGGAATATTTAACTTCTGTCAGCAGTAATGAAATAAAAAAACTATTATTTTTTATTGTTCTTGCTGGCTACATGAAAATGAGAATTACTTTTGTTAATCTGAATGCCTAAGTTACTTTTTATTGAATTAAATTTATGATTTATGTTGCACCAATAATGGCTGTGTATAGCTAGGAATATAAATTGAATGAACAAAAAAGCGACATTTTTCGAGACTTATTTGGACTTTATGGGATTCTTATCATAAAGAGATTTTTGGATGTCACAGATTTCATTTTTGCACTCCATTTGCATCTATTTGTCTAATGTAGGCTTTTAATTATTTTTTAAAATAGTTTTACTCATTATCTTGCTGTAGTTTTGAGTATTTTCTGTTGCTGTCATATGGTGATAGGAAGTTGCATTGCATGACATCTTTGTGTGGACAGCATTTAAGACAGATGAATTCTAGCACTAGTGTCCAAGATTTTTGATTGTCAAATCAAACTTTTTCATTGTGTTGGCCAGAGGAAAAGTTTTTATACAGAGTAGGAATTTGCCTACAGTTTTTAACTGTGAATTTTAGTAATTGTTTTGGCTTTGGTATTTTGGTTTATCTGACTATTTAGGCTCAGACCCCTGTAAGTTTTTTGATTTAGAGTTTGTCCTTTTGTCCCCTGGACTTTTGTTTAGTTTTCCAGCTGAATTCACAGTGGTGCTATTTATTATTATATTTATATGTAAAAAGACATAACTTTAAAAATATAGAGACTTAAATGTCCCTGTTTACAATATAATTTATTTTGCTAATTTCATTGAAAACATTTTCAGGCAATATTTTTAAAGGAATGACAGATTTATGTACAATTAATTAGTACTAGAGAAATTGCCAAGACTGATGTAGCCAAAGGGCCTTGTTTAAAGTTGTGCATTAAATTGCATAAATGATTGATGAACAAAAAACATGACATCTACCTGAAGATGACATTTTTTAAAAAAATAAGTCATTCATTTCCTACAATCATAGTCAGTAAGTCATTAATACTAGGCCTACCAAAAACACCTGCATTGCCCAGGAAAGTCACCGATCCTAATGATAGAGGTACATATGTGAAACATTTTCACTTACTGTTTTTCACCTTTATGTTAATTTCTTAATAAAGAACATCCACCAGACATGTAACCAGTTAACAATGAAATGGACATAATGCTAATTGAAAAAAAATAAATAACAATGGTAGTTTTCAAGAAGGCTTTGATCAGGAGGAAAAATGTGAATGACTTAGATGTATAAAATAATGTTATTTTGCAAATTATTAGGAATATCTAATCACAGTAGCATGCATAAAATCATGCAGATATGGGTCAGAAACTGCAGTTGATGTTTACATCAAACACCAGAATGTAGAAAAATGTGATGTCAGTGATTTTGACAGTGGTATGAGTGTTGGTGCCAGAAGGGTTGATTTAGGTATTTCTGTAATTGCTGATCTCCTTGGATTTTCACGTACAACTGCCTCTAGAGTTTATTCAGAATGGTGCAAACAAACAGCAAAAAACATTACATTAGAGGCAGTTCTGCAGACTGAAATGCCGTGTTGTTGAGCAAGGTCAGAGAATGGCCAGACTGTTTCAAGCAGACAAAAGGTTACAGTTATTCAAATGACCACTCTGTACAATTATGGTAAGCGCAAAAGCATCTCATAGCACAACGAACCTTGAGGCAGATATGCTACAACAGCAGGATTCCATTCCTGTCAGTCATGAACAGAATGTTGAGGCTGCCCTGGACACAGGCTTACCAAAACTGGACGCCTGAAGACAGGAAAAACATACCCTCTTCTGATAAATCTCAGTTTCTGCAAAGGCACATAGATGGTAGGGTCAGAATTTGTGCCGACAGCATGAATGCATGCACCCAAACTGCCTTGTATCACAGTTCAGGTTGATGGTGGTGGGGTGGTGTAATAGTGTGTTGGTAATGTTTTCTTGGAAGACTTTGGGCCCATTAATACCAATCAATCATTATTTGAATGGCACAGCTTATTTGAGTATTGTTGCTGACCATGTGCATCTCTTCATGACCACAATTTGCCCATCTTCTAATGGCTACTTTCAGTATGATAATGCACCATGCCTCAAAGCAAAAGTCATCTCAAACTGGTTTCATGAACATGACAATGAGTTCAATGTTCTTCAATGGCCTTTCCTATCATCAGATCTAAATTTTAAAAATGTTTAATCAATATCTCTAGTCAATGTATAATAATTTTTACAATTTAATATAAGTCTATGCTTTAACAATAAATTATCAATTAATAATAACAATAAACAATTAATTATTAATTTTAAGTATAAGGATTGAATGTAACTAAAAGGTTAACTAAATGTTGCTTAAAGCTTAGGCACGGGAGGTTTTTGCTTCATCATAGAGGAGCCACAAGCATAATTACTAAGGTTAAAATTAAATGAGCAATGAACACAACCTTAGAAAGTGAGGATAAATTAATGGGAATGCCTAAACACAATGATAAGATCAATGGGAAAATCTGCAGAATGCCCCTGAATGAGGTGGCGTGAAGAATAATGGACAAATCGGCATGTATCCGAAATTACTGGTGGCTGTAGTTGATTGGTTAAGAGATAAAGTTCTACATATTAACAGTTAAATGACGTGATGTATTAGATAAGGTAATAGTAATCGAAAAGTATAAAGGAGAATTAGTTGTTTAATTAATTGCTCACTTCTTGGAGACATTTGTGCATATTTGTGTGCAAATAAAAGCATGTTCTGCATTCTCATCTGGGCTCCGTGACTGCCTTCTTTGAAGATAGAGGAAATGTTTTTTTTACACAACATTGTATGCCTTCTCTAAGTCCACACCATACATGTAGACCAGTTGGGCATACTGCCATGCCAACTCCAGGAGGGCAAAAAGCTGGTCCATTGTTCCACGGCCTGGACAGAATCCACGTTGCTCCTCCTAGATATGAGGTTCCATGACTGGGTGGAATCTCCTTTCCAGTACCCTGGCATAAGCCTTCCTAGGGAGGCTGAAGTCTGTGATTCCAAAAGAAAAAGTACTATTCTGCTTTTTGGCTAGATATGTACTAATTAATGATCATGTTTGATTTTGAATAAAGATCGGTTTTTAGTAAAACATTATGTAACCAACAAAGCAAATAAAAGTAATAAGCAAATATTTATAAGACATACCTTCAGCAACACAAACATTCATTTATTCTTGTTTGATATTTTTTACATAATAAGAAAAAAAGAATTATTTTTTATTTTAGTATTTATTCATGTTCACATTCATTACATTGTCATAAAATGGAGAATCAATATGAGGGTCAATGGGATGTCTTGTTGCGTTTCAAAACTCAGTTGCTTAGAATAACTTATGCACCTTCTGTTTCAATGCAACACATTAACCTGTCATTTTCTTAAATTATATATGACTTTTTTTCAGATTTTTATATTTTATGTTCTGAATATTTTTATTAATGACAGCAGGATAAATACAGTATATCAGAAAACAGGAAAACACTACCGGAAATGTTTGGAATGAAAAACAGCAATTATGCAGTGATTAAAGGTAAGGGTCATGCTACAGATGTTTAGAGTAATGTCTGTGAGCAAATGATTGCTCATTTGTTGTCCATTTTCCTTAATTTTGCCCATTTACTTCAATTGGACAAAAATGGTGTCATATAATGATAAAACATAAATAGAAACAAATTAGATTTTAAAAAATAAAAACATGTAGACTAGTTAAATTCTGAAAACATCAGAATAAAAAACTTTTAAAAACTGGTAAAAAAAACTTTTAAAAACATATTTTAGAATATATGCTCTTGCAATCAAACTGAATTTATGAATTTCTGCATAGCCTTTATTTTACAAAAACAAAGAATTGACAATTTTAGTGTGCAAGAGGCATCATATAGTTCTCATTAGCTACACTATAAAATGGCTTTCTATGTTATATCAGAAAAGTAAATTACTCTAACATGTTATGAATTTTGTATATGTGATAAATATGGCATTACTAAGGGAATCCCCTTGAAACAGTAAAAAGTTTCTGTTCACTAGGCCTATAGTGTAATACCCTAAAATCCTCTTTAGTAATGTGACCAGATGACTTCAGAGTTCAAGGTCAAATCACAAATTAATAAATAGTATCTGAAAGCATAGAGCTAACAAGCACTGACCAGATAAGACTTTCAGCACCTAAAGCCAAAGGTATCCTTTTATGTCATGATTTATATAATGTGAGTCATACCCAATTTTCTTTGGTTTAAAATGGATTGCCTTTAAGTAATTCCAGTGCAGCAAAAGAAAAAAGAAATGTGCACATGCGGTTCTTTAATTAACATTTCATTGCAGACTTCTTCATTTGTCCCAGTCAGGCATGATTCAGTGCAATGAAGATGGTTACATCGTGAAGAAGCAAAGCTTTCATTTACAAAAGCACAAAATCCTCTAAATTTCAAAAATTTTTCTTGACATATTGTATGATAAAGAGAGTGGCCTACTGGTATCTTTCCATGCTCAGAATATTGCTGAGGATTCTAGATATATGAAATAAGGGTGCTTTAATAATTTCAGTGTATTTTTTTACTTATGTTTGTTGTTTTTAATTATCATCCAATTACTTTGTTTTTTATCAAGTGCCAACAATTTGTGTGGTTGCAGCCATGTTTTGTTCGTGATGTCATCTTGTTTCTACAACACACTGGCCAGTGGGTCCAATGTGTGATGTCATCAAATTGACACCATTTAAGATGGTGGCACACCATTCTCAGCATCTATAATTTTTGATTTGTATGAATATTTTTTGTACAGATAGTTAAAAAGTCACATCATTCCAAGTGATTTAGGAATTTTGACTGTTTTGTTGACTTTGGGTTTTGGTTATCTTGGGTTTGTTTTTCTACTGGCTTTTGATCTCTGGTAGTCTCTGATAAATTAGTTTATCTGCTTAATTTCCAGATTTTTACATCTTTTTGCAAGGAGCCTAGTAGGCTAATTTGTAATTGTTTTGTTAAAATTGTCCTAAATAAACTGTGCTTGATTTAGCAATATTGTGGCATTCTTACTTGTCCTGTACCCTCAGGACATAACAATATAAATGTCACTACATGTGTGAAGTTTTTCCTTTGGACAACCTGGCTTTCCTTCAACACACTGAAGCTGTGTATTTTAGGTTATTTGGCAATTGTGCTTATGTAAATGAATATAAGTGTGACCAGAAGTAGATGCATGTACTGTTTCAGGTTCCTGCATTGTATCCAGTACTGCGAGAAAAATGCCACCAGTGTTATATGACTATAAACTAGACATCTGTGTTGGAAATAGGATGGATGAATAGATCTGTTCAGACCACTAAAAAGACTAATTGATTCAATAATATTTAAAATAGAAAATGTACACAAAATTCTATTTAACATATATTATATGCATATAAAGGTAATAACGTTTTTTAGTAGGCAAGAACTGAATCACATTTCCAAAGTCCTGAAATTCTGTACTGAAACGTGTCTGTCTGTTGTGCTGACACCACTACATGCTCTCATCATTTCGATGAAGGTCCACATTCTAAACACATAAATGTTAGATTTATGAAAACTCTAAAATGGATATATGAGGGAATGTGCCTTGTGACTGGTATTACTAGAATAGGGTAGGTTTAAAGGGCAGGTTGCTAAAAAGAAAGTAAAAGTATTTTACAGTTCATGCAAAATAAATGTGTAGGGACAGTGTATCTTTGTAAAAATATCAGAGTAACATGAACATAAGCAAACTAGCCAACTGGCATTCTATAAAATGAGAGATTGAGCTTGTTGTTAGCATGGTCACTCACAAAATCTTTTATTTTTTTTGGTCGTTTCTTTTCACTTCCTTGGTGATATATACCACTTCATTTTTTCTGATTCTGTGCAATGATTCTATTTAGCAAGAAGAACTAATAACAATTTATAAATGAGTTTGAGGATGGAAGCTGATTATATCATTGTAACAATATTTAGTAGATTAAATCTTGAGTCTAATTTCAGAAATGCAGATTAGTGAATGATTTATGTATTTTAGATTCCTGTGCTTTACTGTATTTGTTACTATCCTTTTATACAACATGATGTTATGTTAACAAGAAAAAAAATCTGTAATGCATGACAGAAGCGTGATGAAGCATATGCAAGTGTGATAAAACCTCACACTGTGTAATAAGCATGGCTAATGAGATTGGCCTATCATAAGCTTGCTATTAAATTAAAATTTTAGTATATATAGATTTTTTTCTTTTCCCATTTGAGCATAGTCATAGTTTTGTGAACTACAAATCAAGAAATGCCTAACGTGATCCCTTGGAAGCATTGATCTTATACCAAGCACAGGAAACCTCCATTATCTTGCCTGAGATACTCTAATGTCATCACAGGAAGAACAACTCATTTATCATGGGTTCATCAGGGTGGCTCGAAATATATTCATAAATAGAGTGTATTAGAAGATAGACCCTGTATTTCTGGGGGTATAAAATAATGATACTTACACATTACATATCTTAGGTTTAACCCCATTTTACTACAAGATGATATTGCTGCCCTTAGCTAAGTATGCATTGAGGGGACAACCGAATAACGGCTGCTTCCAATTCTGGGAAATTGAAAATGAAGGGAGCTCTACAACATGGAGTCAATAGGCATCACAGCCCATTTTATATGTTTATAAACATTTTAACAAATGAATGCTATGGTGAAACCTAACTTTATTGTGACTTCAGTTAAACTTGTTTTGTGTTTTAAAAATGCATACTTGTTCCTGATGGATTGTAGTAACAATGAGGAAACCCTGAGGTTCGATGACATTTTTCTGCACTGAATTTTGTAGTGATTCAAAAATGTCAGCATTTTGGTGTATGCAGATATGTCAAATATATAGTACATGGTATTATAAAGCACTTGTTTACCACCTTGTAAATGAACAAACAGCCTCATAGTTTAAAATATCAATATTGAAAAGGTAGAGATAAACAAAGGAAGAATATTAGGTAACACACAAAACAAGTAGGAAGTAAACCTTACTTACCTGCCTTACTGTGTCTGGCTAACCAAGATGTTGCTCATCGACTTGGTGGTGGGACAGCCTGCCCACTTTCTGACCTGAAGGTACTGTGGCCTCAGTACCAAAATAAAATATGACTCAGCTATAGTTCTCTCAGTGATTTATTACTGTGTCTAGCTCTTAAACTAATTTAACTGGAAAAACCACCAGAGACTGAGACATAGGGAGAAGGAGAGAGACGGAGAGACAGCAACAGTATTCTACAAAAATGTAGGAGGGCAGGAGATAAGCTGCACATGTTCTGACTACTAACAAGCAGCTATGGACGCCTGGATTTTTAAATGCAGAAATTAGAGCTTAGGGCTGCAGTTTTTTGTTTTTTTTTATTATTCCTTAAGAGGCTTTCCATGGATGCTGTGGACTAGTGGTCCCCAAGACTTTGTACTCCAATTCCAAGAGTGGTTTTCAGGACAGTCTGTAATCAATAAAGGAGTAGGGTTTAATAGGCACCCCCAGACATTAGAAACTTTAGGTCCAGAGCTGTTGAAGAGAGTTGGAGCAAATTGTAGAGTGAAGTAGCTCTGAGATTTGGCATCTTTGTATAAAATCTTAGCCATTGATATACTGTTTCCACTTGAGTTATGTGATGTGTTGTGTTATCGTGCCCCACCCATGTAAGATGGCAGCTCACTACTGGAAACATTCCATCTTCTTAATGAAAAAGGATTAGGCTTTTCAATAGCAATTTTTGTTCAAGATGTTCAGCTTCTTGTTGTCTGGGATTCAGACCCCTCCCAGTTGGTTAGACTTTCATTTTTGCCTGTTTCCTTGCTTGTTCAATTCCATTTTTTTGGACACTCATCTCTGTTACATTTTCATAACAGGGAGGAAGAAGAGCCTGATACTCAGGTGACAGAAAAGAAACAAAAGCGAAAGAAAGACTTATTGATACTTTTATCTTTTAAGAGCAAACACTAGAAGATCCTCCTCTAACAGTAGCTTTATAGTTGCTGTTTTTCAGGTATTGCCCAAATTGTAACATTTTCATTGTATTTACCACTGAGCAACAAAAATAGCCAAAGCATTTAGTGTTTACTTTAGTATTATAAAACAGTTTAAGTGGTAATACTTTGAGAAATTAACATTTTAAATGAACTTAATTTATTTCATAAGATGTAATGTAAGAAAAATGCTCCATTAAGTTTTAAAAAAATCTAAGCATATTAAGCATGCTGTGAGCACTGCAGTGAACATGTAATTAATTAATATTACATTCACATTTATGACAATGATCAAGCAGTGCACTGTTAAATATCATCGTCATTTAAATTTCAAATGTTGTCAGATGCGTGCATTGGACTAAATTCTGAGCATTTATTTTTGTGCCACCAGATTTTTTTAATGCCATTTTCCACCTACTTCCCCTTCACTTTGCATTGTTCAGTAATTGAAATCTAACTGTGCTTTATTTAAAGCAATTGAGGTTGTTTTCATCTAAATCTAGATGATTGATTTAAGGAATGTTAAACAGATACATATTGGACTTTGTAAATCAGCGATAAGGTTTATTTATAAAGACTACTCTTTGTACAATATTCTCCCAAGATGTTCAACAGAAGGCATTAAAGGAAATGGCTTCATTTGATCAGAAAATACCCCCGTATCAAATTCTCTACTACAAACTGAGTCAGCAAGAAGGTCACAGCTGAAAGGTTAATTAGAATGAGAGGGTCATCTAAAAATTTCTAGACTAAAATCTGCCATTAGCTTATAACTAACAAGGTACTCTTTGTGTCCGGCATTTTATACAGTAAGCTCTAGAGATGGCAAAATAAGCAAAACAATTCACAATTCTTCCCACAAGGAAGAGATGGGATCCCGCTGTCTGTTTCAGAAGGCAGGCAATCATGAAGTCACTAAGTGTGCCTAGCTTTTTTTTTTTTTATGAAGCATTCTGGTTAAAGGATACAGGAATACCTGGGGCCATCACATTGAGTGTGAAGAAGTATTTTTGGTCCTGTAAGCGATTTTGAAAAATGGCCCTATAAGTAGCGCCTGGGCTGGAGTGTAAAAGCTACTTTCAGCCAGTGGAACATTTGAGCTCAAAGGCTGAAGGTGAGCTGGCTGGAAGTTGTGTAGTCATAGATGGGAGTACAGACAGCGATCCTGGAAGTACACAATGTCACTGAGATTGACCTTTACCATCCTTATTCCCATTTCTCGGTTGGACACCGTTTCTTCTGTTTAGAGGCTCTCCTTTATTCCCAGCATAAAAAGAAGTAATATAAAATATCTTTTCATTTTTTTGCACTATATCCTACCATTGTTTGCTTTTCTGAGAATTTACTGTGCTTTTTTGAGGAACAGAGGAACATCTGGCTAAACAAGAAACACTCAACTAAAGGCAGCTGCATTGTGAACCAGTGCTTTAGATGAAACCCTGTTGCTGTTTGATGAAATGTACAACAAAGATACACTACTAGAGACAGATGTCATAAAAACACCTTTGTCACCTTTTGAAAATAACCCATAGCCCATGACGTTGTTTTTTTTTTTTAGTTTGTGTACATTTTAACAAGTATGAAAATATCTAAAGATATTCAATTGAAGCACTTGCATTGCAAAGTGTACGCATAAAACACTGGTAAACAGTACCTCACAGTCACATACAAGTGCCACCTGTGCTTAGCTCCGAGTTTGAATTTGACCTTCTGATGAGAAGATTTAAAATTTAAACCTGCACAGCCACATTGATTTTACATATTACTTTAAGTGGCTAGATGCTATGGATTGCAGAGATCAGCAATTGTTGAAGGTTTCTTTGATGGTTAGTACTAATGCTTTATGGATTTAGATATCTGTTTAATTCCCAGTCTCATGACACTGTGTCTGTGTTCACTTTCATATAATATGACTTCCACTTGCATTCCAAAAATATGCCAGGTGGGTTACTTTACAACTACAAGCTGGTTCAGTGTGTGACCCCTTCTATTGGTACAGGCTCCAGCTCTCCATAATGTTGCATGCTATTCAGTATTCTGTTAACATTAACAACACATACATGACATAACTGAATTGTTTTCTGTGACAAGATTTACAAGAGTGATTCAGATTAATAAATGGACCTACATAAATCAGATTTTAAGAGCTGTGAATGTTCTGTTTTTTATAAAATAATTAAACCGACTATTGCTATTTTGTGTGGCATCAAAGTATCAACTAAGCATGGGTAATGAAATATACTGAACCATCCACACATCCATATTCTTTCTATGCTAGCTTATATAGTTTTGGGTTTTGGAGGACAGAACCTATCAAAGGTTCGCCCTTGGTGATACTACACAAACATGGCAATGGTTTATTGGTAAGTCACTTTTGCTTTCAAACAATATATTTGCCATAGATATGTTGTATCTTTATCAAGCCTGGGTTAATCAACCTCATTCAGTCCAGGAAAGGACACTGCCTGTGGAATACTAGCTGAATAACAGTAAACTGATCAGATGACTCAAGTTAGTTGAATATCCATGACATCAGAATCATTAGTCCATTTGTTGTCACCTCAGTCTCTACTTCAGAATTTTACTTAACTACACTTGAGTTTCTATCAAGGAATTGCCCACAGTATTTCATAAATTGGGAGCATAATTGAATACCAAGTAACCTGATTTTTGTTTCCTACTTATTAAAACAAAGGTTGTCATGGAACTGGGGAGCAATAAAGTTCTGATTTGTAACACTTCATCACGTACAGTAACTCGTGCAGTGGGGATCAATCATCATATTCATTCTCTCCTCTTAAATGAAATAAATGTCTCAAAAAGTAGTATGTTGGTGGAACATGCACGTATGAATTTCATTGAATTCTCTACACATGATAATACTAAAACTACTACTACTTTAATATTTGTTGTCTATTAAGTGTTAAATCTTCCTTTCCAATTACTTTAGAAGTTGTATGTGTAATGATTAGTTTTGGAAAGATGCCTTGAATTAAGGTGTCTGAGAGCTTTTAAAAAAGAAGCATTCAGAAAGTCTCTGGGACAAAAAGGATTTTTCTGCAGTGCTAAATTCAATTTTATTCATTCATTGATTTTTCAATCTTCCTCATTACCATAGAGGTTGACAGAAAGAAGTCTACGTAAGCAGCCCTGGCAAAAATAAAATCTCAAAAACATTCTTTCAGTTTGGTTTCTTAATCCATTCGTTTATTTTTTTTAACTCACTTTATGCAGTACAGTGTCACAGGGAGCCCGAAGCTAGTAGTCGATCATAGAAAAAGCTCAGAAAGGATCACCATGTGGCTGGACTGTGATACAAACCAGATTGATCAGAAGAAAACCACAAAAGTACAGTAAAAGGAGAATGTGCATCCCACAAACTCTTCAAAGTGCATGCTTTATATTCAAAAAGAAAAAGTTAAGTATAGGGGTGCTGTTAGAATGATTACACTGAAACCATGATTAAGTAAAAGTAAACTTTATCAACTATGTCAATGAAAAGTAATGAATGACATGTCCATTTTCTAACAGAGTAGAATTTAGATTTGGAAATGGGGAGGTCATAGAAAAAGTGCATCCTTTCCAAAAAGAATGGAAGGCACTCCATAAAGGTTAATGGTGACAATGCCACTTTGACAGTATTGTTACTGAAATGAAGCCTTCCTTGTAGGTCAATGAATGGATATTTCCTCCACCTTTTCCTTTTCAGCATCTAAATTCACTGATGACTAGCATAAGCTTTGCAAGATAAGCACTAAAACTCTTTGCAAAATGAGCGGAAGACAAACTATCAAATTCAACACATCTACACTGACAAAGGGGAAGATATCACTCAGCATGCAGTCAAATGAAGCTCTAAACAATGATAAGCCATGCCACACACACACACACACGCACACACGCTCAGACACACACACAGAGGGCCATTTGACATCTAAACAATCCAGCTGTTTACACACAGTCATCTTGAAACAAAAAAGCTGCTGGCGAAATATAACAATTTGACCTGAAATATTTGGTCTTGTCAAGACACCAGAGAAGCTTTCAAAGAATGGGAGCGCTAATGAACTAAGGGGTGGGTTTGAAGGTATCAATGAAAAAAGCAATCTGAGCCGTAACGGTGGATGTTTAAGTAACGCAATGTCAGCAAGTGTGCCTTACCTTACCTGAGGTTTGAGAATCTAAGAAATTCCACAAATTCTAAGGTAAAGTTATCTCTTGGGTACTTCGTAAATCAGTGTAGATAAAACTGTGTAGAATGCTAGAAAAATGAATTAAAGAAAACATTCTCTGATAAAGGACTGGCACAGTCTTCAGGACCTACCTTCAACAAGGAGCTGCAAACAAATGGCTTTATTTAAACTCTTTCCTTAAACGTTTTCTGAGGCATCAAGACGTATTGCTGAGAAAGTTGAAAAACATTTAAAAGAACATATGTTTGCGTGACAGAGCTGCACAATGGTGAGCAATACTGCATCTTAATTCCAGGTAACTGGGTTCTAATGCAGGTAAAGCGTATGTTTTTGTAGTAAATCGTTATTGTCATGTAATATAATGGTTTATGGTTGTTAATATTTGCAGTTTTATATGCTAATTATCTGGTTAAGACAACAAACAATACTTATGAAAAAACAGGACCCACAAAGTATGATTGTAGGGGGCCTTTGCAGTTAATGCCTAAGTACCAGAATTTTCATATATTAAAAAAAAAAACAAACTTGGACTTGGTAGTTGTTGTTGGAGATCGAGGTGGAGGAACATGTAATGGGGGCAACACAGGATTCTGGCCAGGAGGGATGGTGTTCCCTTTCCCGGATGGGGCCATAAAATGGAAGGACGGGAGAGACGGCCTTCCAGGACTGTATGCTTCCCTGATAGGATACTTTGCAGTGTTCCTTGCCTGGTGCACCAATACACACACCTGCAGAGTATACTGGTAACAGCAGTCCCATTGGGCAGCACTGTAGGGTCCTGTGAGTGTCACCATGGGGAGCTGCAGGGAATAGCTGCCCTTGAGGAGCATCCATCAGACTTGGAATTGCTTCCTTGGTGCAATGTCTTGGAATCAGAGGCACTCCCAAGTCTGACATAAAAGGAGCCCCCTCATCTCATTCGGGAATGTGGAGTCAGAAGGAGAAGAAGAACACTTGCTGGAGGAGATTTGGCAAAAAAGAAAGAGGAAGATAGGTTGTGTAACTTCTGTCTG
Source organism: Polypterus bichir lapradei (assembly GCA_026402145.1). NCBI lineage: Eukaryota > Metazoa > Chordata > Cladistia > Polypteriformes > Polypteridae > Polypterus > Polypterus bichir. Next base: position 55,199,937 of record JANRMT010027041.1, on the reverse strand, counting down.
TGTGCATTGAAGGTACAAACTTCAAATAAAGGGCTATTTGAACCAGTGACTATTATTTGCGTAGTTGTGTTGAGGTCTAGGGTCTTCAGATGCCCAATACAGGCCATAAATATTTGCAACAATGTAGTGCACAGAACTAAAGAAGAGCAGTGACTGGCAGTTACCAGTTTTAATTTTCCTGCTAAGAATACCTTTCACTTCACAGGGAGAGGATCCTACTAGTGGCAGTATCCTTTCATTCCCTTAGGACCTCGTTGTGGCTTTGTTCAATACACTCTTGAAAGTCAAGCTATGAAAGCAATTAGCATAGTGGATCCCAGCTATTACTTTAAAATGAGTTCAACAAGAACATGAGGAAACAGTTGGAGACTTTGTAAGGGTAAATTTAGCACATTAGAAAGTTTTTCTTGACACAGAGAACCATAGACACATGAAATAAATTACCAAGTAGTGCGGTACAGAGTAAGACTTTAGGGACCTATAAATATTGACTCATACTGTATCTGGATAGAATTGGTGAGCTTTGTTGGGCTGAATGGCCTGTTCTTGTCAAAATGTTTCTAATGTTTTAATAAATGGCTGGGTCTAGATTTGTTACCAATCGTGCCTGAAAAGGCTGGAGAAAAATGATTATGATGAATGGTTTAAAAAAATGGAAGGAAACATCTTCTGCTGGTGTGAGGCCTTTGGCAATCCGCAATTCAAATAAATTAGATATATTGTCAGACACTCCAATGTCTGACAATAATAATAATGAATAATGCACATATTTTAAAATTACACCAATCTATCAATTTCCTTGGCACTTCATTCAGTGCTGAACCTGAATAATCTAAAAGGGATTGACTTTAGATGCAATGAAAGACTGCAGCCACTTCATCACCTGAGGAACAATATTATAAACCCCCGCAATACAGGCAAATTACCTTAATTAAAACAAACTCCTTTAGAATCATCCACATCTCTCTGAATGTTCAGTATACAGTACTATAAAACACATTTCATTGTTTATATACTACCCGAAAGGACCTGCATATATTAGACCCCGTGGGGAAATACCTTTACTCACTATTTTGTGCTTTGCATATAATTATAGCTCTCAATATTAAAGCCTAATTTTGCTATTATTAAAGGTTGAAATAATGTTTGGCTTGAGCGTGATGTTGGGGCATTATGTTCCACCTCTTTCAATATTTTCAAAAAGTGTCAAAAATATAATGAATATTTAGCCATACAACTTAAAGTCATGGACTGAATCTAAGCTGAATTTCAAAGTAACATCACTATTTATGACAAAACAGCTATAAAGTGACATCATTAGAGTTTCATTAGGTCACAATTATTATCTAATATGCTAGATCAGGGGTTCCCAGTGGTGCATAAATTTTGCCTACTTAGGGGGTAAATTTGCTTAAAAAAGCCGAAATCATGAAGATCTCAATTTACTCCCAAAGACAACTTGAGACTTGATCTTTCAACAGCCTCGCCAAGAATATCTAAAACTTTAGATGAAAAGCAAGAGCAGGCATCTCTCTGACTGATGTGTTCTCATCGACTCAGTGCGTTTAATTTTGGTATACTGATATCTGCTCCTTAGTAGTTGTTTTTAAATAAGTAAAATAGCATTAGTATGTGCTATTATTATTGATATTGTTAATTGAACATAAAATAAAAATGTTAAAAACTGTATCTTACAATGTCTCCTTTATTGATTGCTTTATTATGGTAGAAGTGTAAACTGGAATTACTGAACATAACAGGGTGCGGGTAAATTACTTTTGAAAGGTTACCACAGGGTAACTGGCCAAAAAAGAGCTGGGAACCCCTGTTCTATATGATGTCAACAATGTTCATTTCTACTTTTTAATAGTTTTAAAGGGACAGTATCATTAGATGTGTAGAGTACAGTGAATCTTACTTGCACGTGCTAATCGACATACAATATTTCACCACTCCCTGGTGCCATTACCTTACCTCGAAACTTCCATCTTCCTTCCTAGCTCTCCTCGGAACTTCTTTCTTCCTTAGCTGTATCAACCAACCAATTACCTCAAAGGTAGATTAAGATTAGTTATAAATTATGATGTGCTTATACTAAAAATGCCTTAATGTACATACAAACAAATATTCAGATTACATGTTGTTTGACCTGAAAGCAAGTACAGAAAACTGTGTTTATAAGAAAAACATATTTAAAGAATCTATGAAATCAACAGATTCACTAAGAAAAAAGTTATTTATATATTCTTGTGCTGCATATTATGAACAATGTATATTGTACACTACAACAATATATCATTATCACATGCTGGGTAATATATCAGCTCTGTAAAGAACTGGTTTCTTCTTTTTGCACCAGTCCACACTACCATGACTTGGATTAAGTGGAGATGGGTAATGGCAAGATGAAGTTATAGCTAATATATTAAAGTTTAGCTTCATTAGCTAGTAGTGGTATATTGCTGTTGACACAAAACAATGGAATAACATGCAAAAAAGTGCTACCTAAAAGGCAGATACTCCACCTTTGAATACCACTGAATTGACTTAGGTATGACATTATGCTTCATAAATAATTCAGTTCTTTAACACTCAACTAATATCCAGTCTCTTAGAAATCATGTACCCATCCCAGACATTTCTCAGCACATCTATGTTTCATTATAATAGAGTCTTTCAGAACGTGAGATAAATATGCAGAGCTGCCTTCACATTCCTTTGCTTTGAAAATGTTACTAATGAGCTGAGGGCATCCATTCACTAACAATGGAACAGATGTTTTTTGTTTTGTACCTTTCATCCTTTCCTCCTGAGGGATAATGCTAAGCGCTGACCCACTTGAGACCCACAGTGACCCCAGCACTGATCTCATATCCACAGCATAAACTTTGCAAAGATACCAGCATCCCTCAGGAACATGGTACATTAACATCCTCCTGTCACTTTGCAGCGCATAACCATTTTGTTTTTACACCAAATTCATTGACCAAAAGTAATATAATTAATTTTCTGTGATGAGGGATAGAAAACATTTCAGCTTTTTCTCGATATTCCAGGAATATGTGTTTTTTCTGCACCTTTGAAGATGTCTTATGTTACACTATTCTGTATTGAAAAGTGGTGCACAATTAAACCTCATTCAGGTACACTCAGTTTACTGGTGTACCTGAAAAGTGCAAAAAACCTCCAAGATGTACCAATTAAGACTCAGCACTATTATTAATTTAGCTGTGTAAAGAATTGTTAATAAAAAAACAGTCAGCATATGCAAAGATATGTATTTTCTAATAATCAAAGAAGACCTTCAAAAGAAAATCTTAAACATTTTAATTATGAGACAGAATAATACAGAGACTGATTTCCTTTTAAAGCGTGAATTAATAGTTTTAAACAATTTGTTGAGAAACTTTCATCCATCCAATTTTTTAACACATTCTTAATTATTACAGGGCAAAAGGCAGGAAGCAACTCTGAATGAGAGGCCACTCACATAAACACAACGTCAAATCACCAGTTAATTTCACTAGCATGTCTTTGGGGATGTGGGTGAAAAAAGTGCCCTAAGGAAAACTCACACAGACAAAGGTAAAATGAGCAAACACTTTTTGGACAGTGGCTGAGCACAAGCTTCAAATTCAGGACATATATTATATTATATTATATTATATTATATTATATTATATTATATTA